>JAKTYV010000006.1:0-600000 GCA_030674545.1 Ogataea saltuana
CTTGGACGAGTCTATCCAGGGTCTTGCAGCGCAATTATCCGAGTTGACAGACGTAATTGATGTGTTCATTTCCAACGCGGGGGTCATCGGCGAGTTCAAGCCAGTGCTCGAGTCCCCACGCGAAGACTGGAACGAGGTCATTACCACCAACTCGATCGGCCCGGTTCTGGTTTACCAGCAAGTGCACCGGTTTCAACTGAACAGCAAAATCAAAAAGGCCTTCTTCGTCTCGAGCTTGGCTGGGTCCAGCGTTATGGTCGGTAGGTTTGCAGCCAGTGCGTACGGCGGATCCAAGGCGTTGCTGAACTTTGCCATCAAAGGAATGAGCGCCGATCTCGCTTCCAAAGGATTCATTGTGGTTGCCATCCATCCGGGGTTGGTCAAATCCGACATGGGAATGAGTGCGTTGGAAAGGCTGAGCGATCGTGGCGAGGAGTTCGAGGCGATCTTCAAGGCTACGGTTATCACTCCGGAGCAGAGCGCAGAGCTCATCTTGGACCAGGTCGAGTTTGCCAACCCGACTTTCAACGGAAGATTCATCGGCACCGACGGCCTAGATATCCCTTTTTAGGAACCCGTTGTAGTCTGGTTAATCATCTTTGTTTTAAACAAGAGTCTACCGCATATCAGCGAGAAATCCTGATCGACCTCAAAAATGCACTTGGGGCCCCGTAATCAGTTTTATCAAACCTGCACGGTGCTGACTGAAGCCCTATTGATCTAAAGTCGGCTTATGCAAATGGTAATAAACTTTTCACGGACTAACCATTAGCGCCAGAGCGGTTCTGCGGCACTTTTTTGCCAGTGCGCGGCCTTGAGCATTATTTTTTAGCCTTGAATAGGAGCTTGGTTGCTGTGTCTTCTTTACCACTGCTTCTAGAGAGCACATTCCCGAATGAATCACAGCAGGAAAAAACTTTATTTGTGGGTTTCGTGATCTCAAAAACTAAAAGTTTTTTCATCAAAAATCTAGCATTCATTAAATGGCTATCTACCGCATCATCTAAAAATAACAGAAGGAGTTTTGTTGTATTCCGAATACATGTCAGATTATAAGCCTTGGAGTTTGAGAAGTAAACCATGTCTTCGATCCGAACTTTTGTTCGCATGGCTAAAAATACGTTTTATTGTCGGCAGCTGCCTATTTGGTAGCAATTGTAAAAATGTCCGCTCATTTGTTGATGCCCCAAGTTTCGCGGGAAGCGAAGCCTACCTAAACGGGGTAACAGCTGAGAAAAGAGCCTCTTCATAACGGAAATTTTCCGAATTGCGCTATCGAGGATCCGATTTTAATCAGTTCAAGAAAGAGATGATAAGGACTCCCTAGAGGTTTTCGCTACGGAAAACATAAAACAGGTTATTTTCGCCTTCTTCATTGCCCATCAGTAGAGTGTCATCGCGAGTGCGGACTACAAACTCAGAATGACCTCATTTCAAGTCACCTCGTCTCCAAAATCGCTTGAGCTGCTCGTAAAGGAGGCCGTATACTCGGAAAACAACTACGCTCCTGTGCCCGTCGTTTTTCAAACTGCTCGAGGAATTGAAGTGTCGACGTCGACGGAAAAGTTTTTTTGGACTTTGGATCATCATTCAGTGCTACCAACACCGGTCATAACCACCCACTTATCGTCAAAGCGGTAAAAGAGCAGTACGATAGACTAGCAATGCCTTCCAGAGCATTTACACACTCATTTTTGCTTAGTTTTGCGAAACTTTGTGTACAAAACACGACTTTGAGAAAGTGCTGCCCTTGAATGGTGAAGGAGAGGCGTTGGAGTGTGTCATAAAATTGTGCAGGGCTTGGGGTCATCCAAAGAAAAAAATTCCTCAAGGTAAAGCAAAGGTTATTATGGCGGCCAAAAACTATCAAGGTAGACAGCTTGGAGTTACTTCCGGCTCCACTAACGCAGAGACGCGTATGAGTTATGGACCGTTTCTTCCAAACGTCGGTGCTATCTACGGAGATAACAAAATGCTGGAATTCGATGACATCCAGTCTTTGGAAAGATGTTTTGATCTTGAATGAGATACGATTGCAGCATTCGTCGTAGAGACAGTTCATGGAGATGGTGGTATCGGTCTTCCATCTCCTGGATATTTTGAAAAGGTTAGAGAACTCTGCGACAGACACAACGTTCTTTGGTGTGCAAATGACGTCCTGATGGGCTGTTTCCGGTGCAGGTCTCAGTTCTGGGCATACCAAAATGTGAGCTCGGTAATACCAGATGTTTTGATTGCCGCCAAATCTGTCACCGGCGGGCTCTCTCAATATCATTCGATTTATGGATGAATATGCGCTAAGGGATATAATCGAATTCAAACAGGAAGATATACCGTGCATATAAAACGTTTAGCGCCGGGCACGTTTGATTGAGATTCAACAAGGCCGGGCGCTTGCGTTAGTGTTGACGCTAGTTTTTGGTGACTGCCAATCACACGAAAACTTGAGCAAACTAGATCACCATTTTTACAGCTCGCTTCGTCGGTAAGATCTTTGGAAAGGTCTTAAGCACGGCAAACTCACTAAACAAACACCTTGAAAAGACTAATACTTTAACGCTTATAAACTGTACTTATTGAAGGCTTTGTGTTATTGAAAAGTGCCCACTACAGACTCTTGTCTCCGCACCAATTTTGGCCTGTTTTAGCGCCCACCGGAAATTGGGTATGAATTCCAAGATCCTGGGTAGTATAATACAAACACAGATCCTCTTCCAGTTTCCATTCGATCGACAAGAAAGCTTCTTTCTGGGCAATAATGTTACTACTTACTTCTCCACTCGTTATTGTTCTCTTGATGGGTAAGAATAGGAGCCTATAAGATTTTTGACTTTGAACTATTTGCTAACTTCATAACAGCGCTTTGCGTCTCATGTGCAATATTGCCTTCTTTTCCGCCCATGCCTGAGGTTGGTGGAAACCTTGAAGAATTTGGAAACAAGTTTGTCTCAGTCATTGCGACTTTGCTTTTCAACGCTGTTCCTGTTTCAGTCATCGCCAAAATTTCCCCGAATTTGGGTCTAGAGCCAAACTTCGCAATCATCTCTCCTTTGAGCAAAGAGCTTAATGATTTCAACGAAAATTTTGAAGTTGAGGGCCTAGAGTCCGGATCCGTACGGTGGCTTGTTCAGGCTGAAGATCGAAAGGAAGATGATCCAGTCATATTGTACTTTCATGGGGGCGGGTATTGTCTTGGTATGTATCCTTTTTTTCCAAACACCCTAAGAGAGCTTTACGGTTGGGCAGATAATCCTAGGATCTCCGTTCTTTTCCTGGACTACACTTTGTCTATTGACAGCGAGTATCCAACACAGCTTCAAGAAGCGGCGTTGGTCTACAATGAGCTGGTCAAGAGCTCCAAAAACATTGTTTTGGGCGGTGATTCAGCGGGTGGCCATTTGAGTATTATGCTATCCAGGCATATCAAGTACCATTACGATAGTGTTCCCTTGGTTTATCAGAAGCCTACAGGGCTGATGCTCTTTTCTCCATGGGTCAACATTCACCCTGATCCCGATGAAGGATCATACCAATCTAATTACAAAAAGGACATTTTGACCGGAGATGCTCTTAGGCAAATGGGTGAGCTTTTTGTTGATGAACCTTTGTTAGATTCAAAAGATCTGAATCCTTACAAAGATGACGAAACAGACTGGGAAAGTGTTCTACCTGAGGGTTCTCGGATTTTTATCTCATGCGGGGAAAATGAGGTCTTGAGAGACGATATCTGGTCTTGGGCTTCACTGGCCAGCTTGATCGGATCCGCAACTATCTATCAACAACCTGGTGGATTCCACGATGAGATTATCTTCAGCCCAAAACTCAGTCCTATCACACCATATGCAGTGGAGTACATGAAGGGACTTTAGCTGTTGTTTTTTTCTATGTGTTCTCGTTCAGATATTGCCTTATTTATCTATCGTCGTTACTTCAATTCCGGTTGAACAAAATAAATTCGAGGAGTATTATCAAGGAAAACTATTTCGTAGGATTCAATAAAGTTGTTGGGCTATCGTTTTGTTCTTTATTGAGAGCAGATTTCTAGAATCGGTCATACCCATGGCTCTCGATCGAGCGAAGATCTCATATCTTGGGGGGATTAGTTCCTCTTGTAAAGAGTGCCGGTCTAGTACTCGCTCGTTGTTTGAGAGAGCTGCATACCAATGAAGTGACCGTTTTGCGACTCGGTATTTATTTGAAAGCCTCTGCAGCCTGGCAAGAACATTTGCTAAAGCTTATAATCTGCGCCCAGCTAGACGGTCCGCTGGATTTGATCACAATATAAAATACATATGAGCCGAAGATTTCAAGGGAAACTTTCTTGGATTTAGCTTAAATCCACCTCTCGTAAAACTAACATTGTAACATTCAGTCTCCGAGAATTTGGGCTATTTAGTTGGACTAACACTATTGAACTGCTATCGGAGTATTTCGACGATGATTGGGCTTTCGACCGTGACATGTGAACTCTGATTTTCTCATAGACCCATATACTCTCTGCATCTATTAGCGTCCTGTCTCCTTCAAGAAGCTATAATATCTTGGAGCGCACCTTTTTCTCCATTTTTTTCCCCAGATAACAAGAGGAATCGCAAGAATCATACTAGTGAGGACCACAAGACCAAAGAAGAGAAACGCAAAGCCATAATTAGTTCGATTGATAAAAGGTTGGACCGAGTAACTTATTGCAAAGTTTACCATTGACGAGCACATTGCCAAAACTACAACCAACTCACCAGAAACTCCGCTAAAGCATTCCATTGCATAAGAGGTTGCGATTCCACAAGCCGAGACTTGGTGGGCGATCATCAGACAAAGACCGATTGCAAGAACAAGCCAATGATCTCCCTGTTCTGCCCCCCAACCGTACATCATGTATCCTACTGCAGCATACAAAAACGCCGGGATTAAAGCGTAGAGTCTCATTTCTGGTTCTTTGACACCCTTGTTCTTGCGGGCCAAGTATAGCACGAGAAAGTCCGAAAAGACACCTGTCACCCATCCGATAATGTTCCCGACCAAGCCTGCAAAACAGAAAAGTCCCACAGTTGTTGATGAGTAGTCATATGGTTCGTCTGCAAGAATCTCCGAAACGGTATTGAAGGAGACAATGCCAGCAGTACATCCACATGCAAAGATGAAACCGGCGATGACGATGTTTGGAAAGGACCATAAAATGAATGGTCTTTTGAAGTACTGCCAGTAAGTAACAGTGTCCTCTGGATAGAATTCCCAAATTCTCAATTGCTCCAAGTAAGTTCTTTTCGGAAATTGGGCAACCAAAGACGAATTAGTATCTTCGTCAGAAGCGACTTCTTCGGTGACGTTAATCATGTGTTTTTCTTTTCCAGTATCTCTCACATCCAAACTCTCAGTCGAAGAAGTAGGAGTTTTCGAAAACAAAAACCGTGGAAATAAGGTATCCTCAAAAAGAAAATAGAGAAGCACAAAAACGGCCCCGTCTATTATGGCAACAATGTATTGAGACCATCTCCATCCGACGCTGTCGGCGATTGATCCTCCGCTAATCAAACCAATAATAGAGCCCAGTTGTTGGCCGAACAGATATACAGAAATCATTCTTCCTCTTTCATGAACGAAAAACAAGTCGAAGATAGCTAATTGAATTACCGCCTGATATGCACTCGTTCCAACACCATTGAGAATATTGGACAGGAACCATTGAGCAACTCCTGTAAACTTGCCCGTCCAGACTCCTGAGCACAAGCAAATGATTGTGGTAGCTAAGAGCACAAAACGTCGACCCAATTTCATTGCTGCAGGGATCCAAAAGATGTTGACAAATCCCAAAAGCAAGTAGTTCAATGCGCCCCCGCCATTCATTTGGGTAAAACTAACATGGGTCTCCTCGTGAATAGTGGTCCAGGCTGCTCCTAGAGTATTTTCACCAAAAGAAAATGCACAAGCGTAGACAGCCAGTAATAAAAGATGTAAGTATTTCTTCCGTTTTGACCAAGTTAAAGGATCTCTTCCTACACATGAGGTCGGTTCCGGAATCAAGATGACATCTGACTGTTCTGAGATCTTTTTCCTAGTATCTTCAATTTGCTGAACATCAACTAGATACTCCGTCCCCGGAACATCGTCAACGTAATCTCTGCCAGCCATTTTGCGTGCTCCAGTGTCGATGCGATCTTAATTGCTTTTGGGTGAAATTAACTCAAAAAGTCAGATTGCTCCCTTTTTGTATTGAAAGGAAAGAAGGTTCATCCGCCGACCTATTACTATGAAACGCAGAGGATCGGCATTTTTCCCGAAAAGAGAGACTTTCAAGATAAGTAAAATCAAGAAATTTTGGAACTCCTGCCATAATTCAAACATCAGGCTGCGTTATTTTGGGATCGATGATCTCTATTGATATCATCATCTAAAATTAATTGAGTGGGGTGTTGGATTGCAAGCGGATACCCATTCTTGAATGGAATCGAGATCTTTCACCAAGCCTTCGCCGCCAAATCTTCCCTGAACGTTGTCTCTTGATGTCGCGGTCTCCGGTCTCCATTTCCATTCCTTTTGGTCCTCCTCGGTGAGGCCTTCTCCAGTGACCAGCTTAGAAACATACTTGCCGATAACTGGCATCAGCATGAAACCCATTCCCGAGTCACCGGACGCAAGCACCAAATTCTTATACTTTGAATGAAGGTCCAAAATCAGCTTTCTGTCTGGTGAGTCTGTGCACCAGCAAGTCCTGGTTTTGACAAATGGCCGTTGTGCAAACTCTGGTATCGTTTCATGAAGATACTGTCTGATACCTATTTCTGCCTCGAGAGGTATTTCATCTATGAAGAAAGGAATTGAGTCTCCTTGCTCGTTCAAATGAGTGTAACCAGGAAACTCATTGCAAATTTTGACTTCGTTGTTTTCATCTGCTTCGAAAAAAAATCCTTTCTCAACATTGAATAGAACAGGTTTTCCCTTGAACCTCAGCGCCTCTTCATCAGTAACTTTTATGTGAGCTAAGGTGAAACCTTTTGCTTGTAGTTGGTGTTTGAAGTCGAAAACGGTGACTGCGTTTGCACCGGCGGCCAGAACCACCTTCTCGCCTTCGAAAATCTTGCCTGACTTAGCCATCACGCCTTTGAGCTTCCCGTTCACGATATGGAGCGATTTGATCTCACCGTCGTCTCCGAAAACAAAGGAAACGCCGAGTCTCAAACATTCTTGATAAGCTGATTTCAAAGAGTCTCGAGCTTGGAGCCATCCATCGTCGGAATTGAGAAGAAAACCTTTCCAATTAGGCAGGTCTCCTGTCAATACAGGGATATGGTTGGCGAACTTCTCAGGAGTGTCAAGATATTTGTAATCTTTAAGGCCTTTTCTCTTCAACTCGTATATTCTCTTCTTGGATTTCCGTAAGTTCTCGTCCGAGCACGCTGCAAAGATAAATCCCACCGGGTGGTAAAATGGACTGAAAACCGGATCTGACGCCCACAAATCTTTCGCCTCGACCCTCATCCGATCAGCTGGCCCAATTTTTTCCGAGGGATGAAACCAATCGTAATCCACCATTTTGTTGCTATCGTTGCCGGCTGCAATCGGGGAAGGGGTCTCATGTTTGTCAAAACACGTAACGTTTTCATAGCCTTTTCTGGCCAAGTCGAGAGCTGTTGACAAGCCAAATGTTCCTGCCCCAATTATCAGGACACTCTCACTAACGCCCATTATGATTGTTAATCCAGCTTCGATAGGTATATGAGCACAGAGTAAATAACTGAGTTTGAGAAACTTTTGAATCTTAAACTTTTCTCAACCTAGACTTCAACAAAGCGATTAATCGATAAGTCTCTCTAATCAGGACTGCGTTTCGGTGCCTTTTATGGATTGAGCGATTTTGGTGTGTTGGTTTCGCCGCATTTCTTCAACTTCCGCAATATAGTCCTACTAAGGCCTTAAGTTTTCAGAAGGTTTTCCGAAAGAGGAGATAAAGTTCGTTATGCGATATCACTCCTGTCTGCGAGGATCTTCAGAACTATTAGATCCTGGGATAAGGTACTTTGTTCTCCCCCAGTTTTGAATTAACGCGACTCACAGCGAATTCTGATGCGTTCTCCTTTGAATGAACTTTTGGTTTCTACTGTTAGACAGATAGAAGCAGGGCACTCAAGGCAAACCGAGGTCAATTGATGAAGACGGGAATTTTCGGCGCTTATCACGCTGCAAGGATAAGATGAAAAAGAAAGGAAACTTTGGCTTATTCGCGAGGCTCGCGAAAGACAGTGTTTAATTGATCTGGCTTTGGCATCTGTCATTCTCTAAAGCGTTTTTTTCGTGAGAGCTGAGTCACCTGGCGTTTTGATTACTTTAGGGCAAAGGAAAGAATTACCAACAGTTTGACTCGCTGTGGACTCCAATGCGTGTTTCTCGCCACAATTGTTGTCTTCTGTTCCGCTGTTATCAACAATACGCCTATTAATTAGTCGAATAGTTTGTAGGGTTGAAAAAGAAAGTTATTCGAAACCTTTTTGATTTACGTTTGCTTTTCTTCCACCGATCACCTATGGTAGTGCAAACAAAACCTTGAAGTTTTATGGCAAGAGGAGGATCACTTGTCTGCCAATAAGGTAGCTGCCAACACACAGATTGTAAAGCTCCGTCACCTTCGGCTGCAATTCTTAAGGTACTTTTTGTAAGAGATTGGGGTACTGTTTTCAACCCCCAAAGGGGTGAGGTTTCTTGGGTGCCAAAAATTGCCAGAGATGATCCGAAGTAGGGGGCAAAACGTTCTCAAAAGAGTTTCTAAAAGGATATGATGCTTTTGGTCAACGCTGTCTCAAAACGGGGAGGTCCTGAAGTTCGGGACGTCCGCGAAGTCCGCGAAGTCCGCGAGGAAACAGTCTGAGTGCTTATCCCAAAGCAGAGGCTAATGACCCAAGTCATATATGGGCCAAGATGCTCATCGTTCTTATGCCTAGTTAAACATGAAAACATTTAATTTCCTGTCACGATCCATCAGCCTAACTACTACTGGCTTACGGCCATGAGAATAACTTTTAATCTAGCTATCTGGCATATTTAGTCTTGAATTGTATATCTCATGCGATAGGACTAACTTTATATCCAGCAATAACGTGAGAGGAAGTTTTGTGATTGATTTGAGGGTTGTGGATGTTTTTTTGTCTTGCAACCACCCATTCACCGACGTTTGGAATCTTCTCGCCCTCTTTCTCAAAGAAATTTTTTGTCAAGCCCAGTCTTTCTAACTTTGGAGACTTGACTGTCTGAAGCGGAAGATCATTTCTTGGTCTTGAAAAGTACATCAGTCCAATGCGGTCAAAATCTTGTTGATCTTCAGGAGGAGCATGGACTCTGTGTCTGGTAGAAGGAAGATAACCTGCAGTGAGGAACGAAAGAGTGTCACAAATGTTGACAGTAATTGAGTCAGGCTGTGGCTTCACCCACTTCCACTGTCCTTGCGCATTCTGGATTTGTAATGCAGCAACCGGCTGTCTGAACAATAGAGTCAAGGTTCCCAGGTCTGTGTGCCCGCCAGTCCAAATGTTTTGAATCTCTTCATTCTCTTTCCTAGATCTTTTGTAGTACTTCATGTATCTCATGTGGTCCTCGGAAAGGTCTTCGTAATTGTGCAACTTAACGAAGTGATTTTCGTCTTCAATTTCCAAGATAATAGCAAACAAGACCAAAAGTTTGTCAACGATTTCATTCTTGAGATACTTAGAGAACCGCTCAATTTTCTCTCTGTGCTCCACAATCAGCGAAGGGTGAGACTTATGATGCTCCTCAAAATGTTTGTTGAATTTGGCAATGTTGTAAGTTTCAACGTTATCCCGGATACCATTGTAGACTTCTCTGTTACCTTTCAACCTGAATTTGTTATAATCTCCATTTGGGAGATCTGCGAGGTATTTACGTTTCTCCTCCTCGTCCAAGAGGAAGATGGCTTGCGCGAGTGTAAATTGCTCGTCAACTTCTTCCTGACTCAATCCGAAATTAACGAGGTAGAAGAAACCATGCTCCCTAATGGCGATTTCGAGGTCCTCAGCCAATCTACGCTTTCCTTCTGGAGTATCGAAAAGAGACAGATCAATAGTCACCAAGTCAGCCCAATCGAGCTTTTCCTTAGTTTCTGGTATTTGTGAATAATTGCTGACAGGCAGTTCTTTGATCGAAGACATTTTTTGATTGTTTTGGGTAAATCCAATCTGAAAGTTCCACCTTCGGGTTGCATCTTCCGCTCCTTTTATCATACCGTCGTTGTAAAAACATCCCGTTTTTCATCCCACTTACCTTCGACAGCCACAGTGGTGGTGTCGTCTCTTATTCAATTCCCCCGCTCCCAAATAATAACTGGCCACTATCCCGTTACGACTGTGGTGGACTTTTCACCTCGAGCCACACCATCTACGATCTCCGCCTCACGGAGTTCACAATCTCTTTTTCCTATACAATTTTTTTGGGATATCACGTGAGAAAGTGAATTGAGTTGTTGAAATAGCCTTTTTTTCGTCTGAACGCCTGCTTCAAGTAATACTACACACAGCAGCTGCTTAAAAAAATTAAAAAATTAAAAAAAAAAAACAGACGACAACAGCAGGACTCGAACCTGCGCGCGAAAATCGCAAAAGATTTCTAATCTTTCTCCTTAACCGCTCGGACATGTTGCCAGTTTCTTGCAGTTTATAACCTGAGTAGAGGCACACAGTAAAGGAATGATAAGGAGGGATCATTCGAGGCCAGCGCTACTCGGTAAAGGAAAGAAAATCTCGAATACTATCCCCTCCGGTTCATCTTTACAAGCGTAGCTGCTCACTAGTTAAGCCCTAATAATTTTTATGTTCTGAATTTGCACAATTCGAAAAAGTTACTCAGACGTACCAGATTGGAGAGATTGCTCTTTGATCCCGGTCGCAACTCTTACTTCGTTGAACACTGCGGAAGTAATAGACTCGAAAGCGGTTGTGCCGACAAGTCGAGCCATAGAACAGTGATCTCCCTAATTAGAGCTCTCAGTTACAAGCGGTGATCGTATCGATCATCACCGAAAATTATTATTTGCTCCTACCTAGACATGAGTTTTTTGCCCGGTAAACACTCATTCTGGATTCTCCACTCTACGTCTTTTGACAGAACCGAATTAGGTTAAAAGTAGTCGTGCCCGACTCAATTACTTTGATCGCCGAAAGGAAATGGCGCATGGTAGCAGAGAACAATTATTCGAACTTATCCTTCTACTTTTATCTAGAGGACTTGCTGATCAAGCCAAACGATGATTCTATTGAAGTGAAAAAAGTAAGAGAAATTCAATCTTCATCTGTGTGTTTTACACCTTTAAGTACTCGGTTTAAAAATTATAGCACATGGTGTCAACCCGAAGCCGAGTTGATTCAGATAATTACAACCACCGTTGGGACAATGCATTTAATTGCTTCTTGTACGGAAGCTAGCTGAATTCCCTGTTTCAATTGTTCTCCTCTCAAACCGGTTCCCAATCTTTTACTGAGAGTTTGGCCCTTCGAGTTTATCATCGATCAAGGAGAATATCCCAGGGTTTCGTGGAGAGGCAACATAGCAGTTTTCAATCTGAGTAGCAGGGGAAATTGAAAAGGCTCTCATTTAGGGTAATCAAAAGAGCTTAACAGTGCGGAATAAAACCTTTGTTCACGACTTGGATCCAGTCCAGACGATCGCTTAGTTGAAAGTGATGCTATTATAAAAAATAAACTGACAAGTGAAACCTTGGGAAAAATAAAAATCACGAAAATATAAAAGAAGCATTCGAGATAAGGGGACAGCCTATTTGATGTTACGGACTTTCCAGCTTTGATGGACATCTATCCACGGCCATGACAGGTTTCAACGAAGTTGTTTGCAGCGAGTCAGCTTCAGATAGCTTCTCTGAAGATTATTAGGCCCATGAACAGCTAGCACATCCTTCCTTCGAATGAGCGAAGAAAAGTCGATCGTCGGGTCGATCTGATTATGCTGAGCCAGTGTAACGAGAAGCCTCAGCCATTTCGGTAAACCTATTTGATTGTGAATTCTGTATTCAGGGGCGCAGGCAACCGGTTTCCGGGCGCTCCTATACTAAAACTGAAACGATGGTCGATTAGTCTCGGATGAGTCGAGCCGAGCATGGGTAAAAGCTTAGACTACTTACATAATCAGAAAAGCCACAGTTTCGATTTCCCTTCGATTGCGTTATCGTCCCGAGGAAGTTAGCAAGATTTCAGAGTAGCCAGTTCAGGGGATACATATACGAAAGGGGCCGCAAGAAGTCAGAACATGGAACGACACGAAATGCAGATGCTGTTCTACTTGTAGACTGAGGAATCAAACCAGACAGGCTTGACAATGAATTCTTCGTTGTCTTCAGTCGTCGGCTGGACATATGGCATATTATGGGGGGCAGCGTATTGGCCGCCTGTTATCAACAATATCAAGCTACGAAGTGTACAAGGGCTTTCGATAGACTTCTTATACTTCAACTTTTTAGGATATGTGCTATACTCGTTCTACTTCTGCATGCTTCGCTACAATTCTACCATCAAAAAACAATACTGTGACCGGTACTCAGTGTCGGAGGAGACGCTACCACTTGTGGACGCGAACGACGTTGTGTTCGCTGTTCATGGACTTGTGCTGAGCTCGGTCGCGCTGACTCAGGCCTACTTTTGGGGATTTCGCAAACATGATCATCAGGTGTTGTCCCGAGGCAGCAAGGCCATTATTGCTTCTTTCGCGGCGGGCATCACTGCGGCTGCCAGCTATATTTTGATGACAGGCGATGCTAACTCACTTGGTTTGCAATGGCTGGACCTGCTTATATTTGTTGGGTTGGCCAAAGTTGTGGCTTCGCTTTGCAAAAACGTGCCCCAAATATACCATAATCACAAACGAAGATCTACACAAGGTTGGCCGGTTCAAACTGTTTGGCTTCAGTCTTCAGGTGCTTTGTTGTCGCTAATCCAACTATTTATGGACGCTTTGATTACCGGAAAGCCCGCTGCTATTCTTGGCAATCTACCCAAATTGTTTTTGGGATCCGCAGTACTCTCGTGCATGTTCATCATGTCATTACAGCACTATCGCTGGTACAAAAGCGACAAAGTTATGACAATGAGCGAAAACACCATGCTGTTATGTGAAGATGTTCACAGCTATGTGTAACTCCAACTCGCTTACCAATATATGAAAATCGATTCGCTAAAAAGTAACAGTTGACTACCGATTATAAACTGGAAGCCATATCCGCGTACTTATTGAGAAGATTCAGGCTAGTGTCACTTGTCGCACAATCATTTTATCTAGCCCTTGAAATTGGGGTGAAATCTGAAGAGAGTTGAGTCAAACGAAATATTTCACTCAGCTGTCTCCGCAAAGAATACGGCGTTTTTCGAAGGACATCGCGTTGTCAGGATTTTCAGCTCGTGAAACCGTGCGGAGGCAACCCCTAGACTTTTCCTTCAGTCGTAGTCACGAAACAAACGGTCAAAACGCAGGTTAAATCACAGCACAAACGCGCGTTCCATCATGCTACAGCTCCCTTTTTTATAAAATCACCTGCATGCCTCACTTCTGGCTGAAAATTATTTAGATTTCTGACAGCATGGCCGAGTGGTTAAGGCGTTTGACTCGAATACCGTGACATCAAATGGACTTTGTCCGCGCAGGTTCAAATCCTGCTGCTGTCGAAACTTTTTTGCATGAAAAACCTTCATTTTTTTCAACTGAACTCCTGGACATTAGTTTCTTTTTTCCCCAACGAATCATGTTGCGAGATTGCGATCCAGTACGTGATACCTTTGATTACGTAACCACAGCTTCATTTTTGAAAAGAATAATTTTAATGCTGAGATCATGCGGCTCAGATCTGGTATATTGTCAATTACCCGATTGGGACAACGTTTATTTACCTTGGTATGTTTATTTTGACACTGGTAAAGAGTGGTGTTCCAGGTCCGAAATGAAGGGATTGCGCGGGATATTCGTTGAGAGTACCTGTCGCAATCTTGGAAGTTCGTGAAGGAAAACCAGTGATCATTTCAGCAACACAGTATAAGCTTGAACGGACAACGACTGAAAAGAGCTCTTTTAGTCAGGACCAATTCAGAGGTCTGCATCAGACCCCGGCAAACTCGATGTCGCACGATGAGACGGAATTTTTAATGAGCGAGGAAAAGGAAAATTGCCCTCGGGAGTCAAACAAACTGAGTACCAAGCCGTCCCGACTAGACCTCATTGACAACAACCAGCTCACATCGTTCCCTTTCGCACATCCACAACCGACAAATACGAGCAAAACTAAGACCCTTGGGCTCGCTTCCA
Source organism: Ogataea saltuana (assembly GCA_030674545.1). Lineage (NCBI taxonomy): Eukaryota > Fungi > Ascomycota > Pichiomycetes > Pichiales > Pichiaceae > Ogataea > Ogataea saltuana. Next base: position 14,305 of record JAKTYV010000006.1, read on the forward strand.
AAGACGAGGATCACGAGAACTTGGTTTTGGTGGAAGATTACATCCGAGAGCCACGAACGCTGACCAGTGGCCGGAAGATAAAGAAGAAGAAGGTCTCTGTGATGGACTTCAAGAAAGCTCTAAAAAATGAGAAAAAGGAGAGTCTTGGAAATTTTGAGTCTTGGGGATCAGAAGATTCTGACTCAGCAAAAATGCCAACACCGCTTCACGATTTTATGACCAATATCGACAAACATTCGCCAGCTAGCCATAGCTTAGAATTTTACGACTACCGCAAAACGCTGCTTTTATCGCCGTTTTTGGACAATGATTCGTCCATCAACTCTATCTCCAAGACCTCCACCGCGCACAGTGAACCCGAGAGCTACGTTCGGTCGGTGATGGAAAGCAAATGCTCGCTCAAATACTGCGTTGTATGTGAGAAGCCGATGTACAGTATCAGTGCTCTGGCCGAGACTTTCGATGAGATTGTCTGTTCCGATTGTTTTGAAGAGTACGAGAAATTGCATCATTGGGTGAAACAAATACCGGAAGCCATTATCAATGAGTATTTGGACCCCGACGATTTATCCAACGCCACAGCAGGGAACTCAGTAATTAACATGACATTTGATACCGAACTGACAGATGTCGATGCCGATCAAACGCTGCAATCAACTGAAACAGTCCTTAAGTGGCACAAGAGCTGTCAGGAGGAGAGAGGCCCAAAAAGCCGAATCAAAGAATTCGGAGAAAACGCGGGAAGCGAAGCCCCAGGACTCGAACTCGGGAGCTCAGAAAACCTGGTTTTCAATGAACTGATAACCAATCTGCGAAAAATCCAGGATGGAGACCGGTGGCTACGAGAGATCATCATGCACAGGTCCAGAACCGAATGGCAGCAAAAAATCCTTCGAGCGGATGATTCAAGTCAATTTTCTAGATTCCCGCTTTTCCGGTTGCTGAAGCAGTTGTTTCCGTCAACAGATAATGTATAATAGTTTGCTTTGATCGAAGTACAAATGTCTATCAATAATGAGTAACGCAGCTTACAAGCTGTCCAAATAGAGCTTGACACTCTCCAGCTCGCCCTTGTTGTAGGAGCTGATCTTCCCCTGGAATTTGCCCTTGCCACCACCTTTCAAGTTGGACAAGACTTTTTTCAGCTCAGTAACCACCTCCTCGACAGCCTCACCGAAGACAAGAACAGCGCCACCCTCCTTGCCCTCACCCGTCATCAATACAACAGTCCCCGACTCCAGAGGCAACAACTCTTTGGAGACTTGGTTGATGAAGTCGAGGCCAACATCAGCCCGGTGGAAAGAGACAATCCTTTTGGAAGCCAATTCCGTCTTTAGTTCCGCTGCCTTGTAAACGGCGATTTCTTTCAAAAAGTTTTGCTCTCTCGACTGGCTCTTTTTAGCCTGAGTTGAAAGCAGAGAAACCTTTTCGCTCAACTGCTCAGGCTGGCACGACAGTGCACCACCCAGGCTCTTCAGAATAGAGTGCGCGGATTCCAGATACCTGAAAATCCGGTCTCCAGCAACAAAGTTCAGCCTCGAGTTCGAACCTTTCCCTGAAAACTGGTTCAACAACACAATTCCTTTTATTTGAGAAGTCGACTTCAAATGAGTACCACAACAAGGATTCGAGTCTAGCTCCCCAATATGAACGACTCTCAAAACACCTTTTTCCAGGTCGTAATCTTCAGGCATCTTATCCTTCTTCACGCTTTCTTTCTCCGGAACTTCAACCTTGATGGGAACTGCCTCTCCGATTCTTGAATTGACCTCCTTACTGATTTTCTCCTTCTCCTCCTCGCTTATTTTTCGGGGCACTTCGACATAATTGATCATTTCTCCCATGCTCCAGCTCAACGTCGGCAGATCATACTTGTCCATGATAGCAGAAAGAAGATGCTGTCCAGTGTGCTGTTGCATGTGATCAAATCTGCGATCCCAGTCTAACTCTAGTTCGACTTCTTCCCCAACCTCAACAGGCTCAGAAAGAACGTGCACAGCCTTGAGTCCGTCTCTTCTGATAAACTCCACCGCCATCTTTTTGGACTCCTTTTTCGCAACCAAGACACCCTTATCGGAAGGCTGACCGCCTCCTTCTGGAAACAAAATGGTGTCTTCCAGCTCCACCTCGAACGTAGGGGTGGCAGGTTTGTCGCCCGCATCCGCGCTCTTCTTCTTCTTGTCCTTGGCCGCGGTCTTGACCTCCACGGGACGACATGCTACCACCTTTGTGGCGAACGTTTTCAAATACGAGTCTCTTTGGCAGGCAAGGGCGCCAACAACGGCACCAGAAACGGAGGTAGACATTTGGAGGCGCTGCTGGATACAGGCAAAATTGCGATTACAGCTGTTGAAAAGAGCGTTATCAGGCATTCGTAATCGAGTCTTTTCGTCTGGAGAAAAAACAGGGTTGGAAGAGCCGGAGCGGATTATGTAAGCGAAAAGTTAGCGAAGCCAAGGGATATGGATGCTGGGTGGGAGACCAGGTCGTTGAATTGCATTTCAAGGAGAGTTGTGAGAACCCGAGACAAAATGCTTCGAGAAGGAAAGACAGACGACTGTAGTGGTCTTCTTAGACGATTGCTGATTGTCTTTCGCAGCCCGATCCCGTAATCGACCCTTCGAACCACGGCCGGGTAACTCCAGATTCGAAACCTGATTAGAAAAAGTTTAAAACAAACTTGGTATTGGCAATGTGACGTTTGTTTGTTATTCTTTCATTTCTCATCCTGTCTACCAATTGCGCCAATGATAAGACGAGACACCAGGGTGAAGAGAAAGCCATATGACGGGATACCTGCCCGGGGATCTCGCAAGCCGGGCGACGGGATCTTTTCCAAGATAAAACGCATTTTTTCGTCATCCCCTGCTTCACCTGGTGCGGTTTTAACAGATGAAGCAGCGGACGAGCAGTCCATCAACGGTACTACACGGGGAATGGCCGCCTCCATCAACTTGTCCGATATCAGCTACTCAAATCTCGCAAACCTTTCGACGGTTTCAGACATGGTGAGCTCGCGGAATCCGAACGAGACATTAGCGGAGTTTTTTCAAAGGAAGGGAGACAAGCCGCTGACTGACGTGGAGGTGGAAGGAGTTTTGTCGCTCATTGATAAGGCCAATAAGCAGAATCAGCAGATGCTATCACAGTCGTCTCCGGCGAGAGACGTGCCCAATCGGAGTGCGAACCAGGCTGCAAACCAGAGCGGCAATCGGTCCCAGGTGAACTTTGACAATTCTCTTTTGAACACCTCTTCCACAACCATTTTGCGCCCGAGCTCGCTCAAGACTCCAGTAAAGATACAGACGCCGGGATACGCCGCTCCTGCCGGGTTGCCCACCAGAAACTCGACGGTGATACCTCAGACTATCAAAAGAAGGGTGGTGAACTACTCTGCCCTTCCCTCACCGTACCGAAGCCGTCTGTCGTCGCCATTGAGCTCGTTCATAAGCAAACAGGAAAAGCTGAAAGAAAGCAAAAAGAATTCCAGTTTCGCAGAGAAGAGCGTGAGGAGTGCCAGTAGCGAGCCGGAATCAAAGAAGATGAGCAAGACCGCAACCAAGGTCTTGTCGCTGCTGGAGTCGGAGGATACAGAGATGGAGAGGTCTCCACCGATAGTCAACAGAATTACACCACGCGTGGCAAAGAGACCGACACCAACCCTGACGGAAAAGGCACTTGAAGCCGAGAATAAAAGGGCTGTCTCGAAGACAGAAAACGCCAGCTGGGCACTGAAGGATGAACCAGAGTTGGCGTTGAATCCGAAACAGTTGGAAGCCCCAGCAGAGACACAGAAACCTCTGCCAGTGGGATCGATGCCACCTGCGAAACCGTTGTTCTCATTCCCGTCCTCTGAAAGAGCGAAGGAGACCGAAAAGACCCTGGAAACGAAAGTAATCAATAGAGAAACCGGGGCATATAGTTCTGCTTCAACTAGTAGAAGCTTCAAACTGGAACCGGAAATAGCCAAAACCAATGGATTCGCCTTCTCGAACGGATCCGCCGTTTCCAATGAATCCTCTGATTCCGCTCAGACTCTCGAGACAAGCGTTTCCCATTCGCCGGACATCGAAATTATCGATCGGTTTGTGTTTCCGGATGTCTGTGGTGAGCAAAATAATAATCCAGAGCCACAATCACAGCTCTCGACTCACCGTGTGCAATCGTCAGTTACACCAACGCACCTGCCTAAACCGTCTTCCGCATTGGCAACAATCGAGGTGATCGAAACTTTTGAGTTCCCGGACCTTTCCGTGGTGGATTCTGAAACCCTGAGAGGCATCAGAGAGGATGCTGTTCACCTCTACGACTGCGAGTTCACCTTTTAGCGGTTTTTCTAGTAATTAATTTAATAATGAATCAAATCTGTATTACGTAATATATATTTACTCGGTAGAGTAATTTTTTTGGGAACTTCTCACCGCAGATAAGAAAGTACTTGGGCTTAGAGTGTTGGGAATTCTTTACCTGGACACCCCCAATGTCGCTGGTGATCAACCAATTGAAAAATGGGGAGTGCATCTTGCACTCATTCACCGCAAAATTCACCTCTGACGAGAGTTGGTCTCTGATCCTGGTGAAAAGGTATCGACTGGAGATATATCAAGCTACCCCAGATAGGGCGCTCGACGCACCACTGACACTGGCTTTAGACGAGAAAATCGTTGCTGCTAGTCATATTCATCCGCATGGGCTTTCCAAAGAGTGGATTTTGTTGCTGACTGAAATCAATAAGCTTCATGTTGTTGGATACAACAATGAGAACCAATTTGTTGTGATTCAGATCATCGAGTTCAGGAGTGTTATTGATAAGGCATTTCCGGTGGCTGATCACGACAACCGATTGATCTCCCCAATCTCAGTCAAGCCAATAGTGGGGGTGGATTTTTCTCAGCGATACATTCTGGTGCATTCCTGTCTAGGCTTTTTGATTGTTCTCGAGCTGCCACCATCCAAAACGAAGTTATTTGTTCAAGCGTTTAACAATGACGCTCCGGTACAAGTGAAGCGGAGACGAGAAGCTTCGAGGTTGGGTATGAATCAAGTTTTTGAGACTCCTTCGATTGTCTCGATTGGGCCGAACCCTGTTCACAGCGTCGGCTTTCTGAGCTCTGCCACTATATCCAAAACTCAAGGCGGTGCATATTTTGGCCTGGTAACCCGAGATTCAAATCTGAAGTACTCCTTGAGCTACTATGCGATCAAGAAAACAAAGTTCATCGAGGTGGATTTTTTGAAGCGATTCCCGCAGATGTCTTCAGATCCAGCTATCACTATTCCGTTAAAGCACGGAAACTTTTTAGCGATCTGTGAAGAATGCCACTATTTGTACCCATCCCCGAATGTTGATCTAATCACTTCGAAACCTGAGGATGTGACAGTTTCTCGTCAGTTTTGCTTCAAAAACTTGGTTTCTGAGTACGAAGGACGACTGGGGAAGATCGTTAGCAGTCAAATTCTGGACTCGAGCAGAATATTGTTGTGCTCTGCAAGGGGAGATTGGTACGTGTTGAAATTGAAACTGGACACTACGGCTCTTCGCAAGGAGGAGGAGCGGGCTGATCTACCGATAGCAGCCCGAGTCAGCGGGGAACGGAAAGAAAACGTAAATTTAGTGGTTTTGGACTGGACGGTTGGGAAAATAGGAACTGGTTTCGTTTTTCATTCTAGTTCACAAGTTTCCGCGGGAGTTTTCCTTGCCACCAATCTTTACGGAAAAGCTGGACAATTTAACGAGAAAAGCCTGCTTGATGTGAAGTATTTGACGTCTGGAAGCTGCGAGCCAATCACCGCAATAGGAGAGCTCGACGGACGGTTGATGTACGCCGCAGGGAATTACTACGGGTCCAAAGTTGGGGATGAAATCGCTCTCGATGGAATTGTTAAGGAAATGATTATTTTGGACCATGATTTGATTCTACTTTGGACAGAAAGCCGCTTTGTCAATTTAGAAACCGAGTCTGAAGATTCAGTTCACCGATTGCTACTTCTCGATGATTCAGGGGCCAAAAAGGACGAATTTGAGTTCCCCAGCGGCATCACGCTTAATAATGTCGTTAAGACGGATAATCTGGAGTACTATCACGACGATACAAAGAATGAGGAAAATCCAGAACTGAGAGCACAACTGAAGTGTTCGATACTTGTGGTTTCTTCAGAGTTAACAGAGAGCTATGAATTCAGCGACAAAGAGGATTCCAAGATATACTTATTCTCGCTGACCAACAAGGAGTTCACTCTTTTAACTTCAACCACTATCAACCGGCCCTTGAGTCTGATTTTCCAGCTCAACCGCCGTGACCTGGTAATTTTGGGCTCAAACTGTTTACTTTGGTGCTCTATCTCGATTCTGAGGAAGAATGACTACATGCTGAAATTCTGCTTCAATGATGGGATACTGAAATTGCCGTTCCAATACTTGTGCAGCGCTGAGAAATTAGGGTCAGACTTGATGGTAGCTGATTCTTTCTCAGGATTGTATCGTTTAGAGATGGCAACAAGCTCCCGGAAGTTGCTCAAAACTACTAAACTTTTGGGTAATGTCATCATTAGTCAGTTCAAAGTCTTCGGAACGGACAAGTTGCTCGTTGCAGACGTCCTCGGAAACGTGAGCCTTTACCAAGTGGAAAATAAGACCAAACTTGGTCTTGTTCTCCAGTTTAATACCTTGAAGGGTGCCATCATTTCGCTCTGTACTGGAGAAACTAAAAAGGATCCATTCGGTGACTTTTCGACCTCACCGTTGACCCGGCTGTGCTATCTGGGGACGGCCGAGGGAGCATTGATGGAGATACTTGCTATCGGAGACTCTCTAGCAATGAACTCGCTAATTGAGTTCCAAGCCTGTTCAGGCGCACGGGATACAGTCCAGCCGCTCAAACGTGACAAAAGGAAGGAGACATCGTTTGAGTTTTCGAACCAGGCAGTCAGAGACAAACCACAGGCCTTGGAACACCAGTATGAAGATGTCAAATTCAACGCTATGCGGTTCATCAGATATTTTCCCAGTCTGGGACGACCTGAAATCACGCATGAGATTGAGACAGATACCGAGGTGCTTGCCCTGGTCGATCTGGGAGAGCTGGAGAGAGCTTTAAAGCACTCAAATGACGAGGTTTGCGCACCTCTGTACAGGGAATTGGCTAAAGTGGTCGGGAACGATCCGGTCACGTGACAATAATTAGCCACTCTGTGCACCGCCTCGTCTGCGATTTTATAAAGTATTTTTTCAATTAGCGAAGAGGGAAAATAAATAAAACCATTCATCGGCATCACCAACCTCTTTGTATTTGTCTCTAGTCAGCTTTGTTTAACCAGTTATATAGGGAGACAGACAATCAAGAGAAAGGCTTTTTACATCAATGAGCTCGAAAACAGCAGCTAAGCAGTTTGGTGTGACTCCACCGATCTCAACGGCTGGTCCGACTCCAAAGGAAAACAAGCTGAACGATGACATGATAGAGGAGTTACGGAGCCAGAAGTCGTTTGAAAGCGAGACCGAAACACGGAAAAGACGGGAAGTGCTGGCAATCTTCCAGAAGATGACGGAGGAGTTTGTTTACACGGTTTCCAGAAGAAAAAATATGAGTGAAGGGATGGCAAAGGACGCTGGTGGCAAGATCTTTACTTTTGGTTCTTATCGTCTCGGAGTGTACGGGCCTGGCTCCGATATTGACACTCTGGTTGTTGTTCCCAAACACGTGACTCGTGAAGACTTTTTCACTGTCTTTGAAGAGTTGTTGAGGAAAAGACCCGAGCTGAACAAGATACAGCCTGTTCCCGATGCGTTTGTTCCTATTATTAAGACTGTTTTCGATGGTGTTGACATTGATTTGATCTGTGGTCGACTTGACATCCCGCAAATCCAACTGGACTTGACATTGGAGGACAACAATTTGCTACGAAACATTGACGACCGTGATTTGAGAGCCTTGAATGGTACCAGAGTAACTGATCAGATCCTGCAATTGGTGCCACAAAAGATGGTTTTTAGACACGCCTTGCGCACCATCAAGCTATGGGCCCAGAGGCGAGCTATTTACGCCAACATGTTCGGATTTCCAGGAGGTGTTGCGTGGGCTATGTTGGTTGCCAGAATCTGTCAACTGTACCCCAACGCTGTCGGAGCCGTGATTGTGGCCAAATTCTTCCACATCTATCTTCAATGGAAGTGGCCTCAGCCAGTGTTGCTGAAGCCGATTGAGGACGGCCCTCTACCTGTGCGAATCTGGAATCCGAAGCTTTACGGGCAGGACAGATCGCATCGTATGCCTGTGATCACGCCTGCTTATCCTTCGATGTGTGCGACACACAATATCACGGCGTCCACTCAGAAGATTATTTTGAAGGAAATGCAGAGGGGCCTTGAAATCATGAACGACATCCAGTTTGGAAAGAAAACGTGGAACGACTTGTTTGAAAAACACAACTTTTTCTACGGCTACAAGTTTTATCTCACCGTCATCACTGGCACAAGAGACTCGTACGAGTCACACCTAAAATGGAGCGGAATGGTTGAGTCGAAGCTGCGGTTACTGGTCCAGAAACTCGAGGTCATAAACGGAATTGTGCTGGCCCACCCCTACGTGAAACCGTTCACTGCCTCGTACATATGCGATACCGAGGAGCAGCTGTTCAAGATCAAAGAGCTGTACGGGTCGCTTGAAGGCGAAAGGTTTGCACGCGAGAACCTGAAAGAGCTCACGATCGACGACGACACAGACATGAGCAAGATTGAAGAGGAGGTCAAGACGGAGGGAAAACACCTGGTCCATCTGCTCAAGCTGTACGTTGGCCTGGAGCTTGATTTGAAGGGGAAGGAGAAGAAAATGGACATCCAAATTCCATGTTCAGACTTCGATTCGATCTGCCGGAACTGGGTCAACTTCGATAAAAATGTGTATTCGCTCAGCATCAAGCACGTCAAGCTCCAGGATTTACCCGACGACGTTTACGCGGAAGGGGAACAACGTCCTGAGAAGAAAGACTCGAAAAAACGCAAGGGAGACAAGAATAGCATTTCGTCAAAGAAGCTCAAGAGCAGCGCAGTTACCAATCCGGGCAGTGCAGCAGGAAGTGCGGGCAGTGCTCTCAGTCATCAAATAGACGAGAATCAGACCGATTCCGCTCTTGTCTCGCCTTCGGCCAACTCTACGGTGGCTTCCGCCACCAGTGCGTGAAGCGGCTAAATTGGGGAGCGTACTGTACCGTATAAATCAACCATTTCTCAATGTTCACATGTAATCGGAGTTTTTCGGACCCGTATCTTGCGGTGGCAGAAGCCGCAATCGCAAGTATACTTCTGTCATTATTGAGAACGGGTGATTAACAGGGGCTGAAGGCGGAAAAGAGGCTTGAGATGAGGGAAAATAGAATCTAATAAAAGCAGCGGGAACCTCAGCAGTAGGAGCAGTTTAGTTTCGATCAGAGAAGCAGGGAAAGTAAATTGCGGACATTTGAGAAGAGATAATGCCCTCGTTTACATCCAAGTTACTAGGTGAGTGGGTTTGGCGGCGTTTTCTGACTTTGTTTGCCACGGATGACTGAATCCGAGGTGGTTCCGGCTTCGACTCCTTTTACAGCTCAAAGGCGCTTGTCAGGGAGGGAATTGAAGTAGCAGGTGCCGGATCTGATAACGGACCCGCGGAAAACATCGGCCCAACGTTTTTTTACTAACAGAATTGCTAATCAACAGGCAAATCAAGCTCGGACAAACACAAGTCCGGGTCCGATAAACACCACAGCAAGTCTTCCGCTTCCAGTATCACGGCTCCAGAGGATGTGGAGGACATAGATGAGGTGGATGATCAGGGCCAGAGCATTCTGATGGGGATTATTTCTCAGTTGAGACCAGGATGCGATTTGTCCAGAATCACCCTGCCAACTTTCATCCTGGAACGAAAGTCCATGCTGGAGAGAATCAGCAACCAGTTGCAGCAGCCTGACATCATTCTTTCAGCACATGATACAATTGATCCTGTTGAGCGGTTCGTTCTGGTAGTGAAGTGGTATATGTCGTGCTGGCACATAGCTCCCAAGGCGGTGAAGAAGCCGTTGAACCCTATTCTCGGAGAGTACTTCACGTGCTACTGGGATCTCCCGGACGGATCGCAAGCCTACTATATTGCTGAGCAAACCTCGCATCATCCGCCAAAATCGTCGTACTTCTACATGATTCCGGAAAAGAGCATTAGGGTGGATGGTATAGTTGTTCCGAAGTCGAGATTCCTCGGTAACTCGACTGCCGCGATGATGGAAGGTATCACGAAGTTGAGTTTCTTGGACATCCAGAACGAGGCAGGAGAGCCAGAGTACTACACCATGACCCAGCCCAACATGTATGCCAGAGGAATTCTTTTTGGAGGTTTGAGATTTGAATTGGGTGACCATTTGGTGCTGACGTGCGCTCAAAACAATCTTGTCGCTGATATTGAGTTCAAGACTAAGGGCTTTATATCTGGCTCGTACAACGTGATCGAAGGCCATATCAAGAACACCAAGACGGGTGAAAACTTGTTTGAAATCACTGGCAAATGGAACGAGGAAATGTTCATCAAAGATCTGAAGACGGGAAAAAAGAGCGTTTTCTTCGACTGTGCAGACAGCCATCCATTGCCGCCTAAAGTTAGAGATATCTCTGAGCAAGGAACGTACGAGAGCAGAAAGCTGTGGAAAAAGGTGACCGACAGCCTTGCTACCAGAGATCACACCACGGCCACTGACGAAAAATTCAAGATCGAAGAAGAGCAGCGAGACCAGGCCAAGAAGAGAGAGGAAGACGGCGTTGAGTTCCGTCCCAAACTCTTCAAACAGTTGTTGATCCCAGAAACTGCTAAAGACGGCAACGACCACTTGGAATTTGTTATCTACAAGGACTCTATTTTGAACCAGGATGCCAAACACCTGGACCCACAGGAACTGAAACGACACATTTTCGAAATTGCTCCTATTCTCCCTGGCCAGACGTTTAATCCTGAGTTTGAAATTCCAGCTTTCAAAAAGTCATGAACGTTTGTTCGATCCGATACATTACTTTTTCATATGCCGCCTCATGGTATGGAATTTTAGATACTTTGACTGACTCAAAGTTGTGGGTAATTCTGGGACGGTTATGTGCTTTACGTTTATAGTATCCTCGCCCTTTTTAATGTTTTAAATTTGTTAGTGTTTGCAGCTTGGTCGGACTACGTGGTTCTTCCACTTTTAATTAATTGTGTTTGCTTTTTGCGGTGTAGAGATGTTTTGAGTTTTGTGGAAATCTTGCCATATCTTCTTCTTCACCAAGACCGTTTGAAATCGCTCCTTGAGTAGCAAATCGGAGTCCAAGTTGACCAAAGAACCTTGACAATGTAATTCTTGTTTTTCCACTCCGACGGCGTAGCCATTGGTAGTTTCGAAATCAAGAACTTCATTACGGAATTCGTCCATGATGTCCTGTTCGTATAGATATCGGGTGGCTATTAGGCTCACCACATACCATGCTGAATAGGAGCTGCATCTCGAGCTTTTGAGCCATGCGACGAGCTCACAGTATCTCCTTTCAACATACTTGCGGTCTAAAGGTGTACAGAAAGGAAGAGCCTGCGCGCTCAGTCGTCCAAACTCCTGTACATGGTAAACCTCGTCGTCTGCTGCCGTAAGAAGTTGCTGCATCACCAGCCACATTGAAAAGTCATTAACCTCGGCCGTGCAATGTCGTTTTATAAAGTCGTAGCAGCAATCGATAAGAACTGGATCGTACCGGACGTTGGCTATCAAGAAGCGTAGGTAGTTCAACGCGTAGTAATTCCTTGGGTGTGCTTTCACTGAGTTCAGGACAACTCTGAGCGAATAGGAGCACAATTCAGGCACATCATCCTTATAGATCCGGATCATCAATTTTCGGAAATAGACCCAGAGGCTTGAAGATTTATTCGTCCGGGAAATACTGGAGGTGAGGTAACTTGCTATGACAGATCGTTGACACATCAGCAGGTATGAGTCGTCCAGAAGGGTCAGAACATTTTCATTGATACTTATAGCCGTGTGGTCCTCCGGAGTCATCAAGAGTATCCCCGTTGATGCATAATAAAGATCGTATAGCTCGGTTCTTGCAAGCTGATTCAGAGGTGTTTTGACATTCTTGTAAGCATCCAAAACCTGGAAACACTCAACAAAAATCTTTCCTAAAGTCTTGCTTTTGATTGCGATTTCGAGGAACCCTAACTTGGGATTAAACTCATTTGGGAACTCGTTATTTCGAAATAACACGCCTAAAGTATCATCATCTAGCTCTTTGTCTAGCGCCTGCAGTTTCGTTAGACCATTGGATTGTGACAGCAATTCTATCAACTCTTTGGTCAAGCGCAAGTGTGACATCACCACCGTCTCCATGGGGCTATCCACACGGCACAGGTCAAGTCAGAAGGATATTTTTCTTATCTCAAAACTTTTTCATTTCAAAGTTTGAAAATAACACGGCTGTGCAATACGCTGCCGCAAAGTATTTTTCAGTGTTCCGCGCCCCATCTCAAAACAGTAAAACTTATGTATTATATATATAGCGTTAAAAACTGACTCTACTCTTCCATCTCCGATGGTTTCAACAATCCACCAACCAGTTTGGCCTTTTCCTTTTCTTGCTTGTTCTTCTCAATTAATTCAGCTTCTCTATCGTCAGCAAACAAGTAGTCGGTAGCGTCTCCTCCGAACTCCTTGATCTGAACCAGGAAGTCTCTCAAGGTACCTCTGAACTTGTTCTGCTGGTTATACGAAGTGAACAAAGCTTGAATGAAATTGTTAACCTGTTCCTGGTTCAAATGCGAGAACGCTGTGATTAACATGTTCCCAATGTACTCCTTCAAATAAACTGAATTTGAGGTTCCCACTGGTGCTGAGTCTGGCTGGTAAATCGGCTCGGAGATCTTGTTTTCCAAAACCAATTCAATCATCTTTGCCAGAAGTTGAGATTGTAATCTGAAACCGGCTTTGTGGTCAGAGTCAGTCAGCACGTAGAATATGTCGTTCAAAATTGAAAAATAGTAGTTCTTGTAGAATCCCAAGGCAAACTGATGGTTTCCTAGATCTTCAATGTTCTTGAGCAACTCAGCACACAGGGTTAGTCCTGTGTTTTCAACGTCCCGATTGTTGTGCTTGAATGCCCACAAAATAGCATCAATGAACGACTGGAATGCCTCAGGAGGGAACTGCAGCAATGCGTTGAATCCCTTCAGATCGATTTCTCTAAGAAGCTTGTAAAACTCAACCCTATGCTCGGGATATTCTGTAAAGTCTTTGCTGATCATACTCAAAGTGACCTGAAAGACGTTGGCCAAGATCAAAACAATTTCATCAGGAATCAATTCTCCAACCTTGTCGACCAGAGTGGACAAGCAGTTCAAAACTTCTGCATCTCTGGCGTCTGGAACGTTTGTGTTGTAATCCTCCAATATAGCAGAGAGAAGATTTGGAACAAGGTCCCGCACAATTTCTTCCTGGTTGTCTGCCTTGGAAACATATGTCTCAATCAGTATCAGAATCTCCTTCTTGATTGTTCTCCAACCTCTGACTTTCGGAGTTTTCGTGGCAATAAGACCATCCTTGGCAACTGCATCGGAAATCAATCCACTCACCGCCTTGTATAGAGACAAAAGATCCACGTAAATCATGCCGAGCTGTGTGTAGAAACCAGGACCTAAAGATGTGCAAACAGCAACATTGGTCTTTATTATGTTGGCAATGATCTTGACAATTTCAGGGTTGGACAGTAATTGTGGATCCTCACCCGCCTGCTGAACAACTGTTCTCCACGCCACATTTGGCAAATTCATCAGATCTGCCAACAGTCTTGTTCTCGTCTGAGTAGAGTTCTGGGCAGAGATTATGGTACCACAAGCCTCGTAAAAAGTATGGACTTGTTGAGGTTGTAAATCTGATGTTGTTTCTTGAATGTTGCGGATGATCTCATCAATAAAAGGCCCGGTTTCTCCGGCTTGTTGTATAACAAAATGTCTCTTACACTTTTGAGTGATCTTGATGAAAGTATCGCAAGCCATGTCTTGAACACCTTCGTGGGTCTCATGCATGAATTCGAAGAGCTTATTCACCACAGTCTTGAGGAATTTCCAGTGAGCTTTCAGAAATCTTGGATATTGCCCCACAATGTACATGATGTTGGAAGCAACAACTGCTTTGTTGTCTTTCCCTCTCTTCATCTCAGTCAAAGACAACAAGTCTTTGATAACAGTGACCAAGAATCTCTTTTCCCTCTCTTCGTCCATGGATCCTGAGATGGAACCAATGGCCCAACACAGGGTGTTAATGTTGTGCCACGACCACTCTGAACCATCAATTTGACTTGCTAGTTTTGCAGACATGATTGCCTCGGTGTCGTTCACGTCTAAGTGCGTGAGATAAACAAGAACCTCTCTCATTGATTTGTACAATTGAATGGTGTCACTCTCTTTCACAAATTCTCTGACGATTTCACCCTCGTCGTTCTCGACAACTAAGACTTCCTCTGGTCTAACCATATTCTCAATCATCACAACCCGGAGCTTGGATAGAATCTCGCTGTAAATGTTAGCTCTAAAATTATGACTTTTGAGCAACTCTGGGTCCGGAGCACCATCTCTGATGGTATATTGCAACTGCATCAGCGGAGATGTGTTCTGCATTGGTAGACTTTGGATGTCTTTGAAAAGGTCACTAACAAGTTTGGACCAGTAATCCAGACATGTCTTGAAAAGCTCTCTCTCTTCGATTCTAGAGAGATTGATTAGATATCTGTGGGCAGCCAGAAGAAGCTCTCTCAAATTAGCATTTTGCTCCAACGGGGTCAAATGGTTCGACAAGAAAGTCACCAAGTACATAGCAAGATCCTGCAAAAACTCCTGATCCGATGAATTGGCATACTTGTATGTTTTCTTGAGGTCGATGTCAATTGGAATTATCTTCAACATGTTCTCCATAGTCAGACCAAACATGGTCACAAATTTTTCGTCGTATTGGGGAGCAATCAACTGAGAAACTTCTGTCAAGCACTTGAGGGTAATGCTTCTAAAATCTTCCACAGGAAGGAACTTCGAAGACAACAGGTTCAAAAGGTCCGTCTCAAAAATGTATCCAAGAGGAATCCATGGGATATATCTCAACAGAGACTTCAACGTCGCCACAATCAGAGAGGGCTTAGTCGCCTTGTCAAGAACTTCGAAGCAAAGCTTGAAAATTTCAGAGAATTCGTCGCACATCCTGGTCTTTAGAGACTTGGCTTTCGCTTGCGTCATTTGTTCTGCGGAGAAATCGAAAATTTCCTCAGAAAGCAGTTTCAAAATAACCATGTTGTTCTCGCAAACGTTGAAACCGGCACGACTCGACTGGACAATCTCAGGAATAAAGTTTGGCCAGTTAGCCGGCCAGTCCTGTTTGATAATCTGGACCAAAGTCAAGTCACTCTTCTGAATCAATGCTCTTTGAGAAACAAACTGGGCGTCGTCATCGCACATGGCAATGATCATGCTTGCCACAAAATTTCTGATTCCCAATCTCTGGTCCTCCGGAAGGGCCTTCCACTTGGTTTTGATCAAATTGTCAAGGATAGATAGCGCAATATACTTGGATTGCGGGTCGGATGAAAACTGCAGAATCTGGTCTGCCCTGGTCCAGGCATCAGGATGGTTCTGAAACTTGGTCAAAATCTCCTGTGCTTGTTTCTGACTCTCGCCAGAACCTTTGTAAAAGGCTTCGACAATAGAGTCGAGAACCTTCACGTCCAGGTCTTTACTGAAATCTAGAATCGCCTCCATGGTGTGAGCTTGTGAAACGCGCTTTTCCTGGTGCGATGTTGAGATATCAAGGGTCGGAGTCAAAAAAGGTGTTGCTTGATTTTGAAAGATGGCCAATCACTTGCCTAAGCTCCTCGTGTACCTCTAAGCCGCCGACAATAGTACAAAAACAATTGTGTACACTCAAAAGCCCTTTGTTTGTTTGTTTGTTTTTTAGCTGCGGGATTTTCTTTAAAATTCCTGCTCACAAGTATCTCGATCGCAATTGAGTCTTCGTTACGCGCCTACGAGTCCTTCTAACCCGCCTGCGCTCCCACAAGACTTTAAATGCTACGTCAGGTTTCGTTTGTTTTGATTCGTCTCTAAGGGCAAATTGTGATTCGTTAAAGCCTTCTTTCCTACTTTATGTAAAGAAAAAAATTTTAAACGAGGGGAGAGGAAAACCTCGCTTATGTAATAATAACAGACAACAAAATTCTGTTTCTGGTGCACGGGTTTATATTCTTGATTAAAAACCTTTGAACAACTGGTTCGACTTGTCTGCTCTCTGCTGTTGAACAGATGTTTTCAGCGGGACTCTGTCCAGTTGGTCAAAAGTCTGGAAAACCCGATCCCGTTCTTTCTCTATGATGGCACTTTTTTCCTCTTTGGTTAGTTGCGCGTAGACGACGTCGTCGAAAGCCAGTTTAGTCAGACGGAGATTGTATAGATCCATGATGATCAGTCTAGCTGCTGCATCGAGGTCGTATGGACGGTGGCCATTGTTTCCAGCTTTTGCCCGTTTGCCTGCTTTGTAGAGCTTCTTTTTTTTGGCGATGCTTGTCAGCAGCTCCCTGACGTCGTTCGTGGGATGATCGATGTAACTTTTGTATGATTTTCCTGAAGGGTCCAGAAGATTCATCAAATAGAGTAGATAATCCGCAACTATCACCGGGTCGACGGCCCTTTCAGACACTGCACGGACTAATCCCAGGACCAGCATTGTCTTGGAGTTACTGACCTGCGGCATCATGACACCTGGAGTGTCGTAAATAAGTATCTCGGGCTCGGACGAAATCCGGATCACCTCAGAAACTTTCCGAGTGGTTCCCCCCAATCTGTTGACCTGAGCAACGTCCTTTTTTGTCTTCTGCTTGTCGTTGAGCATTCGCTTGCGCAGTTTGTTGACTAGAGACGATTTGCCGACGTTAGGCATCCCAACAATCATAATTCGCAGCCCTAGTGGAGGCGGTGGGTACATGGCCTTATGTTTTTCCTTGAGCATCTCAACCAGTTTATCAAGACTGGACTCTTTTCTTCGTTGGTATATCTGCCATTGTTCGCCTTCTCGCACCCAATCCGCAATTTGATTGGACCCCAGCGGTGACAGGTCTTTTTTGGTGAACAAAATAACTCTATCTTTGTTCCTGAATATCTTGTCTAGCAGGAAGTTGGTCGTTGATAGCGGCGCTCTTGCGTCTCTGAGCTCCAGAATCAGGTCTATCTGTGGAGCCAATTGTTTCATTTTTTTGAAAGCAACCACATGATGGCCATGAAAATCCGCTAGCGTGATGTTGTAGTCGGGAAATTCTGTGCGAGGGATAAAGTCAGCGGTCCTTTTGGTCGGAGTCTTCAGGGGTTGAGTCTTATCGAAAGATTTGGGGAGCTCAGATGTAGGTGAGGGAGCCGCCGAGCTCGTGACGTTTCGAAAAAAAGTAGTATACAATCGTGCTATAGGACTTGAGCTGTATATTCTTGTTCTTGTTGGATACATCGTGAAATTCTTGTGTCGGATCAGTCCCTACCACCCACCCCCCCCCGTGATAAGAGAGGTTTTTTTTGATATTTTTCAGATAAAATTTTTTAGCACGAAATACTTTTTTCTCAAATTTTTTTATTTTCACTCGTCAGTGTTCGGGATCAGAAGAGTGTTGAAGTAGGATTTTCTCATATTAGAGAGCCAATCAGACTTCGCCTACTTCAATATGCCTTTGATTGTTCTGGTGGGTTATCCGTCGTCGGGGAAGACGATCTGGGCCAGCAAACTGGCTCAACAGCTGGAGCAAAAAATCTCCAGTTTGGCGCCAAACGAGCCAGGAGCCAATCTAAAAGTGATATTGCACAATGACGAAACTTTAGGACTCAATCACGAGATGTACCAGGAGTCAGTCACCGAAAAGTCAGCTCGCTCAGCTCAAATCTCAGCCGTGAAGCGGGATATCTCACGCAACAACGTGGTCATATTGGACTCATTAAGTTACATCAAAGGCTTCAGGTACCAGCTTTATTTGGAAGCCAAGGCAGCCAGCACCCCGAACTGTGTCTTGCAAATATTGACTCCTTCGGAGACTTGTTTTGAGTGGAACTCTGTCAGACCTGCTGCAGAACAGTGGAAAGAAAGTTTGTTGCGCGAGCTCATAATGAGGTTCGAGGAGCCGGACGGCCAAAGCAGATGGGACTCACCGTTGATTCCAGTTGGCTACGATGATGAGCAGCTTCCATTCGAGTCAATTTGGGAGGCTATCGCACTGAAAAAAAGCGTGAAGGCTAACCCATCAACAGGTCTAAAGCCGGCCGCAGATCTGAACAACCTACAAGAATTAGACACGCTCACGACGCGGGTTGTGAACGAGATTGTACAATATCAAAATTTGGGAAGTGCAATAGGCGGTCAAGTCCGGGTGAAAAATACGAACAATGATATTTGTGTGGTGGAACTTCCGCCCACAAGTGTCTCGATTGCGCAGTTACAAAGAGTCCGAAGGGCTTATGTAACTTTAAACAAGATGCGCACTGTGGACAGAGGTAGAATCATCCCGTTATTTGTGGATTACTTAAACCATTCTTTCAGTTCTAACTGAGAAAAAATTGTATAATAATAAACGAGACGGGTGGAAAATAAATTTTAGTTAAATTTTTGGGAGTCAAACCTAGACGAGTATGCTGCTGAATGTCGAAATAACGGTATCGTCGGAGAAACTGCCAACATCGGCATCAATGGTGAAAACTGAGATGGAAGCTCCGCATTTGGATTCGTCGTTGACAACGTCGAATTCCGCCGGTAACGAGCAATCACCGCTCAAACAAATGTCCAAAGCTCCGGCGGTGGCAGAAGACCACTCGATCAAACCAGAGGTTTCATTGTACGCAATCGCGTAAGGGAAAAAATTCTCTCCCGTAAGTCTAGTGTGGTAAAAAGTGAGATCGGAACAACTCGAGTCGAGATCTGAGCCTGCCACCCCAAAGTTCACGTTCAAGCCTGTCGAAAGTGGGAGAGTTCTCGGGTTGTCTCCCTGAGCATCAAAGAGAGCCGAGATCAATTCAACTGACTTTTTTGAGTAAATGTTCGGAGCATGATTTGGGTCTTCATCGAGGTTATCTTGGAAAAACGAATTGTTGCTGTTGGCTCCGGAAATAGCGAGAGCGGGATAACCCCTCTCTATTCCGTACACAGCCGCCCCAACTGTACCCGAAAGAACGAAATCTCTTTCGCCGAGATTGTTTCCTTCGTTGGGTCCCCCGACAACTAAATCGATTGAAATGTTGTTGAAGTAGGTTGGAATAACATAATCAAGTCCGACTGCGACACATGCCGCCGGAGTACCGTTGTAATACCAGTAGTTCACGTCGTCTTCCTCGTGTCCCCAAGCAGGTGATCCTTCGGCGGGGTAATCAAAAAGAGCGTCTTCTAGAAGGATGTTTGAAGAGGTTAAAGAGAACTTTCCTCCATTTCCTGACATTTGAACAGCTGGCGCCACAGTCACCACCGTGTGACCCGCGGCTTTGAGGTCTCGGTAAAGAGCCCTAATGTTGGTGGCAGCCCAGCCATCATCGTTAGTGAGAAGGATGTTTTTGGCAGATGCCGAAGAAAGGAGTACAGCCGCGATAAGCGATAATGTGGTGTGTCTCATCTTGCAAAGGTATCAGTGGTTCAGCTGCCATCTAATTTTTTGCCAAGTGTACTATGCAAGAAAACCCTGCTGTTTATAAACATTTTTTTAACGCTGGTGTGAATTTTAATTGAAATATCTTGGTGTGTGAGCTGGGCTTGTTGCTTGAGATTCAGGCGTGCCAAGTAAGGTAATACAATTTTACCCGGAAGCATAATAGGACATGTTTTCAATTTTTGGAGAACGTGGGGTTTTAGACCCGCGTTACCAGGATCTGCTACCAAACGAGAACTTCTTATTACCCAACCTGGGAGTAAATATACTTTTTCAATTGAAGCTACTCGGTCAGAATAGCACTTCTTGGTACTGCTAGACATGCTGGCGTTGGAAACCGTGCTCCAAGTAGAAAATTATTGACCCTGGTCGAGCCGACAAGTCTCCGCAGTTTTCATGGCCCTTTTGTTTTGCGCGTCGAGTAGCAACATTTTTCTAGAGAAAGAACTCCCGGCTCAACACTAAAATGCTCGAAATCAGAGCTCCCCAAGACACATAACTCAAAGAGGTAACCTCGAGCAGTTGACTTCCCCATCTTTTGCAAAGCTTCCGTCCGATTTTGCCGCAAGGTCGTGTTTTAGCACGTGCTCATATTTTTTAGAGCCACTTCGCCCCACAGCCGCCGAGACCCTGAAAGTGTTTTTAAAAAACACCCGCCTGCGGAAAGACGTCTGACTACAAACGGATTCCCTAATCCCCAGACAAAACCCATCCTGGGGTCCGAGCTAAGAACATAGACACTTGTACAAGACTGTGGAGTTGACCTCCGTCACGTTTTTTCCCACTTTTCGAGCGATTGCCGGGCTGCTTATTGAGCGCTCCTTCCGTTGGCGGAAGTGCCGCCGTCCGGTTATCACAGGCTTCACACCTGCGCATTCATAAATCCTTGTCAATAATTCTATAAGCGGTTAATTAAATGCTTCTCGGTAGGAGTTCGACATTTGTGTCCCACATGGCCAAAACGCACAAAGCTGTTAATGGTCCCAGATTTCGGTTTAATAGTGGAGCCCGCCGAAATCAAAAACCCTAGAACGTTTTAAAAGAGCCGACGAATCCTTCTTTTTTGAGCTTCTGTTTTCTTGCTTCAAAGCTCGACCAAATACACTCAAATAAGGATGCGCCTCACTAATCTGTTTGTTCTTACCGCTTCACTGATTTCCTCGGCACGCGCCAAAAACATCCTGCTTACCAATGACGACGGTTGGGCTGCCACCAACCTGAGAGCTTTCTATAGAGACCTCAAGGCCGCAGGACACACGGTCGTGGCCGTGGCGCCTGCCGTGCAGTACTCAGGTAATGGAGGCAGGTTCATCATTCCAGATACCGCCACTCTTGAGGAAGATGCTCTATTCAGTTACCCAGCGCAAGGGGCTCCAGCATGGGGTCACGAGGATGATGACATCAACTTATGGTACTTTAACGGAAGTCCCGCCGCATGTGTTGCCTTGGGTCTTGATTACGTCATCCCAAAATATTTTGGAAACATGTCAGTTGATCTAGTCGTTGGAGGTCCAAATGAGGGAACCAACATGGGAGAAAGAGACTTCTTCATTTCCGGAACAATTGGATCAGCTTACTATGCTGTGGAAAGAGGCTACCCGGCGATCGCTTTCTCTGGTTCTGATGGAAACAATTCGTTCTACGAAGACAATCTTGACGAAGATCCAGATCATTCGTTCAACATCTACTCCAGGCACGCAGTTGAGATTGTTGATCTTCTGCTGGACTCCGCAGAGGAGAATGAACCGCTGTTGCCGTGGGCTACTGGATTGAACGTCAACTTCCCTTCGGCAGGAACCGATCTTGACTCGGAGTGTCGGGAACTGGGTTTCAAACATACCAGATTTACAGGATCCAACTCGCTTGTTTACAACGCATACTACAACGAGACTACGCAGCTCCTCACTCAAAAAAAGATGTCTTCTCTTGCAGCATCCAACTGTGTTACCGGTGACTGCTGGTTGCCCGACGAGTTCACAATCATAAACAACGGCAAGTGCGAAGGAACAATCACGGTTTTCTCAATTGATTTGGACACCGTCGAATCCACCGACCAGCAGGTTTTGCCGTTGTTCCAGTCTGTGTTGTCTTGATCTACCCTAGCCTCTGCAAAAATAAATCGTTTGATAGGCGATAAAATTTGGACTAACTGAATTACACCTGTAAAACCTGATCCACGGCTGTGCATCTTTTACTCGCCACCCCCACGTAAAATTTAAATTTTTCTGTGCCCCCACCTGCTGATTACGCAATCAGCTCAGCTCCCGGGCGACAGACAAATCAACCAAGTAGACAAATTTCGAACTACAAAAAAACTGTCAGTTTCGAGAGGGCTCTTTAGGCTGGAAAGAAGGCGTAAACGAACATTGAACAGGCAATTTTAAGCCAAAATCAGCATAAAAGCACGCTTGCGGACTGTGTGTGAGGTAATACGACGCTTGGGTTAGAAATCACGGGTTTTCGTGACCTCGAACGCTCACAATCACAGCAATTCAAAGGCCCGTTTTGAACACCCAGTTTTCAGGAGTGTTCGGCAAACGTTCGGCAGACGTTTGACAGCCCCAAAAGCATCAGATGACACCCCAGCCAGGTAGCCACGAACGTCAGAGTTCAGACCGGTATTTGGAGTGCAACGCAGCTGCTGTTAGTGGGATTAGTACTGATTTGGGAAACCGTTGCTCGCCGCCACGGACGAGTACTGCTAAGGATACTGTTGGTGGATCTGGGGGTTCTCGCACAAGACCACTGAATCTGGTGGCCACACAGCCGGTCAGTCAGCAGAAACGCCACAACTCGCAGTCGTACCTGCTACAAGGGGCTGCCACCAAGCGGGGAGCGATATTCACCCCTACGGGGCCGGGCCCTAGCACCTCGAACAACACTGGCAGCAACGTTTCTTTGCCTACGTTCACGCCGCTGGCGCCGATGGAGACGGGCTCATCGCCATTCAGTGCAATTGTGTCCCAACAGCCACTGAACTCGTCACAAACGTTGAATTCGCCAAACAGTTCCCAGTCTCTGAACAGAAAGATCAACTTTTCACCGTATAACTCGGCCTTCACGCCAAAACTTACCCCGCCAACGGGCGCAGCAATCTTGTCGCAGCGAAATCGACGGAATAAGACGCCAACACCGACAATCGCCACCGGGGAGGTCCCGTCATCGCCGAAATCTAAGGTTGTTACCAAGGTTATTGAGACAGACATGAGCATAGAAAACTCAAGCGATATCAACGATTTGGCCCAGCCGCGTAGCAGCCATCAGCAGTCGAACTCACCCGAGTCCTTACCGGAAAAGACGGCCGCCGCAGCTCAAACAACGACTCGCAGACCAAGCACGGACACCGTGCTATCGCAGCCTGCAACGTCCATAACCCAGCAGCCCCAGACACAGAGGACAATCACAGAGGAAGAACAGGTCCTGGCAGCCAATCTCCAGGAAGCGTACAAGGCGATCTTGAAATTGGAGGTGGAAACTCAACAGGGATGCACCGAGGTGAATGAACGAGTCATTGAAAACGACACAGGAGCCGAAATCACCCCGCAACTATGGCAGGTTTACAAGAACGTTGTTCAGCTGCTGGACCATTACTACGATTTCCTGCTGTATGCGCTTTCGCCGAGCTCTGCCAGGGCTGGGAAGTCGTTGGTGACGAATTACCGAATTCTCAGAC
This sequence comes from Ogataea saltuana, assembly GCA_030674545.1. Lineage (NCBI taxonomy): Eukaryota > Fungi > Ascomycota > Pichiomycetes > Pichiales > Pichiaceae > Ogataea > Ogataea saltuana. The sequence goes on from JAKTYV010000006.1 coordinate 37,662, forward strand.
GAATGTGGGTCTATGGAGTTGTTTCGTTTCTGGAGGTGTTGAAGAACGTTGCTGCGATTTTCGTCGAGCACGAGGTTTGCGGGTGTTTTATTTCATATGTCTTCAACATTATCAGCTGTCTGACAGACTCCCAGCTAGGTGTCGAGGGATGGTGGGCAGAGAAGCTCGGGGATCTTTCGAGAATGGCTATAGCGTTGTACCCTGCTCGCTACATGGACTGGAAAATCTCGTCCGTGTATTGGTACGAACTGGCGATGAGATCCCAGTTTGGCCACGGAAAGATCTACTATCACATGTGCACTGTTGAGAGCGATAACTTGGAGGCTCTGGTCGACATTGGAAAGAGTGTCACGTGCAGAGATCCGTTTGTTCCCACCCTGCAGTATCTGAGGATGATTGTTGACAACGTGTGCTCGCAAAGAAACATTCTGAGCTCTACGGAAATGGCCATGATCGACTTTGTCAAGATTCACAAGATTCTGTTGATGCCGAATTACAATTCAGACCAGGAAATGGTGAACCTGGTCTCGCATTACTCAGCCCATTTTGGGCTGGACAGCTCCAGCGTGGACTTTTTCCAGCTCCGGGGAAGTCTGGGGTCGCTGTCGATGGACAAGGTGAACTTTTGGTTCCAGAAAGGACCTAATTTTGCCCAGAGTAATATCAATCATCTGATCGGGTTTGGTGACTCGAGAAACCCGTTCGCCAAGTTGTTTGAGCTCCCAGAGGCTCTGAAACAGCGCAGAGAGAAGAAAGACAAGAGACGCAAATCCAAGACAGATTACACCGACGAGATGTCGAAAGCGAACGACTCCGAGGCTCTTCACAACTCAACAGCCCAAGAACAGGACGAAAATTCGTGGTTCCTGTTGTTAGATTTCGTTAACAAGGGTGTTCTGGAATTGAGCATGAAGATGTTGAAGCAATATCTTACCGGACCGTTGCAGACATCGTCACCACACGTGATCGTATGGTTGTATTTCATCATTGCTGTTGGCGAGGCCGTGAAGAAGTTCCCAAGCTCGAAGACTCTGTTTGAGTACTTGATGTATCGCTACATCCCGTGGATGCGGTTGGTCCCGTATCTGAACGACATTCTGTTTGTTGTGAGATCGACCCCCGAAATGAGACAGGCCTTGAAGGACCACTCGTCAATCTTTGAAAACAACAACATTCTCAACTATTTCTCGGAGAACGAGAAGCTGTGGGAGGTTTGGAAGTGCTGGGGCTCGATCTGGTTCGACAAGATCGCTGCAAAGAAGGACTACGGCTCCGTGTTCGATACAGGAGTGAAAGGTGATTTTTTCGATCTCCCAACGTCGGGACTGAGATATGTCCCGAAAGACGACGCGCAAAGACACATTAGAATATTCTTGCTGAGTTCTTTCATCGCCGACAACTATCCAGGATTCGGTCTGGTGAAGTCAGGAAACATGTTCAAGCACAAGGTGAACCCAGCGATGGTTAATTTGGAGGCAAACAACACGAGCGTTGCGTACTTTGCCCAAGATCCACGACTGCAGAGTCTGCACGAAAAGTCGATAATGGAGGTTACTTTGATGCCGGAAGATGTTTCTGAGTCAACCCCGGACCACATGAGATGGACTCAGGAGCCCTCTCCGGAGATGCCCGGGTGGGGCTACAATTCATACGGGTTCATGACCGAGTACATTCACAACGATTCCTCCGTGAAATTTTCCGGATATGCTGCGCCGAACGATTACACTCAGTTTCTCGACGAGGCGGACGACGAAGACTACGACGACAGCTCGTCCGAGGAGTCGGAGTACAAGACCTCCGAACAAGCAGCAAAACAGCCCTACAAGGGAAATCCAGTCAAGATCGCCGGAGATCTTGGCGAGAAGATGGACACCAGTCTGACGTTTATTTCGTTAGACTCAAACGTTTGGCTGAAACATTGCGGACGAATCTACAAATGCATCCGATCGGACATGTTCCGACTTGCGATTCCGCTGACGGTATTTCAGGAGCTGCGTTCCCTACGCCGCTCGACGGACGCCTCGGTGGCGGATTCTGCAACGCGTGCGGTGATCATTGTCCGGCAGCTGTACAACGACAAGGACATTCTGCCGGTCAGGGCGGACGGTTCCAAGGCTTCCTCGTTGAACGAGACGCTGGAGTTCGAGCAGAATCAGAACTGGCGGGTCAACACGGACGATATTATCATGAAGGCCACCAAACTGAACGATGATCTGGGCAAGAGTCTTCTCCTCGGAAACAACGTTTCCATCAGCAAGGGCAGCAAGGTGCTCAACAGCTTAGAGTCCAGCGTTTTCAAGTACAACATTCTTATCACAGACGACAGAAACATGTCGCTGAAAGCCAAGGCCATTGGGCTGACGGCGATGTCCAGTTCGTGGCTGTTCAACCAGATCGACTCCCTGGCCCGGGGGAGATGCACTGATTAGCAATCGTGCGAGCTGCGACCAAACTGCAGGTATTGGCAACCGGTAATTCGACGAGTAGTCCATCCGCACTTTTTCAATCAACAACCGTTAATCAGCACCTAGTAGTCTATAGTATTGTTAATTTTTATCACAGATGAGCGCCCCGGGACGGCCGTTCTCGGCCCTCTGTCCGAACAGGGTAGATCCACTGCTTTTGTAAACGTAAAAGATCACTTTTAGCGAGAACAATTTCGATTTGCAACTTCCCAAAATAGTTTTTCGCGCTTTTTCCTTTTCTTATCGGCGTGCAGCTCAAATCTCAGATAAGAAAGTTTCAACGAGGAGAATCGGTTTCCGATAACCATAACGGCGGATTATAAAAGACAGAAAGAGAAAGGCGAGAATTTTGGTTTCACCTTCTTGTGTTCTTCCCCCTTAGACTCCCTTTCCAGAGTTAACAAGATGACTGTCGAAACACAATCTGCATATCCTGTTCCGCTCAGATCCAACGGTCTCTCCGAGGAGTACAAGGACGGAAACCATTCCTACGACATTCCCCAGGAGACGATCGACAACGAGATCGCTAATCTGGTGAACCTTCTGGAAAGCAAGCCTACTTTCGACCCGAAGCTGAAATTTGACCCGGAGAAACATATTATATTCAAGGACGAGTATCACCAAACGGGTAAAAAGTTTACGCTGGCCGATCTCAACATCACCAAGACCCGCGCGAAACCGGTTTCCGACTTTGCGGCAACGTATCCGTTTCCGCTGCTCTCCCAAGAAGCCGTGGACATGATTCTGTGGGAGTCGTTCCAGCCGAAAGTGATAAAGGACTTTGCGCGTCTTCCCAACTCCAGTCTTGCAAACAAGGCCACCAGACTGGACTTCCACGTCGGAGGCCACTGCAAGTCGGAGGCTCCGTTCACCGACGCCCTGTACAACTCGCCGGTTTTACACGACATAGTTTCCGGTTTCACTGGCGCGAAGGTGAAGAACGTGTACAACTCTGAGTACGGTCATCTGAACGTTTCCCTGGCTTCTCTGGCACCCGAGGACGTGAACAAGCCAGCAAGAGACAGGGCTGATATGGTGCGGGAGCTGGAGAGCAGAGACACTAAAAACGCCGGGGAAATTCCTGCCACCCTGGGACTCCACTACGATTCCTCCGCGTTCGCGCTGGTGATCATGCTGGATCTGGGAGAAGACGCCATTGGTGGGGAGACAGGAATCATCACCGGAGACGACCGCGTTTTCCGTGTTCCCGACCCAAAAGTCGGGTACGCGACACTGATTCAGGGAAACGTGCTCAAACATGTTGCTACCAAACCGGTCTCCAACTCCAACCGAATCACCAGTGTTGCGGGGATGTGTGCCGTGGACGCCCTCGACAACTGCCGACTCACCTCCGTCAAGCCGTCGGTTCTGCCCCGGGCCAGCTACGACCTGTTCTACAAGGACTGGTTCGAGTTCAGGTTCGGAAACCTTGAAAAGTATCTGAAGCACAGCCGTGAAAAACTCGTAGAGAATTTCAACCGGGGCAAGAAATTCGATCAGACGGAGATCATCGAGCTGTGCAAGGAGATGGAGACATATTTGCACAAGAGCTGGGCGGAGCTTGAGGCCGTGTACAATCCCCCTTATCCTCCGCCGGAGTTTGCTACTCCGTACCATCAGCTCCCCGATTTGGAGTGATGGGTCTGAGAAATCTACAGGGCAGTGCTTATGTAAGAAAAAAGAAGAGGTCCATTCAGAAATCCTGCGAGACAGGACGGTAAATTGGTAACGAGAAACAAGAAAAAACCGAGGAAAACTGGAGAGAACCCGGAGGACAGAGTCCGGTGAGCGGTCCTCGGCGTGAGTAGCAAAAAGAAAATCAAACATGCTACCAATCGTGAGGACTCACTTCACTAAACTTTGACACCCGAGGAAACCTCCAGCTGTCTGATGACAGGGTCAACGACGTTGGGGTTCAGGTCCGAGTTGGTCAGTTGCATGAACTCGTCGGTCCACAGGTTCTGAATGAGAGGCGCGGTGGCCGATCCGACCCCGCAGTGGCCGCCCAGCTGTTCCCAGCCGGCGGTCCTTTTGAGGCTCATCGAGCTCCAGACGGAGTCCACAGCCTCGATCAGAGCGTCGGACACCTCCTTGGAGTGGTGTGGAGACGGGGTGATCCTCAGTCTCTCCTCGCCGGTAGCGACGGTAGGGAAGTTGATCGCCTGGACGTAGATCTTGTGGGCCTCCAGCAGAACGTCGGAGGCCTTCTTGGCGTCAGCAGCATTGCCGACCAACAGCGGGACAATGTGCGACGGGTTTGGAATCACAGGGATTCCCAGGTGCTGGAACTGTTTCTTGACGTATCTGACGTTTTTCTGCTGGTTGATACGGTCCTCGATATTGGCTCTCACGATTCTGATCGAGGTGGTGGTACCCGCCATCAGAGCAGGCGGCAGGGTGGTGGTGAAGATAAAACCAGGAGCAAACGAGCGGATCCAGTCAATCATCTTGGCCGAGGCCGCAACATAGCCTCCAACGACACCAAACGACTTGCCCAGGGTACCAGTGATCATGTCGACCCTGTCCATCACGGTGGTGTAGTTTGGCGAGGCAACACCCGCCTTCAAGTGGGCCTCGAAGTCGAGATGTTCAGCGACACCTGCACCGTGGGGTCCGTACATGCCGACGGCGTGCACCTCGTCCAGGAAGGTGAGGGCGCCGTACTTGTCGGCGAGGTCGCAGATCTTGTCAATTGGAGCAACAGAGCCGCACATCGAGTAAACAGACTCAAACGCAATGATCTTCGGGGTCGACTTCGGATACATCGCCAACTGGGCCTCCAGCTGCTCCAAGTTGTTGTGCTTGAAGATGTGCTTCTTGGCCCTGGAGTTCTTCATACCAACAATCATGGACGCGTGGTTCAGCTCGTCGCTGAAAATGACCAGATCCTTCAATTTTTGGCCAAAAAGAGACAGGACAGCGTCGTTGGCAACAAAACAAGAAGAAAACACCAGGGCTCCCTCCTTCTTGTGCAGCGCCGCCAATTCACTCTCCAGCGTAATCGCGTGCCGGTTGTGGCCCGCAATGTTTCTGGTTCCGCCGGCACCAGTACCGTACTTGGTCATTGTCTCGTTCATGGTCTTCAAAACCTCCTCGTTCTTGCCCATTCCCAGGTAGTCGTTGGAGCACCAGACCATCACCTTGTCGTCCTCCTCGGCCAGATGCGCCTTGGGGAACTCCTTTGCCAGCCTGTTGATGTTGTTGAAGAAACGGTACGACTTGTCCTGTCTTTTCTGGGTCACCTGGTCCTCGAAGGCGCCCTCGTAGTCGAACGAAACCTCGTTCGAGTCAAAACGGTTCAGACCCGAAACGCTGGCTGTGCTAACGGGGGTCTCGTGGGACTTGCTCACTGGGGCCACTTTGTCCGAGGCCTGGGCCTCTGCGACCTTTGACGGGGTCGAGTACGTTCTGGCTTGCAAGGCCGGGCCCATGACGGGACACACCTGAGCCTTGGAGGCCAGCGTCGAGTTGCGGGCCAGATTTCTCAGAGCCTGCGTAGACGTCGACTTGACAAAAGGACAAACGTTCATTGATTTCCGCGCTAGAGACTCCATTTTGGGGGTAAATTTCAATACTGTGCAAACACCGGCTCTTCAGGGACACCTTGCGACAAACTGGGCCACTAAAACTATCTCTGGACCTTGGCTTTAAACGACCAAAAGAAGAGAGTCTCGAGTTCTTCTGACTAAATTCTGCTGTTTACTAGAAATCCTCGCCGGAGAAAAATATTTTTCACGCTTCTCGCCAAAACAGGTAAATCTACGCAGGCCGATGACTACGAGGGAAATCTCAGGCGGGTCGTTTAGGACACCCCAGGCGGGGAAGCAGTTTCTACAGCATGGCAACTGTCCCGAGAGGCTCGGAGAAGCCCCAGAGAGGTCAGCGCTGCTGGAAACAACGTCCCGCACCTCAATCGGCTGGCGGTCCCGGTTCCCATTCAGGGCCCACTCATTGGCTAGGTCGAGGCCGCCGAAATTTTTTTGCGCGCGGCGGAATCCTCGGGCTTGCTGCGCGAGTAGCGAACCAACGGATTTTTTGCCCGGGGCGCGTACGACAGAGCGACTCACACCTGGAACCTCAGTGCTTACTAAGCGGACAGGCCGGAAGAAATCCTAAACCAGGCTGTGCGCGTGAGAATGTTTTGCGAGATGATCTTTGAAGTGACGGGTTTTGTTTGCGGTGCCGCAAGAACAGAAAGCGGTGTCTGTTGCAGATGAGATGGCTAGCCTAAATATACAGATCACGTCCAACAAGACCGTGAGGCTGTTGGAGCTGGAAACTGAGTTCCGGTATGAGCCCACAACTGACAAACCAGGAGTGCAAGCGACCAATCGGGAATGGCTGCAAGATCGCGTTATCACCGTGATAGACTCGATCAAGTCTGGGAACAGAATTGAGACCAAGGACTTCTACCAGCAGCTTCTTAAGCCACTACTGAAGGACCTCAATCTAGAACACAAGTACTTCGTCACGAGCTCCAAACACTCAATATCCCGGTTTGCTTCAGAAATAAACCAGGCTGTGCCGGATTTGGTGATTTTCATTTCTGGGGACACTTCGATCAACGAGTTCCTCAACTCCATTGCGTCTCCTGTCGGCAATATGACTATTCTGAACGTCCCGATGGGAACGGGAAATGCCTTTTGTCACTCGATTGGTGTCCACAACGCTCTTGATGCGATTCGGGCTTTGCTCAGCGGGAGCAGGTCTCCTTTCCAGCTTTACGAAGCCCAGTTCAGTCCTGGATCGTACCAGCATGTGGGGGATTCGCTAAGACCGGTGCAGACGATGAAGTTCTTTGTGGTTGTTTCGTGGGCATTGCACGCGTGTCTTGTTGCTGATTCCGACTCGCCGGAGCTGCGCAAACTGGGCAGAGAGCGCTTTTCCATTGCTGCAAAAAGACTACTGGTTGAAAATCCGGTTTTCAGGGGTGGCTTCAAAGTCGATGATTCGGTGATCAAACCTGTCGATTCCGGATTGGGGTATTTCGTGGTGGCTGCTCTCCCCCGGTTTGAGGAGAACTTTCTGATCTCCCCTGCCTCCGATCCCAGAGACAAGCTTCTCCACGTGATATACTTCGACCATCTGAAGAGCTCCGAAGAAATTATGGGAATCATGTCCGAAGTTTACGACCAGGGAAGTCATATATCCGACGAGCGAGTCGGTTATCTCAAAGCGCAGGTCGTGGAGTTGGATTTGAACGACGCGGTCGATGAACAGCGTCTATCAAGAATATGCATCGACGGGAGCATCGTCAGCTTGGGCGGTGGATCCGAGAGGAAAGTCTCTTTGAAATCCGTCGACTCCCAGGGCTGGTGGTTTTTGTCCTGATCGAAGTGTTGAATCACGTGACCATCATTTGCGGCCTCGAGCGCTTTAACAGTACCGGAGCTGAATAAATGTGACAAATATTATATTAAAAGTACAAAATAAGAGAAGCTCCGATCAATCACTTTTCGGTCTTTTCTCTTCGTTGGTTCCCACATCCTCGGCGGGTCTCTTTTGATTCGGACGATCCTTTTCGGCGGCCGACTGATCCACGGTGCTTGGTTTTAGAGGCAGCGAAGCTGCGGCCGGTGACCCGTTTGACTGGGCGTTGCTCGCGTGGTGTTCTTGGACTTGTTTCTCCAGCTGCTTGACTTTCTCCTTCAAAGAGGAGAGCTGCTTCTTCAGGATATTTTCGCGGAACTCGGTCTCCTTACGAACCGCAGAACTGGTATCTTTTTTCAGTTGTTCTTTTTCGGCCTCAAACTTCTTGACAAGTTCCTGTTTTTGTTTCTCAAACCACGAGGCTCCGTTCTCCTTCAAAGTAGACTGGTGTTCAAGTTCCTTTTTCTTTATTTCGTACTCCTTTTCCAGCTCGGCCTTTCTGACTTTCCATCTCTGTTCGATCACCTCGTTGATTTTAGCCTGTGTAGGAGCTCTGATTCTCTTTTTGTGAGCCTCCAGCTCCGCATCGCTTTGCTCCTTAATCTTCTTCTTCATTTCCTCGATGTCGCTCGGCGAAACCGACTTGTTTGTGATCTCAGACTTCAACTTTTCTTCCAACGCCTTCAAGGCGGCTTGCTTCTCCTTCTCGTACTGATCTTTCAGATCGGAGCGAGCAGCTTCGTCGAACGAGGAGTTCGGGCTGTTCTTGGACAGTTCTTGGGTGAGCTGAGATATTTTGGATTTAGCCTTGCTGATTTCAGATCTCAGCCTGTTCAACTTGATGTCGTAGTCCACCTTGAGCCTCGAACTGTTCTTTCTGGACTCCTCAATAGACTGGTTGAGCTGCTGTTCCAACGAAACAATTTGGGCTTTGTATTCCTCTGGGGCCCCTGATGGGCCAGGGCTTGCAACCTTGGCCTGCAACTCCTTAACCTGCGCAATCAGGTTCTCTCGTTCACTGTTGAGTTGCTGTCTAGCAGCCCTGCTCTTGTTCAGTTTGTCTTGTGCCTCGGCTCTCAGCTTCTCATACTTTTCCTGTAGCTGTTTTTCTCCATTTTGGATTGAGTCGATCTTGGCCTTGAGCTCGTCCACTTGTCTGGTCAATTCCGACTCCCGCTCGCTCGAGACACCAGTTCCAGAAGACAGCTCTTCCGAGCGGTTTTTCCAGAATTCAAATTGGTTCTTGGCCAGGTTGATTTGAGAGTCTCTGATCGAAATCTCCGACTTCAGGCGACTGGTTTCTTGAACCAAGGGCTGATACTTCTCAGTCACCTGTTGCAACTCAGTTTCGAGATCCTGGACTTTCTTCAAAATTTTCTCGTTTTCAGCCCTCAGGTTTCTGTTGCTGTCTTTGTACAGCTCCAATTCGCTTACTTTCTCCTTCAGGTCACTCAGAACTCCAGAGAATTCGTTCGCAGATTTAACCTTTTCTTGAGCGTTGAGCAGCTCAGTTTTAGCCTCAGTCAACTCAGATTCAGACATCGTCAGTGACTGCCTTAGCTTTTTCTCCTCAGCTCTGGCAAATTCCAGCTGCTGAGACAAAGAGTCCTTTTCTCTGTGCAGATAGGTCACTAGACTTCTCATGTCATTGTCGCCTTCACTTTCTCCGTCGTTGAGGAACGTGCTACGAGAACTCTCTAATTCGTTAATCAGAGTGCGGTTTTGCGTCTCCAGCTCCATCACTCTCATGTCCTTCAACCTCAGCTCCTCGCCATGGGCAGTTTTTTGTGTCTCCAGAGTCTCCTCCAGAGTGGAAACAGAGCCCTTGAGTTGTTCCAGTTGACTCTCCAGTTTCTGGATTCTTTCCTTCAAAAGGTTGTCGTTTGCAACCAGAGTTGAATTGTTCAAAGAAAGCTCTTCCAGTTGAGCAGATTTCCTTTGGACCTCCTGCGCTTTGGAGGCAATCTGTTCTTTCAGTGAAGAAATCTCCTCCCTCAACACGGAGAGGTTGGCGTCGTTGTCTGACTTGATTCCTTCGAAATTTTCGATTGTTCGGTTCAGCTCCTCAAGCTTCACTTCAAACGTGCGTTTTTGTGACTCGGCCTCGCTGGTCAAAGACTCGAGTTTCTCTTTCAATGACGCATTTTCGGAGCTCAATTGTTCAGCTTGAGTTTGAACATTCTCTTTCTCGGCAACGGCAGCAGACAGGTTCTCCTCGGAGCTTTCTTTAAACTTTTCGTACGTCTCGTTCATAGCCGTGAGTTCTTTCTCGGCTGCATCAGAGATCTCCTTGTACTGTTCGGCACTCTTCGTGGCTAGCTCCAAGTCCTCCAGGGTTTGTGACAGCTCTTGTTTCAGCGTGGAAACATCGTCAGTTGAGTCAACCGCAGCAGCCATTGCAGCGATCGCAGAACTCTTTCTGTTCGAAATCTCCATGTATCTCTTGTTCAACGACTCGTATTGCTTGGAGATCTGATCCAGAGAGTTGGTCTTTGACACGAGCGACTCGCGAAGCGTCGAAACTTCTGCGGCCAGCAAATCAATTCTCTTTTGGTACAGTTGAGAATCAACGTTCTTCGAGTGCAAAATCCGTTTGATTTCCTCGTTGCTGGACTCAAGTTTTGTTCTCGTCAGTTTGAGGTCTTTCTCCAGAGTCTCGATACTGCGAGCCATTCTTTCGGTCGAGGCGTGGTAGTTAGTAGACCGTTCGCTGTCCAATGCTTGCAACCTGGCAATCGTAGAGCTTAGTTCGGACTTCTCGTCCACCAGACTGTTTACGTCTGCACGCAACCGTTGCTCAACTGATTTCCACATGGACTTCTCGGCTGAAAGACTCTTCAGCTGAACCTCCAACGTCGACTGCAGACTTCTCGACTGCAGCAACTCGTCTGCGAGCTGCTGCGACCTAAGCTCGAGTCTGGAAAGGTTCTCTTGCAGCTTTGAAGAGCTGCTTCTAAGCTCTTGAACTTCGGCCTTGGCAGAGTTTGAAAAGTACGAGGCAGACTTCAACTGCTCTTCCAAAAGCTCATTCGACGACTTCGCGCGAGAAGCCTCAAGCGAGAGCTGTAACTTCTCCGACGTTAGCTCGTTAATTTGAAGCTTCATTTTCTCAAGAGACTCTTCGGTCTCCTTCTTCAAGGTTCGAATTTGCTGTTGCTGCGACTTCACTAGGGAATCATATCTTTCAACCTCAACGCTAGCTGTTTCCCCGGGAGAAACCTGATTGGCCTGGCTGTTCTTACCTTCAATCATCTTCTGCAACATATCTCGGCTGTTCGTCACTGTGTTCAATCGGGTCTCAGTCACCTTCAACTGCTCTTGCAACTTGTTGATAGCTTGGGCAGCTTTCTCCAAAGCTTCTCTCTCCTGATCGTCTCTATCACCGGAACCTCCTTCGCTGTTCTCCAGCTCATTACCAAGCTTTCTGGATACAGCTAGTAATTGGCGGTTTTTCTCCAACAGTTCGGGGATATTCTTGAAGGTAGAGAGCCTTTCAGTAATCAATTTTCCAGTGTCTGTCAAGTCACCCTCTGATTCGGAGCCGTCTATTAGTCTGGAGATATACTCCTTCTCCTCGTTCGTCAATGGATCCTCGTTGCGTTCTCCTAATGAAGCTTGAACCAGCAAAACTCCCACCTGTCTCTTGAGGTCGGAATTGTACTGGCTCAATTCCCTGATCTGGAACATTATTTCGCCGTTTTTCTTACTGGCGATTTCAAGTTGATTGTTCAGAACCGCTTTCTCCTTCGATATCGAGTCGATGATAGCAGACAATTGCGTCTGTTTCATCTCGAAGTCTTCACATTTGTCCTTGTACGATTGCAGCAAAGGCATTCTCACTTCCAGCTCCTTGAATACAGTCTTCATCTCACTTTCTATCTTCAAACGAATTCTTTTCTCCTTCACTAGGTCTTTTCTGAGGACGTTGGCTTCCGATATCAAGTCAGTCACCGAATACCCTTCCCCAAGCGACTTGGCAATTTTCTGCGACGATGGAGAAAATGACAGGGCGCGGTGTCCATTTCCCAGTTCACCCAGCACATTGCTGGTGTCTAGCCCGTCCGCCTGATTGGAATGAGTGAGGTTGGCAATGGTGTCTTCCAGGCCTTTGATTTCAGTCTCTTTCAGTGAGAATTGTTCCTGCAAGTTCTCATACTGCGATCTGTAATCCGCCTCCTCTTTGGCAGCCTTTTCCGTCGTTCTTTCGTACAGTTTTTCCAGTGTGTCGATTCTTTCTTTACGGTCTGAGGCTGACTTCTCCAGAAGCTGTATCAGTCGGTCTTTGGCCATCAGCTCTTCCGTTGTTTTGTGTTGTTGCATCGCAATTTTATCGTTCAGATTCTTTACCTGAGTCAAGGACTGGTGATATTTGGCGGTGATGTCCTTTATGGAGTCAGATAAGTTATTGTTGGCTGATCTGGCTACGTTGTAATCTTGTTTGAACTTCTCCAGCTCCGTTTGGAGACCAGAGGTCTGATTGCGTTTTTCTTCTCTCAATTTCTGCAGCTCGTCCGCTTTCCTTTTCAACTCGTTTTCGTACCAAGAGGAAGTCTGTTTGGTGAGCTCCAACTCTTGTTCGAGCTTGGTTTTGTCGAATTTCAATTTCAAGGACTCCGACGACGCTTTTTGCCGAGAAGACTCAATCTCCATTAGCTCGGCCCGCAGGTTCTTGCTAGTTTCAGAGATCTGGCTTATTTCGTGGTTCAGCTCAACAATTTGAGACTGTTTTCTCTCCAGTAGCTCGACAACTGTCTTCTTGGAATCCAGTTCCTCCTGTATTTTGGCTTTTAGACTCTCAACTAGCTTGTTTTTGTTACCCAATCCAGACTCGAAATTGAATATCCTCGACTCCAGAGCCGATTTCTCGGCCCCAAGACCCGCCACTTTGTCGTTCAATGCGGTTATTTCGTTTTGCGAATGCTGTATTTCCCCGTTCAGATACTCCAGTTTTTTGGCGGCGGAATGTTTGTACTGCTCAAACCCTAGCTCAACAACCTGTTGATTGGACTTGAGCTCCTGGAATTCGTTAATTCGGCAATAAAGTTTTTCAAATGCATTTGAGTCCATCGACTTCACGTACTGTTCGTCCAGTTGGTAAAATGAAGCGACCAATGACACATCATCGAGATTGCCTCCACGGACGTTTTGTTCTGACTCCGTCACACCAATGCTGTCCGACTCTTGTGGGGCCGGAGTCACAGAGGGACTCAACTCCTCGGCCGTTGGCCCACCACGAGCAAGTTCCTCGACATTTGGCTCTATCGAACCGCTAGAAGCTCCGTCGGTCTCTGGTTCCTCCACCAGAGGCGAAGCTGTTGCAACCGGATCTGAGTTCTCCGATATTTCTTCCCCGGAGCTGAGAGAGGGGGCTGGTATTTCGGGGTCGACAGCGAGTGCTGGTCTTTGCTCCGTAGATTGGTTGTTACTCTCCGCATTAGATGTAGCTTCGGCCATCTCATGATCGTTGTCCTGCTCGGCTGCCGGTTTCACCGTCTCCGGAGTTTGTCCGGAAAGCTCTTCAGCGGACGGCGTGGCGTCTGAAGCTTCCTTGTCCTCTTTGAAGTAAACGCCTTCATGTATATTATCCATCGCAAAAAGTTTTATTTTTGCTGCTTCCAGGCTCTTTAAAACACGAGCACTAGCAGAAACTTCCCACGGTAGCTCGTACCTTAAAAAACAGGTCAATTGTCGCTTTGTCGATGATAAACCCTCAATAGCCTTCTTGAACGATTGAACGAAACATTTTGATTTTCAATTTGCAAAAATTCTTGTCAAAGTTATTTGGTGTACGGATGTATCTGGAAATCTGGTACTTTTTTTATTGCCGTTTAGAGATAATTATGAAAAGATCAAGCGAGATAGATGGAGAAACGGAGACTAAAGAGGTTGATAGCGAGGTGGTCTGCTCTTTCAACCATCAGCATGGACGCAGAAAATGATTCCAGTCGGCCGAGTGAGTTTCCAGTGATGATTCAGGACAGACTTTCCTGATTTAGTAAGACTTACTAACGCATCCCGATAGATGAGGATTTGTCTGACGTTGAAGACCAGATCTTGCAACATCTACATGAGATCAGACAGTTGAAGGAGAAGCGCAAGCGAGATCAAACGGATCTTGTGGCCTCAGAGGAAGAGGAAGACCCGAGATTGGTGAATGATTACAACCAACAGCCGTCATATTTCAAAAGGACCCGAGAGTCCAAGAGCGAGAAGTTGGTCAAGCACAGAATTATATCGAAGGAACGCGTTCAGAATGCTTCAATTGAGCCCGGCTCATCGTTTGCCAGCAGATTGCAGAATTTCGGCTCAAAAATCGCCGAAGAGGCAGAGAAAAGACGGCTATTAGAAGAGAAACTCAAGGCCAACCGAGTTTATTCCTTTGATCTAAGCTTCGACTTCAGGCCTTTGGACTTGAAAGTAGACGAGACCGAGCATTTCTCCGGGAAACGCATTTCCCGGCGGTATTTGAGCCCCGAAATGCTGAAAAGCTTATTCAAAGACATGAAAATCATGAGGGTTGAGCACGCTTTAGCCAAGATAAGCGCGCCCAAGTTTGAGGCGCCGCAGTATTCCAACTACGTTCTGATTGGAGTGGTTGTAAGCAAGTCGGGGACTAAAACCGCGAGCGATAACAAATCAAAATTCATGAATGTCCAGATATCGAATTTCAAGCAGCAAATCACATTGACTCTTCTCTCCAAAGCCTTCGAGAAATACTGGAAATTGCGGCTTGGGGACGTTGTTGCGGTTCTCAATCCTCAGGTTTTTGTTTTCAAAGAAAGAAAGGGCTTCTCGTTCACGCTAAAAGACAACTCAGACAACCTGTTAGAAATTGGACACTCGAAGGATTTCGGGCTGTGCAAGTCAATCAAAAAAGACGGAGGAATTTGCAACAGTCCTATAGACACATCCAAGAACCAGTTTTGCGACTATCACATTGAGACTCGGTTTGGAAAGACTGCCTCGAAACGGCTCGAGCTGACGGGCAACTCGAGGATGTTTTCCCCGACTGAAAATGGAGTCAAACAGGCTCTTTACATGGGGGTGAAGAAGAACGAAGACGGCGAGACGTTGCTAGGACATTTATCGACCGATTCAGCTGACTATGTCGACCGCAAGGCTCAAATCGGACGGCTGTACTTCTCGAATCCTAGCGCCTCGAAAGCTTTTTTCAACGACTCGTACCAGAATCCAAACACGCTGAAAGAGCTGAAGAGCACCAAGGCCAAGATGGACATTTCCAAGAACGAGAAGGTTTTGCGGCGCAAACTGGGCGCTCTCTCAGGGGGGAGTGCTTTGAAAAAGGGGCTTCTGGACACTTCCGAGACGCAAAAGGAGACAGAGGTTATCAACAGCGTTGCTTTTGGTGCCAAGATCACCAACAATATCGGGTTTAATCCGACCCACGGACTTTTCGACAAGACGAGATCGGGACAGAACAACCTGCGAACCAGCGACAACAAGCTACAGTTGCTGAGTTCTCTGAGGGAGCAGGCACAGAAGAAGGAGAAGTATCTGGGGCCGTCGAGGGACGACCTTTTGACCAAGAAGCGGAAGTGGGCCAAGAACGTAGATAGGCTGGACAAGTTCAGAAAGCAGAACGTGAGTCCACCGGAGAGAGAGATTGGATTGGTTGAGCTCAGCGATTCAGACAGCGACTGACGGTATTTCATACGGGTTTAGGGGAAATCTATATTACTTAGCGCAAACAACAAGAATTCATACTGGCTGCCTTGTCTATATGATGATGAGGGTTTCATTCCTCCGAGATGGTTGGTTCCGAGGTTCCTCTGTTTGTGGACCACTTTCTCATCGGTTCACCCTTGACGGGCTCGTTTGTCGTGTCGGGAGCGCTGGCATCGGAGTCGGGGAACGTGGTGCTGGAACTCGAGTACGGCGAGGACGACGGGCAGAACTCGTTGATGATTTTTTTCAAAATGTTGCGTCTAACGGGTTTAGCCAGGAAACCCGACATACCGGCAGAGAGACAGTCTTCCTCGTTGGACTTGTCTGCGAACGCGGTCAAGGCCACAATCGGACCCACGTAGTTGAGGTCTTTCCTGATGATTCTAGTTGCCGTCAGTCCGTCGATGTTGGGCATTTGCACGTCCATGAAAATCAGGTCAAAGGTCTGGCTATTGGACATGGAGTCCTTCACCACGTTGATGGCCTCGCTTCCGTCGCACGCTAGCGTGATGTCGTAGAAACCCTCGAGCTTGAGCATCCGCTTGATCACCTCCTGGTTCACCAGGTTGTCCTCGGCTATCAAAAACCTGAGAGAACTCGACTTGGAGCTGGTGGTCACCACCGAAACCAGACTGTTGGTGTCTGAAGACGAAGACTTTCTGTTGGACAACTGCGAATGCGCCGTTCCGGTCGAGGCCCGGGTGATCAGCTCGGGCTTCTCGAAGTACGAGCCCATGTCCTCGCTGTAGCCGGAGCCGGAGCGCGGTTTGCTGGGCTTGGCTGTGCTGCACGCTCTCGACCTGCTGTTGATCAGTTCCGGTATGTCGGAACCGGCGGGAGGCGCAGAGTTCGCCCGAGCCAGCTCCCCAGCGTCCTCGTGCTCCAAAAAGGTGACTCGTTTGTTTTTAGGATAAGCGTCGTTGAACTCGTCGTCGTACAGTTTCTCGAGCTCCGAGTCGTCGACCACCATCTCGCCAACCTGCGGAATAGGAATGGTGAACGTGAAAACAGATCCCTCGCCGACTTTGGACTTCAACGTCAGAGTTCCGCGCATCATCTTGGCGAACTGTTTGCAGATGGACAGCCCGAGACCTGTGCCTCCGTGCGACCGCGACAGGGTCTGGTCTCCTTGCACAAACGCCTCGAAGATCTTCTCTTGGAGCGACTCGTCGATACCGGTTCCGGTGTCGCTGATCGAGACTTGTAGGACCCACTGTCTCGGGGTCTTGAAGTTGACAAAGCGAATAGGCTTTCCGCCAGCGACCTCGCCGTCGTCGTCCAGTGTGGAGTATGTCGGCGAGTAGGAGTGCGGCGGTTCCGGATCTGCTTCTGCTTCCGCTTCTTTCCCAGATTCCCCCTCGGTCGTTCGAGAAGCAGAGACAGCTCGTCCCCGGGAACCGTACTTGTAGGACTCTGCCAGAACCCCTTTGTACATTGAAGACTTCAGGGTGACGATGCTCTGGTCTTCGTCGGGATAATCAGTTTTCCTGCTGCTTCTGACAGTGGCGTCCCCGGTCAGAGTCTCCGTGGCCTCCAGGGACGTCTGGGTGTTCTTCTTAACGTAGACGTGGTTGTAATTGTCTTTTTTGGACTTCTCCTCGTCGTACTCGCCGAGTATCTTGATGAGCAGCGTGACAGAGCCGTCCTCGGGGGTGAATTTCAACGAGTTGCTCACCAGGTTCATAATCACCTGTATTATCCGGTTGCAGTCGGCGAAGATAATCATCTTTCTTATGACGTTGGGTTTGATGATGATGTTCAGACCCACGTTTTGATCCTTGGCGGTTTTGCCGAAAATGGACTTCACCTGCGAGGCAACGGCGATTATCTGGAAGTTCTTCTCCTGCAGTTTGGACTTGTCGAGCTGATTCTTCGAGAACGTTAACAGTTGAGTCAAAATATGCAAAAGAAGCTCACCACTGCGGAAAATCAGCTCCAGAGACGACTGGATCCGATCCATGTCAACTTCCGCCATCGCCACAGACGTCATACCAAGAATACCGTTCAACGGTGTTCTCAGCTCGTGCGAGATGTTCGCAATGAAAACGGTCTTGGCTTCGTTCGCGTTTTCTGCTTGCTGTCTGGCGGTATCGGCCTGTATCTTGGCCTCTTCGAGCTCCTTCGTTCTCGCTCTGACCCTGTCTTCGAGGTGTGCGTATTGGCGGTCCAGCTCTTCTGTCATCGCGTTGAACGCCTCGGTGAGCTCGCTCAACTCGTCGTAAAACAAGCCCTTTCTTTGGACGATGGCAGGTATGGGGACAGTGTGGTTACGGCCGGAGTCAGGAAGACTGTCGTTGGAGCTGGGGACAGCGATGTCCGACTGACGGGTGATGCAACTTCCGTTCCTGGAAAGGTTCTGAGTCGGCTCGATGTAGCTGGTTCTGTTCGAGCTGCCGCTTCTGTTGTTATCGGCTGCCGCGGGGAAGTCGGCTGGAGAGGAGGAGTCGGTGGTGGCAATGTCTGTTTTTGGTGAGTCCTGGTCCTCGAAATCTGTCTTTTTGAAGCTGTTCTCGTTGAAGGCGGTGTTCTGGCGAGACTGGCTCTTGAACGGGCTCATTCTCTGCAATTGGCTTGAAAATCGACGTCTGGCGTTGGTCTCGTTGGGGAAACCGTTATTCGTTGGTGACACCACGTAATTAAACTCCTTTTCCTCCATTTGCCTGGAGGTTCTCTCTGTGAAGTACAGACGGGTGACGATCGGACCCTTGCGCTTCTTGCGAGTGCGCAGGCCACGGCCTTCGGTGATCTCCTCAGTCGCTTTCTGCAGCTTGATTATCGGTCTGACTCCGTAATGGGCCAGCGGGAACGTTATTATGCACATGATCGCCGCGATTCCAACACAAACGCCCGCAATGATCTTGGTCAGTTTGACAATAGGGCTGATGAACTTGTTTCTGCTCTGTTCCACCGTGACCAGCCATTTGGCAAACACCATGTTCACCTCGGCATAGCCTACCGAGACCCGTTGTCCAAACGGATTTCGCAGGTCCGTGTACTTTCCGCTTGTCTTGTTGTCGCGATACACCGCCTGAACGGGCTGATAATCGGTCAGGTTGTACACGTCTTCCGTTAAGTCCTCGTAGACCGGCACGTCCAGATAGCCTTCCAACGGGAAAACGTACGAAAATCCATCCACCTGGCTGTCGTTGGTCTCTGAGTACACAGGCCGCATGAAGTTCACTGTGGAGTAGTCGGACGAGGACGTTGTGTTGGTGGTCTGTCGTATGGAGTCCACGTTGACGATCACCGACAGAAATCCACCCAGCGTCGGCGTCGATATGAGA
The DNA here is from genome assembly GCA_030674545.1 of Ogataea saltuana. Taxonomy (NCBI): domain Eukaryota; kingdom Fungi; phylum Ascomycota; class Pichiomycetes; order Pichiales; family Pichiaceae; genus Ogataea; species Ogataea saltuana. Next base: position 56,467 of record JAKTYV010000006.1, read on the forward strand.
ACAGAGTTGTTGGAATATATGGGCAGGGTCAGTGCCATGAAGTAATTGTTTTCGCTGTAAACTGGGCCCCCGATGTAGCCCTGGCTCTCTGAAAGGCTATCGGGGATTTCTCCGGTGGAACTGTTGCTCAGAATGTACAGAGCGTCCAAGGTTGAGCTGCTGATGTTGGCTATGGCATCCGAGTTACTCGCGCTTGCTATCACCTCCAGATCGAGGTCGTACAATCTGGCGTTGTTGAACACGTTGGACGAGTCGAGGGTCTGTTCCATCGTGCTGATGGCTGCCGAACTGATCGTGGACGACGTGTTACCGGCTTTCCGGTAGCTCACAGCGTCCTCGATGCTGTCTCGAGTGCTCAGCAGGTAAACCTGGTAGTAGTAGTAGATGAAACTCTGCTGTATCTGCGCTGCCTTGAGCTCGGCCACTGTTTGCAGTCGTTCCACTCGGGCCTGTGTGAAGATCACCGTGAAGTACACGCCCGTCACCACAGCCAGCGTCATGAGCGAGAACAAGGCCACAAACAGCACCAGCGCGATCAGCTGCGTTCTGATCGACACTCTTATTCTATGCCACCGCATCTTGTGTCCTGAGTTGCCTCTAGCGAAATGTCTAATGTAGCTCACAAGTACGTGGTTGGTGTGTCGTCTGCGCTGTTTCTGGTGTCGGGGTGTTTGTCGCTGTTTCCACTTCCATTAAGCTCTTTCTTGATCTGTTTTTCCAGCGCAAATTACCGTTCGGCCTCCTCCTTCCTCGCTTTTTCTCTCGCTACTGAGTAATCTACTTTTTGCTCTTTTTCGGTAAACAAACTTGTGAAAATTTCCCGATCGCACTACCTAACGGCTTTTCTAAGCCCCGCCTCCGGAGCTAAGACCCTAAAAAAACACCGCCCGACCCTTGCGGAAACAGCCATACGCGACCCGTTACACAGTGAAATTACCAGTCGTTTGCAACTGGTCACAGATAAGTCCTGAATGCTCACCCCACGTCGCAGTTTCAGCTAAACCGTGGGCGCCGTGAGTGGTTTTTCAAGTCGATCGACGCGTCGCATCTTTTCCTCTGCTGATGTAGTTTCAATTGTTCACACCTAGCACCGCCAAAAGGCGAAATATATCTGATTTATTCCTCTGGATTATTATTATTTAGTCCCATGTTCCCCTTCTCCCTCTTTTGCCCCCCGCGTTCTGCATCCATGTATTTCCTGCAATGACAGGGCCAGAAACTCCGGGGGCTCCGAACCCAGCACAGGTTCGAGAGTCCGAGCTTTCCAGACGTTCGCGCCGGGCGTAAGTTGCCTTAGGTTTCCCTACTATCTCCACTCCACAGTGACCGCTAACCAAAACCCTTTAGCTGCGACCATTGCAAGCGGAAAAAGGCCAAGTGCTCGGGGGATCTTCCCCGGTGTCGCAAATGCTGTCTCGCAGGTCGAAACTGTGTTTACTCCCCCTACGAGAAGAGAGTATCGATACTTTTGTCCCGTTACAATGAAATGTCTGCGACAATAGCCCGTCTGACAAAGGAACTGGAGCTGTCCAAGTCGGGAGGCGGAGTGATTTCGCGTCCCAGCGTGGGTACCACGGGACTCCGCAGCCTGTCCGTTACGACGGGTCCCCCACTGCCGGCAGAATTCACGGAGAAACTCGACTTGAAAAACCGTTCCTTTTGCCGCTCCAACGTGAGCCGATTTTTGCAGCATCTCACTCTCCCAAAGGGCATTGAGCTCATCGACCGCTGTCACTTCTTCCTCAATGATCTCTACTATCCCTATGATGTGTCTCTCGCCAAAACAAGGCTCGAAGAACTGTATTCTCCCGCTGACGGCTTCGCCAATCTGTTGTCCAAAGATCATCCCTACTTCGAATCGCTGCTTTTGCTGACCTTTGCGCTCGGAAAACGCTACTCCGGCGACTCCGACGAGATTATGAAAGATCTCATCCATGGCTCGCTGCTGGAAGTGTTGCCCATCACCAGCGTGAACGAAAGCAGCGAGAGCTATGTCATAGTCTCTGTTCTTTCCCTAGCCAGTTTATTTTTCCGGTCCATCAGCCAGGACCACGACTCAATTCTCTACTCCAACATGGCCATACAGTTTGCCAGTCACATGAAACTCCACGAAGCAGAGGAGGAGCGCAAGTCACCTGATGAGCTAGAGTTGGAACTCAAGTCCAGAGTCATGTGGACTTCTTACGGCCTGAATCGGATTCTCTCTGCGAAAATGGGCGATATCTCGCTGTTGAATTACGCAGACATCTCCAGGCGTCTTCCCGAGTTGAAGTGTTGGAACCCTCGTTCAGCAACGTACACGTATGCTTCGCTGAACGCTGCCGAGTTTGAAGTGTACCTCTCTTTAACTCAAATATCCGAGGACATTTATCGAGCCATCTACTCTCCGAATCTCTCATCCAACTGGACTGACACATTGGGGTTAGTTGTCCAAAAGCTGATGCATTGGAACGAGAGACTCCCCAAAACTTTGAAACTATCCCTAATTTCGGGTGATTTTGACCGAAAACATAGACGACTTGTGTGTTCGTTGCACCTCAACTACTGTTTCTGCATCCACCTGACCACAATTCCACTTCTCTACAGCCTGGTGGATAAATCCAAAACGAATAGTGTTGTTGAGATTGACTCAAACCTCACTGAACTGCTCAACATCTGCTTGAATGCCGCAGAGATGACTGTCTACATCTTGGTCTCCTGCTTCAACGACGAGATTCTCGCTGTTTTTGGAGTCATGGACCTGGATTACATTTACAGCGCGAGTATCACCTTTTTTATCTGTGGTGACGTGCTGAATTTCCAGTCGACAGATTCGAAAAGGCTGCTCATATCGTGTCTCACCATGTTGAAAGAACTGTCCAAACTGGGTAATAATGACGCAACCTCTAAACTCAGGAAATTGCAAGCTCTTGTGGACGGTTACAGAACGCAATCAGGAACTCAAAACCCCCCTGCAACATCCCCCTCGTTTGTCAAGATTCGACCAGAAAGTTCTCAGTCGTTTGGAGTCAATTTTGATTTGGCAAGCAATCCGTTCAACGGGTTGCCAAACGCCACCCAGAACGTTCTAGAGTCCTTCCAAGCTCTCGCAGAACTAGACCTCGGTGTCTGGGATAATGGGCTCAAGACCTGGCAAAGTGTTGATGACTTTTGGGACGAATTTACCAACGCTTTTGATAGGGAAAGTTAATCACGTGACCAGAATGTTCATCGCGACCTGTTTACGGGCTGTGTCAAAACATACTCCAAAACTTTATTAACATAGACCGCTAGTTAGAGATATCAAACTTGGAAACCAGACCGTTTTTGATCAAATATTCGGCAATGACCTCCACACATTGCTCGAGCGAAAGCTTGCTAGTGTCAAGGTGGATTTCTGGGGACTCTGGGGCCTCGTATGGGTCGTCGATACCGGTGAAATTCTTGATAAGACCTTCTCTGGCCTTTTTGTAAAGACCCTTTGGATCTCTCTGTTCAGCAACTTCCAGGGGAACGTCAACGTAGACCTCGACAAATGGGATGTGAGCCTCTTCGTGGAGCTTTCTTGCTTGCTCTCTGTCAACCTTGTAAGGGCTGATGAAAGAGGTGATGGAGATGCAGGAGGAGTCAGCAAACAGCTTGGAAACCTCTGAGATTCTTCTGATGTTTTCAGTTCTGTCCTTTTCGGAGAATCCCAAGTCTTTGTTTAATCCAAATCTCACATTGTCACCGTCCAATCTGTAGGAGTTGATGCCCTTTTGCAAGAGTAGGGTCTCCAAAGCACATGCTATCGTGCTTTTTCCTGATGCACTGAGACCGGTCAACCATAGAGTTGCTCCCTTCTGACCTGTGAGGGCGTTACGCTCGTCGTTTGTGAGGTTGTGGTGCCAAGTGATGTTAAGAACCATTTTTGTGTGATAAGTTCTATATGTTGATCTAGATCTGTAATTTTTAGCCCTAATCAACAATGATGAGATAACAATCCAAAGTGTTCTTTCAGGACCAAACTGCGGTTGGATTCACCGTTAACCTGGCTATTGCACAATTTTCCACTCTTCCAAGGGCCTTAGGCACCGCAATTGCTAAATGTCACGTGATCGCACAACATCTACTGATTCGAGAAGTCAAAAAATTTGAAAAATTTTTCAACTCCGAAGCAAAAATTAAATTTTTTTTTTTTTTTCAAGCAACTTTTCAGGCTGTGCTAAGGCGCTAGATCTTTTATCCGTTCCTGGATCATTTCCTTAACCCCGGCTCTTATCAGCCTGCCGTCACCCTTGCTATTTTCGACAAGGTCTCCGTAATCCTTCAGGTTGTAGTTGATTCTGATCTCGTACTCCTCATTTATGAGGAGGTTTTCCTTGCTTTTAGACTTGACAAATTGTGCCAATTGCAAGTCGTTACCAAGCAAAGACGTGAGGATCAGAGCTTGCACTAGTTTCCCACGGTTCTCCTCATTTCCGGCCTTAGGCTTGGTGTAGAGATCAAGCGACTCGTTGTAAATGTGCAGCGATCGCTCGGCGTCTCCAAGCCAGCCGTGCAGCAGCACGAGAGAGGCCAAATTAGAAGCGGGTGGCAGAGGGGATTGAGGTATGAGCACTTCTGCAAATTGTAGCAAGCTGTTGACATCTTTCTCAATGGACTCGTGGACAAAAATCAAGGAAGCGATTGTCCTCAAATCATTAAGTTCAAAAGATTCCTGTGGAACCCTCGTTTGAAACGTCTCAAAATACTCGAGCGCCAATTTCAGGTCTTTCAGATAGAAACCAGAGGCTTTTAGAATGCTCTTCCGAGTCTCCTGGTCAGTGAGTGGAGCCTTGAGTTCCACCAACTTTTCTATTATTTCCTTGGTGAGCGATTCAGAAGAACTGCTCAAGCCTAAACTCACTCCGCTCTCCTTCTCCAAGGCTGTGGTTTCCTCGTTCATTTCGATGTCCAGCTCGATAGTTCTGCTAACTGGCTGTAGAAACTCAAGCAGTGTCTCTCGAGAGAGCTGTTTGTTCCTCAAGGATTCATATAGAAACAGATAATCGGTGTTCTTTAGCTCTTTGGACTCGCTTATCACCTGCTGTATAACCTCTGGCGTTGGCTCAAGGACCACAACAGCTCGGGAAAGATCTAAAGCTATCAGATCGCTGATCAATTTGACCATGATCGCAGAATCCAACACAGCCTTGTCTTCCAACGAAGAGTAGAGATGTAAAATCTTTGCTGCTCTAGAGTGGGTGATTTGAATCTCATTGTCTTTTATATCTGCCAAGTCTCCATTGACTAGCTTTTCAATCACCTGAACTTTTAATCCGTCGCTGGCTTCCAATGGCTTCCATTTGTTGAACAACTCCCAGCTCGAATGGACTCTTCCAGGGTTATACTTGATAATTTCACTCAACGACTCGTTGCTCAGGGAGCCCGATTGACTGAGAAGTTTCCGAACAGCAAGTGTGGAGACGGCGAAATCGAACTTGACGTACTTCTCTATTAGAAGATTCAAGTACCTGACTTTGAGCTCCTCCGGCAGAGCGCTATCGTTGTCTATCAGATCAATGAGCCGAGAATAAAGCTCGTACAGTTGGTCAAGCTCATTGTGAGAATCGCCTTGAGTAGAGATCAAATGGTGGTGATGATTGATGATTTCGGGGTACGTCGAGTGATTGCTCAGGTCAAGAACAGGTAGTTTTTCAAGGGTCTCTTGGATACTTTTGTGCGAGGAAATGTTCCGGAGAATGCAGGTGGAGCTGATAAATCTTCTCAAAACTCGTCCAGTAACAAGCTTGTCTGCCTGTCTCAGTCTTGCAACAACGTTCCTCATCATAATGGTGAGTCGGTAGCTCAAATGGCTTTCAACTCGTCTGCCCTCCGGTGTTCTTCTCCTCCCTTTCTTCATCATATTGTATCCAGATCGGAGAAAAAAAAGTTTTCACCCGCCACACACCCGCCACACATGAATCGAGGCTCATGCCTTCCCCACGTTTTAAACATATTCATAGTGCATGCTTGAATTGTATATACATAACTGCAGATTACCGTGTGGACGGATTTATAAAAACTCTATCGGCTATTTCTCCTTTTCGGAGGTTTGAGAACGGTTTGAGCGGACTCTGGCAGCATTGTCCAATAGTTTCTCGTAGACTTCGTCGGCCTGGTGATCCTTGACAAAATAGTCGTCCATGGAGTCCACTGACACGGGAGAAGCAGGCTGTTCGACGCTTGCAACAGCTTTTTCAGCCCCATCTGTAGAGCTCAGTCTCATGCTTTGCATGTCACTGTTGAGAGAGAGGTCCAAAGACGGTCTGGTCGGAGGGTTGAGAGGAGACAAGTTCGAAGAAGAAGAGCCTGCCCCTGAGGTTGAGGTAGAAGCCATATGGCCTCCTCCGCTCACAGGAGGCGACGAATCTTGAATGTCGGTTTGCTCGTGTTGCTCGTAAATAGACTTGATTTGTCCCATGTCGTTGTTGATTTTCGTGATCAAATCGGTGACACTTTCAATTCCCTTGGCTTTGATAACGGCGTGTCTAAGCTGCGGTCCCGAGGGAATATTGTTGATCTTCAGTTGGGGACGCTCTTCTGGCTGTTCCAACTGTCCGAGGTGATCCTGGCTTTCTTGGCGACTTTGCTGCTGCTGTGCTCCGATGGGTTTGTTGGACTCAGGGACAACGTCTCTCTGGACATCAGAGGGCAGAATTGAGTTTTGCTGCTGCACGAAAAATCCCCATCTATGGAATTCACCCTCCTCTTCTTCCAGCTCTTTTGCGTGAATGGAGGTCTGGGAAACGCTTCGCATGAGGACCGGTTGGCCAGTCAGATGATCCACCGGCCTCGAGTCGGCATCGACCACGACTTGATGCGGAGAAGCGTCTTCGGTAATTGTCGCCTGTGAGGGTTCTTGATACGACGAGACTATCTGACCAGGAGAAACGATCGGACCTGAGAAAATCACATCTGACGAAGACTTATGCATTGGCAGCTGTTGGCTTGAGAGTTGAGTGGACAGCTTTTTGATCAGTTCAGGCCTCTTCAAGCTTTTCGGAGGTGAGTCCGTAGGACCTTGTATGCCGGCCTGAGCCTGATAATTCTCTGTCGATTCTGGCCGACTGAAACGGCCACGCTCAAGAACCTCGGTGAAGATGTGAATAATGCTCTCCAACGAGTCGTCAAGCAAACAGAACCGTAGCAATGTTTCTTTACCTTCCAGAGACAGTTCGCCCTTTGCCCTTGCATCAAACAGCTGGTTCATCACCTTGTGGATCTCACTGCGCAATCTCACGGTCTTCTCGACCAACGCGTTGGCAATGATCTGTTTCTCTTCAACACTCTTGATCTCCTTGGACTCCAGCAACGACTCCGCCGTCTTGGTCAACAGTGAGCCGTCGAAGATCAAATCCTCTTCGCTGTTTCCGCTTTCGGTTAGATCCTTGTTGAGGAATCTTTCCATATTTCTCATCAAGTAAAAGGCGATCTTGGAGGAAATCTCTTCGCCAATGGCCTCATAATCGATGTCCAGACTGTAGATGGATGAGTTCTTCACTGCGATGTAAAGCGATGCTGTGGTTCTTGCGTTGATATTTTCGTTTCCAAGAAAGGAGACGTGAATGAGTTTTGGACACTTGGGGAGAACTACGCACAGTTGAATAATCACGGCCTCACTCAATTCGTCAAACTCAAAGTGGACTCTTCTCAACTCTGGAAACTTCGGAAGGTACTCGGTGATGACAGGGAGGATTCCTGGGAACAGCTGTGGATTGTTTCCCAGGTCCAAAAACCTTAACGACTTGGACTTGCTCAGATACTTGATCAGTTCTTTGCAATCTTCAATATCCACGTTGGTGTGGTTCAAAGAGAAAAAAACGAGGTTGATATACTCATTCTTAGAGGCCAACGCTTGTTTCAGCGGAGCCATAATCTCGGAAGTCAAACTGTTGAAGGCAATGTCAATTCCGAGACATTTGTTGCCGGGACTCGATATCCAATCAGCGATGATTGCTGACTTCGGCTCGTCAAAGTTGGTAGAAGCAATTCCCAACCTCTTTGTTCTCAGGGTCAACCCGTTGATAATCAATTTTTTGAACTGCGCGGTCGTCAGCTTACAGCCATTGATCACCAGTTCTTCAATTCCACCTTTCATGATAAGACTCTGAGTAAACAAATCCCAATCCATCTCCGACCTGTGGTACTGCTTGGGGGTGTCCGCCTTGATCCTCTGCTGACTCAGGTCCAACTTCAGAATTGACTTGTTCACAGTAAGGAACTTGCAGATGCTTTTCCATCCCTCCTGGTCAATGGCCACATTTCTGAAGGAAAGTTTTTCGAGTGTAGTTGACTGCGACAAGCTGATCAAAACTACTCTGAGCATCTCGCTAGTCAAAGAGACGTTGTCAAAGATGACTGTCACAGTAGGTGCAATCGCCAGAAAATCAGAGAACGACAATATATCTATGAGTGTCGGTTTCGGATTCAGCATCTTCAGAACATGAAGTGGTCTAGTCTTCTGTTTGAGCTGTCTCAGCGTCGCTGGAATAGGTAAGATCTCTCTCAAGTGACAGCATCGTGTATAGAGCAAATCCAAAGGAAGCTCTTCATGTGGCTGAGCTACGTCCTCGTCGCGTGAAAGCTCCTGTGTCTGCATATTTTGAGTCTCGGGGTCGAAATAATTAACGTGTTCGTGTAACGGAGTGTCAATGTCCAAGCCTTTTTTCATTTCTTCAAACTTCTTGCGGTCCCACTCTTCTTCTTCCTCTTTCTCTTTGTGTAATTTGCCGTGTTTTTTGTAGCCAGCGACCTCCTTTGCAATCCGGAGAGCTGAAGTGTGAGCTTCTTGGGAGTGTTTGATCGACTCGGCCAGGGCCATCTGGTACCGTTCCCGGGCATCTCTCAAAAGTCGGTGATCCACCTGCGGACGCTCATCCTTGGTCTGATTGTTGAAACTGTCGGTGATACCAATGGAGAGTTTGGGTGGTGGGGAAGTCAGCTCATCCGGTATGAGAACATTACCCTTTTTCGGGCGACGTGAAGGGATCTGTTGCTGAGGATCGTCAGGCAGAGTGTTGAGAGCAAACGTGACTCTTCTGAACGGAATGGACTCTAATTCGAGTTTGGCTCGTTCAAGAGGATTCACCGGTGGAGGTGGGGGGGTTGGATCCACAGAAGGCCGGGAATTGACAGAAAATCTTCTGCGAACGCCGCTGATGAGTCCATCTGCTGCCGAAGAGTCTCTTCTTGTTGACGAGCCCGATCTTGATCTTGCAGGAGAGTCGACTTTTTTGAGAATTGGCTCCACAGGCGGCGAACTGGAAACCGCACAAGTTCTATCTCTGTCCGACTGGGTGATAGACGGAGCCGAGACTGGCGGTGCAGAGGTCGGAACCGCTCCGGACGAGGAATCAAGAGTCTGGACATCCTTGGGGAGAGGTGCAGACGCGATCTTCGGCGTCAGCTGTGGAGACTGCGATTGAGACTTGAATTTAGACGAGATGGAAGAGAAAATGGACGACCTTCTCTGAGGGGCCTGGACCGGCGATTTCTCCTTGTGGTCCGAGTTCGTTCTCACTCGTGGCACCAGGTTCGAGAGAGACTCAGACCGAGTTCTTGTTCCCGGTGGCTGACTTTTGAGAGACGACGACCTGGACAACGTTGAGTGATTGGCAGAAGTGGCTGGGGACTCCGTGGCCGGCTTCGGGGTTGAAATCTGAGGAGCGACAACAGGGGCGATGTGGCTAGTTTGAGAGACAGGAGTAGGTTGAGCTTGTTGAGCCACGTTCACTTTCAAAGAAGGCTTCAGCGATGGCTGCTGGGGCGTCGAAGTAGTCTTCTTCAGCTCTGCTGCCTGGACTTCCTGAAACAGCGTGCTTTGTTGCTGACTCTGTGCAGCCTGCAGTTGTGCCTGGTGGATCTGGTTTTGGACGTCATTGCTTATGTAGTTGTTTTTTCTTGACAGCTTCTTGACAGCTTTTCCTCTAAACAGCCAGTCGACATCACCGTTGGAAACGCCTGGATCCTCAAATTGTTCGTGGGAGGCTTGTTCCTGAGATGGTGGGGCTTTCTGCTCCTCCTCGGCCATCTAGATGCGACACGAAACAGAGCTGGTGCGGTCTTCAGCAGAAATGCAAAATCTAAGAGCCAAATGGGCCGGTAGTCGGCTTGGCAGCGGCGATCGGTGGGTTGGCTGCCTCGAATCAGGGGGGCGTAGCCTCAAATACCCGCCTTCAGACAAACAAATGTGACACTGTTTGCGGTGAAAAAGTTCACTGGTTAGCGCAATTCGCAAGACCGTTACCGTCTGTGGCTATTCTGTAAACGTTCGACGTTTGTTGGTGGATTTCGAGCGGCCGTCGGGAGCTCAATCTTCTTCTACAGAGGGATACATGTCAAATATTTGAACTCCGTCCTGGCCGCCCCCAGAAAAAAATTAGCGATTCTCTGTCTGGTGTAAGGATGTTTCCCCACCGGGATACGAGCTGGTCGCGGGCTCTCTGCACAATTTTACTCGTGGAGTTTGAGATGATGGCTCCGATTCGGACTCTGATTAAAGAATACACAAAACTTATACCGTTTACTCTTGAGCAGACTTGAACTCGGCGATCTTGGCAGCAACTCTGGCCTTTCTCTCCTCCTTGGTCAACTTGACTTGCTTGTACTTCTTGGACTCAGCAGCGTATTGCTCCTTGGTGAACTTCTTCTCAGTTGGCTTGAAGACTGGGTTCTCTCTGATCTTCTCGTGGGCCTCAGTGTAGACGTCCTCGACAGCGTCAGCGTCAATGTCGTCAGCAATGTAACCTTGGAACAAGGTTCTGTACTTCTCCTCATCGTCATCCATCAGCTCCTCCATGTACTCAGCAACGTGACCACCGAAGATGTACTTTCTGAGAACCTCAGAGTCCAACTCCTCACCTTCGATATCCCAACCTGGGAATCTGGATGGGGAGTGTGGAACGTACAATCCACCGTCGGAAGCACCCTTCAGAGCACCAAAAACTCTGGCACCGGTGGTGGTTCTTTGCAAACCAACATCCAAGTAGACCTTGAATGGTCTTGGGGCGTCTTCGACAGCCTCGGTGAGCTCAAACTCACCCTCGACTTCCTCAACACCAGCGTAGGTCTCGTGCAGACCGAGCTTGTGCAAAGCTCTTCTGGCAACAAGCAGACCGGTAGCGTAAGCAGCGGACCAGTTGGTCAAACCGTGGGTGATACCGTACTGTGGGAGCTCGTGAGCGTAAGCAGCGGTGAAAACAACATCACCGGTCAAGGTAGAGGACACAATTTGGCAGATGATGTCCTTGTTGGTGAATCTGACCACAAGTCTGTACTTTGGAGAGTTGTACTTGGCCTTGTGTTGGGTCACCAATCTCTTTCTGGCGTAGTAGTCGGTCTTACCCTCAGCTCTTCTTCTGAAAGGAGTCTGGTAACGGGAGTGGTATGCCGAGTTCTTGAGGATCTTGTGGAAAGCCATTTTGTTTGATTAATGTCTAGTTAGTTGGATCTATCCAAAGCAGTTGGAGTGATAGAGAGACAAGATGGTGAAAAATGTTTTTCAACTAGCAGTGAAAAAAAATTTTCAGAACAAACATCTGGTTCGAGGTGTGATAAAGTCGTGTACTCGCGAGCGAAGATCTTCCCAAAATTTGCGTGGCCGGGTAACTCGCGTCAGGTCTGCATCTGGGCTGTGCCGAGGAGAGGCCGCGGACGGAGCAATACACTGATAGAGGGGTTATAGGAAGATGGCCGAGGGGCCGTCAGCTGGGGTCACGGCAAGCAGAAGGAGCAGTATGAAGGGTATTTGGTTGAGCAAACTAGGTGAAAATCAATGAGTTTCTACTACGAACAGAATTGGGCGGTCAGCCGGAATGAGTATTGGCGATGAACCAGTAGTGCCGCTCTTGCTTCGCTAATATTAGTAATTTTTTAAATATCCGAGAGTACTCAAGTTGTACAGGATAGTTAACGGGGTAGCACGATTTCGCTGCCTAGGCCAGTAAAGCCAACCAGAGTCTGCTCATTTCCCTGTAGCTCGTCAGCTCCCATCCTCTCAGCCGTAGGTCTCTTCTTGTGGCAGCTGGTCAGCGATTCTCGCAAGGCGACGACCCCTTTCGAAAACATCCTTGCACCACATCACTTTTGCGACAATTGTGTCCTGCTTGCAGGTCGATCGATTACAATTTATTAAGCGGTGACTGGCAAACCACCGCAAATTTCCGCTATTAGAACTTATCCGAGCCATATTTTCGCAGCAGCAGCGGACAACAAACAAGCAAAAGGTACACATACGCAGTTCTGCGGCCGGCCAGTTGATTCCGTTCGATTTCCGGCAACCAATTGCACTTTTAGTCTTTCCCCCTTGTTTTGCTCTTTTGCTACCAGCAGCTCAGAATCCGGCCTATTGGACTGCACAGCTGGACCGTTTGGAGTCCACCTACACCGCTCGGTACTCCGCGCGTTACTGCACATACTGAAGCTTTTCACGGCGGATTTTTCCCCCTTCTAGCCCCCTGCCCTTACATATAGCAAGATCTCCCCCTACCTCAGGCAGCACAAACATGTCGGGAATTTGGCCGTTTTTCAACTCCTCTTTTTCCAATGCCACCATCAACCGGATTCTGGCCGAGATCGACCTCGATCAGCAGCAAATCAGCTCTCGAAACCCCCACCAGTCGTCTCCGCTCGGCTCTGCGCCGTCGTCTGGGGCTGATCCGGACGCCCAGGGCTCGCTGAGCACGCAGGGGCCGGAGTCCGCTCCGTCTGGGCCGACGTCGCCAGCGTCGACGTCGCCGTCAGTGTCTCAGCAGTCGAATCTCACGGCGTCCCAGCTGCTGCAGGCCATCCAGGAACACGACACTTTCCACCTGTCGCAGCTAGAGACCAACGGCAACCCCAATGGCAACCCCAACGGCGAGACCCCCCAGTCGCGGTCGACTCTCAATATAATGCTGCTGAATAAGCTCATAGACCAGCCCAACTTCATCGACGAGATCAATCTGGCCAAGAACCAGAAGCTGATCAACTACATTTCGCAGCCTGACGTTCTCGAGGTGTTGATTGGCTACATTCTCTTTTCGTTGGATCTGTCTCGGTCCCGTGCTAGCGTGATCGAATTCCCGAGTCACGATATTTTTGAAGGCGCCAACAACGTTGAAATTGAGACGGACGACGACAAAAAGACCGTTGATGTCTTTGAGAGAGCCCTCCAGAGATCGCTCACCGCGAGCGAAACCTTCGTTCTTCTGAGCACCACGATCACTCCAAATTTGGTGGCTGGCGGCGACTCGACTCTGCTGGGAAAGTTCTGGAGGGGAATATTGTGCAGAGACGTGGAGGACTACTTCACGCAAGTCAACTATGCCGACCTCAGCGACGACGAGAGCGAGTCCAACAGCAACCAGCCGAGCGAAGCAAAGTCGTCGGCGAACAACACCGCCACTTCTGCAGGGAGCCTCAAGCAAAACCACAATCTCACGCTGTTCGACAACTTCTTCAGACTCATCGACAGCGTGGCCACGACCAACATGAACGGGCTGATGAACTTCATACGGTTTGAACAGAAGTACGAGACCATCACGAACCAGTTCATGAAATTCATACCGTACTCGCAAACTATATGCGACATGCTTCTGAGATTGATATCCACCGACAAACCGTACAATCCCAACGGACTAATTGAGATCTTGATGGACCAAAACTTGATCTTCAACGTGCTCAAGCTGGTCAAGATCAACTTTCTAGATCACCAGGTTCAGGACAACCTTTGCAATTTGCTTAACGGAATAGTTGGGATAAGCTCGAACGTTGGCTTCTGGGACGACCCGTCTCAGCAGCAGTTGAACGAGTTTGGGGAGCCTTTGGACTCGGAACAGGCGATAGCCGCCCGGGCCAACAACCCTAACATTGGACCCAACGATCTCACGAGACAGCTGGTTTCGAGAAAATGTATTCTAGAGATGCTGGATGTCTTGGTCAATTACGGCCATTACGGACTGGTCACGGTTGTCTCGGTGGTGATCGAGGTGATCCGCAAGAACAACTCTGACTACGACGAGTTCGATTGGATCAACTCGGTCGAGGAGTCATCTCTGGCTGACGACTTTGAGACGGACCAGGAAAATACAAAAAACCTGCCCAATTCAAGAGACCCCATTTATCTGGGAGTCATGCTAAAGCTTTTCTCGCTTCATCTGAATGAGATTAAGGAGAATTATTTGACGGACAAATACTACAAGTTAAACGACATTCCGCGGCTCGAGAGTTCCATAGGTGAGACGATCGAGCCGCTGGGCTACGAGAGGTTCAAAATCATGGAGCTGATAGCCGAGCTTCTGCACTGTTCCAACATGGTTTTGATGAACAAGTCGTCTAAACTGGACTATCTTATGTACAAAAGAGACCTGTGGAGAGACGTTCGCAAGACCGAATGTCTGGTGATGGATGCGCTGAACGACGTCATCAACGACGACATCACTGCTGGTTCCAGCAGAATCGCGAGGAGCGGGTCGGAAGACTTGTCCAAGCCTATTGAAGGTCTGTCGCTGGACCAGGACGAGAACAGCACCGTTGGGAGTTACAAAGAGGAGGAATTTATCAAGCTGCCAGTTGACTTGTCTGTCGGCAATTTCTTCAAATTGCAACTTTTGGAGACGAATGCTGTTCCGCTTACTATACTGAAGCTACAGAAGTTCCCGTGGAACAACTTTATGCATAACGTTGTGTTCGACCTTGTTCAGCAGATATTCAACGGCCGTCTAGCCAACTGGGACGAGGATCAGGCTTCAAACCAGGAGGAGACCAAGTTCGACGACAACCTGAGCATCAACAAGGTGCTCATCTGGTCTCTGTTTGGAACGTTCAACTCATACGATTCGGGGAAGCCATCGCTGGGGTACGAATGTGACGACGACTTTCCTGGGTTTTTCGATCTCCCGAACTACATTCTGTTCTGCTTCAACTACTCTGAGGAATACGAGGCGAAAAACGGGTTCAAACTGGGCTACATGGGCCATCTGACGCTGATTGCGGAGGAGATCCACAAGTTTCAGAATTACGTTGAGAATTTTGGAATGACGAGAGAAGACCAGACGTTTGAGATACTGAAGGACGAGAACGACCTGACAAACCCCTACTATTTGAAGTCGTCGTTCTACATTTTCAACTCGTTGTTTGACAAGCTGTTTGAGAGCGAACGGTTCGGCAAATGGAACGAATTTGTCAACGTTGAATTGAAAGAGATCAACTCGATGTACAACAAAGTTCTGGGTAACCCGAACGACCTGAACGACACGATCAACACAACGCAGGAGGAGGAAGAAGAGGAGGAGGAGGAGGAGGAGGAAGAGGGCGACGGGGAGGAGAACACGGGCTCCTCGTCGCTGGTGAGCGGGAAGAACGTGATTATTCTCGATAACGGAGACAATGACGATTTCAGAAGAGAGATGGAGGTGATAGACGGCGAGGAGCAATTCGACGACTGTGACGGTTGTGATCTTCGTCCAATGAACGCACGCAACGACGACGAAACACAGGACTCTCAATCGGGGGTTCTTAGAGGCGAGGGCTCCAGCCCACAAAACCTTGTGGGAGGGGTTGAAGCCGCTATGTTTAATGACGACCCTGGTAACGACACTGACGAAAATGACGATAGAGGTAGAAGAAAATGAGACAGATATTGATGAGTTTTCGGCTCATTTGGATCATTTATAGTGTACAATAGAGCTTTAATTCTATCATTATTCAAAGACTATTTGGCCGTTTTTTTAGTTTGCTTAGCTTTTTTTGGGGCTTCTGGTGCCCTGAAGAACCTACCGCCTGTGAGATTCCAGACTCCGAGAGATAATCGGTAGAAAAGCGTGTCTTTCAGCTCGACAGGGGCCACTTCGTCTGGGGTGACAGGAAGAAGCACGTCTGGGGTCGAGGTGTCAGTCTTCTGGGCTCTTCTCTCCCTGCGATTTTTGGGAGTGTACTCCTCGTGGGAAGGTCTGTACATGACCGACCCGTTTTCGTCCACCTCGAAGTCCTCGCCCTGGACCAAATCTCTGTCAACGAGCCACACCGAGCCGTCGAACTTGACCAGAAACTGTCTGTCGAGATGGTACACCTTTCTGTTGGAGAGGTCTGTACCGGCCAGACCGGACGGGCCGTACGCCTTCCGCTTCAGCGTTTCAATGAGCGACTCGATTCGTTTTCTCTGCTGTTTGTTGTTGAGAAGAAGAGCCATATAGTGCACGACCGAGAGGATCACAAACACCACACTAGAAGCCAGCAGCAGCGACGGTCTGAACTTGCCGAACGTGTACTGGCTTCCCGTGTACTTTGGGAACCCCGTCTTGAGATAGAAATCGTAGCGCTCTTTGCGGTCGCCACGCAGAATTGTCCCGATGAGCGACAGTCTCTGGAACCGCTCTTCGGCACGTTTCTTCTGTCTGGAAAACGCCTTGTTTGATGCTCCATTCTTCCGTCTCACCTTGTCCGGATGGTACTTTATGCTCAGCTTCTTGTACGCAGCGGATATTTCGTCGTACGATGAGTCCTGGTTCTTCGGCAAAGAGAGGTACTTGTAAAACGTCATGTCCTCGTCCTTCGTTTCCTTGACTAGGTCACTTTGCAGCTTGAAGATCTCAATGTCTTCGGAGGACCACGCTGCCATAACTGCAACGTGCAGAGTGGCGAGCATCAACAGCCAACCGAGAAGCTTCATGATGCAGACTTTGTCAATTCAGCTGGATCGTGCGAGATAAAGAGTCCCACTTGCCTGTCTTCAGACTCTTCATATTAATTCGTGTTGGAGAAAAATATCAAACAAAAAAAATATTTTTGATTACATAAATAGAGATTTTTCAGTTGATTCGATTTTTGTCCCCGTGATTAGGTGTCTTCTTCCCCCAGCTGCCCCCGCCAAGTGTTCAGAATGCCCCCATCAGCCCACACAACAAAGAAGGCGTCGTACAACAACACGCAATTGTATCTGTTGGTGTCAAACCTGGCGAGAGCGTTTCTGTGGTTTGCGGTTCATCTTCGGTTCCTGATCCTCTTTCCTCTCACGGGCACGCGCTTTCTCCCCGGAGGAATTGCAGACTTTTATCTGGGCGTCGGGACGATAACTGCGTTGGCTGAACTGTTTGACTACGTGTCGATCTTCAGACACGTTTCTGCGCAGGGGGTCTCGAAACCCAGGTCATTGGGACTCGTCTTAGCCTTGGGCTCTAGAGCCCTCGTGACGATCCTCTTACTCAACTACCCGAAAGCGGCCAAAAACGTCGTCTTCAGTGTTCTCATCTATTCTACCTCGTTGGTCGAGGTCGTCAGACACAGCTACAACTTCTACAAAGTGCGCACGTTCGGCGGCTCCGCTTACTGGCTGTCGTTGCTCAGAAGACTGTCGTTCACGTTTGCTTTTCCGGTGCAGGCGTTGAGCGAGGCCACGATGCTATTTCTGGCCGTGAGACTCATGGAGTCTGAGTATGGCTACTACCGCGAATACGTGGACTACGACAGATGGGCCGACAACGCTGCCGTTTTGGTCAAGTCGGTAATTTTCTTGTACGCTCCGACGTTCTACGTGGTTTACAAAGCCAAGCTGGCTCGAGTCTGGAGGGGCGGAGTGACTTCGCACTTGAGCCACAGAAAGGTTGCTTAGAAGCTGTCGCTCAGCGCCGCTCAGCGTCGCTGAGCAGTCCATTAGACACAGATATACAGGAAAGCAGTAATAATGAATTTTTCACGAACAATTGTACGGACCTGGCGATGGTGGTCTCTTTCATGTGTACACTCCAACGTAGGAGGAGAGAAATAGAGCCCCGAACGCGGTTGAGAATGCCGCCACCACTGCAGAAAGAACGTACAACAACAATCCCCCCGACTGTTTGCCCGAGGAGGGCAGCATTGCACAGAAGATGAGGCTAACGACGGCCGTCACGATGAGAATGGCTGCCAGAATAGGATGAACAGCCACAGGAACCAGTTCGGCATAGTCTTCGAAAGTCGAAGCAAGTTCCTAGCGATGAGAGATCGGGAGTTAGCAGGATGGACGGAACAGACAGAGAAAAACAACGTGACTTACAGCCAACTTATCAAATGACATTTTGAGGGTGGTTGGTAGTTGATCGGACTGAGAACGTATCTATCACGTCGAGCTGGTCCGTTTTAGGCTTGTGCGAGAACGGTGTTTTCATTACGGTTTTTTTTGGGAGAATCCAATCGACGCGTCGAAACGTCGATTCATATATATAGTTTTTATTTTTTGTATAATTGTCTGATCCTCATCCGCACGGCCAGTCGGCTCCTTCATTCCGTCTTGAGCTCCTTTTTCTCGTACTGCTTGACGACTCGGTCGAACTGTCTGATGGAGAAAATACCTTCGACGGTGCACAAGAACAGCCATTCCAGCTGGAAGTCTGGAGGGACTCTGTAACGTAGCAGTCTAGGAACGAGCAGGACCGCAGCCTCGATAGCGTGGATTGTTAGCGTACCAAACAAAATGTGGTCGTTGTAGGGCTTGATTTGGGCAATCCAATCGTTTGGAATCGGCAGCGTCTTGGTGAGAAACATGTCGTAGACCAAGTAAGGCAGGTAACGGCCGATACAAACGAGCACAAAAGCAAAAGAGAGTGTTCTCTCGAGGTAGGTTTCAGGATACAAAACCTCTTGGACCTGGATGTGACTGTAGCCTCTCTTTTTAGCAGCCTCTTTAGCCATCTCAAACAGAACAGTCTCCACTTCAGCGTAATCTTTGCACTGTTTTCCAAGCGAGATTGGCTTCAAAACCTCTCCTTCGATGTCTTCGTGGTTGAACACGATCGTGATGCTGTCTAGCTCGGCTTCCCGCAACTTGGTGTTGGTGATTTTTTTATCGACCACCACATCTCCGAAGACGTGGAGTATATCCTCAACGTTGATCTTGTGGTGTTTGTTGAACGTTGCGATGAGCGACGCCTGGGTCTTGGCTCTGGTCTTTGGCTCCGGTGATTCCGACATTGCTTATTGATTGTGGTGGTGGAAATATTGGGAACAGGAAAGCGAATCCGTTTCTTATACAGCTGCGTTTTGTCCTCCTTTAGTAAGCAAACCACGCACGGCCTTAGCATTCGCTGCACCGCCACACTAGCTCAGATTTTGTTCGATCGGATTCTCAGCGCGAATTGCACCGCCACAGTAGGCTGTGCCTCTTTTGCTCTGCAAAAGACAGAAACAAAAGAGAGAGGGCTGCGGTGGATAGTTGCTCCCCTCGGCTTCATCTTCTATCCCCATACCCTGTTAATGGACAAAACGACACCGCAATTGTATTGGCAGTTCCAAGCGGTTGCAATTGGTTATCAGACAAGTGAAAGTGGCGTATTCACAGCGGAGTATACTCGTAACAACATTGAGCAAGAGTCCGTGCGTTCCGATCTGAACAAGCAAGGGAGACACGCAAGAGACCGTGTATCATCGAGATAAGTATCCACGTTAGCGGCGATGACGTCCAAAAACACCAACAAGTCTCCTTTGCCGACCCCTGTGTCAGGGGACGCTCCGGTCTCGTTTGGCGACGACACGGTGTCTGCTGCTGAGGCGGCGTCAGCGGAGGCCGCTACAACAAAGGCCGCCCAGGCGGCCTTGAACCCCAGTTTGCTCAAGTTGAAGCTGCTGGACTGTCTGCGGAACTCGGACGAAGAAAAGTTGACCGAACTGGTAGGCTCGTGCCGGGCGGCTTCCCCGCACGACGTTCAGATCAGCCGGCTGTTGAGACAGCTGTTGTTGTTTGCTGTCCAGGTGGGTCCGCTTTCGATTATCGAATTTATTGTGAAAAGACATTTAGTGGATGACTTGAACGCCCAGGACGACGACGGGAACACCGCCCTGCACCTAGCTGCAATGTCTTCTCGGACAGAGCTGATAACCTACCTGATGTCTTTGGAAGACATCAACGACTGCATAGTCAACAAGGAGGGCAGACAGCCTATTGAGTGTTCGTCGGACATGAGCACTGTCCAGCTGCTGTCTGACCTGAGAACAAGATTTGTCGAGGTGAAGGCCAATGAGCTGCGAAACGCATTTGAAACCCGCAGGTTCGACGTGCTTGAAAACCTGCTGAGCAACCAGCGCACCAAGACGCTTTTGGATATAAACGGGACTGACCCGGTCACAGGAGACACTGTTTTGCTCGAGTTTATCAAGAAAGACGACCCCGAAATGGTGAAGTTTATCCTCAAGCACGGAGGAGATCCGTTCAAGAGAAATCTCAACGGGAAGCTTCCCATCGACTCGTCTGTCTCCTCGTCGATGAAGAGACTGATCAAGGAGTCCTGCAACAATCAATCAATGATAGATTCGACAGGACAGCCGGGAAGTCCGCATTCGGGCTCACCCACTTTCAAAGGGTTCCTCAAGAAGTGGACTAATTTCGCAGGTGGGTACAAGCTGAGATGGTTCATTCTGGACGCCGAAGGAAGATTGTCTTACTACAAGTCTCCCAACGACATTTACAATTCTTGCAGAGGAATGATTCATCTCGCTAGTGCTCAGTTGAGAATGGATAGTTCAGAAAAGTCAAAATTTGAAATCATTATCAGAAACAAGTCTGACGACAACACTCTGAGATGGCATTTGAAAGCGAATCATGTTATAGAAACCAATAGATGGGTCTGGGCATTGCAGAACGCGATCAGATACGCCAAGGATCTGGAACGGCAGCAGAAAGTCATAGCCCACGACGACGTCCAACGCAAAGCTAAGACGACTACTAGGAACAGAGAGAGTTTTGAGTCTACCAGATCCTCAAGCACTCAGAATATCGGTACCAGAACTAACTATCTTGATCCCGCGTCATTAGGCTCGCATCAGAGATCATTGTCTGCGTCTTCTACAGTTTCGATGTCTTCGGAAGATGAACCCCCTCCTGTTGCAACTCAGGTTCCCGACAACTACCCTGCCTCATCCAAGTCCCTTTACCGAAGACCAATGAGAAAACTCTCCAAGTTGACCAGGAGGACAAAAGAGAAGTTCTCGTTGCCCGAAATCAAGGAGAACTCGGACCTCAGGTTGCCTCGGAGCGAAACTTCTGCTGGTGCTTCCAATGCGTCTTTGTCTTCAACGTACGAGCCTTCCTTTGGAGTCAACCAGGCTACTGCTTCGTCTTCATTGGATGATGAATTGCGCTCGATAGACGATGAGGAGGACGATGAGGTGGACGGTCTTACTGTTCCCAGCGACACTAAAGACAATAGCTATCTCGATGGAGAGGACTATCAGCAGCCTAATCTGAACAACTCTGATCTGGCCATGAGCAAGAACCAAATGAAGATTGAGCTGCACTCGTTCGGTGAGTTTTTAAGAGCAGCAGAAGACGATCCGTCTACGACCAAGACTGAAGTGATTGACGTGAGTTTGAACGTTCTACGAAACTTGACAGCACTTTCAGACAGACAGTCTCAATTGATATCCAAGTACGAAGAAAACTTCAACAAACTGATTGGAAGACAGCACGAGATTTCCAGAATCTGGGAAAACTCTCTCAAACGGTTGGAATTGGAGATGCACTCGAGAGAGGTGAAGATTGTGGAATTGGAAGATAAGCTACATGTGATCAAAAAGTCTCTGAAGAGCAATCCGAACCTAGTGAAGGCATTTGCGGAAGGAAGTGATACGGTCACCCCATCTGGGGCGCAACCAGAGGCTCCACGCGACGATGCATCTAACCGGAACGCCTCTGAGGGGACACTTACGAGGAACGGCTCTAAGCCGGAAGTTCCAAACCAGATTTTACTGCTTCTGGAGGAAGATGACGAAAGCGACGACGAGTTTTTTGACGCTGAAGATGAGACCAATTTAAAAGACGACGAAGTCTCGAAAGATACCTTGGCGTCCCACCGACCTTCTGAAGCGGGGCAAGAGGCGACTGTTCCCGTTGCAGCAGCTGCTGCTACCGCATTGGCTGCGGGAGGAGCTGCTAAAGAAGGCGGCAGTCAGCCGGAGCAGTCTCATTCAAGCGAGTCAGAAACTTTGGCTGAAGAAGGTCAGTCTAACCACCAGGCATCGGACAAGGAGACGACCGGATTAGATCAGCCAGATGCTGATTCGCTTCCTGTTGTGAATGGATACCAGCTCAAGAGCCAGAGCCAAGTTGAAAGATATCGAATGATTCAAAAGGACTCGACATTCCACGGGTACGAAGATCCTATCAGAACGACATTGGCAAAGGAGGATAACCGTCCCAAAATTTCCCTTTGGGGAGTTTTGAAGTCGTTGGTTGGTAAGGACATGACGAAGATGACTTTGCCGGTGACCTTCAACGAGCCTACCTCGTTGTTACAAAGAAACACTGAGGTGATAGAGTATTCTGATTTGCTGGACAAGGCTGCCACCATTGATGATTCTGTGCTGAGGATGGTTTACATTGCCGCTTTTGCTGCTTCTGAGTATGTCTCGACAGTCGGAAGAATTGCAAAGCCGTTCAATCCGTTACTGGGAGAAACATTTGAGTACGCTAGACCCGACAAGGGATACAGGGTGTTGGTAGAGCAGGTTAGTCATCATCCTGCGATTTCGGCACTGCTTGCACAGTCCCCAACGTGGTCGTACTACGGAGAATCGAATGTCGAGACCAAATTCCTTGGAAGGTCCTTTGACATCAAGCATCTTGGAACCTGGTTTTGCGAACTTTTTCCAGACAACGGAGTTGTTGACAAGCATGGGGCAAAGAACGACCATGAAATCTACTCGTGGAAAAAAGTGAGAAACTCTGTCATTGGTATCATCACAGGAAACCCCACAATTGACAATTACGGTGAAATGGAAATCAGAAACCACACAACGGGTGATTACATGAACTTTAATTTCAAGCCTAGGGGGTGGAGAGCTTCGAGCGCTGGAGAAGTGAAGGGAGAGGTGTTCTCAGTGGACGGCCGACTAAGATACACGGTAGGAGGACACTGGAATTCTAGGATATTTGCCAAGGACGCCACGGATCCTGCTGCTACCAAGTTCCTAGTCTGGGAAGCGAACGAAAGAGAGGACATGATGTTTCACTTGACCAGCTTCGCAGCCTCGTTGAACGCTCCACAGCCTCATTTGCTTCCTGTTGTTGCCTGCACGGATACCCGTCTGAGACCTGACCAACGGGCGATGGAGAACGGGGAGTACGATCTAGCGTCTTCTGAGAAGAACCGCGTTGAGAACAAGCAGAGACAGGCCAAGAAGCAACGGGATGCCAGCAACACAGAGTACCACCCCAGCTTCTTTTACATTGACAGACACAGTGTCACTGGCGAGAGGGTTTGGAAGTACAATGAAGAATACTGGGAGCTGAGAAAAGAAGGAAAATTGAAGGATTACAAGAGCATTTTCTGAAGCCAAGGGAGGGAGACTGGAAAAGTATGTGGTGTATTTTTTTATTTTTATTTCTGTATAGCGGACTTATTTTGATGAGTTTCGTTACTCGTGATGAGAGGTCTGAACTGTAGTTACGCGAGTCCAGAATCACTTTCGTCCAGCCGTTCTCAGCTTATTCGTGTAGTCGTTGAGCTCTCGAGGGCCTCTGACTTTGTGCTGCTGGAAGGTGGGTTGGTGGTGCTGGTAGTTTTCCTTGCTGGGGACTTTGTTCATCAGTTGTTGTCGCAATCCCTGCGGAATTTGCTGGCTTCCCAGCAGTTCAGACACAACTTTGTTGACTTGCAGATTGAGCATGTAGTTAAATTCGTTTTTGTATGCGGTTCTTATTTCCTCGAATTTGAGGTTCATGGACTTACACTCCTCGTTGAGCGTTCCTTCCACCTTGAAGAGTCTTCTTTCTTTGGAGCACAGCTCGTCGTCGAAGTCTTTGAGCTTTCTTTCGTACTGGCTCAGCTCCCACTCTTTTCTGTACAGTTTGAACGAGGAGTCCTGCAGCAGCTGGTTCACCGTGGCTCTCTCCTCCGGGTCTACAATCAGACACGCGTTGATGCACATCTGGAGTCGGTGCGAGTAGTGTTCAGGAATTGGTTGGAAAGACCCGGCTTTGATCTTCTCCTGCAGCGCCAGATGGGTCTTGGCTTGGAAGGGCGGTCTCAAAGAACACAGCTCGTACATTACGCAGCCTAGGGACCAGACGTCGCAGACTGGGTCGTACGGCTTGTCCATCAGCACCTCTGGGGACATATAATAGGGGGTCCCCACATACGTTTTGGCGAACTCGTTCTCGTGTTTCAGACACTTGGCAAGGCCAAAGTCGCCGAGCTTGACCGAGTAGTCGTCCGATAGCAAGAAGATGTTGTCCGGCTTCAAGTCGCGGTGGATAATGACCTGGTTGTTGTCGATGGCCCGGGGTGCAATCTCTGGAGTGGACTGGAAAAGTTCTTGCACAGCCTCAATATTGACCCCATAGTGGCATTGATAGAGAGCGTTGAGAACCTGGGTGAAGATTTGCCAGATCAAGTTCTCCGGGATAAACTCGTTCTTTCCTTTGTACTTCCTGATCAACACCGACAAGTCGCCCCCATCGCAGTATTCCATGTACAGATGGACGGTCTGTTCCTCCTGGACGTGGTCGTGGTGGACATAATGGACAATGTTGGGATGCTTTAGTTCTCTGAGAATACGAAACTCTGCTGTGAGCTGCTGCTTCTCTTTGGTGTTCATGGCGATGTAGGAGATCTCCTTTCTCACAAATATCTTGCCGTCCGACTTGCGGCGCACTTTCCGAACACATCCAAAGGAACCCCTACCAATAAGCTCCAAGGGCTGGAACTCGTTGGCGATGGACATGGCGCACTGGTGTTCGACGAATGAGCTACTACCCAAGTTGCGACTTGGCAGCTGTAGCCTGTTGTCAAACTTCACCAGTTTTCTTTTGATCAAAGCCCTGTAACTGCCAGACCCTGGGATGGCTCAAATGCCGTCAAGGCTGTGCACAGACTAAGTGTTGACAAATTGCTGTTTTGGGAAGCGACTAAATTCAATTTAGATTTTATTCCACCGCCACAGACTACACCGCCACATATCAAATTTCCAGGGTTACTATTATCAAAAACTACGTCCACTTTCTTCCCGTCAGAGACTCAAATGCCTCGACGTACTTCGCACCCGTGCGTTCAGCGATCTCCGCGGTCATAGAGACACCGTCTTTCCCGTTCAGACCGTTGGACGTGAGCCAGTCTCTCAGAAACTGTTTGTCGTAAGAGTCCTGCGACTGTCCGATCTTGTAAGTCTTTGCGTCCCAAAATCTCGAGGAATCAGGGGTCAAAACCTCGTCCACAAGAACCAATTCGTCGTTCTCGTCAATTCCAAACTCAAACTTTGTGTCGGCGAGAATGATACCCTTGCTTTTGGCGTAAGTTCTGGCCTTGGAGTACAGCTGCACAGCCTTTTCTGCGAGCCGCGCACACAGTTGTTCCCCGACAATCTCTGCAGCTTTCTCGGGGGAAATGTTTTCGTCGTGTTCGCCTTGTTCAGCTTTCGTTGACGGGGTGAAAATCGGAACGGGGAACTCTTGACTCTCCTTCAGCTCTGCGCCAACCTCGAGACCGTGCACGGTCTTGCTCTTGTTGTACTCCTTCCATGCACTTCCGGTGATGTAGCCTCTGACAATCACCTCCAGGGGGATCAATTTGTGCTTTCTCACCACCAGTGCTCTTCCACTCAGCTGCGACTTGTACTTTGGCTGAGACAGCTCCTGTGGAAGTCTGGCAAACACTTCGTCGTCAGTGGATGCGATAAGGTGGTTCTTGATAGTGTCTTTCAGCAAATCAAACCAGAATACTGACAGCTGAGTCAGTATTTTACCCTTGTCTTTGATTCCATTCTCCATGATCACATCGTAGGCGGAAATCCGGTCTGTTGCCACGAACAGCAGGCTTTCCTCGTCAACTTGATAGATGTCTCTGACTTTGCCCTTGGCAATTAGCGGCAAGATGCCGTCGAGGTTGGTTGTTGTGAGTGACATTGTTGGCTCCAGTGGAATGTCCTGGTTAGCTGATCTGTGGAATGCCTAGAAATTGTGCGCTTCCCGCCTACTTATATACTGTGATGGTTTAAATTACATATTTTTGACTTCTCCGGATTCATTTTTAATCGCGATCGCGGCTTGACTCTTTTCGACGCAAACCGACGCGTCGACTGTACGCGAGCTAAACGAGAAAGAGCAAAAAAGGTCAGAAAAACATTTTGATCTAAGAACTATCTCCGGTGCTGTTCCCCTCTCTTTATCGAATCCTCTTCACAATTACCCTCACCAATCTACCATGTCTGAATTGAACCCCAAGACTACGCATAAAGATTTCTGCGGGACACCGGGAGCGGTCGTTTTGTCAGTATTTCTCCCTTCAGTGGTCCTTTTCCTCTACTTTTGCTGTAATGAGGAGTATGTGGTTGAAGGCGCAAGCATCGATTTTGCCACGCTGAAAACGCTTTTCGAGTCCAAGATAGTCGGCAACTGGCGGGATCTTGTGTTAAATGTCACGTGCTGGAAGGTTTACCTGGTGTGGTTCTTCACTCTGACGTTGGTGGATCTTGTGATGCCTGGCTACCATAAAGAGGGAGTCCTGTTACGAGACGGAACAAAGCTCAACTATCTCGTCAACGGGAAAGAATTGAGCACTCTTCTCGTGGGAATTCTTGCCAGCAGAGCTTATCTCACAAAGTTCAACCTTCCTGAGCTGTCGTTCATCCACGAGAACTTTCTGGAATTGATGGTGACTGCGTACGAGTTTTCGTTGGCTTTGAGCCTGTTTGTCTACGTGGGCTCGTTCGTGCCCACACGCAAGCCGAACGGTCTGGGAACTCACGAGAGAATCCTGGCCGTTGGAGGAAACTCAGGAAACGTTGTCTTTGATTGGTTTATCGGCCGTGAGCTGAACCCTCGCATAGGTTCTTGGGATATCAAGTTGTTTTGTGAACTGAGACCGGGAATGCTCCTGTGGCTGCTTTTCAACGTGGCCTGTGTTCAGAAACAATACCAGTCTCTTGGCTACGT
Organism: Ogataea saltuana; assembly: GCA_030674545.1. Taxonomy (NCBI): domain Eukaryota; kingdom Fungi; phylum Ascomycota; class Pichiomycetes; order Pichiales; family Pichiaceae; genus Ogataea; species Ogataea saltuana. Next base: position 83,345 of record JAKTYV010000006.1, read on the forward strand.
GACCAATTCGTTGGCCCTCGTGACCGTCATGCAGTCTTTGTACATTTTTGACGGTGTCCTGAACGAAGAGGGGTGTTTGACGATGATGGACATCACCACCGATGGATTCGGATTCATGCTGGCTTTCGGCGATCTGTGCTGGTTGCCGTTCACCTACTGCCTACAGGCTAGATATCTTTCGTACAAGGAGGTCAATCTGCCGTATTGGGCCGTGGGAGTCATTTTTTCTGTCATGTCGCTCGGCTTCTACATTTTCCACGCCTCCAACACCCAGAAATCGCTCTTCAGACAGGGGAAATTGCCACATCTGAAGTCGATCCAGACCGACAAAGGAACCAAGCTGCTTGTGGAAGGATGGTGGGGAGTCTCGCAACACATCAACTACTTTGGCGACATTTTGATTGCCTCGAGTTGGTGTCTGACCACGGGATTTAATACCCCCTTGACGTACTTCTACGTGATCTACTTCACGAGTCTTCTTCTGCACAGACAGATGAGAGACGAGGACAAATGCAGGAACAAGTACGGCAAGTACTGGCGGGAGTACGAGAAGCTTGTTCCGTGGAAAATCGTGCCCTATGTATTTTGAGTACGGAGCACACCCAACATGTATTATAATGAACATACGCTTCTAACATAACGGCGGACAAGACAGCTAATTGATCACTGGACCTTTTTGCCGAAAGTGACTGGCTTTTCAAATGCTTTGTAACTCACCTGGAGGGAGTTGAGCCAGCTCAGCGCTGTTGACAGCACGCTGAAAAGGAACAATGAGACAATTGCAGCCATAAAAATACCCGGCGAGAAGAAACCGTACTTGTCGAATAGCGAACCGTCGACTGTGGAGTTAGCCGATCCCGCAGCAAACGCCTCGCTGCTGGTTTCGTCGTAGATGGTAGCAGTCTCGTTTCCGATCAGCTTCTCAACCTCCTCGAAGGCCTCTTCCAGTTCCTTTTCGAGTTCAGCGTAGTCCTCTTCGTCAACCACGTCGGAGCGTTTCTTGTGCGTGATCTGTTTGAAGTAATGAGAGGCCTGGTTCAGAAGAGAGTCAGGCTTTGAGAAGGATGGTAATCCCTGAATAATGATGTGGTCTGACTTGTGGATGATGGACAGTTGCTCTAGTATTTTCAGCATGTCGTCATCTCTCTGTAACTTGACAAGGTTGAGCTGGCTGTCACTTCTGATGAGCTGGTCCCACCAATTTTCGCTACCAGAAACGTCAGCCGTGATCTCCGAGACTGAACATTCGCCAGAGACATAGTTGGCTGTCTTGGCCTCAGAACTGTACACGACATGCTCGGCAATAGTGAAGTCGGCATCGAACTTGGACAACAATTCTTGATTCAAGTCTCTTTTCGTCAATCCGTCAATCTCCAGATATAAAACTTTTTCACCCGACTTGCAAATGGCACGGGTCAGTTCCTCAACAGTCTCGAGGTCGTTTGAGTTTTCAATGTATTTTAGCTGCTTGTCAAAGCTGGAAGAGGAAACTAGAAGTGGTGATGTGTTTCTAAAGGCGGTCACGGACGACGCCAAAAGTATCGGCAGAAAAATGCAAGTCCTCATTCTCAACGATTGCCGGCAAATTGGACGCCAAAGAAAGAGTTTGCTTGTAATTTTCCCGGTCTGCAAAAGATAAAACGGTTGTTTCTATCGTCGTTTGTGAATCCTCAAGGATAACACATCTCGATGTGCTGCACTAAATTACGGCTTGCCTTTGAGAAACTCGCGCCGGGTAACCCACTAAAAAATTAAGCCGATCGACGCGACGAAACTTTAGTCCGTGGAAATATTAGTACATCTGCGTCTACTCACTATCGCAATACACTTACTCCTCGCTCTGCTTCCTCCAGCTGTTCATCGTTCAGTTGCATCAGATGGAGAAAGCCACAATAGAGATATGTAAGTCTGCTTGCGCCGTCAAGTCACGGCCTCGCGCATGAACCTCTAACTAACACAACACCTCCCGTCAGTTAACATCCCGACCTCGGTGTCTCACGACCAGCTCTACCAGCTGCTCGTCACGTTCGGTAATCTACACATCAGCAGTCTGGAAAAGGACAAAAGAAGCCCCTCGCTGAAAGCACGCGTGGTGTTCGAAGAAGTGCAGGACTCAGAAGAATGTCTGGCCAACTTGAACGGGTTTGAGTTCTTTGGGTCGTATCTCGCTACAAGACGTCCAAATGCAAATTAATACCGTTATCTATCTCAATTAATGTACATTAAGCTATTTGAATCCCTCTAGGCAAAAGAAACGCTCTTTTTGACCTGCTTGTCGGCATCCTTGATAATAGTCTTTTTGGTGATCTTGGCAGTTTTTCTTCTGGCGATACGGGCCGACGATGCCTTTCGCTTGATTTCTTCCTTTTTGTCGTCAAGCTTAGACTTCTTGTCATCCTCCTTTCTCTCAATTTCCTGTCTTCTGATGTCCCGGATTTCTTCGAGACGTCTCGACTTTTCGAGTTTCGACTCGTTCACTAGGTCTCTTTCATCATTTATCTGTTTGATCAAACGATTCATCGTCAATGAGTCCTCATCCGCCACGAACTTCTTGCCCTTCTTGCCCTTCTTCTTGATGGCTCCAGGAAGAATGGCTCTGTTCAACAAAGGCAAGTCCAGCTCCTTCTCTGAGTACACCTTTTCCTTCTTCTTTCCGTACAGTCTCGTCGACGTGAGTTCTTTCTTGAGCTTGGCACCTTTCAGCTGTCTCTTTTCGGACTTCTTGGTCAAGTTTGGCTGGTTTTGAAGGAGATTTCTGGCCGTACGGTCCTGTCTCACTTCCGGCTCGACCTCTCTCTTCTGGTTTTGAGTCACCTTTCTCTTGGCAGTTTTGCTCTGTTTGTTCTTTGCTGGCATTATTTGATCTGATTCTTTGTTTGTCCACTCTGATGAGGCCCCGCAAAGTCTCTTCTTAGAAGCTTTGTAGACTTAAAAAAAATACAAAAAAAATTAAAAAATCTGAAAAATTTTGATCTGTGTGTCCCACACAATCTCGAGGAAACACTGCGGCAGATTTCTGGCTTATCTATCCAAGATTGTTCAAAAGGTCGACAACTAACTAGTTCGGGGTCCTGTCGGGACCCAAACGTTACCGACTTCGCTCGCAAATTGTTTCTCCTCAACAGCGGTCACACGCATTCCGTTTTTGAATTGCGCGTTTACCCGGTCATTGTACCCTGATATCTCCGTAAAGAGACTTCTAATAGCGCTCACTTTATCGACAAACAGCTCCTCTCGAGTCGGGATAATCGCGGAAGACTCGTTGTCTACAAGCTCCAAACCGCTCATCGTGGTAGACTGCAAGACCTCTTTCACGTTGGAGTCGGTCTCGTTGGCTCCCGCCGGTGCGTTCTGTAGTTCGGACAACTTCTGATACTCGGTCTCGAGAGAGTCTTTTTTGATTTTTTCTAGATGCGACAGTTTTTGGCGTTGCGCAGTCGGGACCGAGGCCCTAATGTAGAGCAGATAGCTCGAAAGCTCCTCGAGGAGATCTTGAATCGAGTCACATGATTTGCCGGCCATCCAGTCTTTCGACGTTCCAAGAGGAAAGAGCGGCTCCAGAATTTTCTTCTTGATCAACGAAGGAGCCAAGTACAGATCGGGTTTGGAGACGCTGGCTGGCGAATCGTGGAGCGTGTCTCCTTGCATGTGGGAAATTAGCGCTTCGCTTAAACGTCTGTTTTCGTACTTGTCTGCTGCCTCCTGGTCTTGATCTGTGCATTCGTCCTCCAATTCAGGGAAGTCAAACTCGGACTGCTGCAGAAGCTGTAAGTTCGTTAGAACGCCGACTGCATTGAGCTCCTCGTCGACGATGGAACTGTCGTCGCCCACTTGTTCGATAACACAGTCGACTAGGTCGATCTTTATGTTCGAGATCTTGCCGACGTGGTACAGCCTGAGAAGCAACAGCTCAAGTTCGTCGACACCCACGTCGAGCTTGCGGCAAAGTCTTTCAAACTTGACCCTTTTGAAAAGACCCAGGTACTTGATGATGAACCGGATCTGCGCCAACTCGGTGACGTAAGGCAGGAATTGCACCAAAAACTGGTCCTTCTCGATAATTTCCCCAAACTCTTGGTCATGCTTAATTAGCGTGTTGTAGCGCTCTATGTCTGTGTCGTGGACAGAGTTGTACAGGTCCATCAGCTTGGAGATGGCCGTCTGACTGGTGAATCCTTGGAAATCGCTCGACTTGAACGGATTAATCTCCGACTCGCTCAGTAGGTTACTCGTGATGAACTTGGTGAGAACTCCCACCCTGCGGTCGTCGCCACACTCGTTGAACCCCTTAAACGAGTCCTGGAAATACCCATTGGCCATCCTGAAGTCCTCCGAGTACATTGACACCAGTCCGGAACACTCCTTTATGATCCCGACAATTCGCGACTGCGGGATACCCAGGGTCGACTGGTTGGCCAGAGTGGTCAAGCGGGTCAGTTCTGGGAGGTCGAAGTTGAGCTCTGTGGCTACGACCATCTCTAGGGCCAGGACGTCGAGCAGAAAGGCGTTTTTTATCGACTCAGACGACTCCATCACAATCAATTCCGATTCTTGTAGCATCCCCAGAGCCTCTTGGTACTTTCGCTCCTCAATCAGAACGCCAGCCTTGCCGATATTGATTCGGATCAGTAAGCGTTCGTTCATACTGTTTCTCACCACAGGACCCTTGTCCTGCAGATAGCGCAGAAAGTGGTCATACACTTGCTCCAGAAACTGCTGCGTGCAGTTGGAATTCTGGTGCTCAAACCGGTAGAGTATCTTGGACAGCGACGAGTCTCCGTACGACTGGGCAACGTTGGGAAGATGTCCAAACGCACTGTCCAGATAAGACAGAATCTTCGGATAATCCGACAGCTCGGTCGAAACTTTGATGGCCTGTTTGATAGCCTTGAAGACGTACTCGCATTTGTTCTTCGGCGGCCTGTCCCTTTGATAGTTGATGATCTGGTCAAACACCTCTAACGCCTCGACCAGCTTCTCGTCCTGTCTCAGCTCCTTCCCGTAGAAGTACCGGGCCTCCAGATCCGTCTCGTCGGGGCTCAAGTCATCTTGCAAACTGTGCTCGTCTCCCGACCCTTCGTTCGAGTACATCTCCTCCTCCTCCTCAAACGAGAGCTCCTCCTCCTCTTCGTCGTCGTACATGTCGTCGTCCCAGTCCGACATTGTGAGTAAAGACAGTCTATCCAGGTACTGGGCGTTGATTTCAACAAACAATTGAAGTTTCCCGTGTTCCGCAGCTGTTTTCGTGCTGTTTTGAGCATTCAAATCGGGACTCCTAGCTCATTTGTATCCCCTTTGGTCTCCCTTTTGCCCTTCTTCCACCTCAACTTCTCCGCGCGGCCAATTTTTTTATTTCCCTACTTTTTATCCTCATACTTTCTCACCCAAAAGAACATACATTACAGATTATTACATTAGCGCACTAATAATCAGATAACACTGATGCCCCCAAGATCGTTCTGCCCAACCTGGTCATCAAATCGCATCTCCCCTGATCTCTCCCGACTCTCAATTGTCCAACGTCAACATCTTAGTAAGCTCTTCCAGCTCCATCTCCTCCAGCCGAAGCATCTCCTCCAGCTGCCGCTGAACCGCGTCGTCCAACACTGGACGCGTCGGATCTTGCGCCGTCACGTCCTCTTCATCAGCCATATCTACAGAACCCCCCTCGACGCTCCTCCGGGCCTGGTCGTAAACCTCCTCATCGTAGTCGGCATCGTACTCGTTGTCCTCGATGTACTTGTTAAGATCGAAAATCTCGTTCTGGCATGCCTCGTTCTCCAAAAGCCGGTTCAGGTTTCGGTTCCCTTGGCGAAGCACAAACTCCTCCATCGACCCGCGTTTGACGTTCTTCAGCTGCTCGCGACGCAGATCACGTAACTGAGACAGCCGTCTCGTCTGAACAACGGCCTCCGCCGAGCGACGCGGTTGCGCCGACCGTTGGCTTTGAAGAGGATGAAACATTCGGTTCACCCGACACGCGGTGCGGGAGGAAAGCTTGGAAATTCCGTCTCCGGCTTCCTCATCCCCGTCAGATCCATATATTCGGAGTTGGCCCGTCCACATTTGCTTGTTCTGGTCCCGTTTTCTGGCTATCTCCTCCATGATGCCAGTGAGCGATTCTTCGCGTTCTCAGTGTGATTGTAGCCAAACTGTCGCGAGTCAACGTCTCGTTAGCAAACAAAAGTATCATGCAACACGCCAAAGGACTCTAGACGCGATCGCCTTCACATGTACTTCACCGCTCCTCTTCTCTACCTGCCCTGGCTGATGCTCCTCTTGCTCCCTCTCTGTCAAATGTTTAATTTTTTCGCTCGCTTGGCTCAGGCTGTGCAGGGCTGTGCAGAGACCGATTTCGTGGCTGTGTACGTTGAAAAATTTTTAAAACTAAGGCTGACTGAGTCAGTCAGTGGAGAAGTCGGGATATTGAAAAACTGTAGCACCCTTCAAAACCTGTCAAACTGTCCCGATTTTTGGTTTTTTTCCACCTCCAATTAACACACCTCCAAAATGCTGAGAAGAACCAGCAACATCGGATCGAACTGGGCCCGTTTGGTGTCCCACCAGGCCAGAGTAAGTATTTCCTCGGTGACTGCAACCAGACCCTATTGCTAACGAGTCTCGCAAACTAGAACTACAGTGTGGCCTCGAACGCACAGAAGCTGGTCTCGGGCGGTCTCAAGGAGATTGACCCGGAAATGCACAAGATCTTGCAACTTGAAAGGAGCAGACAGAAGAACTCCATTACCCTGATCCCTTCTGAGAACTTCACCTCTAAAGCCGTGATGGACATTCTGGGATCGGAGATGCAGAACAAGTACTCGGAAGGTTACCCTGGCGAAAGATACTACGGTGGAAACGAATTCATCGACATGGCAGAGTCCCTGTGTCAGAAAAGAGCGCTCGAGGCGTTCGATCTCGACCCAGCCCAGTGGGGTGTCAACGTGCAGCCTCTTTCGGGAGCCCCAGCCAACTTGTACGCTTACTCGGCCGTTCTTGAGGTTGGAGACAGACTGATGGGTCTAGATCTTCCGCACGGAGGACATCTTTCCCACGGTTACCAGACCAACTCCACCAAGATCTCATACATCTCCAAGTACTTCCAAACCATGCCGTACAGACTGGACGAGTCCACTGGATTGATCGACTACGACATGCTCGAGAAGACAGCTGTTCTGTTCAGACCAAAGATCATTGTTGCAGGTGCCTCTGCGTACGCCAGGGTTGTTGATTACGCCAGAATGAAGCAAATTGCGGACAAGGTCGGAGCATATCTCATGTCCGATATGGCCCACATCTCAGGTCTGGTTGCTGCCAACGTGACCGAGTCTCCATTCCCTTACTCCGACATTGTTACCACCACCACCCACAAGTCTCTGAGAGGCCCAAGAGGTGCCATGATCTTCTTCAGAAAGGGAGTCAGAAAGGTCACCAAGAAGGGTAAGGAGATTCTTTACGAGCTCGAAAAGAAAATCAACTTTTCTGTCTTCCCGGGACACCAGGGTGGCCCTCACAACCACACCATCTCCGCTCTTTCGGTCGCTCTCAAACAGGCCACCACCCCGGAGTTTAAGGAGTACCAGACTAACGTTGTTTCCAACGCATCTTCTTTTGCCGAATCTCTGCAATCAAAGGGTTTCGACCTCGTTTCTGGTGGAACAGACACCCATTTGATCTTGATCGACTTGCGCTCCAAGAAAATCGACGGTGCCAGGGCTGAGGCTGTTCTCGAGAGAGCCAACGTCGCTGCCAACAAGAACACTGTTCCGGGTGACGTCTCTGCTCTGTTCCCTTCGGGACTGAGAGTCGGCACTCCTGCTATGACCACCAGAGGTTTCCTCAAACCTGAGTTTGACCAGGTTGCCGAGTTCATTGACGAGGCCATCAAGATCACCCTCGACCTCAAAACCAAGGAGTCTGGTGCCACTGCCAAGGAGAAGTTGGCCGACTTCAAGCGTCTTGCCGACGAAAGTGCCGAGGTGAAGGCTTTGGCTGAAAAGGTGATTAACTTTGTCTCTCAATATCCCGTTCCAGGAGAGCTTTAAGAGAAATCTATTTTTGCTATACAGTTTTAACAAAGATCTGCTCAGTTAATTAGTTGATAAATTTAAACCTTTTGTTAAGAACCGCGGGGGATTTTCTACCCACCTTGTTCCACGGTATTGGAGACACCACGGACAAGCAGATGAATAGCCGAGTCACGACGAGGGTGTCAGCAGTCAGACGGAAGCTTGGATTGCACGTCCCATGTTGGCACCGCCACTCGAACCAGCAATAAAAACGTGGCGCGGCAACCGTGTGGCGCCCGCCCCGAAAAGTAAACAAATATTTTTTTTGTTTGATTCATAAAATGTAAACGAACCCCTTTTCCAACTTTGGCCGGCAATTAGTCTCTTATAGACGATACAGGTCATCTTTGCTAGTTGTTTGAACTAAAAGTTCAGGGAAATTCCGCGTTAATAGAGATAGCGCTGCGGATTCCCGGAGGTCAATGGATTTACCCCAAAATCGACCACACATCCAATACAATGAACTTTCCCTCCGACTTTGCTAACTTGGACTCGATTTTGTCGGGGTTCCTCAAAAATACGTCTCTGGGCCCCTCCCGACAGCTCCGAAAAACCAGACTTGCTCTCCAGACCAAAGAGCTCAACAATCAATGCGACTACGAGTACAGTCAACAGCATAACGCCCGCGATATGGCCTTCACGTTCTTGGATGAGGCGTTCAGTCGATTTGCTCTCACAAAAGACATGGAATCCAGCGTTTTGAAGACAGCGAGACTCTGTTTCAAGGCGTTGCGAGAGACCGACAGCACAGATCTCGGATTGCTGAAAAAAGAGCTCGATTTCATCGGCGTACTGATTCAGCTTGACCTCTTGAACGACGCCTATGTTGAGCTTAACCTCGCTTTCACTAGAACTTCCCAAATTGTTCACACCGCAAACCCACCAGTCTCTGCTAGAGTTTCGCTTGTCGAAATGTTAGAAGGATTCCAGTACAACGAGAAGTTGCACAAGAACGCAATCGCAGATTTGGTATTCCAGCTGGAGTTACTCACTCTTCAACTACTTGTGCACGCTCGCGTTTCCGGAAACACGTGCCTTGGTCTCGAACCTTTACCACAGGTCCAGAAAGTCCTCCTACTAATGTCAGCGGGGTCAAGTATGCGCCTTTGGTTCGAAGGACAAAGTACTTATAGACGTGAACTATCTGCTAAACTCACCTTTGAAGTGCTGGTTCAACTCAGTTCTTTGGAAGGCTCGCATCTCAAACTTAACGCATTATTCATGTCTATGGAGTACCTCGCTTATGCGCGCAAGATCGAGCCTGAAGTGGTTGTTTCTTCTGTTGAGCTGTACTGCGACCTGACCGACACTAAAGGCGAGTCTTTTGTCTATCAAAAGAGCTCACAAAGTTTTGAGTCTTTGTGTCTCAGCTGGACCAAAAATCAACTTTCTTTGAACCCGTTGGCGTTTCTGATATACCGGTATCATATGCTCACTTTTATTGACGACTCGCATAGATGGGATCTTCTGACGACTCAGTTCTCAGCGCATATTCTTCACTGTCTCAAGATTGAGAGTTCTTATGTGCCGTATCTGCTCAAATCGATAGACTCGTCACAAGAAGAGGACTGCGAGATATTGTCTAGCGCCTTAAGATCGAAGAGCGACGCCCTTTTGTTTGAGAAAGAGGATATCCATTGTCTCGTATGCTCACTGATCAAGTCACTGGATCTCTCAGTTCCAAAACATCAAAAAATTGTCATTGCGCTACTGAGTGGCTTTGCAAACGCAGCAGAGTCTTCCAAAGAAATTAGATTCTACTCTTCAAAACATCTAAACATTTTTGATTTTACCACCATCTCGATCAAAGCTTTGGATGCTACAAAACACGCAGAATTTGTCTCCAGCACTTTATCATTGCTATTCAATTTATTGCGAGACACTCTGCAAACTAAGAGATTGCGGAATTTTTCCAATTTGTTCTTTCATTTCGGAGGCCAGCTCCTCACCAGCAACGAAGAAGATGCGATCAGCTGCTGGAATAGCTCCATCGACGTCGAGTACTCTATCTTGGTTCAGGAGAAATCGAAAACAACAGAGAATTTCCAATTGCTGAGAAGCAAGTGTGAAAGAATTGCAAATCTTCTGATAGAAACGTCAAACCTCCCGGAAGCTTTCAAATTTCTTTGCAGAGGCTTCCGCTGTTACGAGCTGTTGAAAGAGCCTGCCAGCCCTTTTGAGTACCAAAAATCTCTCTCCAAGGACATGGAACTCTCGCTAAAGCTGTTGAGCAAGCTCATATCAAAGACCAGTCACGCAGTGTCGCTGAAGAGAACCGGATCTAACGAAGCCACCATGGTTCTGATAGCCATCGAAGTGATTAAAATCATAACTGCTACCAGAGTAGCTTCCAAAAGGGAAACTATTTCTCATTTGATCGTTTACGTGAAGGATGAGCTACGGGATAACGGACTGTTTCTATTCTTTCTGTCTTCGATCTCCTTCGTCATAGAATTCAATCTGGCTTTGAAATCAGTTTCGGAGCTGGACTTCGAGTCCGATTCTCAAATGTCCGCCTACAGAGAGCTGGTACTTTCTCATCTTTACCAACTTCAGAGTTGTTCTTCAAAGGAATTGGACCAAAAGATGCTCAGGAAGGCTTATCAATCAGCTTTCAACTGGTGTCAGAGTTTCAAAAATGACGGGTTTGTTTGCTCGTACGAGTTCAATGTGATTCTGATGGCCGTTAATGTTCTACACTATAACGGAGCAAGCACCAACGCTTGCCTGTTACTTGAGACTTATCTCAGAGAGAGAGTTGAAGTCTTCACCAACGAACAATCTTCAGAGCTTGAAATGAAGTTGTGCGAGATTAAATTCTCTCTGAAACTGCCTCAAAGTGCCTCTTTAATCATGGAGAAACTAATTTTGGCTCCCGTTGGCGGCAACATCTTTTTGGCGACAAGACTGGAATTACTGCAACTCGAATCTCAAATCCTGCAAAACAACTTTGACACTGCCACGAAAATTCTTACGTCTTTGGTGGACGCTTTCGACTTCAATGAGAAGCTGAAAATTGGCAAGCAAACTAACAAAGTGAATGTGAGTTATATTCTTCTTTTAGCGTCCAGACTATCTCAAGTGTCATCTGCTTTGAACTGGAAACGTGGAAACAAAACGGAAGCGATCTTGGACGTGAAGCGATCGAGTCGTATCTTACAGTCTATTCTCAAAAACTTTCTGATCCATGACTCGGCGACAATAGAGTTGAATATGACTTACAAACTTGTCCTGAAGTTGGAGTCGTCGCACAATATTCTACGTTCATACCGATTATTGTGTGATAACCTTTTACAATTGGGTATGTTCAAAGACTTTGAGTATTATGAAACCGAGTACTTGAAGTTCCTAGCCAGTCACCCATCGCAAATCGTGAAGTGTTCTGGATACTCGAGGCTCTCCAACTACAGCATATACAAGGATCAGATGGAAGAGTCAAGCCAGATGATTTTGAAGGCTTTGGATATGTACCGGCAGCTTGAGTTCTTACCCGATATTTTGGTCCTGGAGCATCTATCTTCTATTGAGTTCTATCAACAGGTCACCGGAAATTCGGAACGCTTCCACGAGTTTGCTCAAAAATATGACTCGGCAATTACCGATTTATTGGATCCCCAAAAAAATACGGAGTTCACCCTTTCTGAAAATAAGAAACTGCTTGAAAAAGACTGGGAGACTGTTTTGTTTCGGAGGATGCTGTCGTGCTTTAAAGGCACTCAAAACCGCGAACTTGATGTGAAATTTGAGTCCCAGATCATAGAAACGAAACTCTTGTTCAATCAGACTTTCAATTCCCTGTCAAACGACCCAAAACTTTCAGGGTTACAGGAATCTGTCGTCTGTACTCTTCCTGATCCGGAGATGAAAGCGATTAGAATAACCGCCTCCGCCAACGCTTTCGATTTCCAAGCTTGTGCGCATAGAGCTTGTTTGCTTTTGGAGGATGCTGGAAGAGATAGGTTTGAAATGGAGGAACTTTTTGAAGTTCTGAGGGCTGCGGTTTTCTGTTTGTCTGCTCTGGATGTGGCTATCAATTTCCAAATTGAAAAGGTTGTTACTCACGACGAACGAGCAAGATTTTCAACGATGGAGTTCGAGAAACAACTCAGTGTTGCAACAGAAAACCCAAAGATACTGGTTCCTTCAAAAAGTCTTGACGACGGCCCTCAAGTTCAGGGATTGACATTTTTCAACGAACTTAGCTCAGAACTACCGTCGAATTGGATTGTGGTCACGCTAGGAGTATGCCCTGTTTCAGGCGATTTGATTGTTTCCAGATACCGGGCAAGCACGAAGTTCCCTGCCATGGTCAAGCTGCCGTTGAACAGGAACCAGCTGGTGATTCAACAACAAAGCCTGACATTTTCAGGTGCTCTGAAAGAGCTGAAAGAGATAATACGACAAAGTGATGAGACCACCAAGGTTGAAGTCACATCCAAGGTGAAGACGAAACAAGACCGGTCTGATTGGTGGGGTCGTCGTAGATCTCTTGACGCCAGACTAAAAACTCTACTGGTGGACATCGAAGAAAACTGGTTTGGAGGTTTCAAAGGTATTTTTGGATCGAGAATTGAGTCCGAGAAAAGCTCGAAGATGGTGAGGCGGATATTGAACGAAGTTTTGACGAAATATCTCCCTAATCGTGGACAGTTCAACAAGGCTAGAGCTTTGGAAATTGTGGATTCGAACGACGTTTTGATTGATCTTTTCCTGCAATTGAACCTGAACGGTGAGACCAAGAGAAATGAACTCGAAGATTTAGTTCAGTATCTTTTGGACTTGGTTTCGTTTCAAGGCGAGACTATAGCTCTGGATGAGATCGAGTTCGATGAAATGTGCTCGGAGATTGAGCTGAAACTTGACACGATTTTGTTCCCTGAGGAGAAACAAAATTTTCACATTGTGCTGGTGCCATCGTCTGAATGCGTTGAAATGCCATGGGAGTCGTTACCTGTTCTGAGGAACAAATCTGTGTCCCGAATGCCGTCCATTGAACTTCTTTGCAGAGTTTTGAAATCGAAAAAGTTGCTTTGGAACGACGGGATTGACATCAATCACGGTTATTACATCATCAACCCGAGCGGCGATTTGAAGCGGACCGAGGGAAACTTCAAAAACATGTTTGAGTCGAGATCGGGTTGGACAGGAAAAGTTGGGGTTCGGCCGGCAGAGGAGGAAATCACCCAGGGCATCTCAATCTCCTCTTTGTATGTCTATGTTGGACATGGAGGAGGGGAGCATTATGTCCGATCAAAAACCATCAAGGCCATGGACGACTTGCCTCCCGCACTTCTTCTGGGCTGTTCCTCGGGCAGTTTGAAGCTGAACGGTTGCTTCAAGCCTAACGGGACGGTTTATAACTACTTGATGGGAGGAAGTCCAATGGTTCTGGCAAATTTGTGGGACGTCACCGACAAGGACATCGACAAGTTCACGGTAAGGCTTTTGGAAGAGTGGGGATTTTCAGGTAGTAAGGAAGTGGGAAAAAGTCTCGGAAGCTGTGTGGCTCAAAGCAGAAATGTTTGCATTCTGCCGTATCTGAATGGAGCGGCACCTGTTCTCTACGGACTACCACTGAAAATCAGCAGACACTAGAGGTGAAATAACGAATATAACGACGATAAAACGATCGAATATGATACAACGTGTTTTATATAGACGGCCTGTTGCGTTCCACTAATAGCGACAGTTTGTAGAGATTAAAGGCGAATTCTTTGGTTTGATCGTTGACGGGCACCCTGAAAGTCGGCGATAAGAATTGTTTCAGTTCTTGAAGGAGAGGTTCGTCTAAAATCAGATCTCGGGCGTGAAATTGTATCGTTGGGCAAGTATTACTGCCGCCGCAGTTCTCTCCAAAGACAATAGCGAGCTGGAGGTCAGAGTTCGTTGTACGATCTATTTCCCGTTCTTTGAGTAGGGAAAATGAGTTTCTCAGTTTGTCTAGTTGGACCTGGTAGACTACCTCAGTGGTTTTGCACAGCCAGCCAATTTTTCCTGGAGATTTTCCTGAGGTGAGAAGATAGGGTTTCGTGAGCAAGGGCTCGGGCTGGTTTTTGTACGTGGAGGAGATGGTCCTGTAAAACTGGAGGTCGAGAGGATAGTAACAAACAACAGGACAGTCATTGGCGCTACCGTCCACGTCAAGCACCATGACACGGGGAACTTTTGGGTTTTCAGCGACTTCGTTCTTCGCCAAAACGAACCGGAGAAGCAGGTCTCGAGGGACCACGACTCGCGACAGATGGGTCATTCGCGGCGGAGAGCTGAGTAACTGGGCAAATGGACTGCTCTCTAAGCTTTCATACGACTGCAGTCTTTGATCGCTGGCAAGATATTTTTCTCTGCTTATCCATTTGGAGGGTGTTCTGAACACGGGAGATGAGCGTATTTCTTTTTCATCGAGCACCTCCAGCGGCTTCACTTGTTTCTTGCCAGTTGCCAGACGTTTGATAAGCGATCTAGAGAATCTCATGCTGAGAAACTTAATATCAAGCCCCAATTCCCCGGACTGCGGGGTTCGATATCGTGAGTATAGAAATTTATTTAGACATTAATTTTTTTTTTTCAGGCTACTCGCATTTCTCAGATCTTGAAGCCTGCTCAGAACTCGATTCTCAACAGCAATTGTGTGTTAGTAGAGGGCATAATTAATCCAAATTCTTACTGTGGGGCCTTTGACACGATGCGAAAATGGAGCTTTGCGCAGACGGCGAGAAGGTGTGTCTCGTCGGGACGGCAGAGTCAGAACCACCAGATATCTCCGACGGATGCCTTCAAAGAAGCTATGGCTTCAATAAGCTCACAGGGTATGTTCAATTTGCAGTCATGAATGCCTGAAAGTACTAACACAGACCGATATCAGCAATGATACTGACTGCGCCCTTTAGAGGAGAAACAGACACATCCACCTTGCATGGAATGACGCTATCTTCAGTCTCTTCCCTCACTCTCAATCCAGAACCTCTGCTCCAGTTTAACCTGCAGATCCCCTCAAAAACATCCGAGACACTGCACGACCTGAGATTTCTTGCACTGCATATTCTCAGGCCCACGACAGACTCGGTAAAGCTGGCAAGAGTGTTCTCCAGAGGAACGAAGCCCAAGCTAAACGCGCGCGGAGAGATCGAGTACACTAAGCCGTTCGAAGAGCTACATAAGTCCGAATGGGAGATGTACACGGATCCCCAAGGCCTCTTCTCAAAGCTGAGAATACCCATCTTGACGAAAAACTCCGAGAGAGTACTCATCTGCGAAAAACATGAGGTATTTCGTGTCTATAACCACGAGATATGGACGTGCAAGGTGAGAGATATTCTGGTGGACTCGGAGGCCAGAGACGATAAAAGCGGAGGTCTCCTTTATTTTAACAGACATTTCCACCAGGTGGGGGGTTCTTTCAAAGAATAAAAGTGATGTACAAAGTATAGCATTCGTGTATATAATCAGCGAGCACTCATTCAACAATGACTTTATTTGCAGGTATTTTTGTGCTCTGGACAGGGAAGACCAGCGGGTTCAGCCAGAGCTTTGATACTGGTCGACAAGCTGTTTTTCAAACTTGTTGAGGTCGTTCATCATGACCTTGTATTTTTCGGCTCTGTGGTCGCTTCTCAGCTTCCGTTTCTCGCGTCTGAACTTGACTTCGTTGATTTTCATGTTTTCGATCTCCTGCTCCAGACGAGCAATATCGTTCACGATTTTGGCCTTCTTGTTAAGCAGCTTCTCCTTTTTTTGCAACAGCGGGTTCTTCGTGTTCAGCAAAGCTTTGATTTTGTTTTTCGTTTCGTTCACCTTCTCGTCGTACTGTTTCTCGACGGATGTAAGAAGTCTTAGTTCAGACTCAAACGCCCGTCGTTCGTCCAGATATTTCTCGTCAATCTCGGTTTGCCTGGTATACAAATCCTCCGACTCCTTGGACAGATTTGCGATCTCATTCTCGGACTTGGAAACCGCCTGTCTCAAAGACTCCAGCTTTTTGTAGTTTCTTGTCTCGTCGCTGATGTTGGATCTGTTGTTCAGACTCTCGATCTCAGATTTCAAGGAAGCCGATTTCTTCCTCCAGTCTGCTTTAAGCTTCTTCAACTTGAGCTTCTCGCGGTCGATCGCAGCCTGAGTGGTGACGACGGATTCCTGCAGCGTTGCCAGCGGAGTCGAGTGTTTTGACTCCGTCAGAATACGGTTCTTGTGGATTGTGCTGACCGTGATTGTCGCCAGAAGCTCGTGCTCGTTTTTTTCGTTCACGTTTATAAAGTCAATGTCATACTGAGACAGCGGACTCAATCCGCTCACAATCACAAGTTCTCTCTCGTCCAAACCGCACGAGGAGGTCTGGTTCCAAACTATTCCGTTCACCATTACCAGCAACTGGTCGATCAACACGTTGCGCAGTTCAAAAGCAACAGCTGTTTCACCCGTGTACCAGATAAAACATTGAGCGGAGTTGACAAGAGACCTTGTGTAGTCGTCAGGCTTGCGGCCTGTCGTGACCAGGGCGTAGTTTTGGTAGTAGTCTCCCGAATAAAGATCGGGTCTTCCAAACATAGTCTTAGCAGCGGAAACGAAAGCCCAGATGGGCTGTTGCGTCCTGCTGTTGAGTGTTTTCATCTTCCTCTCAATATACGGGCTGATTTTGTTCTTTCCAGAAGAGGATGACGGAGGAGCGGCGGAGGAGTTGAGAGCGTTGGGCGTCGAGCCAGGAGCCTGTGATGTGGAATAAGAGCTGGCGAAGTTGAAGCAAGGAAACAAAACGCCGCGGCAGTAGTTTTCGAAGTTCTGAGCAACCACTAAGCCTGAAGAGGAAACGTCGTTCATGTTGAGAATCTGATGGTCCATCGGAAAGGAAGCGGGGGTGGAGTCTTTCGAGCCTTTCGAGCCGCTTTCCTCGACACCTTCGGATAGGGATGAGCTGGACGGCAGTCTTTCGATCTTTGGCAATTTGGAGGCTGAGATTTCTGGGGAAATGTTGATCACCTGTATGCTTTCAGAAGCCGATGGTCTGGCGACAGTCGCCTCGTCTGTGCTAGCTGAACTGGCTGTAGCGGCGCCTCTGCTCATGTAAAGACGATTCGGTATGGTCAGATTGGTGAAGCTGTCAACTGACTTGGATATGCTGTTGTAAAAAACAAGTTTTCGAAGCAATGGGTTGATGTTGTGCATGATTGTGTAGATGGACAGGGAAGAATGCAGAAACGCAATCAGATGGTCGCAGCCAAGAATAATGTTGCGTCTGTTGTTGGAGGACGAGGGGTAAAGGTTGTGGACCAGTAGTTTGAGATGCTGCTTTGGATATCGGAGGTAGGTGTAGTGGAATAATTGTTCGGAGAAGGACAGCGTTGGAGAGGTTCCACTGAGCGTATCAACGTAAAGGGAGCCAAAGTACTGCAGAACCAGCTGTATAGAGTTTTCAAATGAAAGAATAAGAAAAGTTGCTAGAACGGCGTTCAAAACATACCTGTGTTTGGTAGACGCCAGGTTCGAGGCAACAAAGGCCTTTGCCAACAGGTGGAGGTAGTCGAGCAGTCTGGGACTCACTATGAGGAGGCATATTGTGAACAGGAAATCGGCGGCGAGACACCCAAAAGCAGACAAAACCGCCGCCGATCTCGAGCACTCCTTTGTCTCGGCGGAAGCTAGCGACCCCTTGTTCTCGAGCCCATCTAGCTTGTGGCGGAAGACCAGCGAAAGGGTTGAACGCACGAATCGCGATGATCCCAACGACACGTACGTTAGTAAAAGAAACACCCCGAGCCATTTTGGAAACGCTATAAAAATAGCAAGAATTGCCACTGTATCTGTGAGGGGATACAGGGGGATAACGGTAGCCGTAGCCGGACCCTGCTCCATTGTCGAATAAGTAAGGGCCTTGGCAAACCTGCGATAAATAATCGATCCAGCCTCTATTTCACCACCTAGGGGGGACTTCACACACCTTATTCTTGTACGATGCGATCCGGTGGTCAATCCCGCACAGCCCTAGCAAAAGGCTTGTTTTTGCTCGTGTTTTATTCTCTTCCTGGCCTGCTTGAAACAAACACCCATGTTTTTTTATTTCCCCTTGCCAGAATTTGGTTTTGATCTCCGGGAGCTGAAAAATTTCTTGAGCCGCGGACACGACCTTCAGATTGACCTTGCAGAGATTTAGGCAGAGGTCGAAGAATAAAGCTGTCCGAGGAGGTTTGCGAGGATCCAGGGACATAAGTTGCCTACACCAGCCAGCCAGCGTGAGTCAGAATGTCACTAGAGGCCATCAGATTTAAGGAGGAGCAGAATGAGCTCTGGATCCTGAACCAGTTGCTGGTTCCTTATCAGTCGGAGTATCTTCAAGTGCACACCATGGCTCCGGAAAAAGATACTGCTGGAAGCAGATTTTCCGGATATGAGGCCATCCGTGGCATGTACACGCGGGGAGCTCCTGCAATTATGCTTGTCGGCTGTTTTTCGGTGGTTGTCGAATTGGACGAGGTTTTGAACAAAGGCCTGAACCCACATGGCTACGATCTGGAGAATCTGGAAAATTTCAAGACCCGTCTTTTGGAGAGAATCGACGTTCTGATCGAGTCCCGTCCCACCGCCGTGAACTTGTTGAATGGCTGTAACATTATCAAGAAGCTTGTTGACTCTGCAGAGTCCTCGGAGTCGCTGTTCCGCAGCGTTCGTGAGTTCACCATCAAACTGTTCAAAGACGATCTCGAGTCCAACTATGCCATCGGGGCCAACGGTGTTGAGTACATTTACAAGTCCCTCGAGCAGGAACAGTTTGAGGGACCATTCTCGGTGATGACGATCTGCAACACCGGCTCACTGGCCACCTCCGGCCACGGAACTGCTCTGGGAATCATCAGATCTCTACACCACGAGGCTCAGAAGAACAGCACCGCCCGATTCAAGATGTCGCACGTGTACGCCTGCGAAACCCGGCCATACAACCAGGGGTCCCGATTGACTGCTTACGAGCTTGATTATGAGAAGATTCCATTTTCCCTGATCACGGACAACATGGTTTCGTTTCTAATCGACTCGCTGGCCAGAGGCAAGAGCGACAGAAGTCTTCCGGATATGGCCCCGATTAAGTTTGTGATTGTCGGTGCCGACAGAATCGTCAAGAGCGGTGATCTGGCAAATAAGATTGGAACTTTCCAGCTGTCGCTGATCTCTTCCCTGTACAGCTCGATCAAGTTCATTGGAGCTGCTCCAACCACCACGATTGACTTCCAGAGGAGCAGCGGAGACGAAATTGTTATTGAGCAGAGACCAAAGAAGGAATTGACTCAAATAATGGGCGGTGAAACCAGCAGCGATGGGGAGTTTGTCACGAATGAGGACGGAACCGTCAAGCTGACAAAAGTGACAATGGCTCCATTGGGAATCGACGTTTGGAACCCGTCTTTTGACGTTACTCCTCACGAGAAAATCGACTGTATTGTCACGGAAAAGAAGTACTTCACCAAAGACGACCAGGGCAACTTTCAGCTGGAGTAGAGAACACAAATACAAACTTGATTTTAGATATAAAACAGTATAGCCAGAAAAACAGTACAAAAAAACAGCTTCAATTCAGCTTGATCAATAAAAACAGTTCTTGGGAAAGAGGAACCACTCCGGAGGTCCGTTTCGTCACTCGTAAAACTTCAAACACTATCCCCCACGGACTAAAATCCACCGTTACCAAAACCCATACCTGTCGCTTGGAATCCTATTTGGGGAGCAGGAGAAGGCATACCAGTTCCGTTGGTCAACAGGAGTCTTTGTCCCAAAACGGGCTGGGCGTCCTCTTCGCTAGATTCCTTCGATTGTCTATCCTTCAGGTCCTTGTAAACCTCATTGATTCTATCCTGGTTTTCCTTGGCAATGGATATTTCGTATGGCTTGATGTAATCTGCCAAGTTGTTGAGCCACGAGAGCTCCAAAACAACATCGTATGAGATCAGATGATAGCATGCATACAAAGTTGCAATGAAACATTCCTTGTTGCCGGTCTCAACAAAGTACGTCAGCAGCTCGGTGGCAACCTTGGAATTGTTGGAGCTGGCTGCAGTTTCAATCGCATCAGTCCATAACTTGTCAGTTTTGAGAAGTCCAATGGCCTTGTTCCACTTTTTGTTGTTTCTATAAATGATGGCTGCGATTTGTCTGAAGAAAATCAGGTTATGTTTCTCCAATCTCTCAGCCAATCCCAAGTGGTCAAATTTATCGTGAGCCTCAATGACTGATCTCAGGGACTTGTAGTCCTCCTCCTCAATTAACAAGTCGTGATAAGCCTGGTTAATCACGGAATTGTTCTTATCCAAAACAGAGATCAGGAATGGCTTCACCAATGGCAAGTTGTCCGACTTCGCAAAAATCTTGACTGTTCTTGGCAAGTCTAATCTTGGAATCAGCACGGCCAATAAATCAGTGAGAAGCACTGGATGCATGTTGACGTAGAAGTTGATTGCTTTGTAGTAGATCTCTAAGTTTGCAACCTTGACAATGATCTCCTTGAAAGATGAATGTTCGAAAGCAGACTCAGATCTCTCCATCATAGCCAAAGCAGCGTTATCCCACTCGTCGTAGTGACAGTAAAGGAAAATGAGCTCAGGCCACAGATGAGCGTCTTCACACGATCTGATAACCTTTGGAATGTTGATCCTGGACCAGAACAGCTTTAGGTGCTCCATAGTGTTCTGTGGCTGGTACTTCGTGTAGAGAATTGCAAGCTCAGTGAACATACCCATATGTGCCCTTTCCAACGAAAGACCGTTCTCGAATAAGGATATCAGCTGGGTGAAGTATCCATTATACTCGTATTGTTTCACTAACTCGTCCAACTCTTCAGCGTGCACAATCAGGTTCAAACCGCACATCTGTGCCAGCTTGAACTCCTTGTTGTCGATACAGGCTTGGTTCACTTGCTTCCAAACGTGGATATTGGAGGCTTTTCTAGCACAGTCAACAGCAGATTGGTAGTCCTTCAAGTAAACAAGAGTCGATGCCAACTTGGAGTAGTTGGAAATGTTTGAGTAAATCAGCTTAGCTGCATCATAGTTAGCATTGGAGAAGAGCTTGTCTCCGATGCTCTCCAGATCAGCAACATTGGATAGCTGCAAAAACTTACCGATTTCTCCAACGTTACCCAAGGTGGCATATGCATTGATTATAGCACCATCAATCTTTGGCTCTCTAAGAGTTTGTCTGGCCATCAACAGGTATGGAACAAGTTCCTCCTCTTTACCTGCATGTTCAGCAATGTCAATCACCTGATCATAGTTGGATGGATCGTTAGCCTTCAAATACGACTCAATGGATTCTGGAATTCTCAAACCATTCAATTGAGCTGTACCCAATTGTGACCAAAGTTCAGGTTTTTCGAGCTTCTCAGCATATGTTTCACCTCTGTCAAGAGACATTATTTCCTCAACCAGCACTCTCATGGCATCAGAGTGTCTTTCAAACTTGTCGTAGATCTCGAATGCCTCCTCGTTCAAACCGTTTTCAATACACAAAGGAGCAACTTCATCAGGGTCGTAAGCGTCAAGCTTCTCCACGTAAGACGAGACTCTGGTTTTTTCAACCTTGACAGAAGTCAAGATCAAGAGAGCTTGAAGCGAAGGATTATCATTGAATGGGGATGGTTCCAAGATGATTTTTTCCAAGAGCTCAATCAACTCACGAGATAAATCGTTTTCCATGAAAGCCTTCACCGCAATAGAAATAGGTTCCGGGTCTTCCAACTCTGGAACAGCAGTACCAACAATCTGATCAACCAGCTGTCTGCGGTGAATGCTTTCTGAGGACAAAACCTTTGACCAAAGCTGTAGATCCGATCTCTTCAACAAATATCTTGCTTGGTACTTGTACATGTCATTTTCATTTGTGATTCGGATCAGTTCGTCATCATTCATTCCCTTGTCGTAGGCAATGTAAGCCAAGTATGGATCTCTTTTCTCACAGTACTTACCAACAACCAAAGTGTCATATTGTTCATTTTCAAGCAAAAACTTCTCTGGGTTGTTGTTAGAATCAATGTAAATCTTGGCAAGAGTATCATAAACAGCCTTATCAGTAGAACCGGATTGTAATGTAGCTTCCAAGAATGGGAGCAAAATCTTGAGCCTGTTTCTCTTTTCGACTTCCTCACAAAGCTCTGCGATTGGGACTTGACCCAGAACAGACTGTAAGAGAGATTTGATAACGGTTTCATCGCAGTCAACATCTAGCAAGGCAGCAACAACTTGAGACGTCTTGGAAGGGTTGACTTGCTGGACGTAAACCTCGATGAACTTGAAAAACTGGTTCTTGTACAAGTACAGCACCAAATCATGAACAAAGTTGAATCTGTCACAAACCACAATCAACGGGAGCTGATCTTCTAGTTTGGCCTCCTTCAAAAAGTTCTTCACCTTTTCGCCGTTGTAAACGTTATTGTCTCTGACAACTCTTTCGATCTCCTTGACTTGACCCAACTTCGCAGCACACTGGATATACTTCAAAACCACTTCAGGGTCTTGGCTGACATTCACAATCGAGGCAAGGTAATAATAAAGACCTTCCGAACATTTGAAGTCTTCAAAAACCTTGATCAAAGTGATGGGGCCAATTAGCTCCGAGTACTTGGTAGCAACTTGGATAACAACTTGCAAGTTCTGAGCCATGTTGCTAGACAACATTTCTCTCAAACAAGTGACGGTTTGCTCCACATTCAATTTACCAAAGTAAGCAACCAGCCAGTCGATTGGCAAGGCATTAGAATGCACAATGACTCTCTTGATATCCTTGATGTCTTCGTAATGCTCCAATGCTCTTTGGAAAAGACCGGCCTTTTCACACAAAGTCGCAATAGTCGGTCTATCGTAGTGAGAGAACATCGCATTTCCAAGAATAGCGTCAGCAACTTGGGGGGCATGCAACAAGTTGACTTCCAACAATCTCGTTTGTAAATGACCTTCGGCTGGTTTGTCCTCCTTCAATGCGTCTAGCAAGAACGCGGTACCTTGTTGAATATAGTTCTGAGACAAGAAGATGTCAGCAATTTGCTGAACATCTAGGTCCTGTTGGGTGGAGTACAACTGGGTCGCAAACTCAGCGGCTTTGTCTGGGTTAACTCTCAAAATGTTTTGAATCAAAACTGTGAAGTTCGGATGATAATTAGACTTCTCACAGTAAGGGAGAATCTTGTCGAATTGTCCCAACTCTCCCAAACAAGTGACAACTTTGGCAGGAACTTCTGCTTTGTAGTAGACGGCAAGTGCCAAAGTGCTGTTGAATGGTTTCACCAAATCACCCAACTCCTCGGAGTAATTCAACTTATCTTCCTGTAGGTATTTCTCCAAAGCGTCGACTCTATTTTGTTGTAAAAGTGGTCTGACCAACTCCAAGGTCTCAAACTTATTCAAGGTTCCTCTCTCCATGAGGTAAGCCAAGTACAAGAGGATAGGGGCTGGTTGGCCCTGTTGTGCTGGAAGGGCCTTCAATCTGTTGATTGTGTCTGGAACTCTGAGCTGGGCAGATGAAGCAGCGATCTTGACGGCAGCCTGATAATCACCACTAGCCAGTGATTGGTTGAATTGCTGGGTGAAAAGGGACTCCGCACCTGGCAAGCCTCCTCTGGAAGCCAAATTCAAGGCCAACTCCACGTCTCCCAAGTTCTTGAGGATGTAAGGAACAATTCTGTCTGTTGCAACTTCAACAGCAAGAACAGAACCGGTTCTGTTGACTGTGATGATACCGGCGTTATCGTTGAAGTTCGTGGCAGTGAATATTGGGTCGGAAGAAATTCTGTTAAGGAAAATCTTTTTGCCAGTCTCCAAGTCATATAAGTGGATGAATCCAAACTTGGTCAACACGTAGACAATACCGTACTTGTTGGCGACTTGGATGGAGACTGGGAAATCGTTTTCGATTTCAGCAGGGAAGAAGATGTCCGCAGACTTCTTGTTGAAAGGAGGAGCACCTTCCTGGTGGTCGATTTCCAGAATGTGCAAACTGCCTCCGTCCGAGACTCTTGAAGCACAAGCAAACAATTGGGTCTCAACAGCTGAGCCCTGCAGCTTAATCCTAGCAAACGAACAAACGTGACCTTCAATTGCCTGTGAGACATTTCTGGCCTTCGAGTACAGTTGGATGTGTCCCACAATTCTTCCATTTTCCTGTGCTATTCCGGACAATGCAAACCACGAGAGATCGTGATTGGCCACCAAATTGGTGACTTGACAACTGGCGAGCGAAACGTGTCTCGAGGTGAGCTGAACTGGGCCGTTCTCAGATCCATCAAACACGTTCCAGGTGTAAATTGAAGACGCAGTCACGAGACCAATGTTGGAGTCGTCGAGCCAAGCCCAGAAGATCACTACTTCGTTCGTGATATTCGACTTGAGTCTTTGTTTGGAAGAGAGGTCAAACACTTGCAAGGTGGTTCCGTTGGCTCTGAGAGCAATCACGTTCTTGTGAGGATGCATGATGACCGAGTCTGCACTCATGGTTTTCCGTGTAAGTTGGTTGTTGTTTTTTAAATCCACAATTGCCACAGAGTTACCGCTTTCGCTGGTCTCTCGGCAACAAACGTAGTGATCTGATTGCAACGTGGTGGCCATGAAGCTGAACGCCTGAGGGTTGATACCCAAAGACGACAGTTGACACACGTCAATCAAGTCAATTGGCGGATTTTCAGCCATATTGCAGTCTAGTTGTATTGCAACGGTCTTGTTACCAAGATTAGGCTTCAGTTCCTTGAATTTAGCGAACGTTGTTGCGTATACACGAACGTAAATAATGATGATTTGTCTTTTTTGTAGAAAAACAACCAATGTTCCTCCCGCTTCTTCCAGTTTGCCAGCTGGTGGGGGGCACGGTAGAAAAGAGAAATGGCCGGGTAACACCTGCACCGCCACTGACGTGGCTGCGCAGAAGTACAAATTCGGTGGCGGTGTCGGGATGACAAAAAACCCAGAGTTGAAAAACGGATTTGGCGTGCGGCTCGAGACGCGAAGATTTGATGGGCTCCTAATTGAGAGAGCCAAAGGCCTGGAAACCGCAATCATACTTTCCCAATTTGGAAAAAGGCCTGATCTGGAAAATTTGGAAAATGTGAAATCCGCAACTCTGAGTATCCGCCAGCCCGGTGGCAGAACTGAGTATTCGGTCCGACTCTACGAGGAAAATGAGAATTCAGAGAAGTCTAGTAAGGATCTTGAAAGGTAAAGGATTGTATGCAACGCCTCAGGCGTGTGAAATAATATAATCGTATAAAAAAACACCTCTGGAAGAGGCCAAAAATGGTACTGGCACGAAGAGATAAGAAGTAATCGAGACGATCAGAAACGGGAAAAAAAGCGTGGTTTTGTAAGTAATACAATGAATGATGCAAGTATTATAAGTTGTGGCGGGCCGAACGCCCAATCAGTTTCGACGGAAGGAAACTTGAGGTGCCTAACATTGGATTAGGTCCACAACGGATAAGTAGACAGGCTCACACTGGTCACCGATGGATTCGTCGTACAAGTTGTAGAAGTCACCAGACAAACACTGGTAGAACTTGGTGGTGTCACCAATGGCAAGGAGACCGTCTTCAGTAACAGCCCATCCAGCAGCGTAGATAGCACCAGCTTGTGGAGGAGGACCGTCGAATTGGAATTGTCTGTTGGCAACAATGGAACCAACTCTTCCAGAAGCATCAGTCAAGATGGATCCGCTCAAAGTAAGCGAGAGAGCACCGTCGGACTTACAGGAAACCTCCTTAGAGCCGGAGGAGCTGGCAGTACCGGTGGCCTGGACTTGGCCGTCAGTGATTTGCGAAGCACCGGAGACAGTGGAGGCTTGGACTTGTCCGTCACCAATCTGGCTCACGACGCCGGTAGTGGAGGCGGCTTGAATTTGACCGTCTCCGATTTGAGTGACAACAGCGGCGGTGGAAGTAGCGGCCTGGATCTGTCCGTCGCCGATTTGGGTAACAACGGCAGCAGTAGAAGTGGCAGCCTGGATTTGACCGTCACCGATCTGAGTGACAACGGCAGCAGTTGAGGTAGCAGCCTGGATTTGTCCATCGCCGATTTGAGTGACCACAGCAGCACTCTTGGTGGTGGTGTCTGCTTGGATTTGACCATCGCCAATTTGAGTCACAACAGCGGCGGTGGAGGTGGTCTTTGGAGCCTCAGTGGACTTGGTGGTAGTGTCAGCTTGGACTTGGCCGTCACCGATTTGAGTAACCACAGCGGCAGTGGAGGTTGCAGACTCGGTAGTGGTGTCGGCCTGAATTTGGCCATCACCAATCTGAGTGACAACAGCAGCCTTGGTGCTGGAGGTAGCAGTGGTAGCCTGGATTTGACCATCACCGATTTGGGTGACGACATCTCTTTTCACCTTAGCAGCACCCGAGGTGGCAGGGTTAATGGCAATACCAAAGCTCTGAGTGTAATCAGTGGTAGCACCAGAAAGAGTGGCACTTGGAGTGAGGGTAGACCATGGCTCGGATGGAACGTAAGCGGCCATACCGTTGGCGGCGAGTCCGATAGCTGCTCCCAAGAATCTGTATTGCATTGTGTCTATGTGTGAGCGGGTTTGAATGTTTTGTACTGATTTCAGGAATAGAGAGGGGTCCTCATCACTCCAACAGTTGCGGAAATCCAGCTCTTTTTATACCCGTCACCCCATTGCACTCAATCGCTGCTTTCGAACTATTATTATTAATTGCCGAGTGGTTTTGATCCCTGTTGAAATGCCCCATGCATGTAAAAAAATTGCTAAATAAAGCAAATTGAAGTGAGATAAATCTAAAAATAACAGCTGTCCAAGATCGGAGAATAACCCCAGAATCGCCCGGAAGAAAATTCGCGAGACGGGGGCGCTGGAAATCTTGCGCGGGCCAGTAGGGTGGCAGGCGCGGACTAGTAACGGGCCGGGACAGGATGGGTCTAATTAGGTGCAGACGGCAGATCAGCAAATAAAGAAGACAATAACATCAGCTAAGCTATATTTAGCTAAATTACGATTCCTCGGGCCGGGCTTATATCTATGTGACTAAGCGGGTTTGTAGAGCGCCATCGCAGACTACTGACACAACTGTTAACTCCAAGCTTTGGGGAGCAGTTGGTCTTGAGCGCTCGTGCTAACGAGTACTTGCCAGAGACCAATTGAACGTCGCTGTCAATTGACGAGCTGTTCTCAGATCTGGAATGATATAATTATTGCCCCCGCCTGCGCAGGCACGCGTGCGAAATTTTTTTTCTCCGCCTCCGCCTACCACGGGAGCACGCCACATAGTACCAGTTCCACAAACCGGTGGAATTGGCTAATTAGTTATCCGAATAGGGTTAGATGGCCAGCAGCAACGATGATTAGCGCTCGCCACTTGGAACGAAGCGGCAAGTAGACGGTAGGTACCCCGTGGAAGCAGTTGTGCCACCGGTGGCACTGTTCCCCGCTAACAATGTATTTCTGTGTGGCACCATTCGTGTTGTTGTCAAATGGTAAAATAGTTCTTCTTTGAGCATAAAGAATTTCCTAGATTTCACGTGTCACCGGCCGGAAACAAAAACATGGCCGAAATCAGCCCCGAAAGTTCCGTTTTTGTGACATGAAATGATCTTCGTGGCGGTGAACGAGGGGTACGAAATGATAGTTTCGTAAAATTCTCGAGAAGCACTCGCCACGATTAGCGATGGCAGTGAAATCTGTTATCGGTGGCGCATACAATTTTCTCAATCAGGAATTAAGATGCGGCTATCAGCGGATGGTAGTAAAGTCACCCTTCGATGATGATCAACTTTGATGAAGAGAGGAACAATATAGGTTGAACATGGAGGGCTGGTGAGATCAATGATGAAACTGCGTTCTTTGATGGTGCTGTTGCTCGGCCCCAAGGATGTACGGCGATTGATCTCAAAACTGTCGCCTAGATCAAGTGGTCAACTCTCCAAATGGCTCGCTCAAGAGGAGTCTAGATTAACCCCGATCCAGCTGAAGCTGGTCAGAATGATCCGAAACTCGAGTAGAATCTTCATCCTGCTACTATCAGTTCTGGAAGTCGGGTCCCGAATTATCCCATACCCTCGGAAGTCGGCCTTGAGACTAGCCATCTCGCTGTCTATGCTGTTGTCGATCAACCCTGTTTTGCGCAGCACTGCACCAGTTTTCAAAAGGTCTCCAGCTTTAACCAATTTAGTTACCTCGTTACCCCTGGTGATGTATCCCAATGAGTCCATTTTCAAAAAAAAATACATGTCAATTTATTTTGCAATGCTAGCCATGGATCACGGCTACCAACTGGTGGAGTCGATGTACTCTAGGGTCTCGGAGAAAGACCACCTACTGCGCGCGCTAAATCACTCATGGCTGATATTTCCTCTGTGCTACTCGTCGATTTTCCACAGCTACTTCGTCCGTCAGGATACATGTCCGAAGTATTTTATCCAAATGAACGACTTCTTTGGTAAAAATCTTGACTTCGATAGATCAGACTACGTGGTCAATTACCTCCCATCCAAGATACTGGATTCGTTCAAAGTGGTTTACCCGCTAATGCTGTTTTATGGAATCAGGGGCAGAAAAGGTGTTGATCAGCACACCATTGTAGAAGCGCTTCGGGGTTCGGTCAAGGCCATTTTACCGCTTTGTCAATATCGTCGGCATCCAACTACCTCTTGCGCAAGACACGGGGTTTGAACATCAACAATGATCTCAGATTGCATCTTGTTGGTTTTGCGGCCGGTCTTGTCACCGTCATTTACAAAAAGGAAAACTTGCGTTCGGTTTGGCTCTATATGCTTCGATTGACCCTGATATCGCGATTCAAGAAATCCAGGTATAACCTGGACTCTATTTTGATTGTCGCCAATGTTACCTTGTTGTTGACCATCAAAAGCGTCTATCGCCGAACACCAGACAAACGCGGCACCCTCGACGGCGAAACTCTTCTCAACCCGCTCCTCAACTCTATATACAGCGGAACCTTGTTAGTCTAGAACGCGCACAATAAAAAAAGCAGCTCAGATCTGGATTTTGAAAACTCGTTATCAGCTAGCACAGCCCAGATTTATTAAAATGTCGAGTTAACTCCAGCGACCGGCCAATCCTCATTGGTTTTAGATCGCGAACACCAGCTGTTCGATCAGGTGCCCGCTGGCAGCCTGCAATGGGGCCAGTTGCTCGGTTTCAGCCGTCCTGACCAGTCCCAACAGCTCTTCGAACGTCCCTCTCGAGTACCGGAGGACGTTCATTTTCTCAAACGCAGCAGCAACCTCGAGCTGGTGGTTATCCTGAAGAGACTCGTTGACCACCACGATCAGCTTTTTTCGACACCGTAGCGTGTCTAGGATCGAGCCGGTTCCGGCGTGTGAGATAACCACTTGCGACTTGCTCGTGTAGTTCCCCACTATATCGCTATCAAAGTCAACGATCTTCACTTCTAACCGACGCTCGACTGTGGTCCATTGGATATTTCCAGTCCCATTTTGGTGAATCCGATCTCCCTGAAGTGAGTCCGCGAGCCGGGTGAGCAGATCGTGGGCCAAAATGCGCCCGTCCTCGCGCGTCCCGTATTGGACGACTAGTCTCGTGTAGTCCAGATCCAGCAATGTTCTGACGAAATCCGGTCTCAGCGCATACTCAATTAGTCGGTGAAACGTGACGGTTGCCCCGCCCGTCACCAGCATTTGTTTCGCCATCTCTCAGTTTTGGAACGGGTCCGTGAGTCGTTATCTAAGCAGTCCAGGAAGCTCTCGACAAAGCGAGTTCGAGACAAAAATTAATTCTTTTTAATTTTTTCACGATATTAATTTTTGGAACTAAGTAAAATCCGCCACCAATTCATGGTGATGGCTAAGATAACAACTGCAGTATAAACGATCACGAACGGATGAATAACAGAACATGGATATCCAGACAAGAATCATCACACACATGAACAAAGACCACTTTCTGGCGGTTGAGGATTACCTCGTCGCGTACGGAAATGTCAAGCTCACCTCTGCTATCTCCGATATCAAGATGGAGGACTTGAACTTGTCTCACATGACCCTGTCCTACCGTGAGAACAGACAACAGAAACGCGTCAAAGTAGACTTCGAGCCCCCAATGGCCAGTCTCTCGGAGGCGAGAGAAAGGTTGATTGAAATGGCTAAAGCAGGAGCAGTCAAGAGAGGATACAGCCATATCCAGATCAAAGAGACCGTGTATCCATCGTCGCCGTTGGAGATTGCATACTTTTTCTTGTTTGCCCTGCTCGCCTTCGCAGCTGTCAATAACAATTTGGCTATTTACTTGTTTGGTGAGCTGCTCAAGACACCTCCACAATACATTCCCAAGGTGGTGGAGTACACGGCTCTGCTTGTGAAGGTTATTCTGGGGTTCAATCTGGTTCAGTTTTTTGCTCTCCTAAACCCGTCGCTCACGAAATACAGGGTGCCTTTCAATCGCAAAATCGAGTACTTCAACATGTCGATGATTGAAGGGTATTTTGTTACTGCCAGGTTCAGTAAATTCGTCCAAAAGCTTGAGAACCCCAAGAAACATTAACTATACATAGTGCACATCCGCTCACGGAATCGAATACAAACTCACGTTCTTACGCTCTCCTCCAACATCAACAGTCTTGGACGTCCAGTTCATCAAGGCTTTGTGTTTCAGCAGCGGCCTTCGTATCAGATCTGAGCCCGTCTCCTCGTTATCGTCGTCGTTGTACTCCTTTCCTTGCAAGGTAGTCAGGTTTCTCACTTTGTCGGCACGTTTCATCAACAGCTTGTTCAACGTGTCCCTTTTCTCCATTTCAAGTCTTTTGATTGTGAAGTTCTTTCTCTTTCTTGCGTTCTCTAGTCTGCGCAGCTGCAGCTGCTCTTCAGTCAGCTGGGTCTTTTTGAGCCTCTCGTTCGTTAGAGACAAAAATTCCTTGTCTTGAGCCGATTTCTTGCCCGAGTCGGTCAATTCGATCTCCTCTGTGTCTTCTGCTGGGTCCAAGAATCTCGACCGCTGGCGCTCGGTCATCCTCGTGAGGTCAGTCGTGTTCACCACCTCGTCGTCGTCATCGTCCTCTTCGTCGTCGTCGTCAAAAGCGTCAGCCTCCATTGAGCCCAGGGCTCCGTTTACCTCCGAGTCAGACAGTTCATCGTCGTTATCGCCAAAATCCTCGTCCACGTCTGGCTCCTTGTAACTTTTGACTGAGCCCCGAGAGCGTCTTCCACCGCCAACCGCTGGACTCTCGGTCGACCGAGTGGGGGACGATGAGAGCGAAACACCCTGCAGGTTCTCTGATTCATTGAATTTCACTTTCACGCTTAGCTTTCTGCCCGGACGTTTGCTCACTGACACCTCAGGCTTCGCAACTGCGGCACGCTTCTTGGCCGGCCTAACGGGCCCGGCCGCCGGAACGCGACCCCGCTTTTTCAAACGAACGGGCTCTTCGTCTTCTTCCAAATCGTCATTTTCGTCGTCTTCTTCTTCGTCGTCCTCCTCGTCAGCCAATGGGGCGTTGATGTCGATGTCTTCATCGTCATCTTGAACCTTCACCTCAACATCGTCGTCTATTTCGTCTGCGTTGTAGTCGTCTGCCTCTTCCTCGTCGTATTCCTCCTCAAGCTCTGCCTCGTCAAAGCTGCTCTCGTCGCTCGATTGTCTTCTTCGTGCCATGATTCGTGCCGGAGTCGCGTGCAGATCGTCAGAATCAGTAGAATGGCAAGTCTCTAACCTCAAATGCCTGCGTTTTTTCTTCCCCCAGGCTTGCCAGCTTTTTTCAAAACTCACGTGACTGCACACTCGTGCGCATAACCGTGGCGCACCCGCCGTGCTGTTGTGCCCGAATATCCGTCACGCCTCAGTCCAACTGTCCTCGCTCCGGCAAAAAAATTACTCAGAGAGGCGGGCTCAAAAAAGACTGTCCAACCATTTAGTATAATGTCAGATAGACAGAATCTGGGGAAGCGTTGCGTGTAATTCTGTGAGATCTGGCAGATCTGACCTGGAAAAGCAGACCGCGATTGCAGGACTGCGTGCACGAGAACAAAATAAGGATTCTTGTCAAGAGAACCCGCTAACTCCTGAAGAGACATTGAACCTGTTTGTTTATGTCTATACAGACACAAGATCAGGCCGCGCAGCGGGGCTCCGAGCCTCAAAATGGGCAGATCTCGCTCACTGATGTGGACGACCAGTTAAGATCTCTCCAGCCGTCGGCAAGCGAGAGCCAGGCTGCTGCCGCTGCGGCCGTTGCTGCCTCGAACCCTTACGCACAGCTTCCAGGGGCTCCTCAACAGTACTACAACACCCAACAATACTACCCCTTTATTCCCCAGGGCCAGCAAACACCACAACAACAACCGCAGTCGCTGCAAATGCAGCCTTCGACGCCCCCAGAAGAGGCGGGGATCGCGCGTAAAAAGTCGCGTCTTTCTCCGAGAGCTGGCATAGCAGACGGAGTGAAGAAGTGCTCTCGTTGTCGCGTCAAACGGCTGAATGAGGACTCGGAAATGCTAGTCAAATACCAGACCTGTCTGAATTGCAGACTGAAACGGAAAGTCAAGGAGAAAAAAGTCAGATCACCTTCGAAACTGCCAAATTTGTCTGACGACTGGACGCAATACCAAGAAAAAGTCAGTCTAAACACCACCATAGACCTGTACCAGCACAACTATAGGAACTACACGGACAAGGCGATCTTTCCGAGATACCGCAAGGCAGAGCTGACCGAGGAGGTGGTGAAAGAATTGTCAGAGCTGGTGGTTCACCACTATATCACTCCTTTGCAATTGCTCACAGGTTTTAAGTTCGCCATCAGAGACCACCACAAGCCCAATTTGCAAGACACAAACCCGAACAAGTCAAAGAAAATCACCTGGATGTACATTTGCTCACAAGACAGGGACAGACAGCGCAAATCAAGAAGCGAGAACAAGCGACAGGTGGTGAATAAGCTCAAGACTGAGGAGTGTGACTCCAAGATTACTCTCAACTACGACCTAGTGACAGGGGTGATACAGCTCAGCTACAATCACAAGCACCACCAGCCGTATAACTGGAAGAAAGACGGTGGTCAAGATGACATCCAGTTTCAACTGGCCGACCAGTCAGACGGGGACGTCCACTCACAACAAGGCTCGGCCCAGCGCAGATACCATGATCTGCAGCCTAAAGACGCAGACGTCAACGAACTTTCAACACTGCTTAAACACGAGCCGCTCGATACGAATGAGATAGTCGAGCTGGCTACGAGGGCAGCGCAGAACCAGAACTCAGTTCAGCAACCTCAGCAGTCTGTGAACCAACAAGATCAGCTGTACGATATCCATCTACTGCAACAGCAACAGCAGCAACTAGCCCAACAGGCCTTTCAACAACAGCATCACTTCGCCCATCAAGCCGCTGCTCAGCAGGCGTATCAACAACAAACCTCGTTCCTGCAACACCAGCAAAATCAACCTAACTCACAGCCTCCCACCACAGACGAGAACGTGGACGAGGAGCTGAAAAAACAGTACTACCAGCAACCCAATTCTCATAGTAACGATACTGAGGATCCTGACAATGTGGTGATAGACCATGAATTGATTAGGGAGAGCGGTGTTCATGAGTCATAGGCGAAAGTCTCCTAACGTCCGGTTGTTAATCGTTTTATTTACAGAGTGTATTTACTAGAGTTCAGAGTTTTTCTAGGCATCAGTCGATGTCTCAGTTCTACGATACCCGCTCACCCGTAATCTGGACCCCTTGCGCCCCTCAGAAAAACGCTTTTCTCCTTGCGGAACATTATGCACCCCATGTTTTATGCAATGTTTGACACCGCAATCTCGAGCACTGGTTTTGACCGAAAAGTCCTCGATACTTTCGGCAGTAGAAGCGTATTCAAGCGCTCCCGATAAAGTTTATTCAGTGGTGCGTGCAGTGAGGGGCGAGTCTGAAAATCTGACCGGGTAGCGGGGGCCGCGCTTTCACTTAGAGTGCTCACATATATATGCGAGGCTTCCGTCTCTCCTTAGACGAGCGTCTGCCGTCTAACCGTACCGGATTTAAGCTGTCTTGCAACCGGGTTGTAATACGGGGGTGGTGCCGAGGTTGCCGGCATGCTTCCACGGTTCCCGAGGCTGGGGTCGGATGATGATTCCGGACAGTGCGTGCAGATGCTCTTATATTTTCTGCTGATTTTCAAACCTCAACTTTTTTGAGTAGCAGGGACTAGCAAAATAGGGTACTAGAGTAGGCCTTTGTTTAACTTCAGTCTCTGTCTTTCATTACGTAAGTTCCCGAGTTTGCGGCTGTAGGCCCTACGAGACTCACCAATAATCGTTGCCGTATTACTGGCTTTCCGGGTGCGAATGAAAAATATTTCACCCCCTCTTACCCCGCTCAGCGCGCGGCGTAACTTGTCAAGCCAATACTTTTGTGCTCACCCCCAGTAGAATAATCAAGTCGCACCCGGTGTTTGAAAATTCCCACCCTATATCGGCCAAATGGGGGTCTTTGGGGGGTTTCGAAGGGTGTAGGCCGAGAAAGTTCTCGAGACACTGTCCATACGAACTTTTATGAAGCCAGAGGAAAAGGCTGTAAAAGAGCAATGGCGCGCAATCAAAAAGCGGAGTATTGGTCAACCGACGGCGTGTGGCGAGAACTTGTAAAAGTCTAGTTCTATTGTTAAAGATTAGTAATATAATGCTTCGGTGTGAGGAGTGACCCGCTTACCCCCGATTTCCCTACTCCGAACGTTCCACAGGGGGTGCGTGTGGGGAATCTGCAGAACGGTTTCGGTCAAATGTCGAGTACCAGGCGCATTTTTCTATGTCCCCCGCCGGTGCACTTTGGCCCATCGGCCCGATTATCTATGAGGTAATGCTGATGGATCAGTGTGGTCCATCGCGGTCGGTTTCGAGGCACTTGAGCAGCTTATAAATAGGGGTTGATTATCTTCTTTTTATCAGAGTCACTGAGGCTTCTTAGTAGATTAGAATCAAGAATCAGATATTACACAACGCCAAAGATGTCTGCCTCTGCCAAATTTTTCAAGAACCTTACGTTCCCTGTCCTCAACAAGTCGTACTCGCAACCAACTGGTTTGTTCATCAACAATGAGTTTGTTGCTGCGAAGTCTGGAAAGACTTTCGAAGTGATTACTCCTATCACTGAGGAGAAGCTTCTTGACTTGGAGATGGCCGACGAAGCCGACGTCGACGTCGCTGTCGATGCTGCATACGAAGCTTACAAGACCTGGAAGTTTGCTCTTCCTCAAGATAGAGCCAGATTGTTGTACAAGCTGGCCGACTTGATGGAGAGAGAAAAGGAGACTCTTGCTAACATCGAGGCATTGGACAACGGTAAGTCTTTGCTGTGTGCCAACTTCGATGTCAACCTCGTGATTGAATACATCAGATCGTGTGCTGGATTCTGTGACAAGAATGACGGAAGATCGATCAACACTGGTCCAGAGTACTTGAACTACACCAAGAGAGAGCCACTTGGTGTCTGCGGTGCTATCACTCCATGGAACTTCCCACTCTTGATGTTTGCTTGGAAAATCGGTCCTGCTCTTGCTACCGGTAACACTATCGTGTTGAAGCCTGCTTCTGCCACCTGTTTGTCCAACCTGTACGCTTGTACTTTGATCAAGGAGGCCGGTTTCCCGGCTGGTACCGTTAACGTCATTCCAGGTTCTGGAAGAGGTTGTGGTAACGCTATTTTGAACCACCCAAAGATCAAGAAGATTGCATTCACAGGTTCTACTGGTGTCGGAAAGAACGTCATGACCGAGTGTGCCAAGTCCATCAAGAAGGTGACTTTGGAGCTTGGAGGAAAGTCTCCAAATATCGTGTTCCAAGACTGTAACGAAGAGGAGACTATTCAAAACTTGATCAAGGGTATCTTCTTCAACGGTGGTGAAGTTTGCTGTGCTGGTTCAAGAATCTACATTCAAGCTACCAGCGCTGAATGGTACAACAACTTTTTGGCCAAGTTCAAGACTGCGATCGAGAAACTCAAGATTGGTAACCCATTCGAGGAAGGTGTGTTCCAAGGTGCACAAACCACTCCAGATCAATTCGCCGAAGTTTTGTCCTACCTTGACATCGGTAAAAAGACTGGCCTCAAGCTTCTCACAGGTGGTGAGAGAATTGGTACCAAGGGATTCTTCCTCAAGCCAACCATCTTCTACGATGTTCCACAAGACTCGCAATTGACCACCGAGGAGATCTTCGGCCCTGTCGGTGTTGTGCTGCCATTCAAGACTGTTGATGAGGTCATTGAGAAAGCCAACGATTCTGAGTTCGGTCTCGGTTCTGGTATCCACACCGAAGACATCAACAAGGCAATCTACGTTGCCGACAGACTCGAAGCCGGTACTGTCTGGATTAACACCTACAACGACCTCCACCAGAACATTCCATTCGGTGGTTACAAGCAATCTGGTATTGGACGTGAGATGGGACAAGAAGCTTACGAAAGTTTCACCCAGCCTAAGGCCGTCAGAGCCAAGATCAGAGTTCCAAACCTTGCTTTGTAAGTTCACGACGACAGACTACTGATTACGCGATGAGTATGATATTTTGTTTTTACAACTTTTTGGATTATGTAGATTTAACGAGATTCTCCAAGTTCGTTTCAAGCGTTTTAAGGGTCCTGCTACCAAATAATTCCTCGGTAACATCTCTGCACCACCGAAGTTGTAGTGAGTCAAAATATTTTTCCTTGTATGAGCGCTCGTCACAAGAAGCAAAAAAACCCCGATAACCGGTGCTCGACCTTCAAGTCCTGTTGAAACGTCCAATTGACCCATACCCGCTAATGGTTCAGCAAATTTGTTTGTTTTCTCAGATTGCCGACTCGCAAAACCATGTGCTTCGTCTGACCTTGGAGTCGTTGACCGGAATGCGGGCCCAGAGTCTTTCTCAACATACCGCTATACTGAAACCTAAATTTCCCTTCAGACCCGAGCAAAGGGCTGGGAAAATCAACCAGATAGAGTCGTACAGAGTGCGAATGACGACAGTTTGGACGGACGACGGAAGTCGCTCTGGAAAGTCGTTTTTACAGTCCTTGCGTGACCCTTCGTGGAACGACACGATCTGGACACTGCAACTTTCGGATATTCCTGCTGCTGGGAAAAGATCGGTTTCGATCCAGAACATTTACGAAAGTACAATTCTTGAGACTGATGATATTCTCGGATACATAGACGAGCTCGGATACATGCCCGAGACAGAGTACTGGAACAAGGGCTTCAGATTCTATTACAACGACGTGATCATCGAGATATTCCGACTGTATGTGAAGGGAGAGGTCAAAGCAGAAGAGAGCGAAGACGGTTCCGAGCCGGTCTTGTTGAAATTGCTTGATGGTTCTGGTCAATATCAGATCAGATGCTTTGTGAATGTTACGAAGCTAAACGACTTGGACAACATCGCGCGGGGTGTGAAGCAGCTTGAGAATCTTAAGAGTGAATTGAGCGGGCTGATCGATCTTGAGATCCACGACAGAATCAATATGGACAGTCGAATCAACTCCAAAATTGCGAACAGTAACCAAAGACGCTAATTTATCATATACAAGATTATACACACCGCTAATCGAGCAACTTTTCGCTGAATGTCTGTAGACCCTCGACATCGCAATCAAACTCTAAGGTCCGATCTTGGACCGGCTCACCGTCGTTTTGCAGCTCGATGAGAGCATTAAAATGGACCGGGGAGACGGGAGTGACACTCAAACGTCCTCTTTTCAGGAGAAACAAGTCGTCGAATTTTCCGGACTGCTGCAGCTCTCGCAGGCTGAGCTTTCTGTTCAAAAGACACAGAAAGCGAACTTCGGGACACCACCACCGTGGCTCTTCGGGTGTAGATTTCGGGTCAAAGTAGGCAGAAGTAGGGCGGAACTGCATTCTGTCGGGTACAGCCTGCTCCGTCGCCACTTTAGCCAGCCCCACTATCCCTGGATTTTTGCAATTGGAGTGGTAGAACAAGAGCAAGTCGTCCTTGGCCATGTTGATGAGGTTGTTCTTGGCTTCATGGTTTCGCACCCCGTCCCATGGTTCTTGGTCCACCTTGGCAAGATCTCCAACCGAAAATCGCGCGTCTTGACCGCTTTTCGGGTCCAGACGTGAGAAAGGCTCAGATTTCACCAGCCAGTATCTGCGATTCTTAGAGTCCGGCTTGAAAATGGGCTCCTTTTTAGGCGTTGGCGGGGCAGCTTTGGTATCGGAGCCGATTGGAATCGGCTTTTCTTTTGGAGCAACAGACTTCGAGTTCACAACTCTCTTTCTCTTCACGGGAGCCATCTTGGTAAGCTGAGTAGTAACTTGTTGCACGAAGCTGGAAGCTCTCATCCAATTCGCTGCTTCTTCAGATAGCCGGCTTGGTTTTCCTCGGAAATTTGAACTTTTCATTAGCCTAAATTGTAATTATTTTATCTTCGCACAGCCTTAGATTTTGCTGCACCCCATGGACCCCCAAAAACTAGTGTGGCCAGAACTTCAAGTTCAAAGTGAACTAAACATTACTTATACATGCTACAATATACAACACATTCCAATCGACTAGGTTCAGTAGTATCCTTCCTCATCGGCTTCCACGTAAGGTTTCATAAGCTGGGTTCCGGTGAAATGGTCAAAACCGTCGTTCAGGTCATCAAAGTCTTCAAAGTCTTCGAACTCAAGCTCGTCCCCGCTTGCTACTGGAACGGCAGCCGGAGCCTGCGTCTTGGTCGATCCGTTTTTGAGCATGTCCATTAGCTCGTTGGGACCGTCTGACTGGAGAGACACAGTGTTCGCTGGCTGTGCAGGCGATGGCTGGCCGTGCAAAAGACTCAATAGCTCAGCAGAGCCACTTGAAGCGTCCAGTCCATTATGTCTGTTCATTCCATCGGCTCCATTAGAAGCACGAGACTTGAGGGCCTCCGGTTTTCCCTTCAAAAGGGCAAGCAAATCGTTTGCAGGAGTTGAGTTTGTTGAATCAGAAAGCACTGTTCCTGTCGTCACCGGAGAGGCACTGGAGGGAGGGCCACCCGACTTGAGCATCGAGAGAATTTCTTTAGAAGCATTATTGTCTTGTTGAGGGGCTCTGAGGGGGGTTGTATCGTTGTGATTCAAGATGTTGAGCAACTGGCCAGCAGTCGTAGGTTTGGTCTCTGTGACGGGAACTTGAGGCAGTTTTTCCTGTCCGACCAACAAGTCCAGCAGTCCCTTTGTCGGGTCTGCAGGTCCCTGCGTCGGGTTCAGCGTACTGAGCAGAACAGAGGCGCCATTCGCTCTTGGTTGTTCGGGGCCGGCAGGAATCTGTTCCGGTTTCGACTGCTCGGCGGGTGTCGAGCCCGATCCATTCAAAAGGCTAAGAAGGTTCGCTGAGTGGTCTTTTGTTGGAGACTGCGGCTTTTTCAGAAGGTTCAATAGCTCGGAGCTAGAACTTTCCTTCTTGGCAGCGGGCTTAGAGCTGCCGTTTAACAAATTCAGCAGTTGTCTGGAGTCAGTAACATCGGTAGCAACTGGCACGTCTGATTCAACAGTTTTTGCTGGGCCCTTCAAAATGCTCAGCAGCTCCGCTCCTTGGGAAGATGACGTTGGAGCCGATTCAGGGCTGGTCTCAGAGGGTTGTGAGTCGACCGCGCTTCTCGTAGGTTGGCTTGGTTTCAGCATGCTCAACAGCTCCTGAGCACCGTTGCTCGAGTTAGAATCTGATGACTGAGCACTCTGAGGTCTCTTTAGAAGGATCACCTTCTTAGGGATAGGGGAGGCTTCTCGGGTTTCAGATGGAGGTAAATTGGCCGGTTTCGTAATGTCCAGTCTTTCGGGGGTTGGCGACCTTTTGGAGTGTTTCTTTTCACTTGTAGCGGGCTCAGCAGACTTTTCTCTTTTGAGAATTTTGACTGGCTTTTGGGAGGAAGTTTTGTCCTTGTAATTGTCAAAAAGACCTCTCAAGAAGCTTGTGTTTTTTGGTTTTGACTCCAAAGGCGTAGCCGGTTCTTCTGGGGCTGCCGCCGGTTTGGAATTCAATATGCTTAACAATTCTCTGCTGTTTGCCTCCTTGGATCTGCGGTTGGCCAGCTGGAATTGTGGCTTGCTGAACGAGGAAGGAGCAGGAGGCAAAAACTCGTTTTTCAGGTGCTCAGAGGCCTGGACGCCGTTTACAGGGCCCATGCTAGCCGACGGATGAGATGGAACAGGGAATTGAGGGGGGAAGATGAAGTTCTGCGGAGGCATGAATGGGTTGAAGAAGGGCAAGGGGAACGGCGAAACTCCCGGAAGCAGCATGGGAGGAAATTGACGCTGTTGCATTGGCGGGAGGAATGGAAGCTGGAGACCTTGTGGAAAATGCTGAGGCGGTGGGACGGCTGGGAAAGCGGAAGAAAAAGGCTCGTTCGGCTCTCCAACCACACTGGGTTGCCGAGCAATGGAAACTTGTTGCAACATGTTGAGCAACTCTCTTCCAGGGTCGAGCTTCTCCTGAGTGTCTTTGGTTTCTTGCTCGTCGAGACCAACACCCAGGATTTTCTTGAGCTGAATGGTGGCTTGTTTCTTGAGCTCCTCTTCTGTCTGCAAGCTCTTGGCCTTCGAGATGAAGCT
This sequence comes from Ogataea saltuana, assembly GCA_030674545.1. Taxonomy (NCBI): domain Eukaryota; kingdom Fungi; phylum Ascomycota; class Pichiomycetes; order Pichiales; family Pichiaceae; genus Ogataea; species Ogataea saltuana. Next base: position 123,908 of record JAKTYV010000006.1, read on the forward strand.
GGATAGTTGTTTGATCATAGCTCCGACAATGTAGTAATGATTGCTCGATTTGCATGCTTTCGACAGGTGCTTGACGTCCTTCCACTCGATGGCTCCTATTTCGTTTCTCACTTTGGGCTCAAACTTGGTCCGTTCCGGGACCCCTGTAATGATGTAGATTTTGTAATTTTTCCCCATGATGGTTCGTTCAATGTACTCATCCTCATCGATGTAGTCACGTGCATCGAAGCCGGTCTCCTCGTCCAGCTCCCGCAATGCACACTCGACGTCCGACTCATCTTTGGAGATTTTCCCCCTAGGGAAACTCCACGTCGAACTCTCCACTCCCTTCACCAGAAGCAGCTTGTCAAGATTCTCATTCAGCAGTGCACATCCTCTCACGGGAATTGACGACTTGTATTTGCCAAACTTGCTCAATTCCTCTCGTGGGTCGCCCCACTGCCAGATGAGAGGACATTGTGCTATTATTTTGAAGGTGAATTGCTTCATCTTCAGAGGCGGCAAAAGAGTGTTCAGCACTCTAGCAAAATCCTGGTAGAACCATTGTGCCTCCTCAATCTGGAAAAACACTCTCTCTATCGACGACAGGTCCTCGTCGGGACAATTAATCACAAACCGTACTAGCAGGTCTTCCAGGACTCTTTCCAGGGACTCGTCCACGAACCCGTCCCGCAAATTTATTGACATTTTGCAATTCTATGACTTTTAACAGCAGCGTTTGGTTGGCTGTTTTAATGGAAGGATGTTTTTTGTTGGTATCTGGATATCTTGTACTTGAAGAGCCCTTTTGTTTTCGAAGAGTCTCATATAAAATGTACGTTGTTGAACTTCAAGAAATTTTTGTTTCCACTAATCACCCGTTCTCAAATTGGCAGCTACTTACGTCAGCTGCATGTTTTTGGGAATCGCTCTTGGATATTTGTCGATCTCATCACAGGAAGACCTGTACTCAAAGGGATCTCAATCTGTAGCCAGGAGAAGTGCTGTCGCCCACTGAAAGACAACTATGAACGGTGTTGACCCGAAGATACAAGTTCAGGTGAATCCGGATGAGGACACCGAGTGGAATGACATTTTAAGAGCTCATGGAGTGATTCCAGAGAAAGAAAAGGATCCTACCGAGGAGCTTGAAGAGGCTCTTGCAGACGCAGTGGAACGGCAGCATGAGAACCGGCTGGAAGGAAAGGACCTCGATGAACTGGACGAGCTAGAGGACGAAGAGGACGAAGAGTTTTTGGAGGTTTATAGACAAAAACGGATTCAACAGATGAACATGCTGGCATCCAAGGCGAGATTCGGGTCTGTGTATCCGATCTCAAAACCAGATTACAAATCTGAAGTGACCGAGGGTTCTAGCGAGAATTTTGTGTTTGTCCACATGTCATTACAGAGCAGTCTGCAATCGCGTTTATTATCGAATCTGACCATTCAACTAGCGAGAAAATTCCCTGAGATCAAGTTCGTCGAGATTCCTGCTGACAGAGCGGTGGAGAACTATCCGGAATCGAATTGTCCTACGATTCTGATATACAGACACGGGGACGTCGTGAAGCAGTTCGTGACACTGGCCCTTCTGGCTGGAAATCAGACGGAGCTGAGCGATATTGAGAACGTATTGTGCGACATTGAAGCTCTGAAGCACACCGATTCCCGACTGGAGATAAACAACCGAGACGAGGACGAGGAGGAGCGCCATCGTCTGAGGTTCCAGAAGAAAAGTCTGCGGGGGGTGAACGACGGGGATGACGAAGACGATTTCTTCGATTAGAATGGTGTGAGGTGTGGTTAAGCTGAAGCAGGTCCTGTGTGTATAATGTATGTATATAATGCCTGTCTTAGAGTGAGTTCAAGAGACAAAACCTTTGGACAAAAAGAGGATGTGTTGGTTTAATAGTAGGGATACAGAAATGATCGATTTGAGGAACTATGAGGTTAGTTGACTACTCAAATTTTTTTGAAAACCTAGGAATTTAAATAGCTGGGTGATCCCTAATCGAAGGAACCACTACTGTCTAGCGGCATCGCATCGGAGAGAAACTCATCAATCCTACAACAGCCAGAAAAGTGTGAACTTGCATCACGAAAATAGAGAAGTGACAAACAAGTTGTACTTGGTTTTATTAATTGGTAGCAGATTCCAACCGCTTCCAAATATATCTCACTACCAACTCATGTAGGACTTCTGTTCGAGTCGACCTCGAACCCTTTCTCCCTGGTTCGTTTTTGTCCGTTGTTTCAGTTCAGCTGACTTTCGGCTCGTCTCCAAATCCTAACTCGATTATTGCTCGCTAAATCAAGACTCTTCCCGGCCCTTGCTGAGGCGGAGCCGGCTATTTCAGGCAAGCTATGGCCACCCTCGCACCGCCGATTCAAAATTCCGCGCAGCTATCAGCGCTTTTAGCATCGAAGAGAGCCTAGCCATCAGCAGCCAGCGCAGAGTTCTGCGAAGGAGCCTCCGGGTCTACATTGAAGTCACCTGTTGTATTGAATAAGTTGAAATTGGGTTCTCTTAATGAACAATCGACGTCAAACGCTCTCATTGGAGGAACCATTCTTGCTATTTATAAACTAATCCCAGATCTTCAGTCTTTCCACGCTCCTCATGGCAGCTCGTGGACAATGTAGTACAGAAGATACGCCTTGCAATTGAGGACGTCTTCTTGAGAGACTCGGGTGACCTTCGTGTCGTCAAAACGGAACCATAGGCCGTCTCTGTTTTTCACCATGCAAATATAGTGACCGGTGTTGACGGAGCCGATGTGGCAAACCACTGCAAACAGCTCGTACAAGTTCTTGCTCGGCTCAACCGAACCGTCCAACGTGTACGGGGTCATATCAAGGAGCAGCGGAATAGCGACATGAGAGTCGATTTTCGAGGATGTAGCGAAATGCTCGAATCTCTTGAGCTGAATACCCAAAGTAAACGGCAAAGACTTGATCTTGAGCTGTTTGGAAACCGGGGTTCGTTTCCCGCAACGCGAACAGCTGTATGTTGTGTCGAGCTTTTCGGGCCGAGTGAACTTGTCCAGACACTGATCAAGACTCGAAATGTAGGAGCGGGAGTTGTCGTGGAGTTTATTCTGGATCTCCAACGAGAGATCTAACATGGGGTCGACAGTGGACCTGACAGAATTACACTCGAGACAGGTGAGAGAACTGTGAAGCTCGCCCGCAAAAGTCCTGTGGGTGATGCAGTTACACGACTGCGAATGCTCGTGCTTCTCTCTTGTGGTGTCGCTCTTGTGCATTTGGTGGAGAAGAAACTGCCAGAACTCGTGGGCGTCCTGCTCCGTGTAGCCTGCGAGCGACCGCTTGACCTTCCAGGCGGCCGTGAGTAGTGAGACGGGCCCGAACCCGGAAGTGCTCGTGGACGTGTAGAAGTCCTGGAAAATCTCCTGGACGCAGCAGGAAAGACACTCGCCGAGAGGTTTGCGACAGTCAGTGTGGCTGCCAGCGAGGAAATAGTCGCGGACAAACGGATTGTGGACCAGAGTTTGCAGAACAGAGCTCATGAAACAGGTGGAGCCCATGTTGACGAACCCTTTGAGTCCCGTGGAGGCTTTGTAAGTGGGAAGTCTAGATTCGGCGAGAATCAATTGATGTTTTTTCGAGTCGTGCTCGTGCTGGAAGATAGGCATTCCGGGGGAGCTTGTGACGAGATCCGACTTTTTGATCTGGGAGACTCTGATTTTCTCGAGTCTGGGGTCGCCCACGAAGTCCCGGCACTTGAAGCAAATCAGACGGGCAGTCTTTGGGTCGATCCCGAAAATATGACCGCTGTTCTTGGCGTGCGCTAGCGCATGACTGGCCTTCAAACAGCCAATGTTCGGACACTGCAGACACATAAAAATGGAGGAATTGGCACTGCACTCCTTGCACTTGAGAATCCTGCTTTTCAACGAGACCAGCGAACGATGGTGGATTTTGGATCCATCTCGGGTGGCATAAGAGACGTCCTGGTGCAGCGCCGAGCGCGAGAGCAAACAGATCTTCATTCCCGTAGTGTAGGTCTTCAGAACCATGTCTCTCGCGGAGGAAGACAGGACCTTGGATAGGTGAGCACAGGGAGGGAAGGTGACGTAGGTCGACATCTCATCGATAGAATCGAGCGAGGAATGCGGCCCGACTCGCTTTTTGTGCGGCGAGGAGTTGTTAGAACCCGCAATTGGGCTGGCCACCGACGAGGACGGCGAATTGGTCATCGTCGACTTGGAAAATTGAGACAATGAGGAGGAGGACGACTTCTGCAGCGGTACCGACGACTTGGTCAGCGCGGACGAGAACGGCGAGCCGTTGCCTCCCGCAGGCGACGGCAGTGTTTTTCCGCCTGCGAGCTTTCTATTGGACATTGAACGGCCGGCTAGAACGAATGACGGGGGACAAATGGGCTAGTTGACCCCAGTTGACGTCTCAGAGGGGGACCAAACGGTGTGAGGTGTTGAGGTGGAAGTGGGGAGCAAAATTGGCGAAAAGCGGCTTGTTTGCTGGAAGGTATCAAACAGGCTGAATGGGGTGAGTTTTACTGATCAAAGGTGCACAGAAACTGCTATCTTATCCGGATTTCCAAGCTGAATCAGTCAAAAGAATCGAAAAAATCAAAATCGGAAAATCAGATCCAAAAATTACACCTGCGCGTTACAAACTGGAAAAAATTATTATATTGTAAGTGGTAGCAGTCGGAGTCGAAAGGAGAACCAGAGAACATCGACAAGCCGCCACGGCAGTGCGGGTGTGCACGTCGACGTTCCAATTATCTACATAGCTCTACTACGCCTCGTCCCGAAAACAAATGTTCTGGGTGATCCGGAGAGGGAATTTTGGGTCTTTTTGGGGGGTCTTGGCGTCCAGTCGGGTTCTTTTGCTGTGCTTCTGAACTTCTTAACTTGTGCTCACACCTTCTTCACGTGTTCTTGTCCACTCTCCTCTTTGCCTGGGGAATTCCGATCACACTCAGGTACCCGGCAATCAGCCCCCGAACGGAGGAGTGGAAAGTCCTCACACCAGAAGGAACCATTGGATTTGTGCACACAAACTGGGTCACTCCGTAGTCGTACTGGTTCACCAGGTCCCTGGTGTTTTTGTTCTGGTCGTACCTGAGCTTGTTGAAGACCACAACTATCGCCAGCAAAAGAACCGATTGGGCGTTTTGGGACAGCTCGACTGGACGCAAAAAGCGCAGAAGAACAACCATCTTCAGCACAGGAACCAGGAAACTCCAAACCAGTAGAATTTCCATGCTGGCCGCAAGATACAATGACCTTTCCTGGTACTGTTTAACAAACTGAGTGATCAGCCCGCTGTACGCCCTCTTGCGTTCGACGCTGACGAACGGGACACTTGCCATTAATTGGCCGTTGAAGTAGTTCAACGCATGGAACAATGCAAAACACCCGTACGGGTACAAACCCGGGGTATTTCTGCTCTTGCTGGAGAACACTCTGAACACCGCTGCCAGCAGCAAATATTGCACATTGTCGTCCCGCAAAACGCTATACGGCTGCGAGAATAAGAAGGTGATGGGAGTGGTCTTGTAGGACTGTCTCAGGACAATTGCGTACGTCACCAGGATCGAATCCAGCGCATAGTTGTAGAACCGGATCGCTGCTGGGGATTGGCCCCCACGGAAAGTAGACGCTAAAGTGTTGAGGAACATAAACATCAACAGGGAAACATGGGACAAGAACCAGTAGAACTGAAGAGACGAGCTCAGCTTTCGAATCTGGCTCGTGTGTTCTCCTACTCCTGTCGAACTACCCTTGGAAACATCTGTCTCGTTTGCAGCCATTCTTTCGCTTATTATAAACGGTCTAATTACCCGTTCCGCAATTAGGCAGCCTGTGTCGGGGTCTCAAACACTCGTGCTCTCAGTTGCTCCACACGCACTCGATTGGCTCGAATTTCTCCAAAATATACCTTGGTCGACCCTCTTTTTAGCCTCTTGGTCGCCTTCCCCATTTATTATCCCGCTAATGGACATTCCTTGGATGAATAAAATAGTGCTTCACACGTCGCACCGAGGCGATAAGCCATCAAGGTCGACGCGCGAGACTTTTTCAAACACGTCGATCGACGCGATAAACGAAGGCCGGGTTTCTTCGGAAGAATATTTGTGCTTCTCTTCCTAGTAAAGGTAAAATAAATTGAGTATCGGGGAGAGCTCTAGACTCAACCCCAAAAACTAGCAAGAATAATACAAAGAACAGAAAAATTTAGCTTAAATCAACTTGAATCCAACATCAGTCACGCTGGAATTCCGAAAAGTAGAGAATGAAGAGAAAAATAACCAGTTATAACTAGCATTCAGTTCAGTTCAAAGTAAAACAAAAATAGAGTGATAGAAAAATAGTAGAGGAGACAGACAGTTTCGCTTGAGATTAGAAACACTTGTGGTGGACAATGGATGGTCCGGACTCGTCGTACTCCTGCTTTGAAATCCACATCTGTTGGAAAGTGGACAGGGAAGCAAGAATAGAACCACCGATCCAGACAGAGTACTTTCTTTCTGGTGGAGCAATGATCTTCACCTTCATCGAAGATGGAGCAAGAGCAGTAATCTCCTTTTGCATTCTCTCAGCAATACCTGGGAACATGGTAGTTCCACCGGACATGACGATGTTACCGTACAATTCTTTTCTGACATCAACATCACACTTGATGATGGAGTTGTAAGTGGTTTGGTCGATACCAGCAGCCTCAAGACCAAGTGGAGCAGGGTGGAACAAAGCCTCTGGAGCTCTGAATCTCTCGTTACCAATGGTGATAACTTGTCCATCTGGCAATTCGTACGACTTCTCGATGGCGGATGACTGTGATGAGGTTTGGAGTTCTTGGTCAAAGTCGAGAGCAACGTAACAGAGCTTCTCCTTGATGTCTCTAACAATTTCTCTCTCGGCGGTTGTGGAGAATGTGTAACCTCTCTCAGACAAGATCTTCATGAGGTAGTCAGTCAAGTCTCTACCGGCCAAGTCGATTCTCAAAATGGCGTGTGGCAAAGAGAAACCAGCGTAAATTGGAACAACGTGAGTAACTCCGTCACCAGAGTCCAAAACGATACCAGTGGTTCTACCAGAGGAGTACAAGGACAACACAGCTTGAATCGAAACGTAAAAAGCTGGAACATTGAAAGTTTCGAACAAGATTTGGGTCATCTTTTCTCTGTTGGACTTAGGGTTCATTGGAGCCTCGGTCAACAAGACTGGGTGCTCTTCTGGGGCAACTCTCAACTCGTTGTAGAAAGTGTGGTGCCAGATCTTCTCCATGTCGTCCCAGTTGGTCACAATACCGTGCTCAATTGGGTATCTCAAGGTCAAAATACCTCTCTTGGATTGAGCCTCATCTCCAACATAGGAGTCCTTTTGGCCCATACCAACCATGATACCTTGGTGTCTTGGTCTACCGACAATCGATGGGAAAACAGCTCTTGGTGCGTCATCACCGGCAAAACCGGCTTTGCACATACCAGAACCGTTATCGATAACTAACTATATTATCAGTTGTTATGTTAGTATGCTTCCTTTGATGTCATGCTCACCTTCCCGCAATCGCGCAAAAAAATCACGTCCAAATCTCGCGAAAATTCCACCGACGTGAAGAGACATCGTTTAAAGGGATTTTCGCAGAAGCCTATGAGATCCGCGTGAAAGTGAGAGGGAAGGGCAAACATTGTCGTCCGTGGTCTTCGGCAGCAACCATTGACTGGATGCTCCATTGAGACCAGCGGTGTAAAACTGTAAACTTACAGCAGCAACGTCTTCTGTTGATGGCGTTAGTAATCTGAATCCGAAAACTTGGCTGGTGGGAAGCGGGTGGCGGCGCCGGATGAAACACCGATTGAGTGACGTGGTGCGGGCTATAAAAGAACAATTCTATCAACAATTCAATGTGGTGGCAACATTGCTAAACTGAGGCCATTGAAGATGTTGATCGCTGTCCCGAGAACATACCGCCTAGTAGTGTCGTCTCGGGTCACCTCTCAATTGACCGCTTCTGTAAACAGTGCCACGCAATTTTATTGCTGGAGACGCTCGAGCACGTAGACGCCCTCTTGCGATTGAAACACTCTAGAAACCCGCATCCGAAACACTCAACTCCGTCGTCCAACGCAGCGCTGTTGTCTCACACGCCCGCCTCTTTTCCCACTGGCTGTTGTTCAAACTTACCTCCGTCCATATTGAAATCTGGTTAACTATATATAAGTATTATTCAATTATCAAATAATTGACTATCGTACAACAGGTATTCTTCCAAAAAAACCCTTTTGAACGGAACAAGAACAAACAAATGTTATATATTGGGCTAACAAAATGATTACGAAAGAGAAAAGAGAAGACACAGAGGACAACTCAACAACATAGCACTGCAACAAGATCACAAAGGCGAAGCCAAAATTCTGCCGCGCGCGGCCGCTGAGTGGCCGCCATGCCTCCCGGTAAAGTTCTCGGGAGCCATCGCTTACCGGGAGTGCCGTGGCGGTCGGTTCCGTGAAGTCAGTCCAACCTGCCCCGAGTCGCGTTCCCCGGCACCCGAGCCCGCGCCCGTCGGGAACCCCTTTCGCCAGGGCCGCATAACCCTTGCATGAAAAACTTGATCGAAACAAAAGGCCCGGACACGACCCTGGTTTCAGGATTCCCAGAAAACATCCTTACACCTGTCAAGCGGACGTGCAGACAGCTTTTCAACCAAAAAGCTCAGCTTTGCGAAACCCTACATCACGTGATCGCGATCACCACTTTCAAGCCTAATTGTTCTATCTATACACGTTCTTGGGACGCTGTCTCCTTGCCTCGAGCTTGGCTTGACGCTTGCTCTTCGGAGCGTCCTTGGTGCCGTCTGCAGCTCCGCCAGCGCTAGGAGCGCTCGTTGAACCACGGAACATACCCCACAGGCTCCCTATAATTCCCTTGAGTTTGTACGCCGCAAATCCAGGAACAGCCAGATACAGCAGCCACACCTTATTGGAGCCAGTGAGCACCATTAGTATGTCCATGATCATTGTCAGGTAAATTATGTCAAACATGTACTCAGTGAGACCGGGCTGTTGGAGGTCTTCTCCCGGTCTCACGAGCACAGAGTAACCCTGAGCGTTGGTTTCGTAGGTGGGTCTTCCCGTCTTTTCCAGTATATACTGACACACAAGGGCAGGTGCACTCAGCAGAATGTAGTATTTTTTGGATGGAGGTCTACCAAAGTAGAAGAGAGCCAGCAATGCGACGACATTGACTGTAAGTGAGATGATGTGAATTTCTTTCAGAATCTTAGCGTTAGAAAAAGCTCTTTTCTTCTCCGAAGCACCCGCCATGTTGCTGTCTGGACCGGTTTGCTCTGACCTTCCATCCTTCGAACAGGCTTGTTTACGATTCCGATGGATCTTTTGAGATGGAAAAAGCTCCATTACCGGATTTCCACACCTGACGCCTAGCACAGCCATGAAGCGGATGTATGAGAAGTCCGGTTTTTGTTCGGAGGCGTAATTTGGTGTTGTTGACTTGAAACAGAGGGGAGACTTGTTTAGGCAGAAAGAGCGTAGAAGGGTGTCAGAGGACGGGACTTGGTGGGGGTGTTCGAAAAAGAAAACGGGGTTCCTTTCAGGTTCTGGGACCGGGCCCAACGATGAGGGCTGTCGCGGAGGGCTGCCTTACGAAGCTCACTAACAAAGCATGATCAGTTACTCTGTGGGGCCAGACTGCTTGCTGTGAGAGCTGACGTCACAAGTGCCGTCGCGGGAGCCTTGTAATAAGAATCAAGATATTAGAAATAGGTGAAAAAGTAATACGCAAAACGAATCTGTAGAACTATGAATCTAACAACAACCGCTCTGCTGAGAAGAAACAGAAGTTCCGCTCAAGTTGACAGAAGGCTTGTTGCCATTAGTGTTGGCAGGCTGGGAGTTGGCCATCTGGGATTTGATCTGCTTGGACATGACGATAAATGCCTGCTCAACATTGGTGGATTCGGACGCGGAGGTCTCGAGAAACTTGATACCCCTGCTGTCAGCAAATTCCTTAGCAACCGCGTAGTCGACAACCTTCTTGTCAGCCAGATCGCACTTGTTACCCACCAACAGCTTCATCACGCCGCTTGTGGCGTAACGGTCAATTTCTTGCAACCACTGGTTCACATTGTTGAATGACTCCTGATCGGTGACATCGTAGACAATGATGATTCCGTGAGCGCCCCTGTAGTAGGACGAGGTGATGGTTCTGAATCTCTCCTGGCCCGCAGTGTCCCAGATTTGCAGCTTTATGGTCTTTCCGTCCAGCTCAATGGTTCTGATTTTGAAATCAACACCAATCGTGGATATGTAGTCCTGGGTGTAGGTGTCTTCCGCAAATCTCAGGAGCAAACACGACTTTCCCACTCCAGAGTCTCCAATCAGCAGGAGCTTGAACAGATAGTCGTACTCGTTATTCATGATGGCGTTTGTGTGCACTTCTGCGACGTCACTCTCTCTAGTGTCTATACGGATTTCTCAGACTCCGATGTTTGTACTTGACGCAACTTAGACCTTTCTCAAGATGTTTTTGTATTGATATCGCACCAAAACACTTAATCACTGCCTTCTCAACACAAATAGTAAACTCGCAAATTCCGCTCAATCTGATCAGTCACCTTTGTCGTTATTTGCCAAAAGCTGTCGCACACTTTAATCTGCTATGAAATCGTACCTTTTTACCGGTTTGACTGCAAACAACCCAAATATTTTGCACTAATTTGTCACGGAAGTTAATGGTTGGCTGGCATTTACTGACTACGCTTGTACACCACTTATTTTTTGTGTAAGCTTGTTTTATTTATTGCTTTGCGGATCGCACACCAGATTACGTAAGAAAAACTGATTAATATGTTACCCGGAGAAAGGGTGCTCAAAAGTTTGCCAACAGCTCACGTCGTCTCCACCGTCGTCTGAGAGCGCAATCGACCCGTTTCGACGCATCACGGCCCATTCTTGGCCCCCTTGGAGCCGTGAGCCACGCCACTCCTCGCGATTGTTTTCTCTCTTTTGTAAAACACTCCCCCCTCCTCTGCTGCCTTGGCTGCTGCCGCTGCCCCCCGACGGCCTCCTGAACTTCCACACCCGAGCATTAGTGCAAACAAGCCCGTTCAATCTTAATCACCGCAAACAATAACGGCAGCAAGCCATATCTATTCAAGCCTCCCATCGCTATTGTTCAGTCATGCTGCATCTCGAAAACTCCACCAAAATCCCAAAGAGGCTGGTTTGTCGCGCGCCTCAAACGGCTGAAATCATAGACATCAAGGCAGTGCAAGGCGTTTCTGGAGATTTTTAACGGGTTTCCTAAGGTACCGATCTCACAGAAAGGCTTGTTTGTATGCCTAGTTTGGCTACTGAGGCGTATGCAAATGGAAACGAGATACAGAGGTGGTGAACCCTGTGGGAAACAGGATTTTCCTACTTCTCTGACGTGCCCCGTTTACTCCAGCCATCTTCCTCAACAATTTAGCCCGCTTAAAGCCATCTTAAGTTGGCGATATATAAACGAAAGAACTTCTTCTTGACGCATAAGCAGTATCAAAGCGCTCTTCACTGCCCACTTCAAAGCTCAAACCGTTTGAGTCTCGTTTCGCGACAGTTCAGTCCATCTGCTTCCGGTGTCTTACGCAATCATTTCGCCGGCAGAATCTTATGTTCCTGTTTTGTCCCTAGTCAGTTTTTGAGTTTCATTTGCAATTAACTTTAGTCATTCCTTTATAAACATTATCAGCATCCGAACGCATTTCATTTTCATTAGGCCCCATTACCTTCCGATTTCAGTCCTGTTTCCATTCATCGTTCATATCTTAGCTGCTGATAATGAGTGAGCTTCCACCCAATCCAAACTCCCTGCACAACCCGAAGATCAGAAAAAACACAGCTGGAGACCACTACAAACTACGGCGTTCGTCACCAACAAGCGTAGAACATCGGCCGTTAAAAAGAGCGTCCTCCATCTCATTCAGAATTCACACTCCAACGAGCGAGTCTCGCACAACGTCATCCAACTCGCTCTCCTCACTGTCATGCTCCGCAAAATCTTTGATTCTCTCACGCAAGAAGAGCACCAACAACCTTGCGGGAAAGCTCAAGACCCGTTTCATCAGCCCCATATTCGGATCCTCGATCGACCCTCCTTCTAGTCCTTCTAGTCCCACGAGTCTTTCGAGCCCTTCAAACCTTTCGGGACCTATCCTTGCTCATTCTGATTCATTCGACTCCATAAACACCCAATTCTCACCCACAGACAGCGAGGAGGAGCTGTTTTCTCCGGCCACCCCATTGCAGTTTGTCCCCATATCCGTCCCTGCCAACCAGGCAGCAGGAAAGAAGAATCTGCTCAAGGACCTTCTTCAATGCGAGAATGAAGTCCAGAAGCTATCAATGCATGACAGGCAGCCAACGCCCAGAGTATTCGAAATTCCGGAAATTTTAGACATCATCTTGGGTTACGTTGGTCACGACGACACCACCAAGATCCCCACAGAACTGGCGCCGTCAAGGAGACCGCCGATGTCGTTGAAACACGCCGTTCTCATCCACGGAGACCAGGACGGAAACCATATCTGGACACGGTCAATCTCGGACTCCTGTGACAAATCTAACAATTCCAATAATTCCAACTTGTTCAATTGTCTTCTGGTAAACAAACTGTGGTACTCGCTCACCTATGAACGGCTACAGGAAAACATCTACTTCGAGACGGATGCAAAGTTCCAAAGCTACCAGAAGAGCTGTCAAACTGCTCCGAGAAGAGTCGCCAGACCCCGATCTCTGGTTCTCCACAAACTCAAGTCAAGCCCACAGGAACAAATCGACCTGGTTTTGGAAAGATTTATCGACGCGTCGAAACTCACCTGGATTGAGTTCTACATCTGTCCGAAACTGTCACCCAGTTTGAGTCTGTTCACCCCAAGACTCGAGAAGTTAGTCATACCGGGCTCCAGAATGGTGGACGATACCTTATTGGCCACGATTGCTCCCATAATTACAAAACTCACGCATCTGGACATTAGAGCATGCGAACTGGTCACCGACGCTGGCCTCTACGCGATCGGAACTCACTGTCACCAACTCGAGGTGCTTAACTGCGGCAGACACACAAGAGGAGACCTTGTTTCCGACGCATCGCTCTGTTTAATCGTCCAGAATTGCAACTTGAAAACCCTCGGAGTAGCAGGATGTTCTGTAACCGATAGACTCATTTGGGACCTGGCTGTGCTGAAGGGCCAACAGCTCGAGAGACTCAGTCTTAATTATTGCAAAAGACTCACCGATCGGGGCTTGGGGGAAACACTGAAACTGGACTACTTCAAGAAGCTCTCCGTGCTAGAGATTCGTAAGGTGACGGGAATTCAATCGATGGTTCCGATCGTCGAGTTCAAGAAACGTCAAATGAGACGAAAAATTAGCGTTTTGGTGGAAACATGCGAAGAACTGGAAGCTAAATTGCAAGCAGCCGAACGCAAACTGGACTTGGAAATCAGCTCCCGAATTTTCCAAGACATCGGGGAATGGCTACAGGGAGACGGCGATCCCGAGGAGCAGAGGGAAGAGGAGAATTATAGATTGTTTAGACAGCAAAGAAGAGCAGTTTCTGCTCTTTAAAAAATGTCAACATTGCATCACGTGACTCACGTAAAAAAAAAGACAACAACCAAATTGTAGGATTGAAAAGCTGTACAGAGAGAGATGCACCGATGGGTGCCGCCTGTGTGAGTAAGATGTGGATGTATTAACGAAAACCAGATAAATCAAGTAATTAGAGTCTTGGGCAAAATGTAGATGAAAGCCAGCTGGGGAAACGTGGCAACGGAGCTTGATTCATGCTTCACAGTAGGCTCTGTAAGCGGTGAATGGAACGTCTTTATCTTCGCTGATCAACTCGATAGGAGTTCCTGGAGCAATAAAGACGAGATTTCCTGTAGAGCAGGCAATGGTGGACGCTTCGTCGTTCTGAACTCTGATTTTTCCGACACCGTCAGTGACAATCAACAGAGAAGGACCCTTGAGTCCCTCGATGACGGTAGTACCTGCGACACCGTCGAACTTGGATTGCAGCACAGAGAACTCGTCAATAGGAGGATCGTACAAGTTCAATTGACCTGCACCAGAACCTCTGGCGAAAGCAGCCGGGTTCAGGTTCTGTTCCTCAACAGGGTCGTAGGAATAAGTGAGATTCTCGACGAGAACATCCACGTCTTTGAACTTTGGAGTGAAACCAGCACGGATCACGTTATCAGAAGCTGCCATACACTCGATGATGTCACCAGAGATGTAAGCGTGAGGGGCCTTGGCCTCCAAGAACATGGCTTCTCCAGATTTGAGGTTGCAGTGGTTCAGCATCAAACAACCGCAGAAGAGACCAATGTCGTTGGGAAATTGAGCGTCCAGTCTCTGAATCAGGTCAGCAAGTGCGTCACCGAAAACAGCCTTCTCGGTCTTGGTTCTGTTCACCAAGCTGGCGGCCAAGGGAATGAATTTGGACTCAGGGCTGTTCATCACCGCGCCAAACACCTTTTGCAAGAGTTTCTTGTTGGCGGTCACGTCAGACGTCGGCTTAACCACGATACCCTGGTGGAATTCGGCTGCAATCTCGTCACCGACGAGCTCCTTGAACTCTGGAACAGTCTGCAACAAAGAGTCGATCTCGGCCAGAGGCTTGAAACCACAGAAGGCCTCGAAGTCGGTCACGGCCACAGCCATCTCCGGCTTGTGGTTGTCGTCTGGGTAGTGCTTTGGATCGGACTGGTGCAATTGTCTGGCGAGAGCTTTGTCCGGGTGAGCCTGGATAGACAGCACCTTTCTGATGGAGAGAACCTTAAACAGGAACGGAAGCTCTTCCTTGGAGCCGAACTTGGCGATAATTTCATCGCCAAGCATCTCCTGGGGCTGTTCAGTGATGAGAGTACGCAGGGGTTTTCCTGCAGCGCCGGGGATGGTTGTAGGCACCGAAGGATGGGTTCCCATCCACAGCTCGGCGTAAGGCTTCTCCTCGTCGATGGTGACCGACTCAGGGTCGTTGAGCTTGGCGTACTGGGCCACAGCGGAAGCGGAACCTAATTTTCCCCAGTCATAGTTTTGGGCACCTGAAGACTCCGTTAGTATGTGCATAAGGAGCAGCTAGGGCAGCCTGAAAAATCACGAGAAAATATGGTGAGAACTCCAGCAGATAATCTCAAACAGTCCTCGGACACTTGATACTTACCACCAACAACTTTGAACAGCTTTGGAGTGGAGGACGTGGCAACTTGCGATGGAGACATAACGAGGAAGATCTATAAAGTAATGCGAGCGTGGTTGTAGGAGTAGAGTAAAACGCCTTAGAACTTAGGTGAAGAACCGATGTAGAGCACGCCAAGGACAAGGGATGGTTTCAGCAAACGAATGGGAGCACTGGTAGACGTAACAAGCCAGCAAAATAGTCTTTGAGGGTACCTGTCTCGTTATTGACACCTATCTTGAAATAAATTCATAGATAATAAAAAAAGCGCGCCTTTTTTTTTCTCCGTCGCACCTTTTTTTTCATCTGTGCATGTAGTTTTCTGCTCTACAACAATAGAGGATGTGCACGGTGCAGTCGCGAAGTTCTATCGGGGCCGAATAATTATTGTCTGTTAAGCAACAGCGGCGTGCAGGCTGGGTGCACGTTTTGACTAATTCGGCCTGTACGGCGGGGCAGGGACGTAGAGCTCGTCGACGTCCTCGTCGTAGACCGAGCTGTAGGAGGGGATCATGGTGAGGCTAGCCAGTGAGTTGACCCGTGACAGATACTGCATGGCCGGGGAGGTAGAAAGTGCCGAGGGCGAGGAGTTCAGGATGAAAACGTCGCGATTGGGCTCTATGGTTTCGGCAATTGATGCCGCCAGACTGGGAGGGGAGAGCAAGATGTCCTTCTCGGAGTTTTTGTACGACGGCAGCTGGTCCTGTTCCAAATGGTAGGGGGCCAGTGTTAGGATGCTAGACTCGCTCGAGCTGGAGGCGTCTCCCGAACTGGCGACGAGGTGTAGAGACGTGAACGAGTCATTGTCGGGTGTCGGCAAGGGAGAAGATGGAATCTGCCGTGAGCGCGAGAAAAGCGGTCTTTTTTCAGGGCCAAAGAAGACTTCGCCGCGGGAATCGATTCTTGGCTTGCGAGCGAGAACTCCAGTCTCGTACGGACTCAGGTACAGAACGATGGGAAGCTTCGACTTGATTTGAGACGTGTGTCCGTCTGCGTTTATAATGTTGACCCGGACGACGACTCGGTGGTTGATCACCACGAGGTCGTCGCGGATGGTGGTGCTGGGAGCACATTTATCCAGCTCGCGTGGAGCGGCCAGCTGGCCTTGGAGTAGCCAGTTGTCTGTGTCCAACTGAGCGTCTTTGAAGTCACTCAAATTGCGTTTGTAAATAGTTTTTTGGCAGGAAAAGGTTCGCTGTCGCGGAGCTTTAAACACCACTGACTGCTGGAGCGAGATGGCTACTGAACCCAGTCGCAGACCTTTTGCAAGCGGAACTACCGAAATTCTCAACGGCGATCCTCCGCCCAGCGGAACAGCTCGCTTCGCCAGTCTCACGTCGTACTGCGCTTTCCCAGTCCAGACCTCTTCCATTTGAGAATCCTCGGTGAGCAGCTCGTCGGTCGGCAGCTTTGTTCGCACCACCCGTAGGTACTTGAAACACCGTGGCGGCCGCTTGTGGTTTTTGCAGTCCTCCAGAACGCCCTCGAACTGGTATATAATTCGCAGATACCCGAGACTTTCGACTGACTCTGGAATTGTTCCTGGCAGAACTGCCGTGAAGGGGAGAGAGTAGTTGCCGGCTGGCAAGTGAAACTGGTTGTCCGTACCACGAACACCTGGGAACGGAGTTGTGCCGGTAGGAGTAGTGGGAGGAAACTCAAAAACTGTCTCCTTTGCATCTTTTTTCGCTCCAGGCTGGGGCTCGTGATTGGGGCCCAATAGTTCATTCAGAGCTTGAGTCACCCTGATGAAATCCGCGGTCGAAGCACCAGTCTTCGACGATTTGGCTGACAACACTTTTGTTTTCGAACCGTAATCACCATCGACTAATCTCCCCTCGGAGCTGGTCAGCAGGTTGTCCCAAACGCAGCTCAGAACGCTGCCCTCTGCCTTGAGAAAAGTCCCGTCTTCCTGAAATGCACCCTTCTCGCTGTCAATTGAGTAAGTCCCTGCCAAGCTAAGACGTACCGCTCTCACAGCGATAGACTCAGGAATTGACAGAACGACGTGGCCACCTAAAATCACTGACGCGGCCTCGACAAAATCACCCCTGACGAGGAGTGTGTTTTTGTGCTCGCTGTTGACCCGAACGTCAAATAAAGCAGGAGAGCGGTGAGCGGAGTTGTGCCAGCCAAAATTCACCATGGTTTCTAGTACAAGCCATACAAACTGCTGACAGGCGCTCTTGCCAAAAGTCGTTCCGTCTTGGAACCAAATCTGGATATCTCCCTGACTCTTATAGCCTACACGGAGCTTCCCCAGATTTTATCGCACCATACAGTTTCAATGCGGCTTTATTTGCTGGAAAACTCATTTTCGGCAAATTTGCTTATTTCAGACATCAGAAAATCTCAGTCATTCTGAATTCAGTCTTTATATCTTGCAGTGGTTGAGTTTGTGATTTTACCCTCTTGACACCAAACAGTGTCGTCATCCTTGTTATCTTCCAAAGTTTCGCTGGTTTTGTTGATTTACCGCATTCGCTGGTTTTGCGAAGGTTGCTGGATCTTCCAAATCTCGATGAAACTAGCGAATAGAAGGGAGGGATCCTTGTTGGGCTAATGCACGTGAGGTTCCCGCTTGAAACGGCTTAGCGTTTCTCCTGCTGCTGAAATTCATTGTTTGTCTTCCAGGGTCTCCCATAAAACGGCCTATGGCTCAGATAAGTTTCTGGGCGGTGCAAAAAGCGAGCACAGCCGCGCAATTGAATTTTTGCAAGATCAGAACTGACAAGACGGAGACCACTTGGGGAGTACAAAAATAAGCGTAGAGAAGAGAGCAGAAACTGAATAGAAAGCGGGGCAATCCGAGGGCGGTTTTGCAGAAAGCGAAAGAATTCAGTTCCACACTCAGAAAAGATCGCGCTACGACTCAATCGAGAGACTACAACAGCTGCCGTGACTTACAGATTTGTTTGAAGCTTGAAGGGATCTGCTCCGGTTGGAAGAAAGCCTGATCATTCGATTTTCCTCGGTTTCTTCTTCACCGTCTTCTCGTAAATAGCTTCTCCAAACCCGTAAATAGTCGCTCCGCAGAAAACAATCACACAGCCAAAGTAACCGAGGGGAGCCATTCGGTTGTTGAAAAGAATGAAGCTTAGAGCTAACGACAAGAACTTGCGCATCATCAGAATCACACCCACAGTCAGCGCACTGGTACTCACGGTCAGCTGGTTTACTCCCACAACGCAAACCAGCTGAGTAAGGACGTTGACCGCAATCCACGACCAAAACCCAGGGATGTCTCTCACAAGAGTGTACTCCTCAAAAAGGGTCTTGCCGAATAAGACCAGCAGGGGAAGACCGTACAGATGGGAGTAGAACAGGCTTTCTTTCCAATCATCGGCCCCGTGCTCAGCGTTTGAAGCCTCATTGTACAATCCGGCGAGCGATCCCACTACGGTAGAGAAAAGCAAAATCGATATTCCCGTGAGCAGATTCACAGGGTCCTTGATCTCAAATAAGCGTGCTTGGTCGGAAAGCGTCGAAAGAGTCACCACGACAATCCCCACAGTCAACATGATTGACCCAATGACATGAAATACACCATGCTTTTTATTCCAGATGAGCCAACCGAGAATCATAATCAACGGCGTCCCAGATGAACGCACTATGAGATGCATAGGCACCGACACTTCAAAGCGATAAACCAAATTGTTGAGCAAAGAGCAGAGAAAAAGAGCGTTGGTCGCGATCAAGTACCGGAGCCTGGGAACTTTCGATTTTTTTGCATTCCGTTCATATTTTTCCCCACGTAGGAAGAGATATGTGACTGTACTGATGAGTAGATACTGCAAAGCTGTGATAAGATTGGAGGCTTTTGGCTCCATTTCTGACAGCCGTTCGATCGATATCACATTGGAGCAACAGCCGCCAAAGGTCAGGCCCAATGACTGAACCAATCCATTTCTGAGTGCTGTTTTCATCTATTTTCGGCCAGATGTCGAGAATGACAGAAAAGATAACGCTGTTCCTATCAGAAAAAAAGTCAAGGCGATTGAAATATTTCACGAAAATAAAAAAAAAGTTGTAGAGCTTTCAGACTGTTGTGATAGGTAAATTTACAGATAAAAGGATAGATCTCTAATGCGCCGATGAACAGGAAGAACGATAAGAAAATGAGCGTAAGGCAGAATCCCTCTGAGCTGCTGTCAATAGACGAGTTCAAATTACATAATATACTGAACAACATCGAGGATTCTAAAGACACCAAGGGACATCTGACCGAATCGATAATCAATATCGGAAAGAGCTACTCCAAGGATCTGGACAATCAGTGGAATTCTATGAT
The DNA here is from genome assembly GCA_030674545.1 of Ogataea saltuana. Lineage (NCBI taxonomy): Eukaryota > Fungi > Ascomycota > Pichiomycetes > Pichiales > Pichiaceae > Ogataea > Ogataea saltuana. The sequence goes on from JAKTYV010000006.1 coordinate 143,414, forward strand.
TGAGATTGAAAAGGATGAAATACTTCGCCGCCTTGAAAACACTCGGCTTCAGTACTCCGCAGTGAACAAGATCCTTGCAGGAAATGACGAGCGATTGAGCAGCGAAACTCGCAAAATGACAAGCATCACTAAAAACTTGGACGAGATAAATACACAACTGGCCGACTCAAAAGCTCGAGTAGATCATCTGGTGGAAAAATTGAAAACTGTGGAAAAGAAGTTGGGGCCGAAAGATCGACTTTTCAGCTTCAAAAGCCCCCACGAAGACCACTACAAGGAGCTATACAAGTATGGAATGCTAAACGAGACTGAAGAGAGAGGAAGACGCTTGCGACTTCCTCTCAGAATGTACGGTGCTTCAAAGAAAGACGTTAAGGACGATACAGACCTCAAATCTGAGAAGTCTGGCACCTCAGAACAGGAGTCGACGTCCAATAAACCTCTGCAAATCCAGCATTACCTGTGCCTAGAATCGGAGTTGGATGAGCTGCATCGAAGACGGTCTTCCAGTATCTCCAAGTTCAGAAACCCCGCCAATCTCACAATCGCAAACGCTCCAACATGTACTGTGAATAACGAAGTCGTCACAATTCGAGAACCTAAGCTAGGCGAGAAAGACTCAGACCAGCTGCTCTGCGATCTGAAAAGATTCATATCATGAAACCACCACCTCTGTATTAATCAAACGCCTATATTATTTTATCTGTGATCTTTTCGAACAATTCCTTGAGCTTCGAGCCCGAGTAGAGCTCCATCAGGCTCTTTCCCTCCTTCTCCTTAATCTCCGTCTGTCTTTCGATCAACTCGTTAAATTGAGGATCGATTGGAACATTTCCCAAGTACGGCAATTCGAGCTCAGACGCGAGGCTCAAACCTCCTCCAGCACTAAAAATGTTGGTGCACTCGGAGCAATATGGACACACAAACCCAGACATGTTTTCTATAATTCCCAGAACCTTGAAGTTAACCTTTTTGCAAAAGTTGATCTCCTTTTTGACGTCATTAATCGAAACCAACTGTGGAGTTGTTACAATCACCGCTCCATCAACATTCGGGCAATACCTAAGCTCCTCTGCTATTGCTATGTGTTCGTCAGAAGTCCCCGGCGGAGTATCAATTAACAGATAGTCAATCTCCTCCCACTCGACGTCCTGCAAAAATTGTTTGATCATCGCAGTTTTCTTCGGACCTCGCCAAACCACAGAGTTTCCTCTGTCATTGAGCAAAAAACCAAGGGACATCAAAGATAGCTGTTTGGAGTTGTCGTAGTAAACAGGAATCCACCCGTTGTTCGAAGATTGATGTATTTTTCCATTCTCTAATCCGAACATTCGAGGCAGAGAAGGACCGGTCAGATCGATGTCCAGCACTCCAACTTTGAGGCCCTTCCCCACCAAGGTCAGAGCAAGTTGTGTGGTCACCGAGGACTTCCCGACCCCGCCTTTCCCAGAGAGCACCAGAATGATATGTTTCGCTTTCAACAGCGACTTCGGTATTTCTTCGGGCGCCGACATTATGAGGGTTGTGAGAGGGAAAGAGCTTCCAGGACGGATTTGTTATCTTGAACCGTTAGGTACAGTCGCTTTTTGACGAATGCAAAAAATATCGGCTTACGTAATATGGCAGACGGCAGAAAAATCCGTATAGAATATTGGGCAGAGCACTTCCAATTTTGAAGCTGGCAAAAGCTGAAAGCTGAAAGCTGGAAGCAGTAGAAGTCTGGCTGAAAATGGTTAGCGGAACCTAACGGGTTACTAATTAGCCCCGGGGTATTGCGCAGTCAGCGAGTCAGACCCCACAACCACGGCAGCGGCAACACCTCACTTTCAATCCGCCCCAAAAATATGGGCGGTCCGTAAAAACTTTAACCGTATCTCTTTCTCGAAGACCAGACCCCTCTCTATCACGATTAAAAAACCCGAGTCGTTCTTTGTGAGAGCAGAACCGAACATCTTTCGGCTGAGCAATTGAAATACGTGAAGCGTTTCCACATTGAGTGAGTTACGAGGGTGCGGTCCCGCGGCGAAAATGTAGGGGGTGCGGAAAACGGAAAAATAAAATAAATGGGATGATATTTTTCATTGACTCGAGGGAAAGTTATCAACTCTCTGCATCGGCGTTATCTCCCACAGCGACCGCAGCGACCGACAACAACTATCATCAACGGACAAAAATGAAACGAGTCGCAATTATTGGAGCTGGTCCCGCTGGCTGTGCAGTTGCAAAAGCCGTGGCCTTGGAACCGAATGCCTCATCACAATTCAAGATCGACGTCTACGACAGAAACTCGGTGGCTGGAGGTCTTTGGAATTATACGGGAGTGCCCAAAGAGCACCTGAGGCCTTCAATTCCTTCTGCAGACCAACGAACGGCATCTGAGATTAACACCAAGCCCGAATGTTCACCGCAAGAACGGTTTCCCTCGGCCATGTACCAGCATTTGGAGACGAATATTGTCAAGAAAATAATGGCCTATAAAGAGCTGGAGTTCCCTGAAAGCTGCGAGACGTTTCCATCACGAGACGAGGTGGCAAAGTACATTCAGAGTTATGCCGATACCATTCCGGAGTTTGTGAGTTTTCACTTCAACACGAATGTGGTTTCGATGACTAAGCAGAATGGGGAATGGGAGCTAGTTTTTGAGGATCAAGCCAAGAAATCACGGTCCACTGAAAACTACGATTACGTCATTTTGGCTCAGGGCCATTTCGATTTGCCTTATATCCCTGAAGTAGACGGCTTGGCCGATTGGAGCAAGGAGGCACCGGAAACAGTCACTCATGCCAAGTACTTTAATACGGTCGACAAGTACAAAGACCAAACTGTCTTAGTGGTTGGTAACTCTGCTTCTGGGATTGATATTGCAACTCAATTGAGCACCTTTGCCCACAAAGTGATCGTCTCATCGACTTCGCCTTCACCGGTCGCGGAGATCATGATTGACGGCGTGGTTCAAATCGGCAGAGTCGCCAAATACGATTACCAGGACAGTAGGTCAATTACGACAGTGGAGGGAGTTAAAATTGAGAACGTTGACGCGGTGATTTTTTGTACGGGATATCTTTACAGCATTCCGTTTTTGAAAAGCTACCAGGATGGGGACAAGGCAATTGTTTTGAAAGGAGATCAGGTGCGGTATCTATACGAACAGATATTTTATATCCCAGACCCTACTCTTATCAGTGTTGCACTACCCAAGAACATTATCCCGTTTCCTTTTTCCGAGTCCCAAGGTCAGTACATAGCTCGTGTTATTTCTGGGCGACTTGCGCTCCCATCGGAGAAGGAGATGTTAAATTCTTACCAACAAGAGCTGGAAATCCGCGGGGAAGGGTCGAAGTTTCACGACATGAGCTCATTAAGAGACGTGGAGTACTGCAATCATTTATTCGACCTTCTGGGAGATACAAAAGATGAAGGATTTTTAGCGGCTTACTGGGACGAAGGCAGGCGCGATCTGCGAGCCAGAACAGCTAGTTTGAAAGCTGCGAGATTGCAGGATATTGTTGAGCATGCCACTAATCTCAAAAGGCTAAAAGAGCCGTTCAGATTATTGCGCGGACCGGTGAGCAAACCAGGGGACATTTGAGGAGATTAGAGAAGCAACTGTCGCTGTTGCTAGCGTTTTATGAGGCAGAAATTGTTCTATCCAGTCTACAGAATATTTGAAGACCATATAGAGGCTCACCCCATATTCACCGCGTAATTTTTCAGACAACACCCCCGAAGTTATGGCCCTTCTAATCGGCAATACTACTTAGGTCGGAGTCTTCATTTGTCACCTTCTCGCGTAACAGGATTTTGCGCTTCTCAAACGCAAAGAACCCGAGTCCGTGTAACAGAGAATCCGCGATATCGTCACCTTTTTTTGAATGATCGTGGTCGTCGATAAATATTTGGCTGCTTGAGTTCACTGAGTTCAAGTAAACCATCATTTCATACAAACGCCTAGATTTGCTTTTATATTTCTTGAGGCTCTTTGCTGCCATCTCGGGTGACTCTAGTTTGTAACTTTCGGCAAGGCTGAATTTCGGTACAAACGCGGATGTTTCACCTGTGACGACACAGTTCATCCACTCGTGAACCAGACTCATTCGTAACTCCTTAGAGTCTATATTGGGCGAAGGAACTACGGAGTCATAGTACTCAGACCAGTAATTTGCCATCGCGAGAGGTGAGCAGCTTCTCAGTTGACTTCTGTACACATCCGGAAGCAACTCGTTGCATGTGTAGAGAGTAGATACAAATATGTTTTCCAAGACATTGGACTTGAGCACATGCTCAAAGACATTTTTGTTGCTCATTGTACGGAACCGCTGTCTTTCAACCAAAATAACATCAGGCTGCACTTGGAGATCGTTGTGGATCAGCTTGAAAACCACATCGTTCATTATTCGGCTATAATTAAGTGGCGAAAAGTCTGTATCGGTCACCCCTGTGAACTCGTTCAGATCCATTTTAAACCACTGCGTGATAATCGGATTAGTCGTGGGCCGCAGATCTGGAAGTTCGAGCTTACAAAACGAGAAGTTTCGGAGCCCAACGTCAACAGACACTGCTCGGAATGGTTTCGCTCGGTAATCGTGTCCTGAGAGTATCGACGGCTGAGAGATCTCATGAGCTATTGATGCGATCAATCCTTCTTTGGTAGCAGCTAGGGGTACACCGCATTTTTTGGCTACCGATTTCAAAAATGCATTGCTAAATTTTCCCTTCTTGACGAGATTGGAGATATTTGTAGTAAGGTCATTGGTCATCACTGTTGAAGTGGACACGGTTGGGTCGACTTTCGATCACTTAATCTTGTAGATGATCAATGTTTTGATTTCAAGCCCGAATCTGAGCTTTTTCTCCATCTAACCCTCACACCGAGTTTCACCCGTGCACCAGAATTTCTAAAAAAAAAAACAAAGAAAACAGAGAATCAGAAAAGCGTAAGAAATCATCCTTTTTAAAGCCAGATGATGTTTCTAAGCCTTGATGTCGACTGGACAAAGTTAGATTTAGCCAAAACACACCTCAGATAGAGAATTTCTTCTGGAAGATACGCCCGCTCACATTCTTTCATATCCCAGCAACTACGGCCCTTCTGTTGTCTCGGTTTTCCGAAAGAAAAACATCTTTGGACACTGCGAGCATAAGCCAGCTGATTCGGCACATCTAGTCTCATTTTTCACCGCCAGCACGATTGAAACAGCTCCCACCAATCTTTCTGAGTTGTCTGACTTTTTAGTTCTTAGTGTTCCGCCCCGCAGCCCGTGTACATATGACCCTCAAGGCAAATCATGGCATATTTAGCGCTTCCGCCGGAATTTGTTCCGGAAGTTAAGACGGTGGTTAACTGGGTGATGTCGTTCACACCGCTACTATCGTATGGGTCAACCATTTTGAGCATTCGTCGAAAGCAGTCATCGCATGGTATTTCACTAGATATTTGCGCAACAATGTTGGTGTCGTCGAGTTTGAGAATATTCTACTACATTAATGATCCGTTCGAAATCAGTCTTCTCAGACAGTGTTTTATCATGATTTTTATCCAAACGCTCTTGCTGAGGGTGGCTTTGAAGTACAGAAATCCATTGGAAGCTGCGCACCTCGAGAAGTACGACTCCAACTGGGGAGAAGTGACAGAAAGCTTCCTCAACATCAACCGAGAGCTCGCGTGTGAGGATCTCGAGGAAAACGTTTACTCAAGCGGGTCGGACGCCGGACAAGTCATTTTTGGTCTTGCCATTGTTGCAAGAAACCTTTTGAAACGAAATTTGATACTGTTGGCGTACGTCGGGTACAAGCTTGCGAGCGAGATCCTCAGGTTCTTCGACGCACATTATATCAGACCGTTTAAGTTCTGGCAGTGGAAGAGTTCCAGAACATATTGGAAGTTTCTACTCGGATTCGTGTCGTCTGTCGGGGTGATTCAGCTTGCTTTCAACGGCTATGAGTATCTGGGAATTACCTTTGGATCGGCCTCTTTTCTGGTGGAAAGTTTACTTCCTCTCCCGCAGATTCTCATGTTCCACCGGATGAAGACGGTGGAGAACTTCAAGACTATTTTGCTGCTCAGTTGGCTGGGTGGAGATATGACAAAAATCAGCTACTTGATGTACGGAACGAGCGACGTTGGTTTCATTTTCATCGTGGCTGCCTTTTTCCAAATGAGCTTGAACCTGGTGATCACATACCTGTTCTTCTACTACAAGCGTTTGGACATTAGAAGAGCTCAGCAAGAGCCTGCCATTCCTCTAGATTATGTTCAGAGTGTCCAGCTCAACTCTGCGGCCACTGCGCCCCTACTCTCCCCAAAGCTGCCGAGTCTGTCGTCCGCGAGCACGGCCTCCGCCCCACCGTCCTCGTTGTTTGGAGCAGCCCCCAACACATCTGCCTCATCGTTGAGTTCGCCAATGACTGCGCCCTCTTTAAAATCCCAGGCCTCTCTTGATCACATCCGCTCTAGATCCAACACTCTAGGCGACCGCGAGGTCGGGGTCCGCAAAGTAAGCTTGAGCGGCCTCTCGGCACCAGGATTGAACCAGATTGCAGAAACCGATTTGGGCCTGGGGGCCCAATAGATAAACATAGATCGATAGTCCGTTACATAGAAAGATATATACGTAAAGCTTTTGTAGAAAAGAATTAACCAGCAGCTGAAATACCTTTGAAAAATAAAAAATCACCGTAATTTCCACCCCGCCATTTACTAATATCCGTTGCCGTACTCCCAACGAAGCCTGTCGTCATTCATATCCCACCAAACGTCAAAGGTCCCCGAGGGGTCGTCGTACTCACCACGACTCACTTCCCAGGGCTTGGGTGTGATTATGTAATGAATGTTCTTGATATTTTCCAACTTCCAAACGTCCGAGTGACATCGTTTCAAGGTCTTGAGACAATTAAACTTGTATGAGAGAGCCAACCATTGGTCTTCAAAGACATCTGCCAAAAGGTCCTGATCGGGAAAATTGTAGCCTGCAGTTCTTTCCGGTTGCGAGAGAGCCTCTACTATGCGGTCATAATGGTCCATTCGAGGCTCGAGCACTAGTAGACCCCCATTGCAGGCTTTCAACCCCATCGTCGCGGGTGGACCCCGAATTTCATAGTTGGGATCCTGCAACGACACATTGCTCCGTTTTTTCGAATGGAAATCAGTGTAATTGCAATTTTCCGGTACCCAATTAGCCGGATAGTGTTTAAATTTGAGCGGATTGCAAACGCATGCGGCTGAAGCCGCAAACACGGTGTCAGGAGTCATTTCAAAGGTCATGAGCTCGTCCATGTTCTGAAGCACAACCATGTCGGAGTCAACGTGAACGACTCTTTCGAACTGTGTAAGCTTGAACACTTGCAACTTGGTCCACGTATCGTAGAACCGAGAGTCGTGCGAGAAACTCTTGCTTTTCGTCGGAGTTAAGCTATCAACGTGCAGTATTGGTATATTGCGCTTTCGAATATCAAGCACCGACTCAAGGTCCAATTGAGACGTGTAGAGAGCCACCAGGGGATATTTGGAACCCGCCTTCTTCAACGAGTAGTCCAAAGTGAGCAAACCAGTCAGGTACTTTTTGTTGGTTATTAAAGAGGCCCAGACCCGCTTGTAGCGGCCCAAGTCCGTGTCGCGCGGATAGGTCTGCGGCGCGGTCATCGTCTGTGGTCTGTTAACCCCAGAAATGAACACCACGCGAACAACAGTTGATAGTAGCAAAGATAAAACAATAAGGTTTCGTTGGTCAAAAGCAAGAAAAGTTGAACTGTCGGCAATCCTGGTCGGATGGAAATCTCACTGGTTCTGCTATACTGCTTGGCTTATCCAAAAACGGCTGCGGTTCTAGCGTTTTTTCTTGGCAGTGCAACTCGCGCACTCCTAAATGAGTGCAGTAGCCGGGGATGATTAGGGACGCGAAAACGACTAGAGCGCAAGAAAAGAACTCTCCGAGATTGCGGTGGCACCCCACAGAAGAGGGGACGCGCTAAGGCGACGGAACCGTTGGGCTTCAGCCCCGCGCGGGCCCTTCGCTCTGTCCGCCCAGACATTGCCTCAAGGTATGGTTGTAGATCTGAAGACGCTGGCAAATTGGTCGCACAATACGCCGTTTCGCAGGCCCGGGCCGCCACCGACTCGCAGAGGCAAACGTACAGCTCATGTGACTCTTTGGACAGTCAAGACTACCTCAGGCGAGGCGGTGCCTGGTATCCCCTGAAAGAGAGTCCGAGCAATCTCTCGTATTGTTCGTGAGCCGCAGGGACCTTTCGCAAAGCCCCTCGGGAGGACCTAGAAATTTGTGGAAGCCGCAGACCCCCTGGCCAACTGCTATTTTTAAGTGCGGGTAATCCACATTTCCAGCTGAGAATTAAAAAATTACCCTGAGAAGACAAAAAGGGTTTCCAATGAATTTGTTTGTGCGTAACTGTTCTCCCCAGGACTGCTTACCAGTATTAGTTTGCAAACAAAGGCGATTGCGGCAGCTACAAGTGCCAATACAAGATCCAAAGACGCTTGACAGAGTGTGCTACCAACCAGTAAGTGGAGCGATCACGAGGACTGGTCTAAGTAGGTTCTGGTATTCAAGGCGGCCTCTTTCCCATTCTCTGTTTGGACAACCAAGAAGCTACAGGCGGCAACTATGGTATTAGTTAACGGCGTCAAGTACGCATGTGAGAGGTGCATCAGGGGCCATCGTGTCACGACGTGTACGCATGTGGACCAGCCTTTAATGATGATCAAGCCGAAGGGGAGACCTTCCACCCAATGTTCCCACTGCAAACAGCAGCGAAAGGTCAAGAACTCACACACCGCGTGCACCTGCAACTCCAAGTCCAAAGATCACGAGATTGGCTGTGCCTGCAGGATCGACGGCGAGTGCACGTGCAGCTCAAAGGCGAAGAAGCTGTCGTCCAAGAAGAAGGAAGACGCTTCGGACGCCTCTGACTCAATGTCCACCCCGTCGCCTGTTCAGAAAAAGAAGGACCGAAAGTTCTCGGACAGCAAAAAGATTAGGAACTTTACAGACAAGGACTCGGTGAAAGACAAGGACAACAGCACGATACATTCCTGGGACATGGCTTCTCCGCCCTCGCTCAGCTCGGAGCCCCTCTCTCAGTCCGACAGCCTGGTTTCGGTCAGCTCCGCGATCTCAGACCACGGGAATTCGGGCCAGAATAACTCAAAAACAAGCGGTTCCTCGGATTATCAGTATTTCACCAAAAGACAGGTAGGCATGGACCCGCTTCGACACTTCAGGTCCTCCAGCACCTCCCTTGCAAGCAACAGCCAGAAACGGATAGGAGAGATATCCATTCCTGTCGACGAATACGTTGCTCCAATGAACACAATGAACTCAAACTTGTCTAACTTTATGAGCTCAATCACCGAAACAGGGACCAACAGCGAAAGCACCGAGACTCCAGCAAACGATGACAGTTCCTCAAACCTTAGAGACGGCCTGGGGTCCCCTTCTGATCAGACGAGGTCCGCTGTGCCATCAGCAGGCGAGTACAGTGGAATGATGCTCCCGTTTCCTGGAAATGGTCTTCTGGATATCTTTGACGACAGTATGAACAGGAAGCCCTACTCCAGCCAAGGCAGGAATATCGCTTCGGCGTCGGGAATGTCCAGTCCCAGAGAAAACAACGGACCAGACTCATTGTTCCCGCTATTCCCGCTGATCGGCCCAAGTTACCCCCAAACGTCTGCTCCCTCACCCCCCTCTCAGCACAGATTGAGCGAAAAACTCTCGACGACAAGCACAGGAGGGAATAACAAGAACCGACTTTCGTACAACAATCTCACCAATCACAACGAGAAGTGGGGGCTTTCTCCGCCTTCTCAGCAGCAGCAGCAGATCCAGCAACTCCACCAGCAACAGCAACAATCGAACAGTCCCCAATCCACGCCAATGCCTCAGCAGGGAGGAACTCCTCCTTACAATTCCTCCTTCCACGCGTTTCCTCAGCTGCTTAGAAATTTGACTGGCTCTTCCGCTCACTCATCGGGCTCGACGTCACACTCGCATCATCATCACCATGGTACCCATGGCCATTCGCACCAGTCTCACTTCTCACCATACCCACATCCTGTCCAATCTTCGAGTCAAAGTCAACTCCAGAGATCCAACTCTTTTCTCTCGATTTCTTCCTCTAACACTGTTGGCTCGTCCGTCGGCTCGCCCACGTCTGGTTATGGCTCTGAAAGACCGGCCCTGCTGGGCGTGAACTCGACCGACTCGATCAACGGATTCCAGTTAACCACTTCGAAAACTAATGCCACTTTGATGGAAGATATTTACCCGACAAAGACATACACTGATCAACTTGATCCCCAGCAGCAGGACGATGTGCTTTCGTCCATTGAGAAATTTGGTATCAAGGATGAGTTCTCGCCAAGTTCGATGTCCAACACCCCCAACTCTCTGTCACAGGCCCAAAGACCGTACGTGGAGTCTTCTGCCGCAAGTGGAGCGGAGAAGATGGACAACAGAACTGTTCCAGACCCTGCTGCAGCGTATGAATCTCTCCCAGCTTCGGCTAACAGCCAGCAATCGCAAGTAAAGAGGGAACCTGACGCTCCCGTTGCTAATCTTTCAAGCGTTTTTGACCCTGACTCTGTGGGATTCAATTCCTTTTTATACGAACGTTCCGGAGATATCTCGGCCAATCAGTTGGGATCTTCGGGGCTTCTAGACGATTTTGGCCAGGGAGCCGCGAGTGTTCAACCTAACAGCCAAATGAACCAACGACAACAACAATTGCAGACGACTGATGAATCACCGTCATCTCAACAACAGCAACAACAAAGTATGAACCTTGGAGCGCCGGAGCTGTATTTGAACACTTTCATAGACTTTGCCAGCCATCAGCTCTAGTTAGTTGCTCTCAAAACGTTTTAAGAATGTGCAGCTCGCTTTCGGTTCCATCCGTGTTGGGTCTCGTCCTGTACCTTGAATGAGACTTTTAAGTCTACAATTGTGATGCTTTCCTGCTTTTTACTTCCATAATTTTATTGCTAGATTATGTCCCCCGACATTTATAAATCTTGCTCTAAATAGGCGGGCACGGACAAAGCTTGGCGACCCCCATCGCAAGTCTCCTCTCTCGCCTATTTACTGGTTGTAGTTTAGACACTCGTCCCAAAACTTGGACTCCAAATCTGAAACCTTGGCGAATATTTCAACCAATCGGTCTAAGCATTTTTGCTCATCAAAATTGTCTCCTTCCTTGGCAACTTTCTCCTTGACGTACTCCAGGTAATACGCGTTCAAAACACGCTCGCCCATTCCACAGCTCTCCAAATACCAAGGAGCCGTATAGTCGTTCAACCAGGATTTGTACATCTGTTCAGTGGTAAAATCTCCAGTGAGTTCGGACTTTTTCAGCTTTTTCTCAGACTCCCTCGCGTATTTCAGGGCTGTGCTATACGGACCTGAATCTCCAACTTGATATTTGGCTTTGCTCTGAACAATATTGGCAACGGCATGGTTGTAACCAAGCAAACAAGGCATCAAAGCGACTCTGCACAAGAGCCAGTCTTGTGTTTCCTCAAAAAGATCAACCAAGTAATTGGTGTAGCTCAAAGTGGCCTGGTTTGGAACTATGTCCTTTTCCAAGTCAAGACCAGGAAACATTTTCAAAAGCTTTGCTGAGTGTCTGGTCAATTCCGTGTTGATGGTTGCCAAAACATTATCCAAATACTCTTTCAACTCCTCGGTTGGGGAAATTTTGCGCAAGTTTTCGTGAACTAAACGGTAAGCCTCAAGGTATCTGTAATCCTGCTTCAGAAAATATTCGAACTTTGAGACTGGAAGAGTTCCGGCGTGGACTTTTTTCACAAACTCGTGCTCCGTATACGCTTTCCAATGAGAAGGGATAGCGTCATGCGTCATCAGGTACTCGAGAAGATTGAACTTTGGCAGAATTGGCGGCTTGATAGCAAACACATGGTTCACCGGTCCATTCAGTTTGGCCTCCGCGTGTCTGATTGTCTCGTTGACGTAAGCAATTGCACTGCCAACAGAGTCGGGCAGAGAGGCTCCTTTAGCTAAATGGCAGGCAATTGCCGAGCTCAGAGTACAACCTGTTCCATGTAGGTTGTGCGAGTGTATGTAGCGGGATCTGAAATCTGTTAAGTTGCCGGACTTGTGTTCGTAAAGAACGTTTATCACAAGACTAGGATCTTCCAAGTCCACCTCGAGGTTAGAGCTCAATGGTAATTGGCCTCCCTTCAGAAGAACATTCGTTTTGAGTCTGGAGCCAATGAACTTGGCGAGCAAGTAAAAATCGTCGACTGTTTTGATGTCCGTATCTGGTACTGCGTTGGGATCGGCACTGGCCAAGAGAGCTGTCAAAAACTCAGCCTCTCTGTAGTTCGGGGTGATCACCTCCACGTATTTGAACAGCTCCACCACCTTGCGCAGATTGGCCAAAGTGCTGAGTCTGTCTCCATTCTTCGCCACCAGAACAGGATCCAGCACGATTTTACGTCTGTTCATGCTGCCTTCAAAAAATGGTGTTATCACCTGCAAACTTTCCTCGGTCAACAAACCGACCTTGACGGCATCAATGGGTATTTGGTCATCAGCCAAGGCAACTAGAACCTGCTCCACGGTTTCGGCAGGCGTGTTGGAAACTCCAGCAACTCCCAATGAGCTCTGTGCTGTCACTGCAGTAATACAGGTGAGTCCAAAACATTTGTGAGCGGTGATGGTTTTGAGGTCGGCCTCGATTCCTGCTCCGCCGGACGAGTCTGAGCCAGCAATAGTCAGAACGCTTGGGAGATGAACGGGCTTCAAATCGCCCGCCAGACGTCTGGTCAAGTCAACAGTGTTTGTCACACTCATGGCTGTGTCCCCAAACAAGTGTGCTCCTCAATAATGCTTCCTCAAGTGGAAGTCGTATTTGAATGGCCGAAACGTTAGGTTTTTGCCTTTTATACTCTAATCCTCAACTAGAAAATCCCTTCCAAAAAGTTTGAAAGCTTGCACAGCCCGGTAAACTACCCCGGATTTTTCTCACCCCTCATTTGTCCCGCCTTTGAAATTTTTTTGCATCTGGAAACTTTACAAACAGGCTATTTCTGCAAAAAGGGAAGGATCTCTCGGCAGAGTAGGCGGTTGTATCAGGAAAAGAAAACAAGATTCTGGTTAGTCGTTACAAATTCGAAGATATTTTACTGTAGGCTTCGGCAAATCCGTCCACGAGAGCAGCCAGACCAATAGCACCTGGATCAGGTAATCCTCCTTCGCTCTCAAACTGCTTGAACTCGTCCTCACTGACGTAGGAAGCTCTTCCAAACTTGGCCTTCAGTTTTCTTGTAGACTCGGCTCCCTCGTGTGCAGCAACGTTGGCTCTGTTGAGGTCACCCTTGGTGGCCAGGAACGTATCGACAAACGGAGCAAGCGCGTCAATTAGCGTTCTGTCGCCTTTGCGGGCCCGGGTGTACTTGTACAACGAGTCCAATGCGTCTTTCAAGGAGACCGCCAAAATGGCAGGGGTGATCTCAAATCCTCCCTCCTTCACGTCCTTCTCTTTCAAGGACTTGGCCAAAGCCGAGACATAAATTGAGTATAGTCCGCCCGACGTTCCGCCCATCGCGGTTTCGACCACGTCGGTGATCTGGGTCAGCGACTTGACTCCGTCAGCCAGCTCCAGCTGGTTCCTGGCCAAAAGGTCTAAAATAGCGTGGGCTCCGTTGGCCAGGGTCTCGCCGCAGTCCCCGTCACCGGCGACGGTATCGTAAAGCGTAATCTTTGGCTCTTTCGTTAATAACTTTTTGCAACCAGACTCCAAAATAGCCTTGAAAACGGCTGTGTCCGCCTTCACTGTCGACGCAGCCGAGCCTTCGTCGAGGACCGGACCCTCCACAATGAACCTTTCTGGACGGGCCGTCCATTTGGCAGCACTCACGTTCGAGGTCCAGCCGGGAACGGTGGTCTGGTAATCTAGACACTCGAGAACTTCGGCACCGCCTGCCTTGGTCACGTTCAACAGCGTGATCGAGAATCCAGGACCGTCCAGTGACGTGGTGAAAGCTCCGGTGTAGACTCGGACAGGCTTGATTTTGTACTTGCTGTTCAGCTGCTCCACCACTGTGTTTTGAATAGCGTAAAGCTCGAGAACCGAAGTTCCCCCCAGATTGTTAATCAAAAGCGCAACCTCGTCCTTCTCTGCGAAATCAACGTAGTTTCTCTCCCTGTCTTCCTTGCTCAACAAATACTCCAGCAGCTCCGACACCAAAACGTCAATGGTCGGAATGGGCGAGACTCTCTTGATCCCCGACTCATTGTGGATACCCATTCCAACTTCAATCTCGTCCTCCTTCAACAGGTGTTTTGTTTCGTCCTCGTCTTCAGAATCCTCCTCCTCGTGGTGTCTATTTCCAGGTATCACAACGTGGTCCAAAGAAGCCCCAATGGTCACTAAGTTGGCAACCACGGCCTCCCCGAGCCGAAACACCTCGGAGAGGGAAGCAGAGTTACCGTTTTTGGCCGCCTTGGCTCCCACGATCTTGTGCACCAACGTCGTGCCGGCCAGTCCTCTTCTGCCAACCATTCCATTCTTGGTCCGTCCAACAGAAACATCGTCCTGAACAATCAGCAGCTCAACAGGATACCCCTCAGCCTTGGCCCTCTCCGCAGCCAATCCAAAGTGCAAGATGTCTCCAGTATAATTCTTCACCACAATGAGTGTACCTTTCTTAGAAGGCTTGGCTTTGAGTCCGGAGTAGATCTGCTTGGTGGAAGGCGAGGCGAAAACAAATCCAGCAACACCGACGTCTAAACATCCTTCGCCAACAAATCCAGCATGCAGGGGCTCGTGGCCTGATCCGCCTCCAGAAAGAACCATCACCTTCTGCTCGCTGGAAGAAGACGAATAGACAACCCGCTCGGACTCAATTAGCCGAAGATCAGGATTGACCTGGCAGAGCCCTTTCAAATGAGAATGGACAAGATCGTCCGAGTAGTTCCAGTGTTTAGTCGCCATGGCAGGTGTAGGGTGATTCAAAATTGCGTTGTAATGCTAACTTAACTGGAAAGGAAGAAAGAAAACGTAAGGAAATACGCTAAGCTCTTTTTTTCCGATAGTTTGCCTCTTAAACTTCGTTTTCCAGCCAAACGTCCCCGACCTACGCCCAAACCACAACACATCAATCCGACTATCATAGTCTATATTTATTTTGGAGCTCTAACTGCTTCTGAAAAACTACCCCTGCGGGGGATTTCGCGAGTCCGCCGGGAAACGCAAATGCGCTTAAAATCGCCAAATATATATTATTACGCGACCCTCACGGCGTGCCCCGCCCAGAACGGGGATTCTACTCCCACTTCTTAGCCGCGGCTCAGGCACCTTCAGTGGCGCGCGCCGCCCACGTAGCCTACCCGCGAAAATCGTACACTAGACTCGGACACCGGCCTGCGGTTCGAGCCAGGTTCTTTTTTCTATGTCACGTGAGCTTAGGCACGTGTCAGTGATAAGCCCAGTCCAGGCAGTGCAGGTGGCTGGTGCCGCGTTCCCGTGTCTGGAGTGACAGAAAATAATCAACTGTTGGTTACGGTTTCCCTCTTCTCCTCCCTGTTGTTCTCTTGCCACTGCCATCAGCACATACGACACTCTGTCGATGATCCAATCAAACGACATCCGAGCTCTTGCGTTTAACCAGGATTACTCCTGTTTGGCGGTCGGGTTTGAGAACTCGTACAAAGTGTACAACTGCGACCCTTTTGGAGAGTGTTTCCACAAGCATGACGATGGCGGAGCGAGTCTGATTGAGATGCTGTTCTCTACTTCTTTAATTGCCATTGTCGGCCTTGGCGAGAAACCGTCCAATTCGTCCCGAAAGCTCAAGATTATCAACACCAAACGAAAGTCTATTATCTGCGAGCTCACGTTCCCCACCTCTGTTTTGCTCGTCAAGCTCAACAGGAAGAGACTTATTGTGATACTTATAGACCAAATTTTCATCTACGATGTTTCGTGTATGAAGCTGCTGCACAACATTGAGACAAGCGCCAGCATCAACGACCGGATCATTGCCGACCTCAGTTCCAGTGATGATTCTATCTTGGTCTTCCAGCAATCGCACTTGCACGCCTCTCTGGCTTCGGCCGCGCCATCCGTTTCCAATTTGAAAGGCGGCTCACATTCGGCTGCCCGCTCCCTGTCTGGAACAGTTCCCGGCTCGGCCGCCGCTGCGAACGGCCATGGCGCTAAAGTCGTCGTCCCGCCATCCACCGATGACCTCCTGAGCAACCCGTCATCTGGAACCGTCATTTTGTTTGATGCCCTCAACATCCAGCCCCTCAACATCGTTGAGTGCCACAAGTCGCCCTTGCAAAAAATAGCCATATCAAAAGACGGGAAACTGCTCGCGACAGCCAGCGTGAAGGGGACGATTGTGCGAGTCTTCCGGGTCGCGGACGGCAAGAGGCTGTTCGAGTTCCGAAGGGGCTCTTACTCGGCTTCGATCTCGAGTCTGAGTTTCAATGTGAGTAGCACCATTCTCTGCTGCTCGTCAAACACGGGGACCATTCACTTCTTCAGACTAGACAGTAGCGCGGGAAACAGATCTGCTCTCGACGCACCCTCTTCGCGGGACCAAGCACCTTCAGCAGACGATGAGGCTGCGCTCAACAACTCGGAAAGCAGCCTTCCAAATGAATCCACGATCACCGACGAGGAAAACCTCGAAATCAACAGACTCATCAACAGCCAAATGCTTAGATCGTCACACCTAGGATCCGGGATGTTTGCTAATCGCAAGAAGTCGGCTGACTCGCTGAAGAGCTTTATCTGGGCACAGTCAAAGAGCTACTTGCCGTCCCAACTGAACTCCATTCTTGAGCCAAAACGCGACTACGCGTTCATCAAACTAAACACGGAGATAGAGTCAATTGTCGGCCTTGTCGAGAACAGCTGCTACGTGGTCACGTACAATGGAGACTTTCTTATCTACAACATACCCAGCTTCATCTCTGGTGGGGAGTGTGTTCTTCTGAAGCAGTACAAACTGGAGGAGTCACGGCCATAGGGGCAGAGTAGCAGAGGCGGCTGGCGTTGTGAAACTAGACCGTTCAGCACTCAGCAACTGCAGGGATCGACTTTGCGGCTGTCCCAGAAGGCGTCCGTAGAGCAGGCATCAAGATCAAACTCGGGCTCCAAAGTGGCAGAAGGCCTCGATCTCTGTCCCGGGACTTTTCGATTTTCTGCTTCTTCCAACACATACTTGTTTCCTTTGACTGGTGCACTCTCTGCTTCATTGTCTATAATTACTCGCATCTGAACACTGTATTTTTTCCAAATTGTATTTCTTTCTCGACACCCGTCTTATCTAATCCATCTCAGATAAAGGTATTTTGCACCGCCGCTCGTGGAAGATTCAGGCAATGTGGCGGTGCGGAAAAAAATACAAAACCAGTTTGAAACCCATTCGCAAATATTTGAGACTGGATCGCATTTAACGCGTCAAAACAGTGCCAGAACAGCAAATGAGCAGTGGAAAATAGCGTATATATCTGATCAAGTCGATCAAATCTGAAGGGAAATGACTTAGACGCAACTTTGTCTTCTTTGGGGGCACCGCGCGATGTACAGCTCCCGCAAAACAACGGCTCAAAACAGGTCTACAAACCCAACCCCATACCTCTGTTTGAAATCACGATGGCTGCAAGTGATTTGGAGCGACTGTTTGTTGGGACTTTCTCTGGTTATTGTACTGGTTTGTGCTGTTTCCAACACTTTCCAAGGTTTTGTCGAGCGCCAAAAGTCTTCTTTTGACTCCGGGGTGGCGAAGTCAGATACCGAGTCAGGCGGAATCTCCACCATTGATGTTGTGTTTCAGCCTGTTGGGGACGTGGAGATTGATATTGGTGGTATTGAGCAATATTCTGATGACATTGATGCTTTGAAAAGAGATTTGGACAATTTTGAGATCTTGATAGGATTTGAAGTGAACTCATCGATTTGGGAGCTGCAGCTGGTGGTCAACAATACACTGGAAAATGTCCATTCAGCCCAGTCGAACGAGACAGAATTTCAAAGCGAGTTCGAGAATGTCATAGAGCAAATTAATAGCACTCTGTACACCAGCTTGACTCAACAAAATCAACAGCAGGAGTCCTTGAAAGAAACCCTTCAAAATCAGGCTGTCTATCTTGGTTCCTCGGTCACTCTGGACTCAATTGGAATTAACTACACTTGGATCAGTGGATTCCTGCAGCAGATGGTCAATGACAATCGGTTTGACCTTGAAACAGACACTCTTTACGCCGAGCTTTACGACTCGAAGGCAGAATTTTTGTCCTGGTTAGACACCACTCGCTCGACTGTTCAAGACGATTTGGCTGAAATCTACGCCAGTGTCCTCAAAAACATAACTGAGATGGAGTCGAAATACACAGATAACACTGTCGTTCTACGTTCTGTCAGTCCGAAAGCTGATGTATTGAGCTCCTCCAACGGTTCCAGCATGTCTTTTCAAAACTCCTCTTTATTCCTCGATTATAACGGCCCCATCAAACGAGAGACAAACAAAGTCTATATCATTCTGGGAGTGGTTTTGGGTGTAACTGTTCCCATATGTTTGCTCTGGCAGTGGCTCCGATACAGACACGAATCCCAGCAGGCTTTGGAGACAACGTTTGATTCAAATCTGCAAACAGATCAACTTGCATTCGTATACAGAACGCTCGATTTCGAGGCCTTTAAGTTGGCTGAAATTATCGGCAGGAAATTGGGTTTACGATGCTCTGACCAGAGCGTGAGAATTCACTATTTCTTCTCGTTTTGGCTAAGTTCGCGCTCCAACTTCTTCAATGCCACCAAGCTGATGTGGCTTGCTTTAACGTTATATCTCTGCTGCAGCCAGATCTCCAAAGAGCTTCCTTCAAATCCAGGCGACTATCTAGCACCATCCGGTTCCGCTGAGTACACAGAGAACAGAACTTCAATCTACCGACTTTCGGCCGGCTCTTTCACAATGGACTCAAGAAACAGTTCCTTGGACTTGGACTTTATCGTCGATTTTGTCGCACTGGTGGAGGACAAGCTGGATCAATTGAACTCCGAAATCGAAGATTATTTCACTGATACTAAGCTAAGCTCCATTCTGTTTTACAGGGGGGTTGATAAAACACTTCCCAGCAGCTTCTACTGGCTAGAGAGCTCTTCAATCAACATTTCAGGCTCCTCAATGACTCTTGAGACTTCGCTACTGACTGAGTTTTCCTACCAGGAGGACATGAACTACCACTTTGTGTTGCTCTCTTCTCTTAGTTCACTGAAATCAGCATTCCAAGACTCGGTCATTGCTCTGGTCTATTTCGTGAGTGCGCTCGCATTGTCGGTGGTGTTCTATCTGGCTGGGTTGCTGGCTTATCAGTGCTTCCGGTGATAATGTGGCGAGTGCGTGGCTGTGCGCGACAGAATATTCACCCGCTCCGCATTACCCGGCTGATAAATAAATTTTTCTTTGCCAAAAAGTTGGAACAAAGAGGTTGAAAAAAAATCATTTTGAGGTTTAACGAGCATAACAAAGCAGGGGAACGATTGTGAGATCGGTAGAAGGAGGTTGAAACCGTCAAACAAGAAAAGGGTGTCTAACGCACTTATTTGTGGCTCAAAATGTCTCACAGGAAGTTGCAACAGTAAGTATAGTGAAGATTAAGGGTGATCGGCGGAGTTATCAGACATGTCCGACCAGCTAAGAAACAGGGTGAATCTACGGTTTCCAAGGGTGACGCAAGAAAATTGTTGTCGGAGGGGCATCCAATTGTTTTTCTGTGAGCAACCAGTTCAATTTGGCAAGTTAATTGTGATTGTTCAAAGTTGATCCGATCGGATAAATCGAATTCCTCATCTGACTATAGGCTCCCACCCCGAAACGCCGCTGATTTGACCGAATCGAGTCTGTTTTCGCAGCGTCAGACTGTCTGACCCGTACACCTGCCCAGTCAGATTTGTCATGAGTTCTAACATGGGTTCTGATCCGCCATCTAGGGAGATTGACCGGGTGTTCAAAAAGATAGGGGAAGGACTGGAGATTTTCAATACGCTCTATGACAGACACCAAAATGCCATGAACGGCTCGCAAAAGGACAAGCTGGAGTCAGATCTGAAAAAGGAAATCAAGAAGCTGCAGCGATTCCGAGAACAAGTGAAGAACTGGCAAGCCACCAACGAGGTGAAAGAAAAGGAGAAGTTGAACGAGAACAGAAGATTGGTTGAACAGGCGATGGAGAAGTACAAAGTGGTGGAGAAGGAGTCCAAGACCAAAGCCTACTCGGACGAGTCGCTTGCGAATCACGAGGTGCCGCAAGAGGAGAACGAGGCCATGGAATTTATCAGGCAGTGTTTGGACGAGATACAACGACAAGAGGAGGTTTTGGAGGCCGAGTTGGACAAGCTGGGAGCCAAGAAAGGCAGAAAATCTTTTAGTTACGCTGCTGAGGAAAGAAAGGCTGAAATCGAAGAAATGCTGGAGACCCACTCGTTCCACACGGAGAAATTGGAGATCATCTTGAGACTATTGGAAAACCAAGTTCTTCCTCCAGAGCCAGTCATGAGCATCCAGGAGGACATCAAGTACTACTTGGAGGAGAACCAGGACCCGGACTTTGTGAACGATGACACGATCTACGACGAGCTGGATCTGGATGCCGAAGAGCCGATCATTCACGAGGTTCAAGGTTCGTTGTCGAGTTTGGGGCACAAGGATGACGACATAGTAAGTGAAGCTGCGGTTGCGATCACCAGCACCACGACCACGCCGGTGAAGACCAAAAAGAAGGAACCTGCAACGGTTCCCGCGCCCGCATCTCCCCTACCCAGAGTTGTTTCTAGCAGCAACAGCAGCACGCAAACGACCTCGAACTCCACTCCAACTAATATCACTTCGTCTCTCGCTACAGGGGCACTTCCTGGGTCCTCAATACCTGTGATGACCACCTTGAAGCCAGCGCCGGTGCCCGCTAAGCCAATTGGCGATCTGAAATGGTCCACTGCCCTCACCGCCGGCAACACGCTGAACGGAAAGACCAGTCAGTCTACAACCAACGCTACAGGTTCCACCAGCTCGGCTACGTTAGCGAGCTCTTTGTCTAAGCTTCCGGTCGCCTCCAATGGAGTGATACCCTCGCAAGAGTCGGTCGCTGAAACAAAGTCAGCCAATGACAGCAACGGTTCAGTTGGTAATGGTAGCACGTTGAACACCAACGCTTTGAATGCTGCCAGCGTTTTGGAAGCACTCAAGAAACAGAGGCCTCAGGATGCCAGTCCGACGCCCGCCGCTCCTATAAGTGGGATCCAGTCTTTAGCCAGCAGCACGACCTCTGTTGCTGCCGTCTCGGAGAAAAACTCGGCGATGAAGGGAGTCGTGGAGGCTGAGAATGATGAGAACTTCAGATTTCTGCCTCCTGGAATTCAAAGTACGATCCTTTCGTTTGTGATTGCCCGGAATCGGCCCGAGAACGAGAGAATTCCGTCGCTATCGAGTGTTGGAACGATGCTTTCGATACCAAGAAGCTTCTCTCCGCTTTCTGAAGGGAAGTACCCACCGGGCCTAGAGACCCAGAGAGCGGATATCATCTGGAACTCGATCAGAACCTCGGCAAACATTGACATTGATGCTCAAAACGTGGACTCGGCAACCCTGTTCTACGCCTACTATTTTGCGTTGTCCCAGAAGGAAAGAGAAGTTGCCGCTTCTGTCCTAGCCTCGAGGTTGTGGCGAGTGAACAATAGCAAAACAATGTGGTTCCAACGTCACTCCCAAGTCAAAGTCAGCGGAGACGGATTTGAAATTTCCGATTTCAACATTTTTGATGCGAAAAAATGGAGTCTTGTTGAGAAGAGAAACTACAAAGTGGATTACTCGCAGTTTTCCTGAGACTTCTAACGATATCTAGCGCCATCATTTAGCTGAATAAAAGTAAAAACGTCGATTATCGATCAATATGCTATAAAATTGTATCGCTCATAAAGTTAACTGCTTTCGAATCCACTGAAATCCGAAGGTTCTTCGTCAGAGGATTCTTGGTCACTTTCACTTTCACTTGCACCATCTTCCTTGTTTTCCCTTCTGGCTTTTGACCTCTCCTTTCTTTGCAACTTCTTGTCCTTCTTCTGTTGAACATTGGCTTGTTGTTGCTTCTTTCTCTTTTCCTTCTCTTTCTGTCTAACAGCGTGGACCTGGTCCAACTTGCTGATCTCCTTCAACGACTTCTTGATGTACGAATGGTAAATGACCTTTCCGGAGCAGACACCGTCCTCGATTTTCACCAAATCAAGCTTCATTCTAGGGCCAATCTCCGTGAGTTTCACCGCCTTCTTTCTTCTGCCCGAAACAGCCTCGGCCGATTCGGCTGATTCAGCGCTTCCGGCGTTGGTTCCGGCACTGGCAGCTGGCGCCTTTCTCGTCTGCACGGAATCGTCCGCAACCTCAACGACGGCATCGTCCTCCACCTCAGAGTCAGAGGTGAATCCTGCCTGTGCGTACGGGTCCAAAATTATGTCAGCAACGTCGTTCACCTTGGACAAATTAGGAAGGGCCTTGTTGAGCTTCTGTTTCACTCTCACGAGTTTCTTCACGTTTTTGGAAACGTCAACCAGCTTGGTGTCAATAACATAGTGTCTCAGTTCAATAACTCCTGTTTCGCGGTCTTTGTTTAAAAGCAAAACTCTCTTGATGGTTCCAACTTTGGTGGCCTCGGGCGAGATTGGAGGAAACATGTTCTGGAACATTGTGATAACAAGCTTGTCGTGATGATCTGCATCCCTTGGGTTGGTGAAGCCGCTCATCACCAGTAGAGGAGGGTTCAAAAACTCAGGAGAAGTCTTGCTCACAGACTTGGGAGTCTTTTGGTACCGTCCGACATCTTTACATAAGGAATATTCAGAGACTTTGAAGGTCACTGTAGGCCCCTTTGGCATTGTGGCCATGCGAAGTTGCGTTGATCCAGATTCCTCGTTCTGACTGAAAACCATCAATTGAGAAACCCCAAGCGGACCTGCCAGCACAACAAAGTCCTTCAACTTGTTCTTTTTTCTCTCCTGCAGACTGATGGCTGTGTGCGGTTGCATCATGTTTCTGGTGTCTCTCACCAGCTGTGTAAGCGTGTGGTTGTGCAACGCCGTTCCCAGGTGGATCACCATAGATCTTGGGATCTTGGCGAGCTGCTCTTCGCTCACTCTCACGTGAGTTCTCTTCTTTTGTCTTCTCTTGGCCATTTCTTGTTACTGGGTCTGATTGAAGATGGTACACCACAATAAAACCAACTGACTACGGTATATACTCTACTCAATAAAAGGAGCTCTTTTGAAAATTTTCAAGGCTTTTGAAATTTTTTTTTCAAAATTTTTTTGCTGATGTAATCTGATTTGAAAATTTTCCAAAAAGATAAAAAAAATAAAATAAAAGATTAGAGAAAGCTGTAGATAAATTGAGAAGACAATTCAGCAGTAGAAGACCCTTCACCTATCGAAACAGTTGACCAACTTGACAATTGAGAATGTCACCTAGCGTTCACAAGGACTCCATGAAGAGATCGCATGGCTCCTCGCGGGTTTCCAAACCAGCCAAGGCTGCCAAATCAGGAGCATCAAGCAAAATTGACATTGATGCGTTGAAACAGAAGTTGAAGTCCTCCCAAAAGACGGAAAAGAAGGAAGAGGAAGTGACGCCAAAAGACAGCGATTCAGCCGATTCTGAGGAAGACAAAGAAACTGATGAAGTGGAGATTACTTCCTTCCAAGAACTTGGTCTCAAACCGGACATTTTAGAGGCAATAGAGAAGTTAAACTACACCAAGCCAACTCCTATCCAAGCTCAATCTCTCCCTCATAGTCTGCAAGGCAGAGACATGATAGGAATCGCACAAACTGGATCTGGAAAAACCGCCGCCTTCGCTATTCCGATTCTGCAGGCGCTTTGGGATGCCCAGACCCCCTACTTTGCCTGCGTCTTGGCTCCAACTAGAGAGTTGGCCTACCAAATCAGAGAAACTTTTGATGCCCTTGGCTCGAATATGGGTCTGAGATGCAGCACCATTGTTGGTGGTATGGATATGATGGACCAGGCCAAGGAGTTGATGCGCAAACCACACGTTATTGTGGCCACTCCAGGTAGATTGATGGACCATTTGGAGAATACGAAAGGGTTCTCGCTCAAGGCCCTGAAGTTCCTTGTGATGGACGAGGCCGATAGACTGTTGGACATGGAGTTTGGCCCTGTGTTGGACAAAATTCTGCAAATCATCCCGAAAGAAAGAAACACGTATCTATTTTCTGCCACTTTGACCTCCAAGATCGAGAAGTTGCAGAGAGCGTCTTTGGCAAACCCTGTCAAGGTTGCCGTCAACAACAAATACTCCACTGTGGATACGCTCATACAAACTCTCATGGTGGTTCCAGACGGATACAAAAACACCTATCTCATATACCTTTTGAACGACTACCTGGGAAAATCCACCATCATTTTCACAAGAACATGTGCTCACGCTCAGCGTGTGGCCCTGTTAGCGCGTATTCTGGGATTTTCATCCATCCCTCTACACGGACAGCTTACTCAAGCTCAACGTTTGGGAGCTTTGAACAAGTTTAAGGCGGGAGAAAAAACGATCCTCGTGGCCACCGACGTGGCCGCCAGAGGTCTGGATATCCCGTCTGTCGATCTGGTTGTGAACTACGATATTCCAACGGACTCCAAAGCGTACATCCACAGAGTGGGTAGAACTGCCAGAGCTGGACGCTCTGGTAAGTCTATTTCGTTGGTGACGCAGTATGATCTCGAGCTCATTTTGCGTATAGAGAAGGTGATCGATATGAAGCTACCAAAGGAAGTCCCTGATAAGAATCAGATTCTTGCGTTGCACGATTCCGTCGACAAAGCTGCTGCTCAGGCCGTCAGCAAGGTGAAGGAATTCCACGGAAAGCGTAAGTTCCGTCAAAAGAACTAAGCGGGTCGGATATCCGCTGTCTAACTAGTCATTATAATGTCGATCCAAGAACGTTTATCGGTTTGAGTAGTCACGAAGAAATCGCAAGACTTGGATTTATGGCCCATATAACATCCTTACACCGCTAATAAATTTCCGGTAATTCTGTCTGAAAAAAGCCCTATATAAAATCTACCTTATCCTCACATGTTTGTCTCTTTTCATCCTTGCCAGACAACCACTCTTTCGATCAAGGTATGGGATCAAACGGCAGACAGCCGCTGTCGCTGGATGAGCTGTTGGCACTGAAAAACAATACTAACAGCGCTGCTTCAGCTGTTGAAGCCAAACAAAAGACCAAGTTCCTCTCGAAACGACAGAGAGAACAACTACGGATAGAGGAGCAGATCCGCAAAGATGACGAGAAAAACCAACAGCAGTTGGCGAACAAGAAGAAATCGCAAATGCAGGATGTTTTGAGACGACAACAACAGAGTTCCGAATCGAAATTGCCTCTGGGAGCTACTCCAACAGGTCAGAGGGAAAGCAGTCGTGGAAAAGATCGCAAGAGAAAGTTCAATTTCGATTGGGGTCTTGAGGAGGATACGACGGGAGATTTCATTCCAATTGTGCCCCGCAAATGGTCCAAAAACACCGATGCCACCGCGAGAGATGACGATTTAAATGAGATCCACTGGTCAGAAAAGTCTCTCGACCAGATGACAGAGCGCGACTGGAGAATCATGAGAGAAGATTACAACATAAGTTCCAAGGGAGGCAAAGTTCCCAATCCGTTGCGAAATTGGAGCGAAAGCGAGATATCGCCCTTGATTATCGAGAAACTGGATAACTTGGGGTACCGCGAGCCGACGTCGATTCAACGAGCCTCCATTCCAATGGGTCTTACTGGCAGGGACACCGTTGGTATCGCAGAGACTGGTTCTGGTAAAACATTGGCCTTCTTGGTGCCCATTTTAAATTATATTCTGAAACTTCCTCGCCTGGAGAGCTATGAAGGGCCCTACGTTTTGATCATGGTCCCTACCAGAGAACTAGCGTTACAGATCGAAAAAGAGTTCCTGAAGTTCGGGAGCTTACGGTTCGACGTTGCTTCGTTAATTGGGGGCCATTCGTACGATGAAAACATCTCCAAGTTCGCAAAAGGAGTTGAGGTGGTGATCGGTACTCCTGGAAGATTGGTTGATTGTCTGGAAAAGGAAATCATGTCGCTCAGCAAATGTTACTTCTTGGTGATGGATGAAGCAGATAGGATGGTTGATATGGGTTTTGAGACAGACGTTAACAAAGTGCTCGATAGTCTTCCAGAAGGATCATTGAACCCGTACTACTTTGGAAAAGATAACAAGCCGAAAAGAACCACAATGATGTTCACGGCTACAATGCCACCCGCGATTCAGAAGATCACTTCCAGATACCTCCAAAACCCAGGTACGGTAATGGTTGGAGAGGTCGGCAGTGCAGTCGATACGGTTCGTCAAGAGGCGATCCAGGTTTCGAATGACGAGGAGAAAAAGCTCAAGTTGCTTCAAAACGTGTTGGGACGCAGACAGTTCACCCCTCCTATTATTGTCTTTGTCAACTTCAAAAAGACATGCGAGATGATAGCCGAGTACCTCTCCGAGCGGGGGTTCAAAGCTGTCACGATGCATGGTTCCAAGACGCAGGAGCAAAGAGAGAGTTCGATTCAGCAGGTGAAGTCGGGAGTGTCAGAAATCTTGATCGCGACAGACGTGGCTGGTAGAGGTATTGATATTCCGGACGTTTCGCTCGTAGTCAACTACCAGATGGCCCGAACAATAGAGGACTACACGCACAGAATTGGTAGAACTGGTCGTGCTGGTAAGCGTGGTACCGCCATCACGTTCTGGGATCCGCAGGAGGACAAGGAAGTTCTCTATCAATTGAAACTCATGCTGATCAAAAGTCCGTTGAGTAAATGTCCTGAAGATTTGAGGAAAAATGAGTTTTCTCAGCGCAGAATACTGAGGAATATTGATAATTGAGGTGTTAAATGGTTCTACATTAATTCAAGATTTTAGTCGTCATCGCTGCCATACCCTGCGATCGTTGTTTGTAGGTCGAGTTTTGGTTTTTGTGACTCGGTTGCTCTTTTTTTTAGTAACTTCCCCAGTATTCCAAGTGAATCGTTGTTGATGAGACTCTTTGCATGCTCTGATGAGGTGATCGCCTTTGGGGGAGAAACCGGTGGTTCCAGCTCGTCCTCGGATGGTTCCAGAACCATCACTTTTTGCTTCTTGAGTTGTTCCTGTTCTGCTGATTGTAGTCTGACCATGAGCTTTTTTGCCGTCTCAAGCGCCGTTTGATCGAGCTCGTCTCTGTGTCGCTTTTGGGCTATCGGGTCAGGATCCTCGTGAGCCCATCTGATGTTGAGGGCCTCGTTTTCGTTGCTCTCCACCAGACTCTGGCCGTGCATGGCCTCCTTCGCAAATTGGGCCTGGCTCTCCATCTTGTAGGTGACAAAGGCTATTTTTTTTTCCCTCAATACTCTTATTCTTTCAACCTTGCCAAACTCGCCAAAGTTTTTGTTCATAAGAAGTTCAATATTGCCTTCTGCCGAATGCATCCTCCCAATATAAAGGGTTTTGTTGACCGAGTTGAACGATCCGATACCAGACATGTCGTCCCGGTAATCTGCAAACTTCTCCCGGCCAAAGCAGTCCACTGTGGAGGGATAGAAGTCAAATTCCCCTGGTAGTCTGTGCAAATAATCGCAGTTTTTTCCATTGCAACAACATCCTCTGGCGAAATAGAGACAAACGTACTTGGACCTGTTGATGGAGTCAGGTTCGGAATGTTTATCTGCTCGCGTGTATCCTGAGTCTTTGGCCACGTGACATCTTGTTTTAGAGTGTGCGAGTGGGCCGTTGCCGTTTCCCTCTCCACCAGACCATTTGCTGTACCAGAGGTTGAAGATTTGGCCTGACTGTTCCGGTTTGGAGTCTGCGGCAACCGATTTGGGGTCTAACTGCACACGGGCCGGCCTTTTTGCGGCTCTCGGCCTCTTCACCATCTGTAGATCCGTTTTCACTTCTGTCATATGGTAATTTGCCGGCTTGGGGTAAATTCTGCCATCTTCAAAGGAAGAATATTCATTAAACAAGGAGAACAAAATACATTTTATATGGAAAAACAAAAAAAATAAAATAAAAAGTTAGCTCAAGAAATGCAAGTAAATAAGTTCCCCTTGGCGTGCCGTCTTTTGTTCTTTTGGCCAGGGAGCTGTTTTTTGTGGGATTAAACCGACTCCAGGGAGAGAATCCAAGATGGTGGAGTCACAGGAATCTCCATATGACTCAATCACGTTTGGTAACACGCTGTCGCTGCGAGTGGACGGCAATTTTCTGTCCACGATGTCGATAGCCCCCAGCGGAAGAGATGCTGTTTTGGCAGGTAGACGGGGGTTGTTTGTGATAGATTTAGACGACCCGTTTGCCGCTCCCCGCTGGCTGCATCACGAGACTTCCTGGGAAGTGGCGGACGTTCAATGGTCGCCACACAAGTCAAAGCCGTCGTGGGTTGTTTCTACCTCTAACCAGAAGGCGATGGTTTGGAACCTGGCCAGGTCGTCACACAACGCAATCGAGCATGTTCTGCACTCGCACACAAGAGCAATCACCGACATCAATTTCCATCCCAACCATCCAGAGCTTCTGGCCACCTGTTCGGTGGACACAACGGTGTTGTCTTGGGACTTGAGATCGCCTAAGAAGCCAATTAATCAGTGGGCGGATTGGAGGGCCTCTGCCTCTCAGGTGAAATGGAACTATCAGAATCCGAATGTGTTGGCCTCATCGCATGATAACTACTTGCTGGTATGGGATATACGTAAAGGCGCGATTCCAATACAGAAAATTGAGGCCCACAACGCCAGGATCAATGGAATAGACTGGAGCAGGGAGGACGAACACGAGATCATATCCTGCTCCAACGACATGAGCGTCAAGTTCTGGAACTACCAAAAGCCAGACAGCGCGCAATACACGATACACACCGATTTCCCTGTGAGCAGAGCCCGACACGTTCCATTTGGCGACCATTGTTGTGGAATAATGCCTGCCAGAGGTGGCCAGAACTCGATCTACATTGTCAAATACAAGGATGAGGTGGGTGAAGGAAGGTTGAAGCCGAGTTACATATTCAAGGGTCACACGGAGCCTGTTAAAGACTTTTTGTGGAGAACAAGGCACTCGCCCAATACGGAGATAGACGATAGAGAGTTCCAGCTTGTGACCTGGTCTGCAGACTGTGACTTACGACTGTGGCCAATCAATGATGACATTAACGATAATTTCAACTACGCGAAAAACCAGCCCGTTACCGAGGGACGAAAACTGATTGATTTTGAATACAAGTCGTACAGACAAGAACCACAGATGAGCTCTGAAAACAGCCTCATCATCAGAAAAAGACGTAAGAACGATGTGGTGTCGAGCAGAGGCAGCTTTACCTTGCATAACGACCAATTCAACCACCTGAACTGGATTGCAGGCATCAAAATCGGACAATCTGCTTTCCAGCAGGTCGACAGCACCAACGTAAACGGACTGAATGAAGGCTCCGATGACACACAGCTTGCCAATCTTGGAGAAGAAGTCAGCAATGCAGGGCACAAGTTCCCCAAGCTTCGATTTGAGAGAATCTCCGTTTCCACCGGTAATCTGGTAATATCTCTCAATGGTCCGTGGCATCCAGAAAATAAGGACGAATTGATTTTCATAAGGGTAGAATTCAATTTTCCCAAAGACTATCCGGCTCCAGAAGGAGTTCCTAGATTCAAAGTCGAGGAAACTCATGAGCTGAAGGACGAAAAACGTCGAGAAATCCTGGCAAGTTTGGAGGATATTGCTCAAAAATGTTGTGCTGCCAAAAAGTTCTGCTTGGAGTACTGTCTTAGGTTTCTTCTGGGCGAAAAGATCAACCTAGACTTCCAGCAAGAAGATGACCTCACTTTAGACCCATTCTCGATTCCTTATAAAGAGGGGAACGATTTGTTGACCTCAGACGACGAGGACGAAAGCAACATGTCTTCCATTTCTGGGCAGGTCAGCGTGGCATCCACTGACTCTGACGTGGATGACGAGCTCGCGCCGGTTGCGGAGCCGAACAATAAACCATCTTTCGACAGCACACCTGTTCCAAAAGGCTGTGGTGCTATTTGGACCTCAAGTGGTCATCTTGTGTGTTTTTTCATTCCGAAGGAGGACAAGAAAGAGCAGCCGCAGGTGATTAGGTTTGGACAACAAGGATTCAGTCTTGTCAGCGGCCTGAAGAACAAGAAGATCGAAAACGGTCTGGAGCTGTCTGTTGAAGGCAAGAAGCAATTGGACAAAGAAGACGCATTTGACAGCGACGCCAGCTCCCTGAGCTCAGAAGGAAGCTTTTCAAACGATTTGGACATCCTACAGTACGAGAGACTTTATCGGACCAAAGTGCCTGTTCTATTGCGGGACGCCGCTATTGGTGTCCGACAGGTCTCTGTAGCTGGAAAGAGCGGTACACAGGGGAACGAACAGTCTGCTTTGACAGACAAATCCCAGGGCACTCACAACTCCAAGGCCAGGCCCAACAAGAATATCGTGAAAATCTACGACTTCCGAGACCTAATACCGGCCAAGATGGAGCTCGCTTACGAGTACAGGGTTTTGGGTGATACGCCCGAGAATCTCGCTAAGCACAACGCTTCGGTTGCTGACAAGTTTGGGTACAAGAACCTCGCTGATTGTTGGAGCTTGTTATCGATTGTCCTGGTGAAGGACGTGAAACTTGATGAGAGCATGATTGAAAATGCTGGATTAAATCCAGTTTTACAACTCGAGCTTCTGAGCAAGTTCACGAGCCCAAAAAGTGAATCAGAGTTGGCTCACAATTACAGATTCTACTGGGGTTCGCATCCGTTTGGGGGACGCTGGCTGGCCAGAGAAATCATGAGGTACTATGAGAGGTTGGGAGACATACAAATGGTCGCTATGCTGTCGTGCGTGATGCACGAACACCTGGTAAACAAGGAGAAATCGAACGTTCCAATCAACACACCTTATGCTCTTCCTGAGCTCAGGGCCACGCATTCCAGCAGACCGAATGCTGCCCCAGGAAGTCAGGGAGTTCTGACTGCTCAAGATCATCAAGTCACGCGCCGCTCGAGAAGGGGCAGTTCTAGTTCTGTTGTACCAATGCACAACGTTTCTTTCGACACAAGATACTCGAGATCCATTGTCAGTCCGAACAACAGTCCAATGAACCCGTACCAAAGACCCCACTTCAAATCGCAGCACAAATTTTCATCTGTGAGCACGGCCTCAATTGCGGACTACACGAGCATGCCCAGCGGTTCCCCTGGGGAGTACTACACATCCAATCGCAGAGGCATCCGGCCGCAAAAGATCTCGCTACATATGGGCCACGCCGACTCTTTTTCGTGGAACATGGAGCCGTCTCCTGGTACGGTTTCTCCGTCGTCGATGTCTTCTTCGGGCAACGTTTTCAGCCACGCGTTTCAGAAGTCGATGTCTGGCGTGGAGATGAACGGACGTTCGTCGAGAGGCAATCCTGTTCCGACTGTTTCTGTGCAAATGTTGAATCGGGAAGAGCTCGATCTTTACGAAAACGTCTATTCGATGAAACTCCTGGACATGTTTGATGCAGAGAAGCTTGAACTCTATCGGAGGGAGTACGCCGAGCTACTTTTCTGCTGGGGATTGCCGGTGAGTCGAGCCAAAATCCTCAAGTTCAACTACGCCGAGACGAAGAACGTGGACTCATATCGCCAGCATCGCGGGGAAATCGGATGGCTGCGGCCGAACGGGGAGCCATCTGCCGCCCCTGTTGTCTCCACTGAACACCCATACGACGGTTGGACACGAATGAAGACTCAACGACAATGTCATATCTGTGGCTTACTGGTTACGAAAAGACTGGTTGTTTGTACGGTCTGCAACCATTTACTCCATGCCGAATGCGCCCTGGAATGGTGGGAGCACCAGCTGATGACCGAGTGTCCAAGCGGGTGTGGATGTCGCTGTGTTGAACAGAAACTGCGCGACTTGGACCTTTGAAACGAGTACTTGAAATAGTAACGAACATTTTTCCCCGGAGTGTAAAAGTCGTGCGCTCGACTCAAACGCCTGTTTTTGAGACAGGACGATAGAAACATTTAAAAAATTAAGGATATAGAAGTTGTTTTGCAAAGGCAAAAAGGGGACCTGTGAACTGTTTCAGAAATATTTAAGGTTGAACGGGATTGTCAAGAACGCCCTCAACGTGGAGATGTCGAACAGGTCGAGCCACGACGTTCGTCGCCAGCTCTTCCGGGGAATCACAACTAGGATATCGTCGCACAACTACAACGGGTACGGGCGAGATGAGCGCAAAGAACAAGGCGTGCAAGGCATCCAAGGAGTACAAGGATCTCAAGGCTCGCCGTGCCAGGTGAGTCAACAGACTCCACAGATTCAACAGACGCCTGGGACGCCCGGGACTGGGACGGGCGGGCCCGTTTCCGCGGTTCAGATGTCACAGCAACAGCAGCAACAACTGCTGTCTTTGCCTGGCGCGGAGACGTCTTCGACATCCTCGTCCAAGAGCAAACGGAGTCTGTTGAAAAGAAATATGATTACGCCCAAGCTGACTTCAAAGTCGAGCGCTGTTCATTTCACGCCCGGCAGCACCTACTCGTCATCGAGCACGATGACAAACTCTACGGAGACGAACTCCACGCGTAACACAGACAACATGATTATACGACGGAAGGCGGAGCCGGGGGTGGATGAGTACGACTACAAGACGTTCAGCACCAGCCATCCGTTGCGGCTTTCGAAAATCCGAGCGTTTGAGCAGGCGGAGATGGCGTCGCACGTTTACTTCTCGAAAGACGAGGAGTCGGACTCGGAGTCTGAGTCGGGAAATAACATCAGTGACGACGACACGATATTGATACAGATTCCTGGGCTTTCTGTGCGGGAAACGCGTGAGATAATGAAGGAAACGGGCAGCGACGACCGGCCAATGGAGGACATTTACCTTGAGCAGGACCCGTTCGTCTCAGTTTCCGCCGACAAGCGTCTCAAGATGATGAAGAATGCGCTCCGGCCTGTCACGGAGGAGCAGCTGGTGGCGAAAAAGCTTCGAAACTCGCAGCTGAGTCGGGTTTTTCAGACCAGTCCGCGGTTTTTGAAGGATCTGGACCTGCAGGAGTTTGAGTTCTGGGAGTTAATGAACGAGGAGTTTGACAAGGAGATGGAGTCTGTGGAGGCTGAGGAGCGAGGAGCTACGAGCTCCAGAGGCAGCGAGCGGAATGGGCCGGGCGCAGGCGGAGGCGCAGGATTGAGTCTGCTGGACACCCCGTTGGAATCGCTGCAGCGGGTCATCACTCCAGAGCTGTCGGCCATGATTTTCGACAAGCTTCGGCGCAAGATTAAAAGCGGCCTGGACTAGTTTGCGGGAGCAGGTGTAGGTGACGGGTGACGGGGTAACGAGGCTGTGTCATTTTACAGCCACCCTCGCACCAGCCAGCCACCTGTGTCAGTCATTTTTCTGGTCAGCTACGACTCAGCCACTACCAGCTCTGACACAGCCACCGCTTCAAAAAAAAAGTGCGAAGTGGCAGTCTCGAAAGCTCAAGACAGGAAAGTTGTGAAATTAATACGGTGTATAGAGGGATGTACGAGTAAAGAGTGAGTGTTTAATTTCAAGTCCGGACTGCTGAAGGGTATACGAGTGGCATTGGATTAGCGATGAACGTGATCAAGCTACAGGTAAGTTTCTGAGCGGCAAGGGCAGGTCAATTCGGACGGTATGACTATCCGGAACCAGCTCGGAACGGGCCCCGTGAGGTGGCAAAACAGGCACATTGATACTAACAAGGAGGTCAATTCAGAAAAAATTTCCCGTCCTGCAACAGCAGGACCTGTTTAGTATCATTGAGGACTTTAGGAAGATCGATTTGGACGACAAGGGATGGGTCGACAAGAAGCACGTTATTGAGACGGTTTCGAGCGAAGGCAAGGGCTCCTACGACGACGTCAGAGAGGCCTTGAAACAAGTGAGTGTTGACGCTTCCGGTCACGTGGAGCTGGAGGACTACGTTGAGCTACACGCCAAGTTGAAGGAGAGCAAGCAAAATCCTCCGGCCTCGTCGTCGTCGAACCTGACGGCTGGGTCTGTTTCGGGGGTGTCCGTGGCCTCGTCCTCCGGTGGAGGATTTGTGCACAAGGGGACAGGATCGTCCGCCAAGGTGGTTGTGACAGGCAAAAGTGGAACGACACACACCATCAATGACGAAGAGAGAGTGGAGTTTACCCGACACATCAACTCGGTGTTGGCTGGCGACCCTGACGTTGGGGAGAGACTTCCGTTTTCTCTGGAGAGTTTCCAGATCTTCGACGAGTGCACGGACGGTCTTGTTCTGTCGAAATTGATCAACGACTCGGTTCCAGACACCATCGACACTCGTGTTCTGAACATTCCTAAAAAGGGCAAGAAGCTCAACAATTTCACCATGCTGGAGAACAACAACATTGTCTTGAACTCGGCTAAGGCCATCGGATGCGTTGTGGTGAACGTTCACTCCGAGGACATCATTGAGGGTAAGGAGCACTTGATCCTGGGTCTTATTTGGCAGATCATCAGAAGAGGATTGCTCAGCAAGATTGACATCAAGCTGCACCCTGAATTGTACAGACTACTGGAGGACGACGAGACGCTGGAGCAGTTCTTGAGACTTCCTCCTGAACAAATTCTCCTGAGATGGTTCAACTACCATCTTAAAGCGGCCAATTGGAACAGAAAGGTGTCTAACTTCACCTCCGACGTGAGCGACGGTGAGAACTACACTGTTCTGCTGAATCAGCTGCAGCCAGAGTACTGCTCGCGTTCTCCGCTACAGACGCAAAATTTGCTGCAAAGGGCCGAACAGATTTTGGAAAACGCCGACAAGATTGGAGCCAGAAAGTATCTGACTCCAACAGCCTTGGTGGCTGGTAACCCTAAGCTGAATCTGGCCTTTGTGGCCCACCTTTTCAACACCCATCCTGGTCTTGATCCGATCGAGGAGCACGAGAAGCCGGAGATTGAGGAGTTCGACGCCGAGGGAGAAAGAGAGGCCCGTGTTTTCACGCTGTGGCTCAATTCACTGGAGGTGGATCCGCCTATTGTCTCATTATTTGAAGACCTTAAGGACGGTACTGTTCTTCTGCAGGCGTTTGACAAAGTGATGCCGGGCTCGGTGAACATGAAGCACATCAACAAGAAGCCAGAGAACGGGAATGAAATATCGAGATTCAAGGCTCTGGAGAACACCAACTATGCTGTGGAGGTTGGTAAGGCCAACAGGTTCTCTCTTGTTGGTATCGAGGGTTCCGACATTGTCGATGGAAACAAGATACTCACTCTCGGCCTGGTTTGGCAGCTGATGAGAAGAAACATCAACAACACGTTGTTGAAGTTGTCTTCTAACGGCAAGGAGGTTTCGGACGCGGAGATCCTGAGATGGGCGAACGCACAAGTGGCCAAGGGAGGTAAGAACTCGGCCGTCAGATCGTTCAAGGATCCATCGTTGTCTAACGGTGTTTACCTGCTGGATGTTCTGAACGGTATGAAACCAGGCTACGTCGATTACTCGCTGGTCAACAACGGCAACTCGGATGACGAGAATTACGCTAATGCCAGATTGGCCATCTCCATCGCCAGAAAGCTGGGTGCCCTGATCTGGTTGGTTCCAGAAGACATCAACGAGGTGAGATCTAGGCTGATTCTGACGTTTGTTGGTTCTCTGATGTCTTTGGAGATCTAGTGAACCATTCAAGGTGTTTCCGAAGGTAGTATCTTTCTGGACTTATTTTATCTTTTTTGTAATGCTAGCGTATAAGTTGTTTGTTCTAGACTTTTTTTGCCCAGTCTCTTCAGTATGCTCTTCTGGTATCTGCGATCTGATTCTCGAGTTTCAAATCCCACTCTTGAGACAACTGCTCGAAGTACGCACACACATCGCTCTTGCCAGTATCGTCTACAGTTGAGTTTTTCAAGTACTCTTTTCCCTTGGCTGTGCAAGCACTGCCGTACTTCACTGCCTGCGAATCCGCGTCGCGGTCCGCTTTCAAACATGCAAAGATGGGAGCGTTTGCAGCCTTCCATCCGCTGATATTGTGCCAAGGAGACCCCCAAAGCCGAGCGATGTAGAACAGCAGCAACATCCCGTAGAAAGTGAAAGGATTGAGGAACTTGAAGAACGAAAAAGAAGTAAAAATTCCCGGATGAGTCAAGTACTGTTTGATTCCGTAATCTTTGTACAAGGTTTCGTACGTTCCCAAATGCAGCAAATCAACCAGTCTCTTCGAACCTTCATAAGAAATGTCAGATTGCAGTAGCTGCAGGTCGTCGAACGAGAGATACGAGGACTTCGACATGAGAGACGAGATCCAGATCACGCGGGGATCCGACGATTTTGACAAAAGAGGCTCGGAAATTTGGCGAATGAAATAGTATGGCCCGAACACGTTTGCCTGGAAAACAAGTCCGAGATCGTCCCGTGACCGCACTCCCACCTTCTGTATCTTGTAAGTCGGATAAGTACATGCTTGGACAGGAGATGTAAGAACCTCTTTGGTGGCCTGGATCCAATCAAGACCGGCGTAGACACCTTGTGCTGCGTTCACAAACACCCAGTCCAGCTTATCGTATGTCTTCTTCAGCTCGTACACAGCGCTGAGAACCGAAACCATGTTGGTGAAGTCAACCAGGATATAGTCAAATTCCAAAATCCCGGTTCTTTGCTTGTTTTTCTGCTGGTACTCTTTGATATGGTTGATGGCCTCGATTGCCTTAGGCAGCGTTCTCGAGGTGACTATGATGGTGAGTCGGTCATTTTCAGGCAATTCTTGAACTAGACGGTACGCGATGTTGAGGCCGAGATTGCTGTTTGTACCCGTTATCAGCGCAATCTTGTGCTGCGGGGAATTGAGAGTAGACATCATGAAGGGTTTGACTGCCGAAGGATCCCTCTTGAGAAACCGCAGACATAAACGCATCCATCAACTCTTCGTATATTTTTCAAGCCTCGGAGATCTCAAATTAGCACCCTTGCACCGTTGAAGTCTGAAAGTTTGGTGCGAGGGTTTGGCCCCCGCATATACGTCGCGCTGCCACAACGCCGCAAAACATAAAACTATTGTTTTAACTCCTCTTCCTATGGTCGGGATTTTAAGAACGTTTCAAAGGAACTCGAGGGCGGCCGGAACCTCCGTCTGGAAAGACGTACAAAGTTCAAACGGAAACGCTATTTTCTCTCTGAAATACTACAAAGGGATAGGCCTTCACCGAGAGGAAAAAACTTTCGCTAATTTGATTTTCTAGTAGTGAAATCAGAATGCTCACGCGTGTGAGTAAAACAATAGCAATTTTGTTTCAAATTTAAAGCCATCCGCCCCTTGGCGGGGGTTAAAGCGAGAAAATTCGTTATCGCAGATTTTCTCACAGGCGGGCAAAGGATGCATTTGGGAGGTTTCCAGGCGGCAGCGGTAAAAATCCGGGAAGTTTCGAAACATATCGAAAACTTTATATTTCGTATGCATCCAGAAAGATCAGAGGGGCTTTTGAAACCACCAGCGAAACTTTTTAGTAGTAATTGCGGCACTCCGTTCCAACTCAAAGCCAGATCCGCGTCCTGATGCATACACTGTGCATGCTTCAGCAGGTTCCGTTGAAGGATTAGTGCCCACTGCTTGTGGTTGATCTGGACTGTATCAGATTTGAAATGCGCACACATCGCTGAGACAAATCATAAATACGGCCCTATTTCTCTGTAACTTGGCAAGTTTTTGGGACTCAACTTCAACCAACTTGCCAGCGAAATGCAAGCCAAACAGTTCGTTTTCAACTTGAGGGACTATGAGGTCAGAGATATTCTGGGAGAGGGGGCTTACGGGGTGGTGGCTCTAGGAGTACATCGTCGATCTGCAACTACGGTTGCCATTAAAAAGATAGAACCGTTTGAAAGAGAGCTGTTTTGTCTTAGAACTTTGAGAGAAATCAAACTGCTCAAACACTTTCATCA
Organism: Ogataea saltuana; assembly: GCA_030674545.1. Classification (NCBI taxonomy): domain Eukaryota; kingdom Fungi; phylum Ascomycota; class Pichiomycetes; order Pichiales; family Pichiaceae; genus Ogataea; species Ogataea saltuana. The sequence continues at coordinate 181,415 of JAKTYV010000006.1, forward strand.
CGAGAACATCATCAGTATATTGGATGTGCAGAAACCAAGAGACTTTGAAAACTTCAAGGAGGTTTACATCGTTCAAGAATTTATGGAGACCGATCTACATCACGTGATCAGATCCCAAAGCTTGAGCGACGATCACATTCAGTATTTGATGTACCAAGCTCTCAAGGGGGTGAAATGCCTACACTCTTGTGGGGTGATTCATCGTGACTTGAAACCGGCCAATCTGTTGGTCAATTCTAATTGTGACTTGAAAATCTGTGATTTCGGCCTGGCTCGAGTGGGAAAAGATGACTCTGCAAATGTTGCCGAGTCCAAGGACTCCTTTCTGACTGAGTATGTTGCAACAAGATGGTACAGAGCTCCTGAAATCATGTTGACGTCATCCCAATACTCCAAAGCCATCGATATCTGGTCGATGGCGTGCATTCTGGCAGAAATGCTCTTGAGAGAGCCATTCTTGCCTGGAAAAGACTATCGACATCAACTGCTGCTAATTTTTGAAATCTTAGGAACTCCTACTGGAGAGGATTTTCAGTCGATCAAGTCTAAAAGGGCAAGAGAATATATCAGGTCTCAGCGGTTCTTCAAAAAGATTCCGCTTAAAAAGATATTTCCTGGTGCCAACCCTGCAGCCATAGATCTCATGGACAAGATGCTGAGATTCGACCCGGTAAAGCGAATCACGGTGGAGGACGCTCTGGATCACCCGTATTTCAACAGCTACAGGGCCAAAGAAGAAGAGACTACCGCCGCCCCAATCTCTAAAGACTTTTTCTTCTTCGATGACTGTAAAGAACAGTTGGAAATGATTGATCTTAAGAGAATGCTATACGCCGAGATTCTTTCCAGCTAGCTTTAGCTTTTTGTCCTCATTTTCTCGCGTTTATACCCGGATCAAGTTACTGACTTCCAGCTTGATACCTTTCTTTGCATTATTCAATCAAACATCTTCTAATTCGGGAAATGAGGGTCGTTCAACCCGGTTTCTCTAGTTGAACTAGTTTTTACAGATATTTAATAATTTCAATTTGAAACCGGTCATGAGAAACTCTAGGAAGTCAGGTTTTTGAACTCCATCTTTTGACTGAAGAAGGATTGCTCAGCCGCAGCATAGCGTTGGGCGATCGAAAACCGACCTATGGTTCATCTTGACAAGGTCTATGCTATCACAGCCTCGTTTTTCAATTCCACGGCTGTGCCTCCTGGTGCACGGATGTTAATTTCTGACAGGTAGATTATTAAAAGTACATTTTGGGAGAGTGCAGCGATTATCAAGATGACTTGTCAAAAGAAATCAACAAATGTATTGAGGTCGTTCAGCCCAATAAATACTCAAAAAATGTCGAAACCCATCTCCCTTAATGCAAGGAAGCAACGTGTGTTGGCTGTGGCGGCACTTCTGCTGACAATTGTTTTGTTGATATCCTTGGCAAATAACGATGGAAAAAAGACAACATTGAAAGCCGCAAACATTCAAGGAATGACCCCGCCCGGCATCGCTGCAAGCCCTCAAGCCGGGAGCAATGCAAACAACATTGTGAAGGACAAATCTGGAGTTATCGATGAGGCCAAGGTGAAACAGGCAGAAGAATATTCGAACATTCATCCCCCGGTGAAGGCTCCTGGCGGAGACTCATCCAACCTTAAGCACCCACCGTCGGGCTACAAAGCCACTCCGGGTCCAAATGCAGGGGGTTCGGCCAACAAAGAACAGGCAGATTTTAAGCCGGTCAGTCCTAATGTCAACGCGGACACCAATACAAACACCAACACTCGATCCTCCTCCCAAGGCAATAAACAGGTGAAAGAGGCTGGTGTAATTCACCAGCCACAAGAGGATAAAACTTCATTGAAAGAGCCTTCCACCGCTGACTCAGCTACATTCGACCCAGCCAAGGAGTTCAAGGAAATGCTCAGCATTTCACCAGTAGTGATGTTTTCTAAGTCATATTGTCCATACTCCAAGAAACTCAAGGACCTTTTGCAAACGAGCTACGATATTACTCCTCAGCCACAAGTTGTGGAGCTCGACCTACACAAGAACGGAGCAGAGCTCCAAAAGTACATAGGGGAAAAGTCCGGAAGGTCCACGGTTCCAAACCTGTTCGTCAATGGAATCAGTCGTGGAGGTTGTGACGAAATGGTTAAACTTCACACCGAGAACGAGCTCGCTGAGTTCTTGTCATCTTGGGCAGGACCTATGGTAAAAGTGGAGAAAATCAATGCTCCTTCTAACTCTTGAATTTAAGTCGCGTGTTTGAAACTCTATTCGGGACCGCTTACTTTGGCTTTTGTTACGCATTTTTATAAATAGTATCAATCCAGTTATTAATATTTGAATTTCAACTATTACTTTTCTGATAAGAAAACATAATTCAAAGAATTAAAAAAATACTTTTTTCTAAAGTTTCGATGTATAGATCCTTGACATGTACAGCGTGCAGCAACAAAATGTCCTACAAATCACCCACCATCGATAATATCAGTCCAAACAACAACCCTTCCATCAATTGTCCACGGTACCAGCAAAATGGAATCGTCAATCCGAGCTCGGACATCCTTGACTTGGCTGCGAATCTGCATCTTGTGAAACACCAGGAAGGTGGCTACTTTAACGAAACTGATCGGTCTTCCTTCCTGATGGAGAACCCCTACTATCCGGGGCACAACAAGGGAACCGATGATGAGGTTCTGCGGGCAGGCAACTCGAATGAGCCAGTGCTTCCTCATCCACAAGACCCCACCAAAAAACTCACACCAACCCGTAATTTTTCAACCTTGATCCACTATCTGCTCACCTGTGAGATGCCAATGGGTCGTTTGCATCTAAACCACTCGCGAATCATCCACATCCTCCAGCGGGGTCGCGGACAGTACGTTCTAGTGTACCCCGATGGAAACATCAAGACGTTTGTGGTCGGGTTCGACGTTGCCGCAGGAGAGGTGACTCAATGGGTTGTTCCCGGCGGAGTCTACAAGGCTTCATTTCTGTTGCCATTAGATGAAAAGGCAGGAGAGTCCGCCGACGATCATTTGCTCATTAGTGAGGTGGTTGTTCCTGGCTTCGAGTTTGATGACCATCAATTCATGAAGTCTTATGAAGAACTACAATCTTTGGTTGGTGATAAAGCCGACGATATGAAATGGCTGTTGGGATAAGCCTGGTATCTTCACGTGACTATTTCAGCACAGCCGTGCTATTGAAAAAAATTGATTAATCACGTGATTGTATTAACCCTGAAGCCGAGTCTAGACACCGCCAGCCAAAATTTTGTGACTGTGAAAAATTTCTGAAATTGCCGCTCTAGTGCTCGTTCCAGTCTTACCCACGTCTTCCCCTGCTGCGGACGGGTGTTTCCTAGGGTTGGGTGCTGTCCCCGGGGATAGGCAGCCTGCACGGGGGCGGCAGCAGCCGTGGGAAAGAGCTGTGGGAGGAGGAGATCATCCCAGCCGGCGCGCGAGAACGTCCGGGCGGCGGAATTGGGAAATTTCCAGCTCGCGAGATTTTCACAGTGGATGAACCTTCTTGGTAGAGAGGATAAAATTTTTATATTTAGTATTCAAGAAGATTGATACAAAGACTAGTAAAGGATACAAGTCAAGGTATTGATTAAGAAAGCAAAAATGGCTACCGAATTGACCGTCCAGTCCGAGAAGGCTTTCCAAAAGGTATGTGAACAACAACAGCTCAACGACAGAGGACTCCAACACCCCCTTGTCGAGAATGAAGTTTAAACTTCTTAGCCATGAACTCCAAATACTAACGACAGTAGCAACCACACATCTTCACCAACCCAAAGGCCAAGGTTACCAGAAGAACCAAGAGATGGTATAAGGATGTTGGACTTGGTTTCAAGACCCCAACTGCTGCTATCGAGGGTACCTACATCGACAAGAAGTGTCCATTTGTTGGTAACGTCTCCATCAGAGGTAAGATCTTGACCGGTACTGTTGTTTCCACCAAAATGCACAGAACTATCATCATCAGAAGAGACTACTTGCACTACATTCCAAAATACAACAGATACGAGAAGAGACACAAGAACTTGGCTGCTCACGTTTCCCCAGCTTTCAGAGTCCAAGAAGGTGATATCGTCACTGTTGGCCAATGCAGACCAATCTCCAAGACCGTCAGATTCAACGTTGTGAAGGTGGCTTCTGCCAAGGGTAAGGCCAAGGCTTTCACCAAGTTCTAAGCTAATATGTACTGTGTAATTGAGAGTTGAATAAACAAAAACTACCACTTAGGCACAAGCGGACTGAGCGAGGCAACTGAGCTAATGTAGAGGACCAGGATCCGTGATCCTTCTCCATCCTGTTTCCACGTTGATTAACTGCGGCCATTCTGTCTTGCATTCAATTTTTCAAATTGATTATGTAATCGATTACTCTCGCGCAGTGGCAAATTTTTCTTCACCTTCAAGGAGAGCCCATTCGGAATGTATAAAAAGAGATGCTATTTACCCTCTTTTTTAGGGTAACTCGGAGGGCAACTTTCAAAAATAAAAATCTCTTGTTTTGTTATTGCACTGAGATTGTTTACTTTTACAGGCCTGATTGTGGGGTAAAAAAAGACCAATTTCTATTTTTTTAGATGCTGGATACGCACGTGAACGAACGGCCTGGTCGTTCGCAAGGGGAACAGTCTGAACAGGAGACCACAGATCCTCATGGAAGTGCACTCAACGAAGGCGATCCGCAGAACGCGTCACGCAGTGGGTCGCACGACGGCCAGCACAGCCATGACCAGAAGAAACAAGAAATCGGAGGAGCACAAGCTTTATTGGAGCTGGGTACCAAGCAGAAGGACGATCAAGGCAAAGACGATGAGGATGAGGTGATGAAGTTGGTGGGCTCGACTCTTGAGAGCGAGAACGCGTCTGGTAAAATGAATTCGCGTAAGCGCAATTACGCTAATGATGACGATATGTCGCAGTTGGAGTTTCAACAGTGGACGACCGGATTTCTTGCCGACGATCTTGAAGAGGGCAATGACGGACCAGAGGGTGACCACGAGCCGGACAGTTATAACTTCCCCTCCCAGGCGCAGCTGGGGATCGCTTCGCTTTCACACGCGCAAAGCGCACACCATAACCACACGGGGAGCCCTGATTTGAATGCCAAGCGTCAACGGAGGGTTCCGAGAAAGGACCGTGGGCCAATTGATCCTGAGTCATCTCATGCTAATGGAAACACTAGTCACCACCACCATAACAACAGCAACAACAAAAGTTTGAATGTTGATCCTGAGCTGGCCAATTTGGACACGTCTTCGTTTGTTCAGGATGCCATGATTGATGCTAGAACCTTGGCAAGTTTGGGCTCGATCGATCACGATTACCTCAGACAAGCGGCAGAGGGGGATCATGAGTCTTCGGCTGAGGACGAAGTGCAACACCTGGCTGTGCAGGCCGTGAACCAGGCCGTCGCTGCTGCACATGCACAAGCTCAGGCTGCTGCACATGCCGCTGCACAGGCAATAGCCAATGCTCAACAGCACGAAGATGGTGACCTGCATTCGTCAGGGAGCAAACAGGCAGATGAATCCGACGTTTCTGGTCCTTTTCAATTGCACGGACACCATGCCGATGCTTTGCTCCATGGTCAGCAGTTGAATGCTGGAAAACAAACTGCAAAGCCTGATGTGCCAGATAGATCTAAACATTTGCCAACGCCGCCTCCGCAGCCGGAGTCACAACAACAAGATCATTATCGTTCTCCCCCTTCTTCTGGCCAGAGAGAAGTTCCCATTCAACATTCGTACACGTCTACTAACTCTGAGACGGCCGCATTGATTGCTGAAGCTGCTGCCAAAGCTCGCAGCCATGTCACTGTCCATTCACAAGGGAGATCATTTTCGAAAGAAGAGTCGAGCGCTATTGATCTTTTCATTACTGAGTACCGCAAGATCAACAACATGTCTCGGGAAGGAATCTGCAAGCGCATATGGTCGAATGAGAGGAAGAAGGACGATTTTTGGGAGTCTTTGCAGAAAGTGCTGCCGGAAAGAACCCGGGCGTCTTTGTACAAGCATGTTAGAAGAACATATCATATTTTCAACGTGAGGGGCAAATGGACTCCGGAGGATGACCGCAGACTGGCAGATCTTGCTGCCGAAAAGGAAGGACAATGGAAACTGATTGGATCTGAGATGAACCGCATGCCTGAAGATTGCAGGGACCGGTGGAGAAATTACGTTAAATGCGGAGACAACCGTTTGAGACATAAATGGTCAGTGGAGGAGGAAAACAAGCTCCGATCTGTGGTTCACTCCATGCTCAATGAGCAATCTTCAACGAGCAACAGTTCGCCATTGGACGTGGAGCCCGTGATTAACTGGACTCAAGTAAGCGAGAGAATGGGGGGCACGCGTTCTCGTATTCAGTGCAGGTACAAATGGAACAAACTGCTGAAACGGGAGGCCAATGAGCGGGCCCGCAGTGTTGATCTAGAGACCAAGAACTGGCTTCTGGCTCGTTTGAGAGAAATCTGGAGCCGTGAAGGTTCAGAGATTATTGATTGGGACACTCTTGCGTCGTTGCATCCTAAGAACGCGTGGTCGGGATCCGATTTCAAGCGCTGTTTTGAGAAAATGAAGGCTACTGTGAACGGCCACAAGAAAAAGCCATTCATTGAACTTGTTGACACGTTGATCCGGGGCCAATCCAACAACTACTTGGACCACGGAGCTGACGTTGAGGGCGAGAAGTCGGATTCTTCGCACCCACAGGACAGGAGGGAGATTGGGGAAATTAAACACGATCCGGATCTCTTGCCGGAGTCGGTTAAGTCTGCCCACGAGGAGTCTCCGAAATTGGGCAGCAAGGATTCGGCTAAGAGAGACCCAAATGTTGACGAAGAAAGCGTTTCCATTTCGGAGATACAAGATCTCGTCAAACGTGAAGTGGAGGGCATTGATTTTGAGTGAGCGAGTAAGTGCGATTCGAATTTTCTCGAGAAGAGTTTTGTTTATCTTTGTAAGTACTAGAAGATGGTGTAATAATAGTAAGGGTTTGATTCAAAGGCGGTGTAACTCCGGTTCCGCTCGGGAGGACAATAGGACGCAACCGCTGCGCTCAACCGCGACACTACTATTTCCGATTGGGTTGCTTGGTCGCTGATTTTTTAGATAATTTTGATAATACTGCGGGTTTTGGCCCGGGCACGACAAAACCGATGTGGTTTAACGAATTTGAAGGGTATATTTGCTCGGAGGCGGAGGAGCAACGATTTTAGTCGTCTGTAAATCACGAATAAAGGCTGAGAAATTGCAGCGGGAGACTCGATACTTAACACAAGCAAGACCAGGATCGGTGGTCAGAGTACAGGGACTGAAGAGCGAGCCTTTAGAGAAGTTCATATACATATAAGACCTACTACCAGGACACAGCGAACGGTATGGCAAAGACTGCAAACGGGCAGGCGAAGCAGCGCAAGCGGAACAGGGTTCCGATCTCGTGTACCATATGTCGGCGACGGAAGGTTAAATGCGACAAAAAGAAGCCGCAGTGTACCAACTGCGTGAAGAATGGAGTACAGCATTTGTGCCGGTATCTCGAACCGAGCTGGGCGAAACCGCTGGACGAGGAGGACCTGAACTTTGCCGGTGCTGTTGTTGCGCAGTCACACGTGGAGAAGTACGAAGGGGGCATCCAAATTCCCTGTGACCAGGCGGAAGAGATCGAGGAGCTGAAACTGCGAATCAGAGAGCTGGAGCAGGAGACGCATGATCTGAAGAGGACTCGGTCGATAGCGTCGACGGGTTCGGCCAATAAGAGTGTACGAGCTCTTGTACGCTCGGGCGACACGTCTGATCTTGTCGACTGCATTTCCAATTCGAACATCTTGTTTACGGCCAAAAAGGGCCCGACTTACAACTTCCCCATGATCTATCAGATCGGAGTGTTCTCGTGGATGTTCATAGTGAGAAACGACTCGTATCTGAACGATCTTTGGCTCAAGATCCTGAAACTGCGGAAGCATTACGAATACTATTATAGCAGCAAAAACGCAATGGTGGACGCTTCCAAAAGCCTCGAGACAGACTACACCAACTACGATTTCAAAATGAGCAGGATAAAATCGGACTGCAAGGAGTCAGCGGTGTCCACGGACAAAAGCTCAGAACATACGAGCAAGCTCAAGCGGTTTTTGGAGGCCGCCATGGCCCTGAACGGTTCTTCCAAACCCAAGACAGGGGATTCATCCGCGGAGGAACAATGCCCCGTGACGGGAGAAAAGGGTGTCTGTCCGGCAACTCAAGTATCTTCTGACACCAGGCCTCCAGTTGGGAGCGGAAACGCGGTAAAGAGGTGTCCGATCCTGCACCCAACCGGCGAGTCCGATGCGGGAACTGGCGAGGGGTTGGAGCCCAAAGATGAGGACGAAGACGACATGGAGGACCCGAAAGTGTGTCCGTTGATGATAGGAGACGCGAGAGCGATATTTAAAGAGAAGCTTTCGAAGATTTCTGTCTCTGCGATCAGAGACCTGCCCAAAGAAGGGTCTCCAAAGGTGACCTCGATATCGGCCGATTTCACCGAAAACCTCGAAAGAGAGTCTTCCAACGGTAACGAAACCCAGTCATTCAATTCTGGGGACGAATCGTTACAGTCGCCACAACAAGTGCATACAGCTAGTGACGGCAACGCGACCGTTGGCTTGAGGCCCACGGGAAACTCGAAACGAGGGCTCAATTGTCCGGTGGTTGGATGCTCCACCGAAGCCAACTCGTCTGCGTCTTCCGGACCTGCTTCCAAGAGACAGAAGAGACCAGCCACAAAGCGAGTGAAAACGATATCCCCTTCTGCCATCAAGAACCTGAACTACAACAACACCAAGCAAGTGATTGCCGTCATTGAGAAACATCTTCCCAACAGAAAGGTGGTCTGGCTCTTGGTCGACCGTTTTTTCGAAAAACTGTACATCCATCTGCCGTATGTGGATGAGGAGAGTTTCCGTGTTAGAATTGCCTCGATCATCGACAGTGCGGACGCATCTTCTCAGAAGATCAAACTCGCCTCCATCGGCTCTCAGTACTGCGAGGAGTTCTTGAACGTTTGTCTGCTGCTGATCATTCTCCGACTCAGCTGGCTGTCCCTTCCTTCCAAGAGCACTCCGTCGCTCACCGCGGAAGAGACTCTGCTGATGAGGCCGGAGAACCTGATCACGATGGTTTTGGTCGATATGGTGAAAGAGATTTTCTCGAGTGCCAAGATTATGAGCAAACCGTCGCTGATCATTTTCCAAGTGGGGCTGTTCTTGAAGTACTACAATATTATGTCACCTGAAGACGGGTTTGACCTGGAGGACTCCTATTCCAACACGAACAGCTCGATTCTGAACTCGAACGATCTCAGCGGGGATTTGACGAACGAGAGTCCGAACATGAATACTCCGAACTTCATGTATATGCTGATCCAGCTCGCGAGAACGATTGGCTTGAACCGAGACCCGCTCAATTTCAAGAACTTTTATTCTGCCACCGACGACCCTGTTTCCAACGCCCGACTTTTCCGAAAGAGACATCTTTGGAGAAAGCTGTGGTACGGGCTGTTGGGGCTGAGCATTGAGAGCAACCTGAGTTTGGGCGACTACAAAAAAGGCCTTCCCATCGAGCTGGACGTGGATCCGACTTTGGGGTTGGTGAACAAAACGTGGGATTGCCGTCTTCCGGGCGGAGCCGAGCAAGGAATCCTGGAGAAGAGTTACAACGGGGGACGGTTGAAGAAAGAGCAGTTGGTGGTGACCAATTTCAAAGACTCGATCGTGGTCTACCACACCTTGTACAAAGGCATGTACGCTTTGTTCTCGATTGACAACACCCCTACCTCGAAAGAACTGGACCTGATTATGGGCAAGCTGTTGGAGCTCATTTCGGAGAGGTCTAAGCTAGGTCTCAACACCTCATACTTCCTGAAACCCAATTTGAAGGACAGCAAGACAATCGGAAACAAGGGGCGATTCGACACGTACGTCAGGATATACAAGTTCCGCTTGCATCTGGTGATCAAATCTATGCTGTTTTCGCTGAATTATCTGCTGTTTTTGAACCACGAGCAAAAGTTCAACCGTTTGATCTCCGAGAAGAACAGCACCTATGCAAAGCTAAACAAACAAAAAGATTACATCAACACCTACTTTGAAAGCTCCCTGTTGCTGGCAATCGACAATTACGACATTTTTATCCAGGTGTTCGACAACGCGGATAAACTGTTCCCGAACGCGGGCTCAGAGCTCATTGTCCATCCCTACCTGATGATCTTGAACCACCGGTCTCATGGGTTTTTGATTTCCTTGATTCTCAGATTGCAACAGAACTCGCCGATTGTGATGGAGATCCTGAACAAAAACAACATTGACAAAGACGAGCTGCTCAGCAGACTGTTCCACTACCTCGAGACGTTTCTGGACAAACTAGAGGACCTGACGAAGCTGTACTACTACGCCTGGAGGCTGAAGAAAATGGTGAAGTTCTTCTACAACATTCTCTCCAACTCGAGCAAGCTGTTCAGTCTGAACTTCAAGACCATGAGCACCGCGGCCAGTGGTGCCCCCAACGAGGAACACAATGACGGGGCCACCGTTGGCTCGCCGCCCGTGGCTACGACGCCCTACGGAAAGAGCCAGGGACCAGAGGAAGACCCGCGAAACACGAGCGTCCCCTCGCTACAAACGCCGTACCAGTCGCAGCCGTTGCAATTGCACCAGACTCCCACCATGGTCAAACGGGAACCCACCAACGCGTTTGAAATCGCGTTCGGTACCTCCAAGCTCCCGCCAGTGACAGACTTCAACGGGCCGGGCAGCAGCCTGTACTACGCGCATGCGCCAGAACCGACTGACGAGAGGGACCTTTACAGCGAGATGAACAAGCCCGCTCTTTTGGGCGATCTGTTCGACGACAACTTCTTCACCGAGCTATCGGACTTCAACGGAGTGCGTCCGCAGGACGGACTGGGTGTTGTCGGCGATAACATCTCGCCAGACGGATTTCCCGAGGGCAGCGATCTGTCACAAGCGCACCACGCGCAGCAGATCCAGATCCAGATGGCCATTTTGAACGGCCAGCAAAACGGAGATCTTCCTAGCGACCATTTGGGCTCGATGCAACCTCCTGGACCGAGCTTCTACAATCCTCTGAACGAGATCGACTTCACGAACGTGGACCTGAGCCCCCCATTTGACAACTATCCCGGGAACGGTTTTGACGGCAGCGCCAGCTCGGGCGGCGGGGTCGGTCCGGGGATCTCTGGAAACGGGTTCCAGGGTTCAGGGCTCGGCAGTCTGAACTTCCAAAGCCATTGACCGGACTGGTGTGTGTATAACTAGTGTTTGTAGCTCAGCCACGCGAGTGGCGCAGCCCCGCTCGGGAATAACGGCGCTTCAAAAGCCGAGCTTTTTTCAGGAAGTAAAACGGTTGTCCCGAAACTCCGGCCCGGGTTCTCCAGGCTTCCCCAGGCCGGATTCTTGGATGTGATTGCGGCCGACAATCACGAAAACGGTAGTGCGAGGGCGTAAATTCCGAGCTCTGCATTCTTGCAAAATCGGTTATTTTCGTCTTAATCGGTCGTTGGATGCTGGGAAACGTTGGTCTGTAGCTGTCGGTACTTGTTTGGAGGTTGCAACCGTGGGCGAACAAGGCTTGCAAGCACCCAACATTCGCTTCCGTTCTCTGAACAGACACTGTTTCGACCGATATGGAGTCTTCCAAGCATGATCAAACAGAGGGTGAGCCTCGGGCTGAGCATGGCCACCAGGGCGAACAGTCTGCTGCTCTTTGGGAGGACCGCAGGAAGGGGCTGTTTGCGCAAGCCGAAGACGGAACTCTCGTGACGGACAAACCTAAGACGCGCCGGAATCGGATGCCGCTGTCCTGTACAATTTGTCGCAAGAGGAAAGTGAAGGTGAGTATCGGCCAGCGAGCCGTCGATAAGACCAGACAGGACCGGAAACGACTAACTTTCATGTGACTTGTCACTGGCTACTAGTGCGACAGAGGCAGACCTCATTGTCAGGTGTGTGAAAAGTACAAAGTGGCGTATCTGTGCTCGTATCAGGAGCCTGCGTGGGCCAACTCCGACGGCGAAAAGGTTCGCATAGTGAAGAATACCACGCGATCGCCTTCGGACTCGGGCTCGGGCTCGGGCTCGGAACCTTCCTCAATGAACACCTTTACTATTCCGCCGCTCAACGCCTCCGATCTGGCTTTCTCGACAGCCCAGCAGCCCAAATATGCTGCGGCAAAGTCCGCGACTCAGGGTCCTTTTGTCCTGCAGTACAACTCCGCCGACTTGGCCGAGAACCCAAAAAGACTAAAACCTGACCCGCATCCCAAATTCAACACTTTTGCATCCTCCTCCCCCTACATGGGCAGTCTCTCCTCGGTCAACCACCAGGGCTCGAACGAGAGATCGTGTCTGAGTCCCTGCCGGCCGGGAGAGGTCGGTCCTAAGCCGGACCTCTCGCTGAGCCGGACGAACGGCCAGTCCACGGCCGCGGAGCATACCAAGCCCCTGATGGACGAGCTGCAGCTGTTGAAGGAGAAGATCAAGCAGATCGAGGCCTCGGTGGCCGTGGCCGATCTCGCGCACCCACGAGTCAACGTTCAGCAGCCGGCTACTCAGCTCCCGCCGCCCCCGATCTTCCAGTACCACACGCCGCTACCTCCCATCCAGTCGTGGAGCGGAAACAACAACGCGAACAGCTCGCTGGCCGGTCCGAGTCCCGCCAAGAGTTTGGCCAACAGCCCGCAGTACAGTCTGCCTCCGCTGGCTCCAGAGAGGAGAAACATCGGACTTGGTTTCATCCCGACCGAGCCAAAGCTCCCAAACAGGTCTCCCAGCTTGTCGTACGGGCGGGAGTCCCTCATGGAGTACCCGCTCTCCTCGCGAAGAACTGATTCGACGACGATGTCGGAGTCGGCTGACTCCGTCTCGAACGTCCGCGTCAAGCCCCTCGAGCTCGAGTTCGGACCTAACCTCACCGACCCGATCAACTTCTACGACGGATACACCCCTATGCATTTGAGACACTCTCGGGTCAACAACCACGGGCCTTTGGTTTGGATCACCATGATCAAAAAAGACCTGTTCCTGAGACCTATGTGGTTCAAGATCATCGAGTTCAAGAAAAAACATAAGCACAGCCATCTTTCGCTCTGTCCCAAGTCAAGCAAAAAATTCACGGCGGTGAACGAGTTCAAGTCCCGTGACTTCGAATCGGAAGGGGTGCTCGACGTTCTCCCGTTCTCGCAGCCGTCCAAGCCCAAGGAGGAGAAACTAGCCGCTGATCAGGCACGTGAACCAGAGCGGCGGGCCTCTGTCGCCGGCGTTTCCGCAAACATCAGTGACGTGGAGGCAGGAACGGTCGCTCAGATCGTGAGATGTCTGCCCATCAAACGGGTTCTTTGGCTGCTCATCGACCGTTTCTTCATCTTTGTGTATCCCTTCATGCCGTACTTGGACGAGACCTCGTTCAGGGCGGACGTGGAGGCGATCGTGGGGCCGAGGTCGATGGAAGAGGTGCCGGTTGAAAACATCCGGCTGGAAAAGAGACTGGACTCCGCGACAGTGGGCACTCTGCTGATTGTTCTGAGACTCTCGTTTCTGTCGCTGCTGGGCAACTCGCAGCCAGACGACACCCAGCCTCTGAAATCCGAGGACGAGCTGTATTTGCTGCAGAATCCAATAGGAGTCGAGACGATCAGCGTTGCGCAACTGTGTCTGAACCAGTTCAAGTTGCTCAAGAGATGCGCTCTCAACATCTTCCAGTGTGCGCTGATGATGAAGGAGTACCGTCGGTACGCTCCCGAGGACGGCTCCGACGGCTACGGGGACGGAGACTCGCAGATCTTCACGGGAATGCTGATACAGATGGGCATATCCATCGGGTTGAACAGAGACCCGTCCAACTTTGAAAACGCAGCCTGTTTGAACAGATCAGGGAACCTGTGGAGAAAAATTTGGCACAAGCTGGTTTCAATGGACACCTTCCAGGCTTCGCAGCTGGGGAATCCGATGCTGACTCGTCCGGAATTTTATGACACGGAGCTGCCCACTTACGAACCTGACGCCAGCAACAACAGCGACCTCGAGCTCGAGAAACTGGTGATCGAAATGATCCGCGAAAAGTGTCGTTTGGAGGCTTTGATGGCTGAGATCACGGCTAAAGTGCTGAACTTGCGCGAGCAGTTCACCATTGAGACCATCCTCGCAGATCTGGAAGGTCTCGAGCGTCACTTGGCTGCCAAATACGGAGATATCCGCAAACTTCTCACCCCGGCCACGGAAAACCACTTGGACAATGTTCGCAAGGTGTACAAAATCCTCTGTTTTTTCGAAAGCAACTCGTTGATACACCCTATTCTCTACCACATCCTTCTGCATTGCCAGGCCCAGAACAACGTGAAAGCCTGCAACTACCTCATGAAAAGAATGCTCAAGGTGATCATGAAGATCACCGTGGCATTCATCGAGCTCATCAAGCACAGCCACCTCTATTTCGGACACGGCTTCGACCTCATTTTGACCCCAACTCTCGAAATCGCAATGCACAAGTCGCTGCAGTTCCAGTTCTCCTTGGTGGTGCGTGCTCTTCAATTCAAGGCTGTGCTGCGGAGTTCCAGCAGCGACTCTGATAAGGAGGTTGCTGCGGCCATTGACTCGTTTGTGAGCGGGTCTTTGGTTCCAAACATCGAAAACTACCTCAAGGGGCTGACGCTGATCTCTGGCCGGTACTTCTATGCGTGGCGGATGTCGAAGGCTCAGTCGTTCATCCTGAGGTTTGTCAAGGAGGAGGTGGACGCCATTTTAGAGCCCGAGCAGATCAACAGTGTGCTCAACATTTTTGCGGGGTACAGTTCTGAGGATTTCCAGCGGCTCTCTGAGATTGCTGACCATCGCCGGTATTTTTCGTATGACCAGGGAAACGGGTCTGGAAGTCTAGATTACGGGGTGAGTGTGAGCTCCAACGAGTCCGCTGAGGCGACGAAGCCCTCGTTTGAGTATCGGCCGAACGAGCAAATTGACCGATTCTGGGTCGAGTTCCTGTGCCAAACCAACAACGATCCCGCTGGTCGCAACTCCAACCTGCCGGACATTGAGAGCGACGCTTTGGGCCCAGCCCAGGAGAGCGGTGTTGGGGATCATAATAGCAACCTCCCTGTCTTTGCGAACAACGAGCACAGCTGGTCGCAGCCGATGGACTACTTTGATGACGACATTGAGGTCGAGCAGCTGTTGCGAAACGACGATATATTCGGTCTGACCGCCAATGCGGATGGTCCCATCGCAGGATGAGCATGCTCCTTGATTCTCATTTATAGCGGGAGAAAAAATAACGGTGTAAAATATTAAATTTCGCGTGGAAATTTTCGAAAGACAGGACAAAATACAAGAGTGACCTATTCCTCTTTTCTCTACTGGAAGACGCTTTCAACAGACGCTGTTGTGTTTACGACAAAGAGCTCGATGGATCAGATCTTGTCAAAATGCTCAGATCAGTTCGTGCGTGTTGGGTGCCTCATTTTTGCGGAGCTCGTCCCGTGGGAAACCAGGGTTTGAGACGGGTTTCAGCAGTGCAGTTCAGCAGACCCAGCTCAGTAGCGGCCAACCAACAGCGAAATAACAACCGCAAGAGCCTGTTCATTGGGCATTACGTTGGTTTCGGACTGGTTGCGGCGGCAGTCGCGGGACTGGCGGCCAGCGATGACCTCAGAGAGGGAACAATCGACAGTCTGAGGGTGGCAGACCGGGCTGCGGTGGTGGGAGTCGCCACGACAAAGTGCTTTGCGCTCTACTTGAGGACATTGAACAAGACGTATGACTCACAGGAAGAATACTACGAGAACCTATCGATCACTCATAAAAGGGCAGCAGAGCTGACTCTCGGGGCGCTGCGCAAAAATGGAGGCATCTACATCAAGCTTGGACAACACATATCGGCAATGACGTATTTGCTGCCGTTCGAGTGGACAGAAACGATGGTTCCGCTGCAATCCGGATGTCCGGAATCCTCGATGTCGGAAATCGCCGAAATGTTCGAGAAAGACGTGGGAGTGCCTCTGAACGAGTACTTTTCTGAGATCGACCCTAAGCCAATTGGAGTGGCCTCCTTGGCTCAAGTTCACGTTGCCACCTTGAGATCCAACGGGAAGCGGGTGGCCGTGAAGCTGCAGCATCCGGACCTCGACAAGTTTGTGCCTCTGGACGTGGAGTTGACCAGAATCGTGTTCGATCTGATTTACAGGGTGTTTCCGCAGTACCCCTTGACGTGGCTTTCGGACGAGCTACGAGAATCAATCTACGTGGAGCTAGATTTCCGGAACGAGGCTATCAATGCTGAGAAAACTGACCGGTATTTCCGCAAGTACCTTCGACAAACGGCTCTTCGGATCCCAAAGGTTTACGAGGCTAAGAGAAGGATTCTGGTGATGGAGTTTGTCGAAGGCTCTCGGCTGGACAACCTGGAGTATCTGGAGAAACACCGAATTTCTAGATCAGAGGTCTCCAGCTGTTTGTCCCACATCTTCAACAACATGATTTTCCAGTCAGGATTTGTCCATTGCGACCCGCATCACGGCAACCTTGCCATTAGGGCTTTGGACGGAAACGAGAAAAGGAACGGACACAATTTTGAAGTCATTTTGTACGACCATGGATTGTACAGAACGATACCCGAGGATATGAAGGTGGATTACGCCAAGTTTTGGCTCGCGCTCATCGACAGAAAACCCGATCTGATGCAGAAGTACGGGAAACGGTTTTCGAAGATCGAAGATGATTCTTTGTTTCCCATTCTCGCAGCCGCTCTCACTGGCCGCGATTTCGAGCACGCTCTCCAAGGCGATGTCGCAAACCCACGGGACGACTCCGAAATTGAGAACATGAAGGACTCGCTCATGAATAACGGGGTTCTTCTGGACTTGATGTCACTACTAGCCTCTGTTCCACGCATTGTCTTGCTCATTCTCAAGACTAACGACCTGACCAGACATTTGGACGAGTCACTGCAAAATCCGCTAGGACTCGAAAGGACCTTTTTCATCATGGCCACCTATTGCGCGCGGACAGTTTACAGGGACCAAGAGTCTCGCACTTCTGCGGATTACGCTCGCATGTCAGTTCGCTGGATTATAGGCGAGACTCGTGCCTGGTGGAGCTTTTACCGACGGATTCTGCAACTACAGGTGTACGACTTCCTCCTGGCACTCCGCAATCTCCGCACATAGCATCTTCAGAGACACCTCACGTGTATGTATATGGCCAACCCAGCTAATGATCTTTCTCACTAATTTTACCCTTATGAGTGGTGCAAGGATGTTTTCTCTTTGGGCTGAAAAAAAAAAAATAATAACAGTAGATGGCGGTGATGTAGTTGAAAATCTCAAGTCACAGGTCATCTTCTAGGGCCTTAGAGTACCAGGTCGCTGTCAGGGGCACAAAGACATTGGATTTGTACAGTGGACACGCTGTAATCCAATTAGGTCTACTATGTCGTCGGGAGGTGCTGCATTGGGTGGAAAGGTGGCGCCCAGAAGCGGCTTCCAAGGAACCAGAGGAGATGACAGAGAACGGAACACCAGTCGAGGCAAGAGAGACCCGCGCACCCGTAACGTTTCTGGTGGAAACCCAAACGGTTCAGGTCTACCTAGACGAGGTGTGGGGCGATCCAGGGGCAGATCGGGTCATCCAGTCAGTTCATCTGGACGGCCTATTTCACAGCAGATAGATCAGAAAGAGCCACTGCAACAGAGAACCGCTCCTAGCATAGTGCCCACGTCGAAACCAGCATTGGTTCAGAAATCGTCTGAGATTGAGTCGCACTTTGTGGGAGCATTATTAGCAAATCCGGAATCATATGGGTATTCGAAATTGCCTCACCCCCCTCAACCTACCCCCAAGTACCTGCTGAAGGAACAGGTTCTTTTCAGTTGCGACTCATACGCTGTGAACGACTGGGATGTCGAAAATCAAAAAAGATTGATTGAGAAGGAGACTGCACATCTGGGAGATCCCCAGTCTCTGTTTGAAGAATTCCAGGAGTTGCGGCGAGAAGAAAGAAAGCTTATGGAGAAAAGCAATTTGGTTGACGTGGAAAATGCAAAGAAATCACTCAGCGATGCCATTATTTTCAGAGGAAGTTGCCAAGACATGTGTCCAACTTACGAGAGAGTGGAGAGATCATTCAAAAACCAAGTTTCCAAGTGGGAGAAGGACCCCGGTACGGGCAAGATCTCGAGAGACATGGCCATCAAAACGTTCATGAGGCCATCGGGACAACCTCCGTCGCTTCCGTCGGATGTCCGGACTCCACAGACCTTGGTTCGAACGTTGAACTACCTGGTGAATAATCTGCTTCCTAAATTGCCAGAGTCTCAGTCATTCATTTGGGATCGGACCCGTTCCATTAGACAAGACTTCACCTTTCAGAATAACTACTCAGGGCCTGAGGCTATTGAATGCCACGAGAAAATCTGCAGAATACACATTTTGTCGTCCCATTTCATGGCTGGAGCCAACGACCCGGACTACCAGCAGCAGCAGGAAATAGAACAATTCAACAACTCACTACAGACGTTGACGCACATGTACGACGATGTTCGTTCCAGGGGTGGAAGATGTCCCAACGAAGCGGAGTTCAGGGCTTATGAGCTTATTTCGAAACTAAGAGACACGGAACTCGACAGAAACGTCCAAAAGCTTCCATTGGAGATCTTGAACTCGGGGATAGTTCAAAGGGCATTATTTCTTCGCGGGCTGGTGATAGCAGGAATAGGCAGTCTTCAGATGTTTGGTGCCTTTTTCCATGCAATTCTTGATCCCAGCACCCCATTTTTACTTGCCTGTCTCTCTGAAATACACTTCAACCAGGTCAGATACACAGCGCTCAAAACCATGGCAAGAGCCTATCATTCAAAGTCCAAAAAGATGCCCGAAGCCGACGTTTTGGCTCAGTGGCTTGGGTTCGATCGCGCCGAGCCGTTCATCGCAACTTGCAAGTTTTATGAAATTCCAGTTATTTGCGACGAGTCGAACATCAAAAGAGTCGAGGTGACGGCTTTCAAACAGGCCTACAAGTCGTACCAGAAACCCCCGTATACGGAAAAGCTGAACTCCAAGGTGACAAATGGCTCGTTCCCGGACGTTGTTAATTCAGGAATTCCAAACAACGATCTTGGGATTGTTGACAGCAAGCTTGCCCGCCTAGAACGAGTGGCAAAGCTGGGGCTTCGTGAAGGAATGTCTACCACACGGGGACTCACGAGAATCTGGAATTCAACTGGAGGAGCAGAAACAAAATCAACGCTGTCTGTGGAAAGCTATCCGAAACTGTCATCGATAGACGCAGGCTTCATGACCACCCCCTTTTCCGCGAACGCAGATAGCAAACTGAGTATTTCAGACAAAGCAGAAGAGAGGCCAGCATCGCTAATTTCCTATCAAACAACGCAGCCTGAGCCTGAGAACTCGCACTTTCTCTCGCAGCCTGCGCCGACGGTTCAGCCTTTCCAATTCTCAAACCCGGAAAGCGTTGGAACTTTTGCTCAGGAGAAACCGTTCTTCTCGCAAAGTTCAGATCAGACGTCTTTTGCTGCGCCCGGGTTTCAACACCACAAGGTCTCGGGTAACGAGGAACTCTCCATTCCACCGTCGGAGAGTGTGGCCCCTGAACCTTCCAAACCGAAAGTCAGGATTGTCGATCTCGCAAATTTCGACGCTGCGGCCGCAAGTGCGGCGGACGAAGCTACCCGGGAAGTCGTTTCGAGAGAGATCTCCAGGATCGTTGACACCCAGCTGAAGAGAGAAGTGGAGAGAAGGGATCGGGACAGAAGTAATTTGATAGCTTCTCTGTCTGAAGACCTTTTCACTGCATTCATGAGAGAGCAGGTCTACGTTGCTTCGTTGTCGTTGCAAGCGAAGCTGTTCAGACACAACTGCTTGAAGAAACTACTGTTACGCCGTGTCAAAAGCAGCGCAAAACTGGCATTGGCAAGGGGATCTATCAATAGGGAGAAAATCAGCGAGATCGAAAACTTCACCAACAAGGTCAGACCTGCGTTTGTTTTCCCAAAGCTTCACAGACATGTTGTCCAGAGGTCAGTCACCCCCGATGCTTCGTCGCACAGGGAAGGGGCTGATCGGCCCGTTGATTTTGCAAAGACTTTAAGTCAATTGGCTCACCCGTTGAGATTGAGGATGCTGGTAATCGTGGAAGACTGGAAAACATCTGGCTCGAAATGGCTGTCCCGGCAGTTGACTTTACGACCTGCCAGGGACCAACAGAAAAATAGACTGCTGAACAGGGTGGAGTCCTCGAACTCGGTTCTTGAAATCAGCTCGTTGCCCGACCGATTCAAATCCAGAAAGCTGTTCCGAGACGTTAATTTCGTGTTGATCAAGATGGAGGAAGCGACTACGGAAAAGCTGACTGAAGACGGGAAGGTTGTGCAGAGAGTGATCGACTATCTGAAAAATTACAACAATGAAATCCCGGTCACGATTGTCTTGCTACTATTGCACTCTACAATTGAGCAAGACTCGTTGGTTTTGGATGCTCTGTCGTTGGGTGAAGCACCGTTCTGGCTCACAATCGAACTGGTCAACCTCCCTCCTACGGCGCCGTCTGGCGTGCAGTCAAGTCGACTTGAAACTGCGCTGCTCGATACCTTGAGAAGCTACGAAAGACCAGCGAATCAAACCTCTGTTGTGAACGATCCGGAAACCACTTTGATGTCCAGATACACCACCATCGAAAATTCGCTCGTTGGCCTCATCAAAAAGAACTCGAGAAACAAGAACAAGGTCGATTACATCCGTTCGCTAGTCACCCCGCAAAAGCGGAGCCTTACTTCTTCTGATTCTTTCAGCGATATTTCGCTGCTTTCGGTATCAAAACCTCCTGTATTTAGTCAAACATTCGAGTTTGCAACCAAGCCCCCTGGAAGCTCGAGAAAACAGAGAAAAATCGAGGAACTGTTGAAGTTGACAGACTCAATTTTGAAGCAATGAGCTTTCATGTATACTAGATTTCCAAAAAATGTATATTATTAAAATTTTCGAACTTTATTATAAACAATTTTCGTACACTATAAGCCATAAAAACAATCCATTTGCGCTTTGTTTGCAATCAAGTTTTTGCGCACGATTTCCCCGATTTGGTCAGAGTTTTTACTGTTCTTCTTCATGAACCTTTCGGCAACACTGGCCAGTTTGTCGAGATTGATTCGTTCTTTGACCCCAGATTCATTGAAGTGTTGGAATATCTCAACCAGAAACTTCAGATCAACCGTGATTTGCAGGAGTCCGCTGGAGTTAAACTGTTGTATCTCTTTAAGACTTTCTATCAGCTTAAAAACCAGGTAATTGATCAAATCTAGCTCAATCTTCATGATGTAAGTTTTGTTGGAATTGAAGCCAAGTAAATTGGATTTGATCAGATTGATCAGATGGATCGACCGCAGCGTGAAACTTGAAACAAGAACATCCGACAGCGAGGACGAAAACTGGAATTGGAACCAGTCCGTAGATCTGACTCCGTTGGAAATTAGGTCTCCTATCTGAGTCTTGTACAACACCAAGTACTCGTTGTAGATCTTGGACTCAAAGCTTTCCAAATTCGAGTACACGTCCAGAGTGGACGTCGCCAGACTGGTTCCGAACGTGGAATCGAACAACTTTAGGACTCTTGGGAGAATTTTGATTTTCAAGCAGGACAGATTGCTCAGCGTTGTCGTGAAGTAAAAGTCTTTTAATGCTGAATTTTCCTTCGACTTAATAAATACATTCTGCAGCTGATATTCAATCAGAATGTTAAAAGACTTCAGGAATTGGGTCTGAATGTTGCTGTAGAGTTCCTGATCGCGGATCAGGAGGAGACTTTTGAGCTTCGGAATGAATAGCTGATAAAACGATAACAAGAACTCGGGAAGCTTTGTGCATCCCTCGTATGTTGTCGAGCGGGACCAGCTGTCAACGTCGTTCACCTTTTTTGCATCGCTTATAAGGATACACAGAACTCCATTGACAAAGTTGGAGTTGATTCTGCTCAGAGTTGACTTCATCGCAGTGGAAATTGGCTTGGAGCTCAGCATAGGGTTTCTTTCCAGATTTTCAAAGTTCTCAAAAATCTTGCGCTGCAGGGCAATGGAGTAGTTCAGGGTGGTCAGAACATTCGAGTGAGGAGGGATGAAACCAAACGATTCCGGAACGTTTATGTCTTTGGCCTCGCTGAGAAGTTTCGGTTCCATTTTTTTCTGAAAGTCCTGCATTGCTCGGGTCAAATCCTCGCTGGATGCCTCAAACAAGAAGTGCAGTCGTTTGCACAATTTCCCGACGAGGGTTCGAAAATACTCCTCAAACTTAGACAGCTCGTAGTCTTCAAACTTGAGAGCCTTTCTGGAACTTTTGTTTCGCAACGGCAATTTCTTTTCCAAGTTACCACTCACAAAAAACTGAATGATATTGGCAAATCTGAGCAGTTTCTTGCTCATGAACTCCAGAGTCAGCTCGTTCACGTACGAGGTCAAAAAACCCCATAGATCCATCACCAACGGCAAATCAAGCAGGTCAGCATCATCCTCTTCCAGAAGCTGGTTGGACCGATCCACAAGAATGGCAAATAGCTGGCTTAAAGCTGTGTTGGACAAGTCATCATCGTTGTTTCCTTCTCTTTTTCCATAAACATTGATAACTCCCTCTCTCGATCGTAGGAACCTCACCAACTGAACCTGGGTGACATTACCATCAATTCCTTCCAATAGGTAGTTGTACTCCAAATTCAAGAAGTGAATCACTGGATTTTCTTCAACCCCAAGCTCGAGAAGCCTCTTTATGAGCGAAAGGAAGTTGTTAGGGGAGTCGGTCAATTGATTGCTGAACGAAGGGTCGATGTTTTCTATGTGCGTGTGTCCAAGTTTCTCCCACAAATCTTTCTTGTAGTTGTCCACTATTCCTTCCACTTGGGACCAGATCTTATTGAGGATTGGTTTGTTTCTGGCGTTCGATTGTAATAGAGACTCGTAGATCTTCCTTCCCGCTTCGTACTCTTTCAGTATAGAGTCAAAATTGTTTTCTAGTATCAGCTTGTTCAATGTCTTCGGTAAATCCAGCAAAACACTGTTTTCTGTAATGAGGGATATGAAACTCTTGATCTCGTTAGCCCTGGACATCCCCTCTAGAACCGGGTTCAACAAGATCGTGGACGAGGCGTTGGCGCGGCCAATAGAATCACTCAGAGCGGCCACGTTGGTGCTCACGCGGCTGGTGGAATACTCGCTGTAAATCTCATCCAGTAACTTCTTGTTGTCTATCACCTTTTGGAAATTGTCCCCAATCAGTTTTTGGAGCTTGGGTTTCTCCGCCTCTAAACCTCTTTCCAAGTACGTGACCGACTGTTCAAGGTCTCGGTACGTCTTTTCCTTATGAATAGTAGTCAAAAACAGCTTTGCATTGAACGTTTTGGATCCAATCAGATATTTCAGCTTCTTGGGATCCCGGGAATCATCAATCACGTCTTTGTCAATCAGCTCATCCAACACTGATTCGTGGAAACCAAGCGGATCCTGCCAGTTCAGCGACGAACGTAGCTTCGAGTCGGGTTTCTCGTCGTGTTTGTCAGGCAGAAGCTTGTGGAATTGGTCTCTCGGTATGATTCTGCTGATCTCTTCTGTATCGTCATCGTCGTTAAAGGAGAACACGTTCGACCTGGCCGACGATTGTACGTAGTCAACGGGGTCCAATGTCTTCAATTGGTAAAAATCCAACAGAACATTCTCGTCTATCGCTGGCGAGTAGTCCTGGTCCGGTCTCATTGTCTTGGTGGAAAGGGCTGAGAGAAAGAGGCAGAGCAGACAGGGAACAACTAGCTTTTGTCTTGTCTTGTTTTTGTTACTGAAATACATTAGCAGGTAGTGCGCCAAACCGATACTCCGCGCCACTAGTAAGGGTCGCGCGCGATGGAACTTTTCAAGAAATTGGCAGCCTGGCCGAGTGGTCTAAGGCGTCAGGTTAAGGTCCTGGTCTCTTCGGAGGCGTGGGTTCGAACCCCACGGCTGTCATTCTTTTTTTTGTTTTTCAGCTCCTCTGATGCCTTTTGTTTTAGTAGCAGACTTTCTTCTGGCCAGACACTGGCCAGACACTGGCCATTTTCTTATTGAGTTGTCTCGTCTCCTGAGATTAAATGTGCGTCTCTGTCATTTCCGCACCCCATTCTCTCCAGCCTGTTCTCGGCCATCCCCACAGCGAATTGGCTCGCACGTGCTAAATTTCCCCATATGGACGCGAAATTTCCAAGTTATTAGCTTTCTAGATCAGGTTATAAAACCAAGCGCAAGTCTTCGACAGCAGCTTCAGGTCCTCGGTGAACACAACTATCCTCTAGAATTTACACTACGCCTGAATATGACGTCGGCTGCCAAAATTGCGGACCTGCGAAATCCGATCCCGGAGTCGACTCCACAGACAATCAGCTCAGGCCCTATCCTGCCTGAGCATGCGGAATCTGTTGTCAACCTCCAGATGGATTACTTACTTTTCAGAAAATCACAGCTGGTTCGTCGACTGTTCCAGTCAAAAACAACAGCGGCCGTGCTGACTGTTGTCTTTTCTGCTGTTTCCTGCCGCAGGCTGGAACCTTATTTCACGCAGTACAACTTTCGCCATGGCATTGTGGCGGGCCTGCAAGATATCATCAAGAGCGTTCATTTCTTCGACGACGTGCTTTGGCTACTCCCAATGGCCATGCTGTTGCTATCCCTCTCGCTTTTTTCTCTCTGGATGCAAACAAACTTCCTCAAAGAGCAATCTGAGGCGGTGCCTGTCCATATGGACCAATATTTTGGTCTCGACCTCAAGGCATACTCACAAATTAAGCTACAATCTGCGGGGACGGCGAAAAAGTTGACCCCAGTCGAAAACGAACAAATATCAAAGATGGAAAGCAACTCGTTTGTGATCACGTATCGTGAGACCCCAATTGCGTTTGGTGTCCAACGAAAGCAGGGGGAGAACGACTACAAGATCACCGGCTTTGGTGTCAGAAGGGTTTACGTGAAGTCAAAAATACTCTCGGACATAGCTGACTGGATGAAGTTGCAGCTGGTGAAGACTGGCAAAAACGGCTCCTGCTCTGTGGAGTTGTACTCCTTCGAGACCTTCGATAAAGCCATCTTCCAGAATGCCGGATTTCGTCTTGTTGAGAAAAAGCAGTCCCAAAACTACGTTTTGCGGAAACTCTACGGAGTCACCCTTGATACCTACAGGTTCGATTATGAGAAGGTCACGTGATCGTTTGTATCAATTATAATGTATGCAACCAGATTATGAAAGGGTAGCGTTGCAAATGCATAATCTGTATATGTATTTGTCCTTGTGGCGCGACGAGCTGTTCTTCTGCGAGCTAATGGTTGTGTCCCGGAGCTCCATCACTAAGATGAAAGACATCGTGGAAGTCGTCTTCGTTATCGAAGTTGTCTGGAATGTCTAATTCTCTAAGGTAGCCAGACTTGACGTCGTAAATGAGAGCGTAGATCTCCAATCCCCGGCCCTTGGAGGCGTGGAGAAAACTGGGGTGTTTTCTGATCTGGTCAATTGAGTTGAGGATGTTCAGTTCGCTCAACTTGGTGCACCGCTCGAAAGGGTCCTCGATGGACTTGAGCAGGCCGATATTGTGTGCTCGTATTTGACGGATAGGGGACAACCAGTTGTCCAAAACACCCCCGATTTTTTTGGATGAAAGAGAAGCCCAGACACCTCCGCAATCGGTGTGGCCACAAACCACAATCCTCTGCACCTTCAGGATTTCAATGGCGAACTGTAGCGCCGACATGGACGAAAAGTCCTGGTACGAAATTAAATTGGCAATATTCCGAAGCGTAAAAATTTCACCGGGGACGCACCCAAGAGCTGTATACTCGTTGACACGTGAGTCGGAGCAACCAATCCATAGCGTGTGAGGGGATTGCCCCTTTCCAGACTTTTCTATCACTTCTGGGTTGGACTGTTTGAGTCTGTCTGTCGCGTATTTGTTGGCCTGTAATATATCGTGTATTGAAGATTCCTTAGAAAGTGTGAAAGGCGAGTCTGAAGATGACGACACGGAGGAGGAAAGTGCAATCTCTGTAGAGGAAACAGCGTCCTCCGGGTTGTCCAGCTGTAGTCCCTTAGGGTTCTCGCGCTCGTGCTCATGCTCGTAACGTATGATGTTGCTAATTCCCATGTTTGCGTGTTTGATATGAAGCGTCCTCTGGGATCCTGTTTTGAGTACTGAGTTTGGACGTAGTGTACGTAAAATCATCGGTCCAACCCCGGCTATATATAGTCAATTTGCGGACAACAATTCAGCGGTGAGCTCTCTCATATATAAGCTTTGATCATCATCCACGGGCGTGATTCATAATCATCTCACAGTATAAGGTGCGGCTTCAACCAACAATTTAGTGTTAATCTTGCAGCAATTGAGCCGCATAGAAAACAGGAACCTGAAATTTACAATAAACATAGTTGACAGTTCGGCAATAACAATAAGGCAAAACCGATGATGAAGAAGCCGCGCGTCTCCGCGTATTGATGCACTCGGAGTGATGTCAGGACGGGGGGTGCGGAAAAATTTTCACGGGCCGAAATTCAGGCGATATCTGGATAAGAAGGAGGCGATTTGCTGTTGGCTCGGGCCGTTGGGCTGCCACACAGGCGCTCATGCAAGTAATGGCGGCGCGCAGTTGGAAGGCCGGCTTCCGCAAGGCGATCAAACAGCGATTGGCCGCGGTTCCGCCGGAGGTTCTCGCGGCGCAGTCTGAAACTCTCGCCCGTACCGTGGAGTCTCTCCCGCAGTACTCGCAGGCCCGCTCTGTGGCTCTTTACATGGGCATGCCTCACTCTGAGGTGGGAACTACTGCTCTTATTGACCACGCCCTCAGAAGCGGGAAGAAAGTGTACTTGCCAAGAATAACCGACCTCGACGTTTTTGGTGACGTCCAAAGACACCCACGCCAAACCTCATGCCTACACTTCTTGAGAGTGAACTCCATTGAGCAGGTTGAGCAGCTCGTGCCTGGGGGAAAGTACGGGCTTAAAGAGCCGGAGTTTGAAATTTCTCACTCTCGGCCTGCAGAGAAAATCGCGATCCCCGCAAATGATCTTCTGCTTACCGGGGAAGATCTCGATTTAATCGTGGTGCCCGGCGTTGCTTTCACCGCCGCAGGTTACCGCATGGGTCATGGGGTGGGATTCTACGACGATTTCGTCAAGCGATACACAGAGAAACACGGCTCGCGGCCTGTTTTAATGGGGGTTGGCTTGGAAAATCAATTGGTTGATCAACTTCCCACGGAGGAACACGACGAACGTTTGGATCTGGTTGTTCTCGGAAACGGAAAAGTGTACTGTCCATGAATTAACTACTTCTTAAGTATGAACACCCGTTTCAACATCATTCAAGCCCAAAGCCATCCCCTTTTGCTCGCAACAGGCTCGGTCACGTGACCCACGACTTTTTCTTCAACAAAATTTAGGCCTGACTTCAGCTCGAGCATTCCGTTGGCCTTAACAAGGGTGGTTTGACCAGTCGAGTTGAGTATTGCTCCCTTGATCTGTATCTGGTCTCCTTCCAGCTGTGCCACTTTCGTCTTGACCACGATAAACCGGTCAACCACAGTAGGAAATCGGTAGTTCAAGGTCAATTGTTTGGTGCTTATGTAATCCACATCGTTAACGCCTATATCAAACGCACAATCATTCTTGAAAACCTCGTCTAGAACCAGACTCAACATTCCCCCATGGACCAAGAACGGATATCCGCACAGCCGTTTTCCCAAGTGCAGAACTGTGACATATTCGTGCGTGACTGGGTTGCAGAACGTTAGGGGCGGGATCGCGATTGATCCCGGCGCTGTGAGGGTATCGTGCAATGTTTCTTGCGAGGAAAGGGGCGCTTTACTGAACCTTTCAAAAGAGTTCCATGACCTGAACGATTTGTAGTTAGGATTGCTGGCTAATTCCTGGACAATGGGCAATTCTTGCAGCTTTCTTTCCAACTCTTGAGTGTAAATCTCTGTCTGATCGCTAGTTTCAGGCAGTTTTTGAGTAAGAAACCCGTCTACCAGCTCTTGAATTGAATAATTCTTTGCGACAACCACTCCAGCGATGAACGAACCCAAGACCCATTTGAACACTCCTGAGCTGTGTCTTTTTTTGTGTTGTCTGGGGTGGAACTGAGCTCTTGCTGGACGGTGAGCTTTAGGGGTGATCGAGGAGAAAAGGCCAGCACTCGGTGGTTTCAGAGGTTTCCAGGGGTTCAAACCCGCCCTTCTGAGTTGTAAGAGCATTTTTGCACTAATCAGGTTTTCGAAGTTGTCCTTTGAATGGGTTGTCGTTTGCCAATGACGAAGAAACGATTGTCAACCAGTGCAGTACGGGGTAATCAATTAATTCCACCCCTCTGCGGACCGCGATTGCATCATATTCTGGTACGGTTGCGTCGATCGACTTAAACGACGCGAATTTGAAAATCTGCCACGACTGAAAAAATTTTACTGTTAGAACCGATGAAAATGGCAAAGTGGAGAGAACCTGCAACATTTAGAACCGCTTATCATCGCTAAGTGGACCCGATAACCCGTGATAAATTAAACCATTCACAACACTACAAAATGTCTTTCTTAGGACTTGGAGGTGGAGCCCCACAAATCTCATCTGAGCAGAAGATCAAGGCCGCAGAGGCCGAATTGGACATGGTGACCACCATGTTCAACCAATTGGTTGATTCTTGTCACAAGAAGTGCTTCGATGCCAGCTACGCTGAGGGAGAGCTGACCAAGAACGAGAGCTTGTGTATCGACAGATGCGTTGCCAAGTATTTCGACACCAATGTCAAGGTGGGAGAGGTAAGTCTAAGAACATTCAACCCCAGGAAAAGAGCAACGGCTACTAACACGACAACAATAGAGCATGCAAACCCTTGGAAAAAGCGGAACTATAGGCCAAAATCTGAAATAAGATCGCGGCGGCAGCTAACGAGAAACGCTTTCGACTCGGTTTATATTGTATATAGAGGGAACGGCTCAACAAAACGCTTTTTAAATGTTGTGATTTCATTAAAACTAAATACAGCAAACGTCTATCAATGCAAATCGCACTACATCCCTAACGCTTTCAACAAACGCAGCTTGCAACCTTCCCAGGTGTTAAGTTTAGGGCGCACATCAAGGTAGAACGACGGTCCGTTCTCTCCGTTGCCCCCCGAGCTTGCGTTGGAGCCGTAGAAGTCAATCACGTACTCCACCTTAGTGCCACATCGATCAACGCTCCAATCGTGTCTATCAAACGGTAAATCTGCTCCAAAGATCAAGTTCCTGATTCTTGCTCTCGGAGTGATTTTTTTCGAGTCACCCTGAAATGACGTAAGCTGAATACCACCACAACGCTCGCCTCCGCGGCCTCTCTCCCACATCTGAATGTACGACCAAGCCCGCTCATTGACCAGATTATGAATCGGAACAATTGTCTTCATGTCTTCCGCATCCGGGTTCCACTCCTTCCGACGCATAGCGTTGAAAAACTGTTTCTGCGACGGGTAAATCCAGTTTGAGTCTGTTCCCGTTCTTGGAATCGAAGATATTTCTCTGTCCTCGGGTAATTCTGCTGTCGTTTCCAGCTTGTTCAGTGTCTCCAATGTTTCATCCAAATCGTTTGACGAACACGACTTGCCCTTGACCTCGATAGCCTCTGGAACATTATTCACTGTCTTCCCACTACTGTTTGTCATCCACACTTCTCTCGCGGACTCGTCCACTGGGCAGGTCGCACCTTCTGGAAACCCTTCGATTCCAGGATGTCCCGGAGGTGGCACTGATTTGTCCACTGGACGATCGGTAGCTCGCACGGTCGTGAGATCAGGCTTGGCCCACAGGAAGCCTCCGAACACCGTGGCCCACGAGCTTGTTGCAGGGTTTGAGATCCCACCGGAAGCAGCCGATTGCTTCTGCTTCTCGACTTGACTTGCCATTTTGGCTTTCTTCAGCCACGCTTCCCGCGTGGCCGGGTCCACCGGACACCTTCCTTCGTCGGCTGTCCCGCTCATTTTGCTAACAAGGACTGCAGGCTGTTGATCAAGAAGAGAATTTGACTAAACTTGACCAATCCTGTAGATTTAATTGGCACTACAGGACTTGGAAAAAAATTTCAGGGCCTAAACATGATTAAATAAGCAATTAGGTAATCACTCTTGAATCTTGGAGTTGAAGACCAGAGGTGGACACGGTGTGACGACAACGTTGTCTACTGTTTAACTTTTTCTGTCATTCTAAAAAAGGAGAGTACACTTTCATCGTATAAAGAAACAAGCTGTAAAATAAAGGAAAAACGCACGTCCAACTGCGATCTTACGCTTTCCGAATCTGGGTTATCTCGTCAGGTAAGCACAATCGCAACTATTGGAGCATATCTACTCTAGGAAAGGTCGAGCAAACGTTAAACGAGTGACAGTGACTTTTGTCTTAAAGCAGCAGGTTCCAGAAGCCACGCTTTTCCAAAGTGACATCGTCATCGGAGGCGACTGAGACGTATGTGGTGTTGGAGGCTGAAGAGCTAGCTAGCTTGTAGTAAGGAATGTTGGAAGACGAAGCCTTGTAGTAAGAGGATGGAGCTGCGGAAGAAGAGACGTAAGAGCTGCTGCTAGTTGGAGCCGAGGTTGACACTGCGGAGGTCGAGAGGTAAGATGTCACGTAAGTGGTGACGTAAGACGTACACAGTTCAGTCTCATAGGCCGAAGTGGTTGTGTAAACAGTCACGGTAGAGCCAGCCGAGTCTGTGACAGGGATCGTGGCAGTCAAGGAGAAGGTCAAGGTAGACGTGGCGGTAATAGTGGAGGTGAGGGTAATGTCAGCTTCGGAGCTGGAGGATGAGGATGAGGCTGCGCAATCTGCGGAAACTGTCTCGGTGACCGTGACAGTGGCTGGTGCAGCCGTTGTCGAAGGAGATGCCGATTGGACAGCGGAAGCAGCAGCTTCGCCTGTAGTGCCAGCGGCCGTGGTGGTGCCAGCGGCTGTTGTGGTTCCAGCAGCCGTTGTAGTTTCAACGGCTGTAGTAGCAGCAGCTGAGGTTGTAGACGACTCCTTTGCGGTGGCTGATGCAGTGGCTGAGTCGGTATCGGATTCTTCGACGGTAATAAACACTGTCGAAGTCTGAGTGTAGGTGGTGGTGACCTCCTCACCTGCGGACTCAAAGGTCGAGGTGACCACTTCGTCCTCGGTAGAGGTTTCCACAGAGCTCGATGGAGAGGAGGTGCTTGCAGCCACCGAGGAGGCAGCACTGGACTGGATAGCGGTTGCAGCAGCGGAACTGGTGGAGCCAACAGGGCCAGCCGAAGCAGCAGTGGTGGAAGCCACGGTCGATGACGTCGAGCACAGCTCGGTCACGGTGATGGTGGTTCCCTCAATGACAGTGACGAACGTCGTGTAGTCAGAGGCCAGGGCAGCAGCGGAGGAGGAAGAAGAGGACGAGCAAGGCTCAGTGACAGTGACCGTCACACCATCTGACACGGTAGTATAGGTGGTGTAAGTGACCGGCGAGGAGGAGTTGTCATACCTCTTGACAAAGTTGAAAATACCAGGGACTGGGATGGCCATCACTTGGGCCGACCACAACAGGGCCGAGGAAGAAAGCAGAGTAGAGTACTTCATGGTAGACTGACGACTTCGAGCTCAACGGATGATAAAGGAATGACTGGCTGAGAGAATCGAAAGTATAGCAAAGTTAAGGAAAGGACGAGAACGGGCACGAAGCGAGCACAGACCTCAGGTGGTTATAACTTTAATCGAAGTTTTGATACTTTAATACTGTAAATGTAGTATCATTTCAAGTTTAAGGTGCCTCCGGCACGCTTTAGATCCTGCGGATTGAAATCCAGTCTTATAGTTTCCCGACGTGCCAGGAATGTTGTTCAGAAGGAGTTGCCAAGGTAATCGAGACCCAGAAATCACGCTCGGCAGAAACGCGTTTGAAAAAAAAACATTTGCGCGTCTGACGCGTTTTTTGTGGCTGGGGCCGCAGGATGAATAGGGCTGTGAAATCTTCAGAATAGCTTAGAAGAATAGGCCAAGAATAGGCATCGACGGTATCACATGGGACAAGGTGTAGGCAGTGTGCGTGAAGGCAGAGTTGGGAAAGTGGGAGGGAATGAGTGCTTAGCCAACATTCCCTTGTGCCCTGGTCAGATGGGGGCGTAGAATATCCGAGGTATTGCTGGAGGAGTGTCCAAGCATCAGGTTGGAATGGCCCATGGTCCTTCCTGCCAGCCAATCCCCGCTGGGATAGTCCTTGACGAGCATTGTCCAGGTGAGGCGTGGCGGGCGCTGGTTCTCCAACCCCCTGAAAACAGGGAGTAAAAGTGCATTGCTACGCCACGTTTGGGTCCTCTACACGAAGTTCGAAGATTTTCTGCCAGTCATACGTGTTTTGTTTTTGTTTCGTGTTTATTTATTATTGAAAAAATATGTCTTTATTTTTGTTTTTCGTGTCGCATCCTGGAATTTCGTGTCGGGTTTATCCTCGCGTAGGGCTTAGATCCTGATCTACGAGATCTCCAAGATGCTTGCCATTCAGCACGCGCAATCCCCGAAACGGCTCGGGAAAGTACTCCTGGCGGACCCGGCCGTCGCAGTACTCCGGGTTGTACTTGTATCCCTCCGAATAGCCCAGTTCAGACATCAGTTTGGTAGGAGCATTTCTGAGATGAAGGGGTATTGGGGCAGAAGCAAACTCCGGCTGACTGTCGAGTCGCGCGTTGAGCTCGTTCCAGCCGCGGTAGATTTCCACCGACTTGCGGGCCCGCGCAAGCTTGACGGCGCAGTGCGCCAGGGCCAGGTCTGCCTCGGGCCGTCCCACGTACTGTACGGCGTTGTACGCGGCCACCGCAAACGGCAGACACGAGTCGTCTAAAACTCCGACATCCTCGCTTGCTATTCGGATCATTCGCCGCGCGATGTACAGCGGGCTTTCCCCCCCTTTGAGCATCCGAGCTAAGTAGTACATGGCTGCGTCTGGATTCGACCCGCGAACACTCTTGTGAAACGCAGAAATGGTATCGTAATGGGCGTCGCCGACGCGATCGTACACCATGTGGGTTCGCTTCAGAACACGGCGCAATTGCTCCACCGTCACCTCTACCACATGGACGTTCTTAGACGGCTCCTCTGCGTCGTTGGTCATGAAATGCGAGTCTGCCAACTCCAGCAGGTTCAGTGCGCTTCGTGAGTCCCCGTCCGCGATGTCGCACAAGTAAGTCACCGCCTCCTTGTTGAACCGCAGAATTGGCAGGTCATAAATTAACTTCCGGGTCTTGTTGATCACCATTAATGCCCGGGTCACGGTTTTGGTCAGGTCTGCCACAGACAGCTTGTTGAGAACAAACACACGACATCTCGACAGCAATGCGCTGTTCAGCTGGAAGCTGGGGTTTTCCGTCGTGGCACCAACAAGCGTGATGGCTCCCTTCTCGATCTGGGGCAGAAAAATGTCCTGTTGCGACTTGTTGAACCGATGAATTTCGTCCACAAACACAATCGTCTGTCGCTTCGTCAGTCGCAGCTCGTTCTTGGCCTCTTCAAATATCCGTTTGCAGTCTGCGATTCCGTTAGCGGTGGCACTCAGCTCCACGAATCGCGACTTGGTAGTGTGCGAGATGATCCGGGCCAACGTAGTCTTACCCGTTCCAGGGTTTCCCCAGAGGATCAGCGACGGAATCCGATCCATCTCGATAAATCCACGTAAAATACCCCCCTTCCCCACCAAATGATCTTGACCAATATACTCGTCCAGCGAAACGGGCCTGGCCCTTTCGGCCAATGGCAGGCGAGCCTGTGCTCTCAACAATCGAATCTCGTCTTGCTGTCGCGTCTTTCTGTCCGCTTCTCCCGTCTCTCTCGTTTCTTCCTTGTGAACTTTCGTCTCTTCAATCAACTCAACGCTGTCCCCTTCCTCATCCCCGTCATCGGAGGACCCCACATGGCCGCTCATTTGACTAGCCCTCCGTTTCAGCTGTCCCGGCTGGTACTTGTACGTGCTCTGAGGCTTGTTCTGCGAGCTCGACAACCGCTTCCGAGCACTTTGGGTCCCCGTCAGAAGACTGTTCAAGGACTTCTTTTCTGGAGTCTCTTGACGAGCGCTAAGTTCAACATCTTCAACTCCCGTGCAACTGTCCAGGTGCCGGTTGATCAGGGCAATGTCAATGTCACGTGTACACACCGGACAGGAAACCATTTTGATTGGCGATGCTTCAATCCCGGACCCACTATTGATTGCATCTAGACTGATATTTCAGGGTCTGACTGATCGTGATTAGAAATTTAATGGAAAATAGTTCGTAATTCACATCCTTACACCACATATTACATAAGCCATATAGTCTAAGGTGGAAAGATAGTTCTCGACCGACATCAACTGCCACTTGCCCGCTGATTCGTAACTCCCGGGTCTTGCTTCGCTCTGTCAGCATCCTGTCAGTGCGTTCCTAGTATTTCCGTGCTCTCATCATAGCTCATCTTTTTCAAGAGCTTGTTGCATCTTTTTTTTGTAATCTTTGAAGCTCTTGTAAGCACCCTTCTTGATTCCTTTCAAGATGCCCCCTCTTTCGCTCATTGCCCCCTCTTGTGGCTGGCCGAACTTAGACATGAACTTCGTCAGCTCTTTTTTCGACATCGATTCGGAATTATAAACCGTCACATTTTTCGTTCCCTTGTCGATTGCGAGTAAAGTCGGGACTTTGAAGTCCGCTTTGAGGGCAGGAATCTTTTCCAGCAGTTTGTCTCTACCTTCGGAGTCGTTTTCGCTCAGAGTGAGGTATGCCAACGTGACTGAGTCGAGAAAATCGATCGACAGGCTCTTGAAAACCGGCGAAAGAGTGCTTTTTGAAGTCACCAGCAAGACTCTGCTCTTTTCATTCGGTTTGAGAAATTCATCAAGTTTGTTGAGCTTGATTCTCTTCACGTAATTCACCACACGGCCCTTGACATGCTCGAGCAACTTAGCCGCCGTTCTCTCGCCCCGATACGTTTCGGAGGAATGAGGCCTGTTGCCGTTGGATCCCGCCGAGTTGACCTTCGCTGGACGGAAAACCATCACCGTCGGGAACCCTTCGACGCGGTACTTGTTGCACAATGGTTTGTTCTTGTCTTCGTCGCAGTTAACGGCCGCAAAATTCACGAACTCCGATCCGATCTTTGCTGCTTTGCGGTACTGGCTCTCAAACTCTGCGCAATAGCCACACCATGGCGCATAGAACTCCACGACAGACGTATGGTTGGTTTGCAGGACCACGTCGTCAAAGTTCTGGGGAGTGAGATTGTAGATATGCTTTGAATTCTTGTAAAAACCAGGTCTTTTGGCCTGCTGCTGCGGATCTGCTACCACCCCAGTGGCAGCAATAATCGGCGTAACGACCAATGCTATCAAACTTGCCACTTTCATTCTCCAAACTGCTAATCAATTGAACTTGGCCTTCTCTATAAGGCTCTCCCTCGGTTCAAATCATATCTGCCATTTTTTTCTTCAAAATTCTGTTTCCCAAAATTTTTCAACGGGTCGAGATTTTTTTCAGCACAATTGTTAATATCACCCCTACTAGCTCATGGGAACGTCAGACCGAACCGTAAAGGCCAATAGTACCCGCGATGATCACCAAATATTTCACCAAAGTCGTGGTCAAGTTCAGGCCGTTTGGTGCCGAGGCAAAGGCTGCTAGAAGCTTCCTGGCACAGATCCCACCGTCGCTCAGAGGTATCTGTGCGGTGGACTTCGAGCTGCTCGGGAACAGTTCCATCAAGCAACCAACGGTGGAGGTGACATTCAAGGACAAGACAGTCATGAAGGGGGACCCTACTCAAATGACCATTGACGATTTTGCCAACATGTTTGATAGACACTCCAGACAACTTCAATTCAAGGACGAGATCAGCAGATGAATTCGGAGACGATATGTCTTTTCTGGCTTTTTGACGGGATAGGGAGCTCTCGGAGACTTGCTGATTGATGCGGTATCCAGTTTTTCCAACTAGTTCATAAAGCCATCGCCTAGATCGCCTGTATATAGAAATGATTACTACTGACAGTATTTGCTTAGTGTAGCATAAGTTGTAGATTTATGGTGATTGCCAATTTCTTTCGTTCAGACTTTGACGTAGTCTTGTGAGTTTACCGTCTCCGTGGTGCCAGCTCTGTCCAAAGTCCACCGCTGACCTTGCGCTGCAGTGTCATATTCTTGCTCGCCTCGAGCCGCTTGTTTTTTGCGGCGAGTGCTGGGAAGTAAAATAAAACGTTTTCTACAAATAAAATGTTCCCACTGAAAAAAATGACTTTGTTTCCCTCTTTCACTTCCTTCTATTACCATTTATCAAAGATGCGACGGAATTTTCAGGGCCTGAGTCTTCGATTCGGCAGAACTCTGGGAACGAGATGCATTTCGCGGTCGACAAGCGTTGTCACCACACCTATTTTCTACGTTAATGCCAAACCCCACATTGGCCATTTTTACTCTATGACGTTGGCAGATGTATACAGCAGAAGGATGCGTTTTGAGGGAAAAGACACCTTTTTGACCACGGGGACAGACGAACATGGCCTCAAAGTCCAGGCAGCCGCCTTGAAGGCCGAGACTGACCCAAAGTTGTTCTGCGACGGTTTATCAGAAAAGTTCAAGATCTTGGCTCAGGTTGGCTGCATAGACTACGATAGATTTATCCGAACCACCGATCCGGACCATTTGGAAGCCGTCAGGCATTTTTGGAAAGTTGTCTGGGATAAGGGCTACATCTACAAAGGCGAACATAGCGGCTGGTACTCTGTTTCTGATGAGGCTTTCTACTCAGAGTCGGAGATCGAGGAGGTGACGAATTCTGGTGAAAGAGTGATGATTGCCTCAGAAACTGGATCTGAGGTTACATTTGAAACTGAGCAGAACTACTTTTTCAAACTAAGCGAGTTCAAGCCGAAATTGATAACGTTTTTGGAGGCCAATCCAGGTTTTATCCAACCGGCTCATTATTACGAGCAGATCCTCAAAGAACTCAAGACGAACGAATTGTCCGATTTGAGCGTCTCAAGGCCGTCGTGGAGACTAAAATGGGGTGTTGATGTTCCAGGAGACCCAGACCAAAAAATGTACGTTTGGTTTGACGCATTAGTCAATTACTTGACCTCTGTCGGATATCCACAGGAATCGGCGGTCGAGTTGCCACGGTTCACACACTTGATCGGGAAGGAGATCACGAAATTTCACTGCATTCATTGGCCATCATTTTTGATGGCTGCCGGTCTACCGATGCCGGAAAGGGTGGTCGTCCATGGCCACTGGTTGATGTCAGGACGCAAAATGAGCAAGAGCAGGGGCAATGTTGCCGATCCAATCGAAATCTCTGAGCTCTACGATGTTGACGCTCTCAGATTGTTTATGATGAGATACTCAACGTTGAAATACGACAGCGATTACTCCGAGGAAAAGCTGAATGCCACCAGAACAGAATTCATTGACAAATTCTGCAACCTCATGACCAGGTCGCTTTCGAAAAACTTTCACATAACCAGGGCTTTGGAGAGAGTTTCTTCCTCCGGTGTTGATGGGCTACTGAACGAAACAAACGACGGCGATTTTGCGTCTGATTTGAGACAACTGCACGCTACGATTGATGACCTGAACTTGCAAATTGCTCCTGATTTCCTCAATATGGAGATGCAAAGGGCCGTTCAGAAGCTTTGGGCTGTTTTGCCTCAGATAAACAACCTTTTCGACAAGTACGAGCCATGGACTCTGAAACCGACCGATAAGGACAATCAACTGGAGGCCGAGGCCAAATCTTTGAGACAAGACCTGATCATTTTCTCTGCGCTAGACTCGCTAAGAGTGGTTTTGATCTTGTTGACAGCAGTGATACCAAACTACGCAAAACTGCTTTTAGACAGGATGAAGGTGCATCCTGATAGAAGGACCGAGAAATACGCAAGTATCGGTTCCGATTGTACATATGGCGTTGGTTCCACATTCAAAAAAGGAGAAAAAGTTCCGATTCAGAAAGTGGACAGTAAATAGGTTAGAATGACTCAACATGCGATTTTCAATGAACTGCACTCCAAAGTGGTTGTATCCAAAAGCGCAGCCTCTCCTGTTTCGCTGAACTCCGGAATCGCTATCACTCTGACAGAAACGTCCTCTCCATTCTTTCGACTCAACTTCACGATAGAAGACTCAAAACGCGGCTGGTTTCCAACGAAATACACGTGCGGGGTTTCGTCAAGAGTGAACGGGTCGTTCCCATCGTAAGGATAACAGCAAAGGGTATCTGGAGCTGTTGGAATGACGTTTTGCCAGAGCATTGTGGCCTCGATCAATTTGAGCCTCGACTCGTTGACTATCTCGCTTTTGACTGGAGAGTCTAGTCCACTTTTACCGGATTTGTCGTCCGTCTCCACAGCCATGTTTGGAATCAAATATTTGAACATATCATTGATGTTCTCCCCGGAAGTTCCCAGAATTCGCACACTGTCAAACTCCAGCCATTGGGGATTCGTCGCTCTTCTGAAGTTCGCAAACGTGCTTGACTTGGCGAAAAACGACTTGTGCAACGGCTGTTTGGGGAAACTGATTTCGCACGGGTCCGAGTCTCCTGGCATAACGGTCACTGGAACAGAGTTCAGCAAATCAGAAATAAAGAAGTCAAGCTCTTTGATCGCTTCAGCGTCGTAGTTGGAATGGTTCATCTCTCTGTACTTATCCTTCTCCAAGATGACCTGATCGGCAACGTCTGCACATTTGATCGAGTTCCCCGCTATCACGATATTCGTGATCCTGGTGAGCAAATCGTAATCCTGTTCATCAGACGCCAACTCTCCCATGAGATACTCTTTCAAGATCTCCAAGGGTGCCAGGCCCCCCCGTTTCGAGATATTGAGCCCAGAGATGAAAAGAATCTGATTATGTAAGCCTGAAACGGACCTTGGAATCTGAGGCGAGGCTTCCGGGTAGGTCACGTCCACAACAGTGAAGATTCCCGCCTCCACTTCCATTCCCAACACCCCGACGACTGCTCCCGTGACGAGTATGATTTTGTCCAAGACCTCTCCGTCCAGGATCATTCTTCCAGACTCATCTTCAAGCATGATCTGGTCGTGGCCTGGGTCCGAATACGCCTCTGCACGCAAAGCGTCTAGCTTGCTGAGCTCTGCCGTTTTGGTAACCGCCGAAACGCCGTATAGGTTCCGACTCACGTCCTCGAGGATATTGGGCTTGTATTTCATATCCACAAAAACGGTTCCAATGGTGAAACAAGGGGTCATGTTTTGAACGTCCAAGATCTTGTTGACATATGTGACCGGCTTGTCGTTGATTGTTTCGTCTTTCCATTTGCTATTGGACATCTTGAGAACTCGCGACTTGAGCAATGCTGCGCGTTTGGAGTACATAGAGTTGAACTGTCGTGCGTAGGTCCTTGAACCTGGAGGAAGAGCGAACGAACTATCTTTGGTGTACTGTGGCGGGGCCACCGATTCCATGCGTACCGTTTTGTCCGTTGTCATTTCCTGAGTGTCCATGGAGTTACGGGACCACGCTCGGAGTTACAGTCGTGCCAATGAAGCCAACCTTGTTATCCAGGTTGGACCTCAAGTTTTTACCGTAGATTTTATTTTCCAGACGCGTTATTGGAGACACGAAAATTTTGGCAGTTGATCTGGGGTTGCGCGACAAGAGATTTGCTGCGCTTCCATCAAGAGAGTGGCTGGCAGAATAGTCACACAATTGAGTGGTAATTCTGGCCGCCACTACAAGCTGCCTACCCCAATTGATGATTAGTGCTCATTGAGCTTCATTAAGCGGATCGGTTACATATGCGAGTGGGTATTCTTCTAAAAGTCAATGCTCTCTCTTGCGGGAATGGACTCCTTCGACGAAATTTCACAAGTCTCCTCCGGTAACTGCTTCGCCGTGCGGGCGCGGAAGGTGTAATTAGTTTCGTAGACTTGTTTGAGACCCTGGCCGAAGTTCCGGACCAAGACCATGGAAACCACAGCGAGCCACGTCAGCAAGACAAGCGTGAAAATGTCGAAAGCTATCAGCGAGCGGCGGCCAGGACTATGGCGATACCTGGTGAACAAACGACATAGTTTGAACGCAAGATAAGCGATTCCTCCCAGATAAAAAAGCAGTACAACAAATAACCCTGCTGCGATTTCGCGCACCGCAGAGAAATCTGCCAGCACCAGCAGGCCAAATGAGAGAGCCAAACAGACGATAGTGATGGCAAACTCGGCGTCGTGTCGGTCAAGAGCCACAATAACGAATTGAAGGGCGAACGCCGGAAAGAAAAAGACACAGATCATAATGGCGTCCCTGTGCAGGTTGAAAATGACATTTGCCCGGCTCAACCTAATTCGGTTGCCAATTTTCTCCCCGGTGATCTTTTTGAACTCGTCTTTCAGTTTCCAGCAGGCCACAGCTTGGACCGCGAATAGAGCGCAGGACACACAGATCACACATATGGCAATGGCTCGGCATGAAGTCACGAGAGACGAGCCATGTGTCTGGTTTAAAAGCGTTTTGTTCAACTCGATCAATTGGATTCCTGAATAGACGGCCATGGCTCCCAAAAACCCGATGTAAGAAAATAGATGGAAGACGTTCCTCGTGTACGAAACAACCAACGCGAAAATAACTTGGTAGATCTCAGCATAGATGTATAATCCCAGATAGGTAGCAACCACATTCACTTTGGTACCGACAGAGTACTTTGAATCGACGTTCTGGTGCAGATACGTCAATTTGGTAGCAAACACTCCGAATAAGAACCCTTCAAGAACTAGGGTCACAATTGCAAATAAGATTGAAAAGACAACCGTCACTTTGATCCAGGCGTTTCCATTGTTCCAGACGTTGCCATAAAACTGTTGCAATTTGGACTTTTCTTGCTCGTGAGGACGAAACTCTTGCTCAAAGAGCTGATTCACCGTCTCGTCCTGGACATTTCCTAGCGAAAATTGTTCGGTTGAGCTTGGTAAAGACTCAATGTCGCTTTCTTCAACCTTCCCATTCACGCTGACATTGTCAAATGCTGTTGTCGCGTCGCTCATGTTTCTCTGTGCGTTCCATCAGACCTAATGATGTATCAAATGACTTTCGGGGTGTCCTCCTATATATAGATTTCAAGATTCTGCTGGAAGGCTGTGCTGTGCGGCTCAGGTGCGCAGCGCATCATGAAAACTGATTGAACGTATGCTAAGCCCTGGAGAAGGTGAAGATCGGTGATGCAAAGAGCCAGTAGCTCAGGAGCGCCTTGCGAGACGCGTATAAAAGGCCAAAACAAGAGGGCCGTCGAAAAAGGAGGGGTGGTCGGGGTCACAGTGTGCTGGTTCAGTGAGACCGTCAGCGTGCCTTGGGGAGTTACTCGTTTAACAGGGTTGTCCTCTGGAGCAAACAGACGGTCCCTATTGTCGGGTTCCTGGGAACTGACCGGCAGCTGGGCTCAATCGCCGTTCTCTCTTTTGATCACGATCCGGCTAACTAATGGCACAGCCTCCAACGGGCTCATCACCAAAAATAGCTTTTCCAAATTTTTCTCCCATCACGTGGTCTCTGCCAGGTGACCGGAGCTGCCGGAAGAACAGCGAGGCTGACATGAAAAACATATCTAAATAAACTGCAGTTTATCAACATTTACGTCTTTCTCCCGCAGTATCAAGCCATTGCACACAAGAAAAAGGTACTTTACCCTTTGACAAAGACAACCTCCCAATCAATTGGCGCTTGGCATTTTCAACATGGAAAGACTAGACCTTGCAACCTACGGAAAAGAGATCAAACAGGACTACGACAAAATTGTCTCTGGAGACCTCAGTTATGTGGTGTTCACAACGCTGAAGGACTCCTCTTTGAAGCCTACCGCTCACGGAGACGGTGACATTAACGAGTTTGTGTTGGAATTTGAGGAGGGCGCTGTCCAGTTCGGATACATCAGAGTGAGTCCATTCGGATCTGATGTTCAAAAACTTCTTTTAGTTGGATGGTGTCCAGACTCGGCACCATTGAAGTCGAAGATTTCATACGCCAACAACGTGGCTGAAGTTGGCAAGATTCTCCATTATCACGTGCAGGTTACTGCCAGAGACCCAGATGACCTTGATGTTGAAGATCTGCTCAAGACCGTCAGCAATGCCTCTGGTGCCAGATACTCGATCCAGAGTCTGTCTTCCTCCAAGCCAGTGGCCGGCTCTTCGAGCTCTTCGAAGCCAAAGCCGACTCCCGCTTCGTCTGCGCCTGTCTCCGCTCCCAAGCCGGTCACTTTTGGTGCCCCGAAGCCGGTGAAGCCTACTGTCGCTAGAACTGTCGAGAACGACGATGAGTGGGATGGCGAAGAGGAGATTAAAGAACGAGACTTCAACGAGAAGCCGCTGCAAAACGCACCTTCCGCGTATAAGCCTACCAAGGTTGATATTGACGCTTTGAGAAAAGGACCTTCGCAAACTACTTCATCCGAGCCTAAGAAGGCTCCATCCGCTTTCGAGAAGGCAGAGTCTCCTGTTGTTGCCGACTCCTTCAAGGACAAGAAGTCTGCGTACGTCTCGTTAAATCTAGATGGCGGGAGATTGAACTCTCTTCCAAAACCAAAGGTTCACAATTCCGTTGCTTCCAAGTACCAGGAGAAGGTTGTCCAGCCCTCGTTTGGGACCAAGGCCCCTGTTTTTGGAGCTCCGCCAAAGAAGGACGAGTCGCATGTTTCGGGCGGAATCAGCAGAAACTTTGCTGCCCAAGGCGGAAAAACGCCGGCCCAGCTCTGGGCTGAGAAGAAGGGCAAGTTCAAGGACGTCGGCCACGACGAAAAGCCAGTCAACGCCGCTAATTCTGAGGACTCGCAGCCCCAAGAAGATCATGTTGGTGACATCAAGTCCAAGTTCGATTCTCTGAATGTTGAAGACGATGAAGAAAAATCTGCTGTCTCATTCCCACCCAAGGCCCCAGCAAGAGAAACCCCGTCTCCTTCCACCGCCTCGTTCCCTCCTCCACCAGCCAGAAGCACAGCCTCATTCCCTCCTCCGCCAGCCAGAAACACCACTGCCGTGTCCACTCCTTCGGTGTTCGCCAACAAGTCTGCTGAAGAAGACGAGGAAGACAAGGAAGACGAAGACGAAGCTGAATGGGAGGAGAAAGAGGAACCAGCATCGACTCCAACACCGTCTGCCTCTGGTCCTCCAGCTCTTCCTCCAGCTTCTGAACGTCCAGTTCCCGCAGCTCCAGGTGCTGCCGCTGGCGCCCCACCTCCTCCTGCCCGTCCGACGACCCCACCGACGGCTGACGCTGGCCTCACTGCGGTTGCCGAGTACGACTACGAGAAGGACGAGGACAACGAGATCGGATTTCTCGAGGGTGAAACCATCACCAACATCCAGAAAATTGACGAAGACTGGTGGTCTGGTGTCAACTCTGCTGGAGAGTCCGGACTGTTCCCAGCCTCGTATGTGGTTGTCCAAGAAGGCACCAATGGTCACAAAGAACCGGAACATGAGCAAGAGCCGGAAGAAGAGCCGGAGCACAGTACCGGAAAAGGCTCCGGGCTCAGTGCGGTCGCCGAATACGACTACGACGCTTCCGAAGATAACGAACTCACATTCAAGGAGGGAGATGTGATCCAGGATGTTGAAAAGGTTGACGAAGACTGGTGGTTAGGATCCTTCAACGGCGAGAGAAAGCTATTCCCTGCTAACTTTGTCACCGTCAACGAGTAATTGACGCTGTTCCATACTTTCCAACCATAACTCTTGTATCAGTGTGCTGCTATCTATGTATTTGGCACTTTAAAAAAAACACTTTTCAAAACTAGCAAAATTCCCTGTTCTTCTCTCTAAATACCTTGAACCAGTTCTCTTTTAACCAGAGAACCCCATAAATACAAAATCGCAGCGCCGCTTGCGGTTCGTTTGAGACCGCGACGGGCCACAATTGCCTCGTGGGCGTTCAGGGTTCTCAGATAACACGCTATCTTGATCCAGTCCAGCTCGTTCAAATTCTTGCACATGGTGGCCCGCTGCTCGTCGTATGGTAAGGGCTCCAGCTTCTTGGTCACCGGCAGAGCCTTCAT
Organism: Ogataea saltuana; assembly: GCA_030674545.1. Taxonomy (NCBI): domain Eukaryota; kingdom Fungi; phylum Ascomycota; class Pichiomycetes; order Pichiales; family Pichiaceae; genus Ogataea; species Ogataea saltuana. Next base: position 225,525 of record JAKTYV010000006.1, read on the forward strand.
TGGGCCCACGGCCAGCTTTTGCTTCAACTCGGTCCACGACTCGACGCCGTGTTTGCAATTGTATCTGAGCTCAGGCGTATGATCAAACGAACAATCATTTTCACCCCTCGCGAGGTCGCTGTTTGATGATCCTATATCCTCGCTCCCGGACTCCATTGATTCTCCCATGTCTTTCAACGTTTCCTCCACTATGTTCTGGGTAGCACTGGCCAGAGGGTCGTAGAACTCCTCTCTCGAAGAGCTCTTCTCGTCCTTCAAACTAGGCTCGTTGCCCAATATCTTCTGAACCTCGCTCCAGGAAGACTCGATATCAAAAGCTGGCAAAATCATCTTTCTGACTGTACTCTTCAACGTACCCAGCATACTGGCCGCAAAGATGATAGGAAACAACAGTGGAAGAACCGCCATGAACACAGCAATCGCCGTTCTTCTTCTGGTGGCAAAGTTCCGCTCTTCCACCGGCTCTTTGAAACTCGGATCCTGCACCGTTTCTCTGAAGTCCAACACTCGCGGATAGTACTCCCTTTTGGATACCCGTAGCGGAGGAAGGCCCTCGACGTACTTGATCTTGAGTGTGTCCCAGTCCTCAAAAGGATTGTACTCACTGATGTAAGCGGTGGAAAAGGACACCAGACGATCGTATCTTACATTGGCCAAAACGATTCTCAATCTGAACTCCTCAAGCCCTTTATAATATATCTGTTCCGTGTCAGCCATCTTCGGAAGAAGATCGGACTCGTACATGAACAGATCTCTCCCGGATTGCCCCACAAGGCGGCTACCGAGAAAATTCAGAACCTTGTCTAGAACATTGGACGTTTTGAAAAACTTCACTCCAAGATGGGGCGTAGCAAACGTGGTGAATAGAACAGGCTCTATCGCGTCAAAAAAGCCAATGTTGTACAGTTCTCCAACGCAGTACCGGGCAATCAGTCCGCCGAGACTGTATCCAATGATACTGATTTTAGTGATGGTGAGATCCATGCTGTGTTTGAGGGTATTGATTTTACCGAAAATCTCCCGAATCACTCGGTCTCCGTTCACCTTGACGCCGTCGTACGTCTTAAAGTAGCCAAAAGAGGTCGGTTTGAGGTAATGGAACTCACTCTCTGGCCCGGAGCCTAGCGAATCTATCAGTGTTTGTTCCACCAAATCCATGTGGCTCGAAACCCCCCAAAGTCTGCCCTGTTAGCGTAACGCCCAAAAGTTGCTCTACTGGCCAGTACTTACCCATGGATCAGAACAAACAAGTGTCCTTCTTTCATGGTTGATTTTCGTTTATCACTGCTATCTCAAAGATTCGGTCGGACACGTCTCCGTGGTGCCAGGGTATATAGATGCGACAGACGATGCTCAATTTGCAGAAGAGACCTTGTTGAGATAAACAGGGGTAAGAAGCGTTATCTTGATCCGCTCCTTTTTGGGTTTCACATGCCATGAAAAAGTTTAGAGTAAAAACGGACCGATCGACGCAAAAATATTGTCGACGCGTCTATTCTGCGACTTCGGGGTTCTGTTTTGACTTTTTGTTGATCTGTGAAAAATAGTGGGATACAATCAGTGGGAACATTTAGAGGGGTCCCCCGAGACATTAGTTGTACATCCCTGGCAAAATATCCTGCTTTGTTTCTTCATGAAATCCAGAACGTTTAGCACGCCCGGAAAGGCGCTGATCGCCGGAGGGTATCTGGTTTTAGACCCTAATTACAGAGCATTTGTGGTGGCCCTGTCTGCCAGAATGCATGCTTCTACTGACGTCAAGCCTGTTGACAGCTCCGACAAAAGCACAAGAATCACCGTGAGATCGCCCCAATTCAAAGAGGGCGAATGGAGCTACGAAATCGATCCGCTGTCGGTCTCCAAGGGCAGGCCCACAGAAAGACGCGGGCGGACTAATCCGTTTGTGGAGTGCACGCTTTACGTGGTGTTGTCGTATTTGAGGCCCCAGAAGAACTACGACATCACAATCACCATGTTCTCCGACGCCGGTTACCACTCGCAGACGTCTTCGGTGGCCAGGACATCAAAAAGTGGCAGCAGAACGTTTAATTACCACGATCTGCCAATCACCAAGGTAGCCAAGACGGGACTCGGGTCGAGTGCAGGTCTGGTGACGTCACTGACAACCGCTCTCCTTTCGTGCTACTCCGAAGATCTGGACGTCCACGAGACGAAAACGCTAGACAAGATCCACAATCTGGCACAAATTGCCCATTGCATGGCCCAGGGTAAAGTTGGATCCGGATTCGACGTGGCGTCGGCCACTTACGGGTCGATTGTTTACCGCAGGTTCCAGCCTGTGCTGATTAGCTCGTTTCTAGAGAACTTGGAGGGAAAAGCGGAGGAGCTGGCTAGAGTGGTTGACCAAGCCGACTGGGGGATTGAGAACAGCAGATGCTGCCTGCCGCGCGGAATCAAGTTGTTGATGGGAGACATTCAGGGGGGCTCTGAAACCCCGAAGCTGGTGTCCAAAGTTCTGGCTTGGCGCAAGCAGGAGGCTGAGGACTCATTGAGAGTTTGGACGGGTTTGGACAGAAGCAATATGGGTCTGGTTGATAGCCTGGATAGGCTAAACAGGCTCTCAGAAACCGACCCGGAAAAGTACGACCAGCTGCTAGAACAATTGAGCGGGACAAGTGCTCAGGAGTTGCTGCAGAATTCTACGGAGCAGACGAGCGAGCTGGCACAGGTTGTCGCGTCGATACGCGACATTCGCTCTTATCTCAAGTCGATGACCCGCAAGTCAGGCGCGGATATCGAGCCAGACGCTCAGACGAGTTTACTCGACGTGTGTGACACCGTTTCTGGGGTGCTCGGCGGAGTGGTTCCCGGAGCGGGCGGATACGATGCCATCTGTCTGCTTGTGGCCGAGCGGGCTGTCGAGCAAATCAGACAGCAAAAGGAGGGCCCGTTCGAGGCCGTCTCTTGGTTGGATCTCACTGTGCAGGCTTCGGGAGTCTGCGAGGAGAGTACATCCGACTTCGATGGGCTAATTTAGTACCCGGGCCGATTAATTTGCTCTATAAGAAATAGATTGCGTACAGCTGCAGGAAGAAAGATTTTCGATGCACTGCACAGCCGTGTAGGGAGGGCAGGAATGAAGATTGTAGCCGACCGCGTAGCTGATGGGGCCTCGGCTGAGTCAAACCCCGGGCACCCGGGAGACTTTGAAACGTTCTCGTTGGAGCGTTAACGGAGCACGCGCGCCTTGCTGACGTGGCGATAGACAAAGAGCCTGGAGCCTAGAGCTTAGAGCCTGCGTTTTCTCCGAGAAACCGTTATGTATCACCGTACGATTGCCGTCTCACGACAGCATCGCGGCACATGTGCGCGACACTGACCCAATGTCACGCCGGCAAAGCTAGAGAACAATTCGGTGGCGGTCCGTCGCCTGTTGTTTTTCACCTGACATAGCATCGGCCTGGTTCTGGCTTGTTTCAGCCAGGGCCCTAAAAATAAGCCGATTCGTCGCGGAGAGAATAAAAATTCCGCAAGCAAACAAAACTAAAGCATCTGACTTCGTGTTCGCCTCGGGAAGACTGGATTTAGAACAGCTGGCCGAACACAGCTAGAACGTCAGAGCGTGCAACGGCACGGAGACGACAAAAGATCACCCGACATTCGACGGACGTGGCAAGAGAACAGCAAGGCAAGGAAACAGCGAGACAGCACTGAGTGGTTTCAGGTGTTATTGGGTCGAGATAAAGGGAGACAGATCTGGAGAAAAGACTTGCCACCAGCAGGGGAGATATTTACTGGATCTCTGTGTACTAACCGACTCGTGGAGCCATGCTATCAAGGCCACACTCTCAGGATGCGGACCCACCGCTGGATTCGTATGAGTTGAGCAGGTATTTGCCACCGTATCGGTCTCTGCTAGATCCAGATAAGAGGTTCGATTACCGAAGTCACAAGTACGTGGACGCGTCGGTGGACCTCAAAGTGTGCGACGTCCTGGGCCGCAAAAAGGCGCCCGAAGAGTCGATCAAAATGAAGTATCGGTCCCTGCTGACCCCGTTGGCCAGCACCGGGCGCCGGTTCATCGATGCCGCCTCAGACACCCTTTCGATCAAGTCGTTCAAGTCATCGCGCAAAAACACCCTCCTCTACTCACCAACACTCATGGATTTGCCAGACGAAATCCTGCTGCTCATCTTCAGCATGCTCCAATCCGACCAGAAGAGTCTCGTGCACCTGCTTTACGTAAGCAAGAAATGCAGTCTCACGGTGAAACCGGTTCTTTACAGCGACCCATACGTGACGTCCACCTACAGACTGGGCCAGCTGGTGCACACGCTCAACAAGAGGAAGCAGCTGGCGCTGATGGTTCGGACGATCGACCTCTCGCGGCTGCGTCCAGGGGTTGAGATGGACGACAACACCACCCGGTTCTACGAGAGCATGCTTGTCGGCAACGGCGATATCCCGGGACTGGAGGCGGACGAGGTTCTGGCGGGCTGGAGAGACTGGAGGTTCCGCGACCATCCTCTGTACGGTTTACAACGCTCGGGCACTGCAGGAGTGCCCACGAACTTCAGGCGAGGCTCGATGTCGTCCGGCTCGACGTCTGGCTCTCTTTTCTCCACGTCGAACGAGTCTCAGGAGAGCGATTTGGCCAGGACATTGTCGCTGTCTCCGAGCCGTTCCAGGTCTCGATCTCGGTCCGCTTCGCTCGGTTCGAAGTCTGCTTTGATCTCGTCGCTAAAGAGGGTTTTCAGGAACGAAACCGAGACTGTCCGCAACCACGAGGGGCGAAGAAGGCCTCCTGCTGAGATCAGGTCTTTGTTTGAGGATTATCTGACCAGATTGACCGATCAGTCTTTGATTGAGCAAGTCCAAAAGTCCTCTAGCAAGCAGAAACAGCCCATCACTCCGTACTCGACTCCGCATCCGAACCAAAACAGGTTTTTGAGCAAGTATTGCTTTTCCAAAGACGTTCCAATCGGGTACGTGTTGCACATTCTGCAGGAGTGCGAGAACTTGGTGCACGTGAACTTGAGCGGGCTGTCCTGCAGCGTTGATTTCGAGATGATGGATTACGAGTACTTCGACTGGGAGACTTCTAAAGGCCAAATCAGACAGCGGAGGTACTCGGACAAGTCTTATCTTGGCTATGGCTCCCTCTTGCTGGACAAGGAGACCAAAGATTCGCAAAAGGTGTACCGGGAAAAGCTGGCCGGGTACAAGTGCGAGAGACCAATATATTGGTCAGACGCGCTTCGAGAAATCAAGTGGGATACCTCAGATTATCGTAAACTGGATTTCAATCTTATCTGGAGGAGCATTGCAGAGCTGAAAAAACTGCAAAGCCTCGAGCTTCGCTCAATCGTTTGGCTCAACAAGCCCGCAGTGGCCATGCTGATAACGGAGTCGCAGTCCAGAAGCGGTCTGCGATACATTGACTGCACCGACTCAGGGATGAGAAAATCCCTTCCGTGGGCCAGAAAGAGGACGGTCAAAGAGTGGAACAAATTTCTCCGCCTGGAGAAACAGACGGCCACCGTGGTCCCCCCTATTGAATCCTCAATCGAGGCGTTGCATCACCGGTTTGAAAACATAGGCCGCGAGTACTACTGAAGTGCCTGTTATTATGTGTTTTTACGATTATTTGCTTTTTCATCTTATTATTTTCGATTTTACTTCTTTCGACAGGTGGCAGGCTATTTCGGGCTAGATGAGGTTACTGTCTGCTGGTTGCAAACGAGCGTTTTTATGTTTTACTACTACTATATTTTTGCTATACTGCAACTGTAGATCCTGTGGCTAGAGATTTGGATCTTAGATAACAGTTTTGAATTGCCCGAAGGGGTAATTCTCGGGAAGAGACGTTGGGAAAAAAGTTTTTTCTGCATCGTTCACTTCGACTTATTATTTGCACTGCCGTGTTCTAGCGCCTCTCGGCCAAATGACGTTGGAGGAGTTTCTGGTCATCCTAGAGATGACCGAGGCCAGCTGATCAGGTGCTGTTGACGACAGACGCGTGTGGTGGGTCTTGCAAACTGTATTTCGCTTGTGCAGCTGGCGTTGACAAGCGAAACCGTGTTTATAATAATTATTTTCCGTCGGTGGCTACCATTAGCTGCAAGCACCACCTGTTTGAAAATCGTTTCGGTAACCGAGCATACTGGTTTCTTCTTGCATCTAAACTGAGCTGGCCGAGACGAGTCTTTCAAGGTGAGTTTCAAAAAAGTTAAGTCGATGGGGGCGATTTGAGCTATCTGCCACCATCGGGCTGCATGCGGAGCCAAAAAAGGGCCAAAATTTGGTTTGCAGAGAGGCGGGCACGTCTAGGATGCCGTTGCAAGGTGAACGTCGCTCGGGAGGTACTCAAGAGTGCAGCTGAGAATGTGCAGCGACTTCAGCGGTTTCTGTCGAGAGAGAGGGTGGTGCCCTGGCTTCGAGGCTACTGCTACCAAGAGCAGTAAATAAAATTAGACTGGTTTGAGGTGGCGAGTGTGCATCTTACATTTGGCCGGGGGTCTGCGAGTAAAACATGGACGACCCAGGCAGAGCTAACAAAGACAGAGTTGAGTTTATATTACACAGTTAAATTTAGGTGGCTGCTACCAAGTATGCTGATCTCAGTACATTCGCGTGGGCATGCCGGGCTAAGAGGCAGGCGTTCTCTAAGAGGACTTGAACTGCTTCCCAAGCTCCGAGTTACAAACGAAACTGCTCGTCAAAGCCACTTGACGCTGGAATCAAATCTCAGACGCGTACCCACCGCCCTGCTCGGATGTTATGGCTGCATTACAGCCAATTAGAAATCAGCAACTTTTTTTTCTTGCTTTTGGGAGCAGCAGATTTGGTAGCTGGAATTTGGATGGGCTAGGTAAAATAGGCGAGCCGAGCAAATCGAACGGGAGAAGCGCCTGGGGTGAGAAATTTCGACTGGGTCACCGACACCGAGCTGCGGATTTGTGAGCAAGTTTGTCTACAAGAATTATTAGTAAGTGTGCGACTGGGACCTAGAGCCTGGAAACAGAGACAGGAACCTGAGCCTACGTGCCAAGGAAAAGCCGAAGTTTGGTGAACGGAACATGTCCAACAGAACGCACGAGTCGTTCGCATATCTCGCTGTATCTGTCAATTCGCTAAGTTCCGTGCGGTTTCCTCTTTTTGCGCCCTGCCACCATTTCTGCCCGCAAAGTTCGGCACCTAAAATTCCAGCCTGGGCCCAAAAAAAATTTTGGAAGCAGCGTAAGACGTTTTTTCTAGCACCCGTATCAGTTTGTTGCGGTTGCAAAAGTGATTCGCATTGTACGTGGATAAATAAACGGGACGACTTGATCGACACAACTCAGCCAGAATAGCAGCGGTGCATCCGACAACCCTCGGATTGGAAAACACGTTGAAGTTGGTTTATACACCGTGGGAATAAATCATACTTACTGTTTCAGACAAAGCTGCGCCCTGCCACAAACCCTCTTTTTGCCATCGTATTCTCCCCGCAACATCGAAGCTGCTCAGAACGGTCACTCCGCTGTCGAAACACATTGTGGCCAGAGTATGAAGCTCAACGACTACCCGCCCTATTACTCACCAGGCGCAGATTCCCGGGAAATTGCCCCGGTATCCAATCCAGGAGCCACCATTAACGATCAAATTTATCAGAACAAACAGATAAATTACCCGCCACCGCAGCACCACAGCGTGTCATCTGTTCAGCTCAACAATGGTAACAGTCGGCTTGTCGTGCAACGTCCACAATTACCACGCTTACAAGATCTCCCGCTTGCTACACCTCTTCCCACGCTGCAGATCCAGATTCCACCGACCCAGAAAAAACGTCTTGTTTCCATCAACCGCCACGTGATGAAAACGCTAGTGGGTTCACCGCCACCGCCACCGCCCCCTTCGTTGCCGTCTAGCGAGCCTTCCTCGTCCGTGATACAGCTATACCAGGCCACGCCGCAGGATGTGCCGCGATTTATCCCCATGCCTGGCTATCCCGTGATACCGTCAGGCTACGTTCCCGTGATGATGTCCCCACAAGGTTTCCTTGTGCCGATGCAATTTTCGCCCACTCCGGTCACCGATGACACTGAGATCGACCTCGATACACCGTCGGTCGCTAGTCCTGCTCCCATTCGGCCTCACACCCCGATCAAACGAATCACGCAGCTGATGAACTCGCCATCGCCGGAGCCACTGCGGCCGACCATCAGCGCATCGAGCGGGCAGACTCCCAAAAGACTTCACGAAGCTGACGGCCCAAAAGACCCAGAATCACGGAAATCAAGAAAACTGAACGGTCGGGACAAGCTAGCAGCGTTGCGCTTGTGTCTGATGCTAAAAGGCAGGAACAGAAACCCAAGAAAGAACTCGTCATCTCACAAGAACCAGTCATTTATCGAAAAATTTAGACGTCTCGATCAGAGTGAAGACGCTGTCCACAGGTACAAAAAACTTCGAGCCTACCAAATCGAAAAGTTCGACACCCTTTCCGTCGCAGAAGACGTCGACCACCCGTTCAGTCCAGAAAATAGCAAAGCAAACGAGTATCTTCACGGGCTAGAACGCGACTTGGCCGAAAAAAGAGACCTTGAGATTGTCAGAATTGAGCTGAACAGGCGATATCTGCGGAAACAGATTCTGCAAAACTATTTAGACGATGTTCTGGAGGTTTACGGAGACATGTGTCTTGATTACTCCATCCGCATGCTCAAGTTGAAGAAGTTTCTGATGCAACAAAAAGAAGTTTTACTTTCTGACAAGGACTGTCTTTACAACGTTGGACTAGCCAAGTCGGAAAAGCTGTGGAAATCTGCTCTGCCGGGCATTCCCGCCTCGGAAACACCCAGCGCAGCGGCTCCACCCAAACAGCGGCTTGGAACGGTGTACGACAAGGACAGTTTCTCCTCTGGCAACTCGTCGGCTCCTAGTGGCAGAAAAAGAGGATGTGGTCGCAAAAAGTCAGGGAAAACAAGGGAAAAGAAGCCTGAGTCAACACGAGAAGTGGCGCTCGACAACACCACTTTGATTTTACGAAGCGATCAGTTCGAACAATTGACGGGAGAAAAGTCCAAGTCGTACGAAAGTCACGTTTTACGAAACCCGAATCCTGCTATATCGGACAACTCCGAGCTGCAACAGGTGTGGAAGTATTTCAAATCAGGATCCAAAAGGTCTGTTGGAGACTACGACGACTTGTCGCTTCCGAAAAAGACCAGAAATATACTCAAAAATCTGGAAACTCACCACGAATTAAGACAAAAACCTGACAGAAAGAGTCGGGTTTCGCATAACTCAGTTGCAACAGCAGCAACGCTACACCAAGAACTCCCCATGGCCTCCAATGAACCGATCATTGCGTCGCCGAAGCAAAACCTGACCCAGAAACGAACGTGGGAAAAGGCCGGTGAAGTCGACCCTGATAACATGAATTCCGCGGCGCTTAGCTACAAAATGCCTGCAGGACTCCTCAGCAGTGAGATTGACAGCGATTTGCAGCTACTGTTTCCAGAGAAGTACAGCTTTACTTAAGCGTAATACCAATATAATGTAATTTTCGCAACATTCAATGTGTCGTACGCTCTGGTTACCCGGCTCGGAGGAATCGCTAGACAGGGAATCATTCTCATATATATATCGCTGCAGTTACCCGGCTGCCTCCCTTTCGATTGGCGGTTTCTATTGCGCTACAGACTGATATTTACGCCGCGATCGGCGAGTCAGCGGGACTGTTTAATTTTTTGCAGTGTAAACCACGGACTGCTTGCATCGAATGCGGTGGCGATTCTCCGATGGCCGCAGGAAGTTTGTCTCATGGGCCCTGCAGACACCCGATGCCCGTGTATTCCTGTCCGAACGTCGCGCTTCCCCACACGGTGGCAAAGTTTTGGGGCGCGGGCAAGCGACCGTCCAGGCGGTAGCGGCCCCTCGACCGCCTGCGGCGGTGGAAGATCAGGAAATCCAGCGAGAAAATTTTTTTTCTTTGTCTTGTTCAAGTTGAAGAAAATCGAATTTTGGAAAATTGGAAAAATAGTGTAGCCAAAGTTTGCTTCGATATATTTCTTCTTCTTCTTCTTCTTCGAATTTGAAATCTGAAGATTTGTTGAAGCCTGAGATCACTTAACTTAGTTTAACGTATCGATATTGACAAGATGACTGAAGAAGAAGTAAGTTCAGCACCGTTGGGAAGTCGTAGACAGAGACGATGGAGATTCGTTCGAACAAGGCTGAACACATCATGAAGGACTCCGAAGCCACAGGTTGTCGGAGTTTTTTTGTGATCGTTTTGCACTTGTGAGATTGCTCTGCAAACACAAGAACCAGTAACTAACAAAAGGGTTGTTGCCCGCTTTCACAGCACACCTTCGAGACTGCTGATGCCGGTTCTTCGCTTACCTACCCAATGCAATGTTCTGCATTGAGAAAGAACGGTTTCGTCGTGATCAAGTCCAGACCATGTAAGATCGTCGACATGTCCACCTCCAAGACCGGTAAGCACGGTCACGCCAAGGTCCACTTGGTTGCCATCGATATCTTCACCCAAAAGAAGTTGGAGGACCTGTCTCCATCCACCCACAACATGGAGGTTCCATTCGTCAGAAGAACCGAGTTCCAATTGTTGGACATCGATGACGGTTACTTGAACTTGATGACCAACGATGGTGAGACCAAGGATGACGTCAAGGCTCCAGATGGAGAGATGGGTGACAAGTTGCAATCCGATTTCGAGGAAGGTAAGGACTTGTTGGTCACCATCATCTCTGCTATGGGTGAGGAAGCATGTGTTTCCTACAAGGAGGCTCCAAAGGGTAACTAAGTTGAGTTTTAGACATATATAATCCCAATAGCGAAACTTTTTTGAACATCAAGAGCCCTCGCACTAGTTTGAAAGGACTGCTATACTAATTCGTTGATTATTACTTTAATAAAAACACACTAATCCGTTCCTTCATTACCCATCGCTCTTTATAAACCTCATATCTCTCAGTCCAGCTTGTCAATGTGGCTCAATCTGTCCAGAATAACCTGTTTGCTGGTTTCCTGAAACTCTCCGCTCAAAAACATCTCGTCCAGAACATAGTAGATCTTGTAGAAGTTGAAAATTATGTCCAGCTCGCACACGTTGTTGAAGTAGCTGTCCAGCACCTCTACAAACAAATGCACAACCTCAAGGTAACTTAGCTCGTTGTCCTGTGCGTCCGCGCAAACAATAAAGAAAAGCCCATTGTACCGACGGTAAATCAGCTTTTGGTTTTCGAAATTCACAAAGTTCGACTGCTTCTGATGGTCTCGCGACGATATAAGCTTGTGAACCTTACGGATAGTGTGTCTTTTTTGAGTTTCACTGGCCCCATTGTACCATTTGGATATCCTCAGCTTCCCCTGCCTGTTCAGTGCGATTAAAAATTGAACGGCCATCTTGCACTATCGGACTCTCGCGATCCCTTCCACGACACTCTAGCCAACTGATATCCTGAACTGCTTTGACTTTTGACTAATTCAGAGCTTTTTTGGCCGAAAAAGCTATCTACGTAAATCAAGAAGTCGATCGACGCGAAAAAAAAAAAAAAACTTTGAAGGGTCGCTTTGGGAGACGACTAAGATAGCGCACGTCGCGGAATGCCAAATAATCTGTCTTGTTTCGTATGTTTCCCTCTCAGACAATTTACTCCCTTTTTGTTCCCTCCTGTTGTTTTCCCCTTCAATTCAATCCGTTTGTTTTGACCACTGGGTCTGCCCGCAGTGGAACCACCTTCTTTCTGATCACGTTACTGTGACCGAAGTAAGGGTAAGTATTCCTCCTCTTGAAAGCTCAAAAACGCCGTCCTACAGTGCTCTTTCTCCCTTTATCTCGAAATACGGTTACCCGCCCTGATCTTATCCTCGCGCCATTGCCACCGCCACCGTCACCGCCACGTTCCCCTTTTCCCTTGCTGCTTTTGCGCCGCGCGTCCGCTATTCATCGGACAGGGCGAGTGGATAGACTAACGTCTGATCCTCTGGGGATCTGTGCTTTCTCTAGCTATCATCGTTCTTACAAGCAAACTTTGAGATTTCGAACTCTTTTTGCGTTGCGCGTCATTGACTACTCGTTTACTAATACTGCCTGTTTACTTTAGACATTGTACGGCAGGTGGAAGGTTTATTGATCAACTTAGCAAGACCTTTTCTGTTCCTGGTTTCCCTGCCATATTGATAGAGTCTCTAGCGAATTTTTCTGCTAAGAAAAATTTCAACGGTACGAAAATTTTTTTTGTGATCCCTTGCCTTGCACCTTCAAACTTTGGCAAAGCAATATCAAAAGCAAAAAAAAAACATTCAAGCAGAATTTTCAACATCTGTGCACCGGCTCGGTGATTAGTGTTCGGCTGTCCTGGTAACCGATAATTGATAGTGCTGACATCTGCTGACTTGACTAGCACAAAGACTGTACTAAACTGTACACCACAGTCTAACGACAGCTCCCCACTAAATATTCTACATGTTTGTCCCCACAAACAAGAAAAGCAAGACAGACAACAACGCGAACAGCCAGGTTGTCTCATTCGTGGATAGATTGCTTGCCAACCCGATATCGTTTCAAGCTGCCCGCCAACCTGACAAGGTGAGTCTCAGGCCTTCCAGTTACATCACCTTTCAAAGTACGAAACCGTTAAAAGCTTCAAAGAAAGGCGACACCGGCGGATCCGATATAGCACCCGAAGCAGAGACAGAAGAAGAACCTATGGTAAGACCTAAGTCCATGGCAGAGGCTGTTGCCCTATACACAGGGAAGAAGTATCTTTCGAAGAAACAGCGCAAAGAGCTTGGACCCAAGCCTGTGAAAAATCAAAAAGGATCGGAGAAAATTCTTTCGATAGGTCGGAGTGACGTAGTTTTATCGGATAACGAGTTTCAAGGAGAGAGTTCAAAATCCGCATCCGAATCTGCCGACCAGAAGGCCAACCAGAGTGTTGACAGCGAAGAGTCCAGTGACGAAGACTTCCAGACTGCGGATGAAAATGACAGTGACAGTGACAGTGGAGAGGCATCTTCAGATGGAAACGACGCCGAGGACGATGAGGATGACGAACGTGACAAGCTCAGTGAAGCCTCCGAAGACCCAGAACAGCTCAAAAGAGATCTGAAAGAGGACATACATGGCCACGATGCAGAGGAAGACGAAGAGATGTCGGGCTCATCAGAGTCGGACTCTGTGAGCCCCTTGAGCAATAAACAAGATTTGGTTGAGGACGAGGATGAGGATAACGAAGATGATGAAAAATCTGAATCCAAAAGCAAAGAGACCCCTCCCACCTCTCCTGATGACCCGATCGATAGTCTGGTCAAGGGTGAGTTGGTTAGAAGCCAATATGACGACTCGGAGTTTTTCGACATGGACGAGGTTTATGACGACAGGGGAAGCAACGGGTCTACACGGATCTTCAAGTCGTGGAGAGAGTTCAAGAATAGAGCCGGACCTCTTGGGCTGCTGAACCACGGAGTCACGTGCTACATGAATTCTGCAGTTCAGGCGTTGTGTCACATTCCTGCACTTCTACACTATCTGGTAGACGTCCACCAACACAAGTACAAGTCGACGATCAACCCGGGGTCGGTTACGCAAGTTCTGGCGGACACTGTGGCGAAGATGTACAAGCTGGACAACAAAGGAGAGAAGAAGGTTAGAACGATCAATCCCAAACGACTGATCAAGAGGCTGGAGGACATCAACTGCATGATGTCTGAATGGCAACAAGAGGATTCTCACGAGTACTTCATGTCTTTGATGTCTCGTCTGCAGGAAGACTCGACTCCAAAGGGAGTGAAGCTGAATCAGAGCATTCTTTATGATATTTTTGGCGGAATGCTGAGCCAAACGGTCACGTGCCAGAACTGTGGTCACATTTCCACAACAGCACAAGAGTTCTATGATTTGTCTTTGGGCTTGGACAACATGAAGAAGAGAAACAGCAGTATCATTGACCCGCAGCAACTGTTTGAGTTAAAGAACAAGATAGAGGCTGCCAAGTCAAGCAGGCCTGACTCCAAACAGCAACTGTCAGAGTTTCTGAAGCAAAAAATCTTGCTTGCTCAGGAGGCCAAAAGAAGCAGATCGCAGACTCCAGAGCCTCAGGAGCAGCAACACGGGCAGGAATCGCTGTCGCCGGCGCCTCAGCAGCCGCAACAGTCCCTGTCGCAGCAAAATCAACAAGATGCCGTCCAATCCGACCCACAACAACAGCCAACGGGCTCAAAGTACTCCATAGTGAACTCTTTGCGCGAGTTTTTCTTCCCAGAGTTGTTGAAGACGGACAAAAAGGACAAGTCTGGATACGTTTGTGAAAACTGTAAAAAGACGACAAATGCAATCAAGATCTCCACCATTGAAAGGGCCCCAGAGACTCTGGCAATTCATCTCAAGAGGTTCCGGTTCAACGGCTCCTCTTCGATGAAGGTCAAAACCAACGTTTTCTACCCCGACACTCTGGATCTGACGGAGTACACTACTTCGATGGACGTCCCAACGAAATACAGATTGAGTTCTGTGATTGTTCACCAGGGACGCTCTGTCTCGTCTGGTCACTATATTGCCCATTGTAAGCAGCCGGACGGATCGTGGGCCACGTACGATGACGAGTACATCAACAAGATCAAGGCCCGTGATGCGCTGAGAGACGAGAGTGCTTACGTTTTGATCTACAACAGACTCACGCACAAGTCTGTTGGAGCCAGCAGTGGCAGCAAGAGAAAGGGAGATGGCAACGTCTCCAACAGTGGCGGGTCCTCTCCGTCCAAGAGGAACAAGCGGTTCAAGAGCAACAATTTCAAATGATCTATGTTGCGCTTTTTGCTTAATTTGTATAAACCCTTGCATAATGTATATTAGATTAATAATTTGGAAACCAATTTGATATGTCAAGTTCACTAGAGAGGATACATTCGGTTTAGATTATATACATGACCGTTCGGATATTGCTATACTTATTTCTGCACAGCTATTCCCATGCTTTTCGCTGTGGAAATGACACTTTTACAAATCGTTTGCAATGGGATGTCGGCGTGAGTGTCATCGCTCTTCTTAATTTTGGCAATTTCGTAAACGTGTTTCAAACTAATGGTAGCAGCCGGCTGGTCCAGAAGCTTTCCCTTGCCTAGGACATCAGAACCCTTCTCGAGTCCGGTTGTTTGCAGTAGAAGCCATGTGGTAGTCGGCGATTTGATGTCGAACGTGAACGATCTGTCCGGTCTCACTGTGATCTTCACCGGAATAGGCGTCCCTGGGTTGTAATGTGCGGTTCTTGCATTAAACTCTTTGCAGAAATCAATGGCCTTGACACCCTTAGAACCAAGAGCAGGACCGACAGGAGGCGTTGGGGCCGCCTGGCCCGCGCCGACTATGAGTTTCACCGGTATGTTCTTCAGAGCTGACATGTTGAGTAGAAAAAGACAGTCTTTTGGTTGCAAGCAGCGGTCTGACTGGCTTAGTTATGGTGACGAGTGGTCTTCAACGGTGAAAAATTTTGAGACGGAAAAGCGAGGTAAGGGAAAAAAATATCCCCAATCGACTCTTTTTGCGTCGATCGACGACTACGAAAATTCACCCTTTTCTCTCACTGTCTCAGCTTTATTATCGAGTGTGTACGGCACACCAAAGCCAATCGACAGGAGTCGACAGCCTCGGGTCTATAAACATAAAGGTTTCTATCTCTGAGTCTATCTCTTGGTCTTCTTCTTGTTTTTCTCCAACATTGCTATGTGCGCAACGCTTTGATCAACTTGGGTATGCTCGTGGTCGATAGACGGAATCAGTTTACGACAGCCATCCCCGTTATCAACCAACGAACACATTTGCAAAGACTGTAGCCACGGATCGTTAAAACACTCGTCGATCGAGATTCTGCAGGCTGGAGCAAGGCTCACCATGCGTCCAATCAGAGGTCTGCTTTCGACGGCCAAAGCACCCAGGAGTCTCTGTTCGCCCATCAGGTTCGAGGTGTGCTTTGAAGAGTCCTCCGAGTCAGGAGTCTCGTTAGAATTGGAGGTCGACGGTGGAGGAGTAGGCATTTCCTGCGAACGTGGAGGCTCCTGTTGGGGTTCCGGCAGCGAACTAGGGACTTCTGACTCGGAGTAGTTTGGAGGGTCCGGCAGTCTTCTTAGCAGGTCACCGAAAGTGACACCCGGTTCTCTGGACGCGAACAGCTTGAAACTTGGGTCGCTCAGTTTTGGAACTTTCCAGGGAAACTTCCGGAGCATCATACAGCAATACATTATGGCAGTGGACCAGATGTCGACTGGTCTGGGGTCGTATTTGTTGAAAACGCACACTTCCGGAGCCAGATAAGGATCGGATCCAACAATTCCCTGTGCCTCTATCAAGTTGTTCGAAAACGGATATTGGAACACCACTGCCGAGCCAAAGTCAATGATTTTCACAATTCCGTCTTTGGAGATGACACAGTTGTCGAGCTTGAGATCTCGGTGGGCCAAGCCAATCGAGTGAATGTACTGGATACCACTCAGGATCTGTTTGAAACAGCAGTTGATCTCCTCGTTCGACATTTTGTTGGACATAACGATGGCAAACAGGTCGTAGTCGCAATACTCCATCACCTGGACGATTCTGTCGTTTTCGTAAGAAATTTCAATAGTTTCGATGATGTTGGGGTGTTTCAATGCTGAGCCGATACAGTACTCACTGGTAATCTTCTTTGTGTAGTCTTTCTTTGACTCGTGTTGGTATTTGGCTCTAAATTCCTTGACGGCAAACACCTTCCCGTCCGAGACTCGCTTTACCAATTTCACCAGTCCCCCGGCACCTGCTCCCAGATTTTCGCCAAACTTGCTGTATCTCCTGCTGAACGGGATCTGAGGGGTGGTATTTCCCCCGATGGAGAGAGGCGCGTACGAAGACGACGGGGTCGACGAGTACGTGGAAACAGGCGAGGTTCCAAATGACGACTGTCTTCTGGTAAATTCCAACGGAGAAGTGCTATAGTCTGTAGTCGGTGTGGTCGAAGGGCTATTGGTGGAGAGGGAGAACGTTGGGGCGTTGAAGGTGACGGTCGAGGTGGTAGGAGTGGCCACCGACGGCTGCGAGATCGACGAAATCGAGAGCTGTCGTTGGCTACTCAAACCAGCGCTCAGATTCGACGTTCTAGGGGTCGAAGACAGCGTCGGCTGAGGGGTTCCGCTGATGGAAACGGACTTGCGGAAAAACCTGCGCAAGTCCGCCATCGACGAGTGTCTAGAGCCCGGGGTGTTGGGCACGGCAGAGTTGCTCTCTGTGCTCGACTGGGACGAGGGTGACTGCCCAGTGTAGTCCTGTTGCTGGGAGTACGTCGTCGGAGACGAGGAGAATGAGTCCAAGTTGGTTGCGGTTCCCCTTCTTGACTTGGAGAAGAAGTTCACCAGCGACGTGTTGGACTTGGATCCGCTCAGAACGTTGGTGGAAGACGATCCGGCTCCTATTGCGGCTGCGCGGGCTTCCTGGACCTGCTGGACCTTCTGTTTAGAAATGATGAACCGCGGCTCGAGCTGTTTAGGCGACGAGATGGCCGGCGACGAGATCTGCGTCCCCGAGATCAGCTGGCCGTTCGACAGGTACACCGATCCTTGTGTCACCGACGAGCCTGTGCTGGAGGTCCCGTTGGGCCTGCCCCCCGGGGCGGAGTAGGGTATGGCGTTCGAAAGCGACGGAAGAAAGCCCGAGCTGGCGATTTTTAGACTGGACGGTCTCTGCGAAAATGACGAGGAGGTCGGAGTGGTCGTTCCGCTATTCCCGCCAGCCGAGGACAGGTAGTACTTGACCGGGATGGCGTTGGCCACCGGGGAGGGCACGTCGTGCAACTCGGTGATGATGGACGGCCGTCTGTCCGCGGGCGTGTTGTGCTCGGTGGCGAATTCGTCGTCATGGATCAGTGAAGACGCGTCGTCGGGCGAGACCCCCTCCAACGAAATAGTAGTCGTGATTGTCTTCTGGTACTCAGATTCCTCCATCTGGATCTCAGCAGTGCTGACTCTCAGGTTGGACGAACTGCTGGGCTTCTTTTTCTGCTCGTTGATCAGTTTGGTCAGCGAGGAAACACCGGTTTTCCTCTCTGTGCCTTCGTTCGACGACATGGCAAAGTATAAGTGTGCAATCGCCGTGCTTGATTCGCTATGTTGTCCGTTGATGTGGGGGAATGAGCGGTGTTAATGGTACTAGAAGGCGTTGTTTGCGGTCGCTGTGTCTGCAGGGACGTTGCAGGGAGTTTTGCTCTGTCGTCCGCCGTTTGTTTGCAAGCTGAACCCTGTGTAAACACCAGTTATCAACCACGGTTTGCCCTGCTCCCGGCTTCGGTATTTTTTGTTAAAGTTAGTTTTCTGTATATGCAGCCCGACAGAATGCCACAGCTTCAACTTCTCGGCAACTGTAGACATCCTTACACCGCTAAACAATCGCTCGCGTCAAAAGTTGCCGGAAATCGGGCTGCTCCCGGTCCCAGAGCAACACAAACCCGAACCTCCGGAACCGTGCTGTGTTCGGTTGCTCTCCCAGCTACCCCGGCTGAGCTCTCAGCTCCGGCTGCTCTCCGGCTGCTCTGCTGAACCCAGTAAGCCCTGATATCTTCTCTCGCCGACTCACCGCTTTTTCTTACAGGATCCTGTTTTCGGAGCCTCTGCGCCGCTCGCTGTGATAAGATAATAGATAAAAGCTCTCGCGACAAAGCCAGCCAATGATATTCCTCCATTTCTTCAACATCGACGCCAGCATTGTCACCGACAATCAGCTCGGACTACAGTCGATTTCTTAGTGTTCGCTATCCTCACGCTTTTGTAGATACATATTTACACAGACGCTCAGTAATGTGGGCGTTTGGCCCGGTCATAGCTATTGTATGAGCCTCCATAGCCACGTTTCCGCGACTCCTTGCTATTATCAGGCTTGCCCGCAGGAGGTCGAGACCGGTTTGCCCCATCGCCTTGGTTGGGTCTCGAGGGAACGCCGGGGCCGGGCCGCTTCGAGCTGGGAGAGTCGAATCCACCGCGAGGGTCACGTGGTCGGGTGTCACGTGATTCGCGACCTCTGTAAGGTCGACTTTCCCGTTGATAGTAAGAGCCTCTGGTGTCCCTGCTGTCTCTGCTGTCTCTGCTGTCTCTATTGTCCCTGGAATCTCTCGAGTCTCTCGAATCCCTGAACGAGCCTCTATTTGCGGCTGGGGGAAGAGGCGGAGGTGGAAGGGGAGGCAGTTCCCCTAAATCGTCCCGCTTCCTAGCGTTGGAAGGAGCCGAAGGGGTTCTCACCTCTGGTTTTGGTTCCTGTTGTCGCAGCTGTTGCTGCTGTCTTTGAAGCATCAGTTTTTTCTCTGCTTCCAACCTGGCTAGTAACTTTGCCTTCTGATCCTCTTGTTGGTCTTCCTTCTGGACCGGAGGGGTCACTGAGGCTGAGGACGAAGAAGGCTCGTTTGCTGTACTCTTTTCTGGTTCTTGAGTTTTCTCTTGAGTTTTCTCTTGAGTTGTATCTTTGGACTTCACTTGAAGATCCTCTTTCAAAGCTTCTTTCGATGACTCTTTAGCTTCTTTTGGAGTTTCTTGTGGTTGCTCTGTAGCGGTCGCTTTCGGTTGTTCTTTCGACAGCTCCTTCTCTTCATGTTTGGTGACAATCTCCTTTGAGTCGATATCCATCAAATCTTCACCTTCCATCTTTGCAGGGTCTGCCTTCTTAGCAGGCGTCGTCTCCTTGACCTTCTTCTGCAAACCAACCAGTCCGTAAGGCTTGACGCTGCTTGCACTCGAAGCAGCATTTGACGCCTGTGCAGCCTTCAGTAGCTCCATTCTTTGCTTCTCCTCCTGCTGCTTGCGTAGTTTCTCCTGCGCCTCTTTTCTCGCCCTTTCGGCCTCCAGCTTTTCCTCTCTCTTCTTCATCAGGGTCTCCTTTTGCTCGGGGTCCATCTCGTAAAAGTCCCAAGTCTGGACACAGTTAGCCTTCTTCGAGGAAAGTAGAACAAACAGAGCATTAGATGCCAATTTGATGTCTTCTCTGACGTCGCTTTTGTAGATCGACGCTAGGCAATTAATGAACCCTTCGGAATGCTCGTCGACAATAGGGAATGCTCCCAGCAGATTCTTCAGAAAAATGATGGCATTCGTTCTTGTTGTGTATTGCGAAGAGTCAAGACACGCCAGGATTTGCTTCTGCAGCGACTTGTGCCAGTTGAACAAGGCTTTTCGGAAATCTTCATATTCCAGATACTTGTCCGACCCTGGTATTTTCATTCCGCGCAAAACTCGTTCAGGAACAGCTCCGTCCACGTCCATTTCGCCGGTTTCTTGCTCATTCTCCACGACGCCAAATGCCTGTCGCTGATACGTCTTGAGATCCAGTCTCCAGGCGTTGAGCTCTCTCAGCACATGAAAATAGAAAATCCCCAGGTTTTCCGTCTCCATCGACGTGTTGGTGAACAACGTGGTCTCCAAGTACTGCGTCGTGAAAAGCTCGTTCAACAGGAACAATAGCGAGTATCCAGGCGTGTTGATGGAATGCGCTAGGAACAAGAACTCCGAGCAAAACACCGAGTCAAAAGTCGAATGAACCAGCCGGGGTAATAAGCAGTATTCCAGCATCTGTCTGGCGGATTTTTCCATACTTTCCTCGGACTCACCGGTAAACCATTGGCTTTTTTCCTTATCCAGTCTCTCCATAGTCAGCTGATGATTTTCCTTGTGTTTAGCTTCGTCCTTCTTGGCATCGCTAGAGATGGCTGACAACGTTGCGAGCTCAACTTCGAGTCTCCTAAGCTCTTTTTTGGAGAAATCCTTTTCTCTTTTGGCCATTGTGATTTTGCGGTTCAAGCTGCTAAGCTGGTTCTTGATCTCGCTAAGCTCTAGTGGGTACGAGATCTTACTGAAACAAACCTCGTAAAGTGACAGCTGCCAGAAGCTGATATAGAGCACCGGACTGATGCTCTTCCAATCGATAGAAGGAATCACAGACGGTATCACTTTGAGAACCTGATCGAGTACTGTGACATCTCCGGCCCCAGAAACTTGTTGCTTCTTGATAAAACGACTCCAGTGTCTTCTCCAGATTTGAAATGCCCACTCCGGTTTCACCTTGAACTCCTGAATCAGTCTGTCGATCGGGATCATCTTATCCCTGAACAACGAGGAATCGATGTTCTCGTCAATCATGGTGGTAAACGTGTGCACCAACGAGTTCAGCTCGTCACACCTCTGGTTCAGGATTTTGAGCGGTTCAGTGGACTTTTCAACAATTTTGTCAGGCAGATTAGACAGCAGAATAAACAGTTCGCCCAAATAATCGAGTGTAACCAAGTTGTCGAGCAAGTTGAGCGAAGATTCGTGAGAGTCGACTCTTCGATCTTGGATCACCATGTAGACCAGCCTTCTCAGACTGGACTCAGAGTTCATCAACAGTATCTGTCGGGACGTGAGATTGCTGATGGACTGAATACCACTCATTGAACCGATGATCTCCTTCACCAGCAGAACGAGGTCCGTTGATCCGCTGTTGAGACTCTTGATGATCAGTGTCAGAACCGGAGCTATCTGGAAGGACGAGAGGTGTTTCGTGGACAACTTACCGATGAACGAGGAAAGATTCTGAATCCATTGCATGTAGTTGAGTCCATCGTCTTGCATTGCCAGTCTGTTCGAGTTGAGCTTGTTGCATAATTGAAAGGTAAGAGTGTCCCACACAAACGGCCCGAAAAACTTGGAAGATTCAACAATCAACTCACTCAAACTGCTATAACTTTCCACGTGGTTGACAAAGGTGTTTGTAACGGCCAACGGATTGGCGTACGCAATCTTGGATAACTGTCTCATCATGACTCCCAGATTCTCGTTCGAAAGTCTTTTCAGAATGTCCTTAGTCTTCTTCTCGGCAATGTCGTTGTTTTGTTTGATTTCAAAGTTGGTCTTGACCAGCACGTTCTGGTGCTCTCCGTACAGGTTGTAACGTGTTTCCAAAGAGTAGTGTTTGTGGAGTATCTCGTAAGCCTCGTTCACAACAGGCGCATTTCCAACAAATGAGAGAGCAGGGAAGATGAAACGTCTGTAGTACTGCAACCACCTCTCTTTATCGCCGCCATAGTATAAGCTGTGATTGGTGATTCTCACAATGTATGTGAGCAGGACAGGGTCTTCCGCGACCCGCACTCCGTTAAACTGGAGAAGTTCGCAAGATCTCTCGATGAACTGCGTCTCATTTTTGATCTCTGGGTATTCCAACGGTGGCAGCGTTGTTTTCGGAGCAACGATCTCGGAGAGGGATGTGTTTTTGGTGACCAGCGTGTCATAGTATGGGGTGATAAGATGCTTGAAGAAGTCATTCACCAGCTGGGCAATCTCGGAGTCGATCAACGGCAAGAATGGATACTGCGCCAGAACAAAGAGAGACTCGTCGTACATTTTGTACGAAAGCAAGTACTTGAGAAACCTGACTTTTGGAACGAAACGTGTTTTTTCTTTGACAGGTACCTTCGTGATCGTGGGAGCAACGGAGCGAGTTTCAGAGGACATTTTGATGGGCTTGCTTGGCTCGCTGTTTTCGTCGTCATCGTGATCCAAGACCAAGGGGGCCGCCAAAGCCAGAGCCGAAGCAGTGGCTTTAAAAGCGCTTTCCTTCAGTTCCTCCTGGTACGCGGCATGCAAAAGATCAATTTCTGGGTTCTCCAGAGAACTGGTGCCGAAGTTGCCATCTGTTTGAAATTCCAACGGCTTGATTGAGTTGTAAACCGAATTGAACTCGAGGAACCCTTCTTTGACGAGCAGAACAATCACCTTCAGCTCCAACGGCGTTCGGTCGCGGAAGTCGCAGTTGAGCAGGAATGTTACCACCAGAGACTGGATGGTGTTGTTTGACTTCTGAGGCTTCCACCAAAACGAGGCTCTCAGTATCTCAACAATAAGCTTCTCGTTGTCATCGACGAAAAACGAGAAAACGCTCAAAAGAAGCAGAAACGATCTCGTTGGGTCCAGGCTGAAATGACCTATAAGGCTCTCAATCACGTTCACGCAGTAGTCCACCTGGTTTGCCGAATCCGGTTGCTGGTGCTGGAAGAAGTTGATGGCTTCTGCTGCCAGTTTCGAATAACCCTCACTGGATTCGTGCAGAGAAGAAAAAACGTTGACGCCGTAGTCGTTCTCTCTTGCGTCATTGAAGTAGCACTTGTTGTAGTCTGGAAACAAGCCATTTTTCAATACGGAGTAGTCTAGATACTGCCTCTTGAATTGGGTGTCAATCTTGACAGATTGAATGAAACCAATGCAATGGCTCTTCGGGTTTGAAGCCTGGAACAAAATGAGAAATTGGACAGAAGCGTCCTGTCTGTCCTTCACGTTCGGAATTGACGTCACGATGGTGTTGACCAGACTCAACAAGCTATTGACGGAGACTCGACTAGGAAAGTCGTTCAAGCAGAGCACAATCTCGTAGAAAAGTTCATCTAGCTGCACCTCCTTGCTTATGGCTTTGTTCACAATGGTGCTGGAGCTATCGTTCCAGTCTTGTAAGGCTGAATCGGTCAGGTATTTCCATTCTATCGACTGCAAGAGCCTCTTCTCCTGTTCTGGGGGACCCTGGTCTTCCGTTTGTGTCTCGGCGGTGGACGAATCAGAAACGATTCCCGGCTTGCCAACCGTTTCCTGCTCCTGTTCTGTCATGGTTTTCCGCGAGAATATGCCTGCTCAGATGGTTCTTAGGCAAAACAGACACGCTAGCAGAGCGAAGGGCACCAAAATATCTCCATGTTGAAAATTATTCATAATTGGCAGAAAGGGCAAAAAAAAATATCAAAAAGTCTAAACAAAAAGTTATATTCAAACTTTAGCATAGACCGGTGAAAACAGATCTGTTCTCGTCGCCATCGAGACTATAAGTGACGAAGCGGTTGAACAATACCAAAAATGGTGAGTATATACTCATTTGTTGGTTGCAACTTTACTAACACGTTTGACAGGCGGACAAAGTGAGAGAGAAGCAGATATACGAAACCCTAAAATCCAAGCACATAGGCCTGGGTAACGCAGACACGACCAGAGAGGAGTTCGTCAGCAATTTGAAAAGAGACACTTACTCAAGTCTTGCGATGCACGATGCCACGCTGGAATTTCTGGGCGTCTCGCTCAACAAACCTAAAAAGCTGGTTCATTTTGAGCTGATCAACAAGATGGTCAAGCCTTACGAAGAAAAGTGAGGGGAACAGGTGAAATTTTCTGTCCTGTACAAAAGAGAGAAAAAATAGAACAAAAGGTTCTGAACCTAGGAAAGAAGGGGAGCCTGTTCGGCAGAGTTTGTGTTGACGGAGGTGTCGAGGCTTGAACCAAACATAGTGAGAACAGAGGCGACGAAGTCAATGGCTGCGATGATAAATGCAAAAATCCACTGGAATGCAACAACCTTGGTGAACAATTGGCCGAAACCAACGCCAAGCATCAGCAAACTGGTGCTGAGTCCGACCGACCAGTCCTTGTAGAACAGCAGAAGGGTGAATGGAACGAGAAGAAACTCCCAGATCAGCAGGTTAGCCACCACTCTGGCGAAAAGTGACTTGTTGTGGGAATGAAACATGCATGCTCCGTTCCAGAAGATGGCATACAAAGTCCAAGATAGGGGCAAGGAGGTGACTGGCAGATGGATGGTGAACCAGTCTCCGAGATTCTTGATGGAGGTGGTCTTGTGGGTGAAGTACAGAGCCAACAAGTTCAGCAGGTTGAGAATCAAAATCACCTCAGACACGGCAAACGACTCCTTGTGGAAAAAGTGGAACCACAGGAACTGCAGCACATTGTTGATGGCGAAATGAGGACCAACAATGTTGCTTGCAGCCGACTTGTTGTCGAGCGAAATCGACTTGTCGAAGAAAACCTTGATGATGAAGAAGGCCTGGAGCAACAGGGTAATCAGCCAGTAGATGGCCGTCACAATAAAAATCCCCGAGAATGGAGTGCGGTAATGTTTTCCATTGTGACTGAAAAGGAACAGAAACACGGCACCGTACGTGGAAAGGACGAACGAGGCCAGCACAGTGATTTTCTTAGCGAATAATTGGGATTCGGACGTCATGTTCTATACGTTTGTTGATTGACTGATAAATAGAAACAGACTATGTTGGTTAACTGTTTGAAATTTGTAGCTTCCTTTTCGTAGACACTGGATTGCTATTTTCCACCTTTGGCGTTCTGAGCCGCACGGGACACGGGGGCAAGCAACCGAAGAAAAGTCGGCTAGGTGGTGTAGAGATGTCACGTGTGTCAAAAGAGGAGCAAAGGCATCTTCGGCTAAAAGTCGACTGAGACACGTTGGGGATGGAGTATTGTACGCTGGGCAGACAGCAAGAGCTTTGGATCTATCAGATTATCAGCAAGTCTGTGGAGTGTTTAAAAATAGAGATAACATGAGATGCTTGACAGAATTAAATTGACTGATTTTTCAAATACTTGAAAAATTAGCGATTGGCAATGCTGGCGTCCAGCCAGCTATAGAGCGACCTCTGCTAACTGCAAGAGCTAAAAGTGGGGTCACAAAACCATCACAAGGACAAGGCGAGGACAACCTTGGTGCTGTCGCTCTTTCGGGAACTTGACGGCCCGATCCTCCGGATATAGATCTTATCTGGGCCGATAATCTAACGGCTGTGCAGGGATTAAGCCGCGATACTCCGCCCGCAACAGAGCGTAGCAGGCTGGTCGGCGAAATTTGATCGGTGGAACCATATCTGACGCGCAACGAATGACTAATTCTCACGCTGAATTATGTCCGGTAAACAGCCGCGCCCGGCTGAGACTTGTTTGACGGGTTGGGGAAAGGAGGTGGGGACCGCGGCGCAGCTGCTGAATAATGGCCTATTATTGATGGAAGCGAGCGGAATTCGATAGAATTTTTTAAAAACCGTTTGGTGTGGCTCGCGTTTTGCTTTGATCCTGCCATTCCGGTGATAAACTCCGCAAAGATGGACATAGGGAGATAGCAATTCCATAAATTGGTCATCAGCAGTTGCGGGCGGAGTTGACATAAATCTATATAAATAGCGATGTATTTCAAAGGCTAGATCAGAATATAATATCCGTATTCCTAAAGCATAACGAATATAACAATCATGAGGCAGGCATTGAGGCAATCTAATTCAAACAACATATCTAGAGACCTTATATCGAGGTTCAAAACGGCTGGACAGCCACCAGGTAACCCACAGCCCTGCCAGTTGGTCTCTCCAGATCTTATGGACGAGAAGTACTTTAACCTACGATTCGCGACTCAGCCACATTCGAACACAGGCTCTCGCGCCACAGACAGTTCGCTGCTAAAGGTTTCTGCGGCGCAGTTTGAGAGATTCAAGACGAGCTCGGCCAAAGTGTCTGACTTGGTCAACAGCAGGCGGGGCGTGTCTACGGGGGACAACTTCGAGTTAGTGCAGCAACTCGAAAGACTCACATCCAAATATAATTCGTCAGTTCCGGTGATAATATCGTCGTGGTTGCAGACTCCTACAGAGCTTCAGGTGAGGCTCACGGAGGAGGAGATCAGCATGTTGAACAAAACCGTGGCCTGCTGAGCGGTCAGCGCGGCCGTTTCTAGTGTTTTATGCCGAGACTCCGCGACTGGGGTAGGCAGGAGTTTTGCGGTTTATTAATATATCGAGATACCATTATTTGCTTTCCTCAGTAGCAGGTTCGGGAACGGCCACTTCGCCGTTGTTGGCGACCCAGTCTTCCCACGATCCAACGTAGTTGAGTCTATTCTTATATCCGAAAGTGCCCGCAAGCTCTTCGGCCATGCTTGATCTAACACCGGCAAGACAGTAGAAGAGCAAAGTCTTAGAAGGATCTGGCTTGCTGAATCCAAAAGTGAGTTGAAACTCCTCCTCAGAGAGACTCAAAGCTCCGGGGGAAGACTTGACAGGAATGTTAACGGCCCCAGGAACGAAACCTTGCGCGTACTCCTGCGGCTCTCTGACGTCCACAATCACCACATCTGGGTCTTGCTTCTGTGCCAGCTCATGCACCTTCTCGAAATCCACAACTGGAGCTTGCGCTTCTTCCTCTAGCACGCTGAACAGTCTCGTCTCGCCTGCGTATCTTGGGGCCCATGGGGTCATCAACCGGCTGCGACGATCGAGAACCGCCCTGCCCGGACCGTATAGAGTTGCGACAGACCGGACTCCGGGTGATCTAACCGCCAATTGACATGTTCTGGCCAAAAGGGAGCCAAGCTCCCTCTTATGTGGCGATAAAATCGCTCTTCTCAAACTCATTGACATTTCTCTCTTGCTCTACTCCGATATTTAATCGTCCACTAATAACCACAGAAACCAGTTCCAGAAAACCTCACGTTACCAAGCTGTCTCGGAGATTAGATTAATCACTTGCAATTGTTCCTTTGTGTTGAATGTAGCACCGTATCGGTGGTGTTGCTGATGTATTCTCTTACCTCCTTTGCGCTTTGTCGGTGAGCGAAAAATCGACACACTAGCCACACTTAGTAAAATAATAGAAACTCCAGCCACATATCCAGCCACTCAAATTTACGAAGAGCTCAAAAATGAGTCCATGGAACCCCTACTACTCTCTCCACAACTGTGCCGTTAGGATATTAGCTACTTACACCGAAAAAAGGAGTCTGCCAGAAACACGACTTAGCCCCGCTTACATGCCCATGTTCTGGCGGAAACTCTGGGCCATCTGTTTCATGGCAGGGTTGTTCATCATCTGCTTCATCTCGGGGGTGTTCATCATCTTCATCATGTCCTGAGGATTAGGCATTCCTCCTCCCATTCCTGGCATGCCCGGCATACCTCCCATACCTCCCATGAGCTGGCTCATGTCAGGCATACCGCCCATTCCTCCCATCATCTTGCTCATGCTCTCCATCATCGAAGGGTTCGATTGCATCTGTTGCATAGCCCTCTGCATCTGCTGTGGATTAGGCATTCCCCCCTTTCCAGCCAGAGGATTTCCGGCGCCGCCTTGCATGCTCTTAGTGGTCTGAGCCATTTTGGCAAACATCTTTTGCTGCATCAAAAGAGCTTCGACCTCGGTCACACTGGTGCCGGAACCACGGGCCACTCTGACAATCCGACTCGGCTGGTCTATAAATATGTCCCCATCGCTATCCAGCTCCTGTTTGGTCATCGAGTCCATCACGTAAACCATGTGCTTGAACCGGTTTGATGTTTCTTCCTCTCCGACCTGGTTCATCATTTCTCCTATTCCTCCAGGAAGCATCTGTGCAATCTTGGACAAAGGTCCCATCTTGAGGATGTTGTTCAGCTGGGTCTGCAGGTCTCTGAGCGTGAACTTTCCCTCTTGGAAGTTCTTGATCGTATCTTTTTGATCCAGATTCAGAGACTGGACGTGCTCCATCAATCCCTGGATGTCACCAATCCCCAGCAGTTTTGACACGAACTGTTTTGGGGTGAAGCTTTCGAGATCCTGAGTGTGTTCTCCCGTACCGATGAAGGCAATCGGGGTGTGGGTGGCCGCCACGGCGGAAATGGCTCCTCCTCCCTTGGCGTGGCCGTCCATCTTGGTTAAGATAATCGCACCGAAATTAGACGACTCTTTGAAAGCTTTGGATTGCGCTTCGGCAGCCTGTCCGATAGACGCATCCAGGACCATGATGGTCTGGTTTGGCTGCACAGCCTCGCCGATCTGGACCATCTCCTCGAACAATTCCGTCTCTTGCCTGTGTCTTCCGGACGTGTCCACAATGATCACCTCGAACTTTTCCTTCTTGAACTTATCAACACCCTCGGCTGCCACTTTGACCGGGTCAGCCTCAGTGTATGAACCATAGTATGGGATCTTGGCCTTCGTAGCATTCTGCTTGAGCTGGTCGAACGCACCGGCTCTGAACGTATCAGCACAAACCATTCCCACCTTGAATCCTCTCCGTTGATAGTAAACCGCCAGTTTCGTACACGTTGTGGTTTTTCCCGCACCTTGAAGACCCACAAACATGATCACGTTGGTCTTCTTCTTCTTAGGCTTGAACACCTCGGCCTCCTTGCAGTCCACCAGATCACACAACTCGTCGAAAACAGCCTTCTGGATCAGCCTTTTTTTGTTCACTCCCGGCTGATCTTCTGCGTCCAGCGTGCTCTTCAACTTCTTGCGCAGGTTTAACACTAGCTTCACGTTCACGTCCGCCTCGATCAACGCATTCGAGATCTCCTTGAGCAGACCGTCGATTGCGCTCTGGTCCACCACACTAGACTTTGTCACGTCCGAAACGGCCGAGTTAATCCGTCTACCAA
Organism: Ogataea saltuana; assembly: GCA_030674545.1. Taxonomy (NCBI): domain Eukaryota; kingdom Fungi; phylum Ascomycota; class Pichiomycetes; order Pichiales; family Pichiaceae; genus Ogataea; species Ogataea saltuana. The sequence goes on from JAKTYV010000006.1 coordinate 254,720, forward strand.
GATCTGCAAGAACCATTCCGTTAGTTTCTGTGTATGTCTCGTGTCCTCACAGCCAAGGTAGCACCGCTTTGTTTGGTGCTCATCCTTCTTTCACCAACCTCCAATTTTATTTATTCGCTCCTTTTTTTTCCACTCTGAGTTTCGCGGGCTTCTAACCGTTCAGAAGGAAACAAAAAAAGGGAGAGACAAAACACTTTAAGCTGTGTTTACTCTTTGTCTCTTCTGTAGAAGAACACGCGTGCGGACCTCAAACAGAAACGACAGGCAAACAGGGACAGATCGTTCTGGTTGGATCACTGCTGATCTCCTCGCAGTCTGCCAGGTCTTCGAACCATGAACGTGCTCAATGCGATCCAGTCGTCAACCTCTGGTCTAATGAACCTCAATGGAGTCTCTGACTCAAAGCAGCCGCCGCCGCAGACGGCCCCGTCCGTCTCGTACTTTTCCATAGTTAATCCCGACCTCATAGACCCGGCCGCAGAAGACAACAATTCGCTGATCAAGCAGATTGTGGTATACCTCAACTTTGAGCCGCACCGTGAGGTCTCAGATAGCGAAAAGATCAAGAGAGTCGGTTTGATCCAGGGTCTCAATGACTTCTCGCTGAAATTCCTCTCAAATAAAGCAACAACAAACTCCTGTCTCACGCATATTGACACCGACAGGTCCCGGATCGTCGTGGGTCGGTTCGAAAACAGCTACTGGTTTATTTGCGGGTTCAGACTGGCCAAAATAGGCTCTGATTACGTTAGAAAAGGCCTCGCTACCCCAGAGTACTTGCTCAGTCAGTTAAAAGTGGGTTACAAACTGTGGACTCTCGGCCATGGATCGTTGAAGTCGAACGAGGACAGCCCACAATTTGAGAATATGCTTGGATCGTGGTGGAAAGAATGGCTCCAGAATAGATTTGAATTCACCAGCAGTTTTGGTATCAGCGACAGAGGCATATTGAACCTCCTGGATGGATACCGTGCGTCTTCAGCTCAACTTCCTCTGTGTTTTAACGAAAACCTGCGAAACAAGCTTACCGACATCGTGCTCAAGGATGAAAACTTGGTACAAATCCTGGTCCTCAACACGAACTGGACTCCCGCAAAGAACTTTGGAGTCGTTTACTTGAACGAACAACACTCAACTATCGACAAGTCCTCTCTTATAGATTTGGCAAATTACCTGGAGACACTGGATTCCAACTTCGGCCTCTCAACATATTCGCTTACTCTCGACAATCTCCCATCGCTGAAGTCATACTACGCCGAACTGAAAAACTCCAACTCCGTCTCCAATGACGGCAGTTTGCTCGAGAGATCTCTTCTGAAACCCGCAATCTTCTTGCACGAACAACTTTCCACACACGTGTTTGACCCATTCAACTCCGCGTTGAATGCCGTGGCCAACATCACATCGTCAATGATGCCGACTAAACTCGTCCCCAGCATGGGAATGTTCGGGTTTGCAGCGACGACGGATACCGAGGCATCAGGACTTGTCGAGTCACAGGTCCCCAACTCGCCAGACCTTGTTGCTCAGACCTCAAATCTGGCAATAGACGAAAGCCTCGAGACCCAGTCAGAATCTGGTAGTTTCCTTCTTGGGAGAACAAAGGACGGCTCCATTACTACCAAAACTGTTTACCTCAAACTGGCTGCCGGCGGGGAACGGCAGTTCAAAATGATCATTTATGAAATCAACGGAACTCTGTTCACGCTGGTGTACAAATACGAATCCTCGGAACTCGAGACCTTGGAATACTATGGGAAGCTGCAAACGGAACTGGACGAAGTTTTCAAACTGTACTTCAACGACGTGGTGATCAACCAGCTGATGGACATTGGAAGAACTTTCAAGACCAAGACCAAATTTTACTACATCATTCACGACCCAATCAAACAAGTGATCAAGACCTCGTTGCCGAACATCCCAGACGACGATGAAGTGAAGAGTTTAAAAGTTTTCGCTGCTCCTCAGCAGGAAGTTTTGACCGGCAGATCGATAAACCGGTCGCAAGTGATCAACTTGAATCTCAGCATGATCAACTACCTTATCAATGACTCCAAACTGGTCAACCTTGAGAATTACGAAAAGCTCATCAAGCTGAACCGCAACTGGTGGTGTCTTTTCAAGGTTGTTGAATCCAAAAAGGTGATTATTCTCAAGAAGTTTGCCTCGCACGAGTTTCAGTTGGACGCCGACGATCTCGTGACCGCGTTCGGCGAAGAAGTGCAAGCGTGGTTCAATCACAACGTTTGAAAAGACCAAAGTGCACTCAAAAAGTCAATCGTTCGAATACAGTACTCTGTTGACCTCGCTTATTGGAAGATCCCATATCCCGCTTGTAGACTCGTACAGATAAGAGTCGATGTCTGACTTTTTGTAGTTAGGCAGCTCCGTGATAACAATGCCGTCTTCGTCAACGACCGTTCTAGGATCGTCCAGCTTGACAGTCTTGACCTCCACATTGTACAACGCCACTGCCACGTAACTGTACATCATGAGAACCAACACGTACGCCGGCAAAGCCAGTGCCCACCATCTGGAGGGGTAGTAGTAGACTCCCATGCTGTTGAGAACCGGGTCCGGCAAAATGGACCACGACAGCCAAACAAACAAGAAAATGCAGCTGATCACATACGAGGCAAAGCCCTTGTACTCGGCCTGCGAGGTGATGTTAGTGGAGACAGTCACGTCAGATTCTCTCGCTAGAGCATCTGAAATGAGTAGTAGGTTATCCGTGGTGGGGTTCGCATTGCCGTTAGTGAGCCCGGGGGTGGACAAGTTACCGCCAAGCGAGTATAGGGAAGGTATCAACGAGGTAATGGACGAAGTGGAAAGCGAGATCATTCGGTTTGATAGAAACGGTTGGGGTGGTGTCGGCGGGGGTTTTTGAGCTGACGGTGAGAAAGGCTCCAAGCTGACAAACGATGGGCCTGGCGACGCCCTGGTGGGACCATGTTCCGCTTGCATCGACGGCGGTTAGGAAATGCGAGAAGAAAGGAAAGACCAACAGAGTAGGCATTTAATTGTGGGCTGTAGATCTAGATTGATAACAAAGTATTCAATCCACCAAGAAGAAATGTTTTAGGAAATCTGCCAATTGGGAATATGTTCATTAAGGTTTGCAGGGTGAAGCAAAAATAAAAAGAGAGAGAATTATTAGGGGACTCAAGAACAAGAACGAAAGTAGAAATTAGACAAACTAGCCATAGTTGAGACGCCAAGGTAGTTCGTTTTGGGTACTTTTGAGCATTGTTGAGCGTTTAGTGCTGAACATAAGTACGAAGAAGCGGGAATCAGGAGGCTTCTGCAACAGAGAGAAGGTACTTTAATTGTGTACAGAACAGTTTGGCAGGCAGGTAATATTAGACAAGTGCGAAATTACAAGAATGGGTAAGCATTGGCATACTAAATGGGGCAATTAACCGGCAATGGTACTAACTAAACCAACTCGTTGCATGTAGGTCCAAAGAAAATGTCGTTGAGCGAATTTTTCGCCGATGAGAGTTTGGGAGGGTCATGGGCAGACGATGATATCGATATCAACTCAATTGGAGTGTCGCTGAAGACGCCTTCTTCAAACGTGTTTGGCCGATCAGATCCAGGGCACTTTGGTGGATATGACAGGTTTGGCTCGCACGATAGAGACAGTGGATACGGTGGCCAGCTTGGAGGAGGCGGGGGATTTGCCCGAGGAGGGGACCCGTATCTTAAAGACCTCCAGCCTCCATACATAGTGAAGTTCACGAATTTGCCGCTGCGAGCCACGAGAAAGCTGATTGAGGAACTGTTTGGCTCTCGGTTCATGGGATTCGATAGGTGCAAGGTTCTGAAAGACCCCTCGCCGCCTCAGCCACGGTTTGCTGTGTCGCCGGCAGCCAAGCAGGACAAGAAGTGTGCGTTTGTTCAGCTTCCCAGTGTGAAGGAACTACAGAAAGTGATAAAATGGAACGATATTTTTGTCGACCGCTTGAGAATTCAAGTTGATGTGGCAGATTTCCAGGACTTTGCGGATGTACAGAAGTACAACAAGGACATTGGCTTTGATGAAGACGAGGAGCAGGAGAGAATAGAGAAAGAAAACCTGGACGCAGCAAGCCAGAATCGTGCATCAAGGTCGACGCTGAACAACGACTCGGCTCTGCCTCCCAAGGAGAAACTCACAGCGACAAACGAGATAGTGCAACGTCCGTCCAAACCCAAGTCGAACCCGTTCGGATCGGCTCATCCCGTGGACACAGCTAGCAAGATCATCCCACTGGCTTCCGACGGTGCGGGCTCTACTCCGGAGACCCTGGAAAAGACGCATGCTGCGCTGACGCATCAAGAGACTTCTGCAGCCCCTGCTCAGCCGAAAGCAAGTCCTTTTGGAGCGGCGAAGCCGGTCGACATTCTTTCGAAACAACTGGAACTCGAGAAGAAGCTCACAGAACTGGCCATCAACAGCACAACGTTCAAGACTCCAGCTGGACTAGAGCACGAGCGCGAGACACACAAGAGCAACGACGGCGACTCGAAGCGAGGCAAGTCCAGGGAATCTCGGTCCGGTGATGTGGACGGCAGACCGCGCAACGGTGTCAAGCGGACGTCTGGGGAGAACTCGAAGTCGCTTGGGCAGAAATCCGTGACTGTGTTGAGGCGGAAGCCCGACGAGAACAAAAAGTCAGAGCCGGAGCTAGCCAAGAAAGACGAATCGAAAGGACGTGAAACAGAAGTTAAGATGGAGAGCGGCACGGACGAGTCGGGGGCTACTGAGGACACGAAGACTGAAACTGTGAAGGGGACCGCGCCCGAAAGAACAGAACGTGCTGAGCGGGATAGAAAGCCAAGAGGCCGCAACAGTTCCGCCAGAAACAAGAAGGGGTCAAGCGGAAACGGGGAGGCTAGCCAGTCCTCACCACGCGACCCGGCCGAATCTAACGGTGGTCGTCGCGGCAGAGGACGCGGTCGTGGCGGTGTTCACTCTGTTTCGGTGAGATACAACGACTCGAAGCCCCGTCCGGCAGAGACGGAGCCTACAGCCGAAAAGGGGGGCGAAGCTGCAGACCCGGTAGCCGGGACAAGGCGGAAAAAGAGCCCTGAGAAGATCGCCCAGGAGACTTCAAATGAGGGTGTGGAAACGACCAAGAAGTTGCCGACTGGCTCCGCCAGCAGCTCCGCCAACGGCTCCAGTGTCAAGAAAGAAACACCGACAGAAGCCGCAGAAGGCGACGGAAGGATCAGTCCTTCTGCCAGAGGTCGGGGAGGAAGGGGAAGAGGCTCATCCAGAAGTAGAGGCCCGGGACGGGGTGGTCGCGGTCGCTTTGGACCTGCGGCCGCGGTTCACCACCAGTACACGAGCTTGAAGTACGTCAAGCCTGGTCTAGCTCGCAACGGCGTCCCGCTTCCGGAGACGGCCCTGCCAGTGAAACAAGACAATTGAGTTGCATTCTTTTCAGTCTATAGTTCTACTCTGCTTCTTGTACCTCTTTGTGTGTATCATATAACCCAACTAATCAGAAGCCAAAAAGGAGTAAAAGAGAGACGCAAACTGTCGCAATGATCGGTATCGAGTGTTCTACCGAGGTAGAATCTGCGCATTGGACTCAACAACATCAACTTTCCATATGGAAAAGTTCTGTCAACCACCCGCGAGGCGCTCCCATAATCTGGAAAAGAGAAAACTCTCTCTCCCAGATTTGATCTCTGATGGCCATCGCCCAGCGCTTTCGCGCCATGGAATCTCTCAAGAGAATTTTGGTACCGGGTGGTGCGTATCACCGAATTTCCCACTCGCGCGGACAGCGTCCCCGGGGGCACGCCTTTTGAAAGCGAGTAAGCGCAGAGAGCGGCGGTTTGCGTTTCCAATTAAGCCAAACTTGGCAAAATTTTAGAATTTTCACAGAATTGAGCATATAGGTGCGCTCACTAGCAGCTTGTATTTTTATATATAATCGTCTACCCCGTCATCTGTTCGCCTGAGCCACCATCCCGTAGACGAGTTTGCCAAACGACTCCAGTCCTCGGGTCATTTCCTTTGGAACTCCCGACCCGGACGGGACAGAGCTGGTTAGCTTTCTCAGAGCTGAGTCCGCGTACAGGTCCTTCTTCCCTAAAACGTACAGTCTTTTCGAGACATATTGCAGGACCCTGTTGAGGTTGTGCCCGTCGCGCCACAGTTCGAGCGTCTTGGTTCTGACGAGCGACAGAATTGCACAGTCGAACTTCAGGGCGGCCGGCTCGGTCACCACGACGACCTGTGGTAACTCCGGACCGAGGAGTCTCGAAATGGACCCGTCGGAACAACGGGTCTTTAGCACCTCTTCGATCAGAATTTTCTGCGACTGGTAGCTGGTGATGATGGCGATTTCGGAACAGAGATGTCCGGAAAGCCGCAGGAACACGTACAGCAAAGCTGCGTACTCTGCCTCCTCGAGGTTCTGAAACTGGCCTGGCTGTGGTTGCAATTCTCCGTTTCCCTGCACGTCGATAAAGCTACAACCTGGAGAATCCCAACGGGTCAGCTCGGCGAACTGGGTTTCCAGTTTGACGATTGGAGCGTCTGTCCGGGCAAAGAGAGACAGAGTCGACTCCGGCACAGAGTTCTCGCTATTTCCACAAATAGTGAGTCTCTTCAACGACTTGGAGCCCCGACAGACAGAGAGACACAGCAAGAATTCTGTTTCAGACAACTGTGACGAGTCTGCAAAAATCAGATTATCAACGTCGACGGTCCCGATTTGTAAGTGGAATTTCAACAGTTCCTGCACAGTCGTTCCTATCAGGACCGGCTCGCTCCTCAGCAAACAGCCCAGCTTGTCGGTTTCCGAGTGCAGCAGTCTGTATTTTTCCAGCAGTTTCAATCTTTCGAACACCCTGAGAATGCGCTGGTACCTGTTCAGGGCTCGGAGCATGTTGCTCTGGAACGGCAGAGCTCTGTCCAGCTCAGGACTATCTCCAGGGAACGGATAGAGTCTCGCGAGGTTCTCGTTCTCGAGTCCCTCACTTTGCAGTCTTCTCAGAAACCCGGCCCATCTGGATCTGATGTGCGAGTCCAGGAGAAGTCTGGCCGAAGTCGAATCGTTTCCAAAATAGCCCTCGACCCCGATGTGTGTCGCCAGACCGTCTACCTCTCTGAGAAGAGCGTCGTACTCCTCGTCCAGCTCGCCAAGACGGCCAGACACACAAACCCTCAGGCTAACGGCCGAGCCGGTGTCAGCGAGACTCCTGTTGAATCTGTCGAGCGACTGCTCCGACCCCGCCACCACCAGAGTTCTTTCGGCGGGGAAATTGTGATGCAGCAGCGAAAAAGCCTGTGAGAGAATGCTCGTCTTCCCGGTATGGATTTTACCGTCAATAACGTTGATCCCCGGCGACAGCGAGTCCACGACCGCCTTCACTTGCGGGATGGTGTTGTTCCACTTCAGCTCGTGGGACGGAGCCACCGCGTCGTAATGCGTGATCGCCGAAACAACCTGTCTGAGTGCGTTCCACTCAACGCAGAACGGAGCCTTCAGTCCCAGAAGTGCATTGGAACCTTCTTGTCCGTCGGTCTTTCTTCTTTTCAAGTCATGGCCGGATTCGTCGATCTCCATCGGCAGTTCCAATCGCTCGGCGTCGTCCAACAGTCCCCCCAGCTTCAGCTGAATACTGCTGTTCTCCACGTCCTTGTTCAGGGCAAAGAGAACATTCTCAAACCACTCATGTACACCGTATTCTCCCCTTCTCCTCATCCTAACCAGACTGTCGTAGAGCTTCAGGCGCTGAGTAATTTTCAAGTCCGGCTTGATCAGGTATCCGAACTGTTTAACTTCCCCCGTGTTAACCTCCAGAAGACAGCAGCAGTCGCGCGCAGAACCCAGGGACACGTGGACAACCTTCGCAGGCTCTGAAACGACAATTGTCTCGGAGACATTCGCCAGAAACACAACGTCGCCGACACCAACACCGTCCCATTTGCTGCCCTTCAGCTCCAACTTGGCTCGAAAAATACCGTCTTTTTCAACCGCAGAATCCTTGTCGAGTTTCACGCAGTACTTGCTAGATCCCTTCAAAACAACACTATCTTCAGTGCGCTCCACTTTCAACCGTTTCTCAACACGACCCAAAAACATTCTCAGATCCTCCTTCAGCAAAAACCGCTCTCTCGCTATCCTTCTCACGAGAAAGTCATCGAACGAAAAGTACTTGTAAAACGTCTGCCCCTCGATCTCTAGCTGTTCCGCCAGCGCTGTGTCAAACCCAAAGTACCTGTGCCAGAGAAAAGAAACCACAAAGTCCCAGTCAGCCTTGATCTCATCGGCAAACTGCAAGCCAATCTGCTCTGAAAAACTCCTTAGTCGGTCGAGTTTTACCTCCTTAAAACAGCCTTTGAACACCTCGAAATCCCGAAACTCGATCGGATTCGAATGCAAGACAAAACAATCCAGATCCAGCTCGCTGAAAACGGCTCGTTGCAAGACTTCGAACGTATCGTTACCTTCATCCAGATATATCAAGTACCTCAGCAGATTGTACTGCACCGCCCTGTTTTTCTGGAACGGGACCAAAAAATTCATCTCCCTCAGTAACGGAATCGCAAAAGTCTTGGTCTGTGGGTTGGAAATTACATGGGTAATCAAATGAACCAAGCGGTCTGGACAGACTCTGTCTGCTTTTCCCATGGCCGAGATCGCTAGGTTATAGAACCATGACTTTTTCAGGACGATGTCCGCTTTTTCCTCGTTGCTGGACCGCTCGATTTGGAGCAGTTTTTCTTGGTACAAAGGCTCAAACTCTGGGTGCCTTGCCGTCATGGATGATCCGTTCAGATTGTCCCAGATCCAGACATCGAACAGAGACTCGATCAGTCTCCAGATGGTCTCATTTTGTGAATTCTTAACCAACTCGACCATGAATCCAATGATTGGTTCGTGATCCACCTGTTCCTCAAAAAGCTGTAGCACCCGGACCAGCAAACGCTCCAATTTTTCTTGATCATTGGCCAATTGGGCGAGGATTGGCGCCGAATGGCCGACGATTCCCGCTAGAACAAGCGTGTGTGCAACCGAGGAGTCACGATGAAAGTGTTTCCAGCCATAGTTCGAGACAAAATCTGACTCCAACAACTGTATCACGTCAGACTCATCGCCTTCTTTAATGATCTCGTAGACCGACTGAATCACCGATTCTTTGAACTTTGAGGCCTTTTTTCCGGTCCACGCAGTCTTCAGTTCTTGCAGATCCATCTGCCTGTTCTATCTTCGAGATATATAACCTCCAAATAACACTGGCAGCCCGTTTTCTGGCTCTCTACGCTATCGCTAACAAAATATCCTGTCCCACGCACTACTGGTAGCTGAAATTTTTCTGAATTTTTTGAATTTTTGTGAATTTTTGTGAATTTTTTGAATTTTTTTTTGAGAGCCTGAAAAATTTTTGAGTGAAAATTTTATCAAACTTGTTAAAGAAGCGGTTGAAACAGAGAAACAAGACTTCCGTTGTTCACCACTAGCACCAACAGCAACAGATATGAACAGAGGTAGAGGAGGTTTCAGAGGCGGCCGCGGGGGAAGATCGGGCCCACCTATTCAGCAGGGACCACCCGACAGGGTGTTTGAAATGGGCTCGTTTGTGCACGAGTGCGAGGGAGATATTGTTTGCAAGTCCATCAACGAAAAAATCCCATACTTCAACGCTCCAATATACCTTGAAAACAAGACACAAGTGGGAAAAGTGGACGAGATCTTAGGACCGCTTAACGAGGTTTTTTTCACAATTAAGCCAAGCGAAGGAGTGCAAGCCACCTCTTTCAAGGAAGGAGATAAGTTTTACATTGGCGGAGACAAACTGTTGCCGATCGACAGATTCCTGCCAAAGCCAACAGATCACGGTCCAAAGCCTCCTAAGAAGAAGTCCAGAGGCGGAGCAGGTGCTGCTCCAAGAGGACGTGGCGGCTTTGGAGGCCGTGGCGGAGCCAGAGGCGGATCGAGAGGTGGATTCGGTGGCAGAGGAGGCTCAAGAGGTGGTTTTGGAGCTTCCAGAGGCGGCTTTGGAGGTAGAGGAGGCTCAAGAGGCGGCTCGAGAGGCGGATTCTCCAGAGGCGGTTCGAGAGGTGGCAGAGGTTTCTGAGTTGTGTGAAATTTACTAGCGGTATTAATGTCTTTTTTCTTATCAGTTGATTGTTATCGTACGTATTGGATCGTTACAAGAGTCCGACATAAACAATTAATATAGCGGCTTTATTATACGAGAAAAATACAGGAAAAAAAACTAGGTGAAGTCTTCCTCCAGCTGTTCTGGAGCCTCGATCACGCTTGTCTTTATCTTATTGAGTATTCTGATTTTCAGTGCGTCCAAGCTCGCAAACTTGTCGTACTCCTTGGCACTAGCAGCAATGTCATCCGGAGCACCATCCTTGACTGCGTCCACCAATTTGACTGCAAGCTGGTACTCTCTGGTCGACTGAAACGATGGATCCCATTGGGTGAATCTCTGGAGCAATGCGTTCCCGCTTGCGTAATCGTTGTTATCGGCCAGTCGGCACAAGATAGCCTTGAGGAAATAGTCCTTCAGCGACCACTTGGCCAAATTGTTGTTGAGTGACTCCTTTGCGATTCTCTCATACGTGGTGGCAGCCTTGGTGTAGTTCTGAATCGAGTCGTCGCAGTACAGATCTGCAGCCTTCAGCGCATATTTGTTGGATAAAGCCGAAGCGGAATCACCTCTGTACCATTCGCTCGCGTCTTCGTAACTGGCAATGGCCCTCTCGATATCTCCCAATTCGTTCTCGTACAGCTCTCCCAGATCCGACTTGAAGTTGGCACTTCTCCGAAACTGACCCTTGCGAACGAAGATCTCTATCGCCTGTTCCAGACAACGGGCCCCCTCGATCGGAACTTCAATCTTGTAGGTTTTGTATGCTTCGACCAGAGTGTTGGCGGCCTCATCAGGCGAGTCTGCTAGCTTCTGGCACTCTGCGGCCTTTTCAAAAGCTTGACCGGCCTGCGCATTTCTTCTTTGTAACTTGTAACTATTAGCCGCTTGAACATACAGCTCGCCTGCTTCTTCGTACCGCGACTGTTGAGACGATCCGAACAAAGCAGAGAACCCTGTCACCTTCTTGGCCTTCTTTTCTGCCTGTTTTCAGCAAAATCCGCCCCCGTTAGTAATTTGGTGAATAACACTAATGAGGACAAGAAACGTACCTCGGCAATCAAAACTTCGGGATTAGACATCTTCACCCACTGTTCAATATCAAGGAAACCTGTTTTCGAACAAAATTAGTTAATTTGTTATCCAATATCTCGTATCAGTATCCCCTCCACGAGCAATTGTCCTCAAATAGATCTCTCAGCCTTTCTTTTCGTACCTAAAAACTAGAACACATAATCGGCAGACCCATTTCTCAAAATGACAGACCATATCACGCATAACCTCTCATATCGCGAAAGATAAGTTAATGGCTGTAATGGCTCAATGGTAGGAAGCATCTCGCCAAATGGTAATTTGTTCTTCCACTACTTACAGTTTGTTAGGTGTCCGGTTCGATTCTCGCGGTAGGCAGTCCACTACTCTGAGTAGTCAAGTTTGTGGCTGTCGGCAATGAACAGTGATACCACTGAAGGGTAGAAATACAGCACAGTCCACTGTCCGTGAGGAGGCGACCCGGGTAACATCTCGCTGGTTTCTCCATTAGGAGATGGGGTAGTTGAACTCAAATCATAGATGTGTGAACTACAAATTATCTTTTTGCTGAGAAGCAATAAAAACGAGGCTGTGCAACCCGTTGGTTTTTATGCCTCGACTCTGGATTAAGCCCTAAGAGAAACCGCTGTTGGGCTCCGTTGGTTCTCCGCAGTAGTCCCTGTGCGAAAATTGCTGACTTCCTGTTTCAGACATCGCTGGAACATCGATTGCAGTAGCAATCCGCTATGTAACTTAAACTGCAGACGCTTTGCCCATTACGTAAACGAGTACCGATTTTCCGTGGAAAGCAAGGTGACTTCGCCAGGAGAACCAACAGGAAAGAAAAGAAGCCAGAAATCATTTGAAACAGCAATTGATGAAGGCAACTCAAATTGCGAGCTAGGCCCAACTGTTACGCTTTGATGCTGCTTTGTCAACTCAGAAGATCGTTGATTACGTAACCAACCACGTACGAGTCATTCTGGTGAATGGTAGAAGCGAGAAAGTCAAATGGCCAGAGTAGAACTTGCTGTAGATACTTTAAGCACTTTCTAGATCATTCGTTCATGTGAATGTAGTTTATAGAAGTCTCACCAGTACAAGTAAGTTTAAGTTTCAGTTGTTTTGATTCTGTTGCTTCTATTTGCTCCCAATGATCAAGTAACAGTTTGGTGGTGATACACAAGCAATGATAAGCTAGATAATTTTGGTTTGACCAACTATGAAATCAGCAACTCTATCTGATCGGGTGTTGAAGCCAAGGCCGGAAGCATCTGGATTCTAGACCTTCTGGATAACGATGGCGGATGCCCCTCCTCCTCCGTTACAGATAGCAGCTGCGCCAATGTTTCCACCTTCCTGGTGGAGCACAGAGGCAAGAGTAGCAACGATACGAGCACCAGAGCAACCCAGAGGATGTCCGATGGCAACGGCACCACCGTAAACGTTGACCTTTTCGGAGTCAATGCCCAACAATTTGGTGTTGGCCAGTCCGACGACAGAGAAAGCTTCGTTGAACTCGAAGAAATCAACGTCTTCTAGCGAGATTCCTGCGTGTTTGAGAGCCTTAGGAACAGCCAGACTTGGGGCTGTAGTGAAGTCAACTGGAGCCTGAGCGGCGTCACCCCATCCGAGAATACGGGCCAATGGCTTGATACCCAACTCCTTGACCTTCTTTTCTGACATCAGCACGACAGCCGCGCCACCGTCGTTGAGCGGCGAGGCGTTAGGGGCAGTCACAGTTCCATCTTTCTTGAAAACGGTCCTAGCAGATCTCAACTTTGGCTCGTTCAACTTGGAGCTTTCTTCGTCCACTTCGACAACAGTGTCTGGTTTGCCTCTGAAACCTTTGATGGTGATTGGCGCGATCTCGGCCTTGAACTTGCCGTCAGCATGGGCCTTCTGGGCCTTTTGGTAAGAGCCCACGGCGTAGTCATCCTGTTGGTCTCTGGAGAAATCGTGGTCAGCAGCACACTTTTCGGCAGCGACACCCATGGCGTTACCATCGTATGCGTCGTTGATACCATCTCTAGAGATACCGTCCACGATGGAGTTGTCACCAAATCTCAAACCGCCTCTGGCTGCTGGAACATAGTATGGGGTGTTAGACATGGATTCAGCACCACCAGCCACAACAATGTCTCCGCACCCAGTCAAAATGTGCTGGGCTCCCAAGATGATGGCCTTCATACCAGAAGCGCACACCTTGTTGATGGTGGTGGCCGGAGTATCCTCTCCCAAACCAGCTTTAAGAGCAACCTGTCTTGCTGGAGCCTGTCCAACATTGGCTTGCAGAACGTTACCGAAGAATATCTCTTCCACGTCGGTTGGTTTCACCTGTGGGACCTTTTCAAGAGCGGCCTTGACGGCATGTGCTCCAAGATCAGTGTAGCCTAGGGACGAGAGACCACCCTGGAAAGAACCAATAGGCGTTCTGGCAGCCGCCACGATGTAAACGTAAGCTTTCGAGATATCTGAGTCAGCCATGTTAAAATAAGAAGGATGAATGGTCCTTGTTGTCCTATCTATATATCTTAGGGTTTGTGCCTAAAGAAAAGAGGGGAACATGATGTGCAACACGACATTTTCAACAATTGTTTTAAACGACCCTCTTTTTTTGCCCACCGGATCTGCCTCCTTCACGCGAGCTAAACGAGCGACCTGGAAGATACCTGCCCAAGTCGCCACGTCGATCGACGGCACGCGGTTTCGCGAAACGTCGACCGACGCAAACCTTTAATTTTCATTCGAACGGGTTTTTTCGTCTGCTCAGTTACGCAGTGACGGCAACGTCCTTCCGCTCCTCTTCCTCTTCTTCGTCCAAGTCCATCAGGTCAAACTGAACACCAAACTTCTGCTCTTGCTCTTTCTGGAACGACTGCAGCTGCTCAAGCGTCCAAACCGAGACCCCGTTGTCCTGGTCAGCAGTATTGACGGGCTGAGCCAGCGTTCGAAGGAACTTCTTAGCACTGGCAATAGCCATGTCTGTGGACAGGTTTGTGTCGGCGTCCGACAGAGCATGCGCAATCCACTTGGGAAGCTGACTCTTTTTACGCGCAAATCTTCGATCGGCCAGCACCATAACACCATAGTCGTCTTTTCCGCGCAAAACACGACCCAAACATTGAGCAGCATGTCGCATCGCATCAAACGACAAAAAGTCGTTTTCTCGAATCTGGTAATGGTCCCTCAGGAACTCAAGTCTTGCCTTCAATATTCTCGACTCCGTGTATTGGAATGGGATTCCAATCATCAACACCGTCCGGCCGTAATGATGGTCAAAATCAATACCCTCAGAGACCTTTCCTCTAGCCACCGAAAGCAGCACCGCGCCACGACCGTTCGAACAAGCCTTCCGGTACGTTTCCAAGGCCAACGAGGTTTCCTGGGCATCGGGAGTCTCCACCAAAATGAGCTTGTACTTCCACACCTCATCCAAAATACCCATCGTCTGCCACTGCGAAATGATGCTCTCCATGTACAGATAGGAGGGGAAAAAGACCACCAGTCCGTCCGGGGTGATTTTCGAGAACTCTATCAGCAAACTGCCGTAGTTTCTCACCACACTGGGGTCGTTTCTGATCTCGAAACGGGACGAAATGGCCACCTGATCAGATCCTTTCGTCACCACCATAGGAAGGAAAGAACGACGGTCCAAAGTCATTGCGTACGACTCTTGAACAACCGTCTCAAAGTTCAACATTCTCGGATACATGTCCAACGGAGAAATAGTTCCAGAAGTGATAATGACCGAGGAAAATCTCTCGAAGACCGGTTTCATTGCTATCGACGCATCCAGACAGGTGAACCTCAAAATCGGATTTGGAACCGTGGAGTTTTCTGTCTCGTACGGCTCCAGAATCAGAACAAAACCCGACTCGTACGTCGAAACGAGTGTAGCAAACGTAGCAATGTCTTTCAATGCCATAAACTCTTCAATCTCAACAACCTCTAATGTCCGGACTAACAACGACAGCCTCTCGGAGCAAAATCGCAGCGGTTTCCGATCGATGTACGTGAGCTGTTTCAGATGTTGTAAAAACGATGTCGGCGTCTCAGAAATGACATGTAAAACCTTCATTCTTGTCTTCAAATATTCAATGAATCGCTTCAAGAACGAAATGAAATGCTCGGCTCTTCTGATGCTTCCCGGAACTGCTTCGTTCAAAACGTCCGAGGAAAGAACAGGGTTGGCCATGAACGTCTCTTCTCCTGTATTTGTGAGCTCCGACTCTCGAAGCCCCTCGACCAGCTTCTCGTATTCGTCCTGTAGTCGTTTACTGTCCGTTCGCTTCACCTCCTCGACCTTCTTTCCCAAACTGTTGGCACCCTTACTTGCTCTCTTCAGAACGTCATCCGTCAGATCCAGCGAAAGAGACTCAATGCACACGTTGTCGATGTTGTGCGCCTCGTCAAAGATAATGATGCTGTCCCGCGAGAGCTCTTTGGACACTCTTTCCGCGATTTTTGGGTCCAATAAATAATGGTAGGAGTAGATGATCAAGTTGCAGAACGGTATCATTCTTCTAATAGTGAAGTATGGACACGTTCCCTCTTTTTTGCAGTAAGCACTCAATTGTTCAAACGAGTAGACTCCAGGAGGAACAAGATTATGCGGGTCTTTCTCGTACAGCTTCTCGTGGAATGAGCACAAATCGTTGCTGCTAGCCGTTCCTTGCTCGATCTGTGACTTCAGCTGTCCATTGGTCATTCTTCTGCACATTTCATCAACGACAACTCCCTTTCTTTCCTTGGACACCTTGGGATGCAGACACAGGTTCTTTCTACTGGTCAATCCAAGTCCCCGGAAATCCTCCACATACCCCAGCTCTTTCGACCGATATTCCATCAACTTGTAAAGCTCGATCAACGCCTTTTCGATCTCTGACATGGTACGCGAGCAGTACACGATTTTGCGGTGTTCAGGATAGTGCATTTGGTACGCCACGGTCAATGAAAGCAGAGAAATGGTTTTTCCGGTTCCCGAAGGCATCTCCAGTATACAGTTGCCCCCCACGTCCAATGTTCGCTTTATGTCGCACATGTAGGCATACTGCTCGGGATATATACGTGGATAGGGGAACAACACTGGCAGATCGTCTATAAAGAACCTGAGGGCAATTGGGGAAATATATGTTAGTACTGTCGAAATTGATTGTATGTAAGCGGCTTCCAACTAACTTCATGTTTCCTGGGTTATATTGTGACTACTGACAATCTGTCGGCGTTCGATTGGTCACTCCAAGCAAATAAAGTCAAGAATCGAACTAAAATCGGTAAAAGAATCGTTTGCTTACTTATATTATATTTATTTTTTCGCTCTGAAAAAAAATTAAAGGCCAAATTCCTATAAGATAATCAAATGGTATTATTGTACAATTCTAACTATTACATGAGAGAAATTGGTTACGTTGGCTCCAATTACTCAACAACAAGATCTTTAATCTCGATCTGCTTATCCGTGTCAAGGTAGGAATCACAAACACACCAAATGGCAAGTTTGTGGGTCCCTGGTTCGGGAATAGTGAAGTTGACCTTCACTTGCTGATGCTCTTTGCTGATGCTGAGTCTCTTGATGGCATACAGTTCGCGCTTCTTCTGCTCACCGACCACGATCCACCAGTTTTCGGTCTTTCTTAATGGATATCTCGGGCAAACAACATCAAGATCGTCAACCTCTTCGTCTCTCTCGATATTGATGGTGATCTCCTTTGGCTCATTCGCAACGACGGGCTCGCTGAGATCCAGCTCGTAAGACAACTCCAAATTTGGATACTTGTTGACAAACTCGGCCACCGTGCCCAGTTGTTTCTGTGACAGAGTCTCCAATAATGAGTCTCTTTCGTCCTCCTCCAACGCCATAATGTCGTACACCGTTTCCACATTGCTGGTGTGGCATTTTTCTAGAATCTCCGCGTCAAAAAATGGAACCTGTTTGAGAGAATTGTCGGTGTCCCAAACGGATTGCACAATCATCTGGCAAAGATCCATGGCGGTCAGCGCATTCAGGTGGCCTTCACTGGACAGAACATCAACAGCAGCATACAACAGGTTCATAACTTTCGACAAAATCAAGTTCAGATCGTTCATCAGGTCAGGAGGAAGGTTGATCCTCGAGAGATGTGCTTGCAGCAAAACAAACGATTTGAAGGAGGGGGATCCGAAATTCGCTTCCGCCGTTAACCTCAATGGTAGTCTGTTGTAAATCCGTTTCAAAGTTTCGTCCTCATGGTTCCTGATTGGAATGCTCTCGAATTCGTTGGCAGAGGTGATCACCTCCAGCAAAGTTCGCAGCTTGGTCTTCCCATTCAAGGACAGCGAGAACGTTCGCATAGTAATGAAGGAGACGTTGTAGTAGGCAGCAATCATACAATCGTTCAAAGGTTTGATCTCTTCAGGTTCGTCTTCCTCCTCCTCGCTCTCCTCGTGCTCTTGCTCTTGCTCATCAATACTCAACTCAATGATTTTGGCTTCCACTAAGTCGTTCAGCGTCGATTCAACCAGCTCAGAAAGGTACTCCGAAACTCCAATTTCGCTCGTATCCTTCACATTGTAAAAGCTGGGGTTCTGTAACAGTCTTCGGTAGAAAAATGTGTATGTGAGCCAATCAACACTATCCTGTCTGTTTCTGATCAACCTTGTGCTAATTTCATTAACAAAAGCTTCGTGAACAAAGAAGTTGAAATTGCTTTCGATTGGCAACGATTCTCCGAGGAATTTCTTGTAATACGCCAGTCTGGCAGTGTTCGTCAATATTAAAGCGCGAGCAA
The DNA here is from genome assembly GCA_030674545.1 of Ogataea saltuana. NCBI lineage: Eukaryota > Fungi > Ascomycota > Pichiomycetes > Pichiales > Pichiaceae > Ogataea > Ogataea saltuana. Next base: position 272,629 of record JAKTYV010000006.1, read on the forward strand.
CAGTTTTGTCTTCATTTCTGGCCAACCCAACCATTTCCAACAGTTCGTTGATAGTGTAATCAACGTATCTGTGTTCTTTTCCTTCATAGACTTGAGTGCTCAGAACAACAACAAAGCTGGCCGGAGGACACCAAAAACAGGTTTCTTTGGTAGCCAGAAGACATGTCAAAGCTCCAGCCTTCAAAAGTCTTTCCACGACAGTTTTGTCACCGGCACTCATGTTCTTGTAGTAGTAACCAATCCCATACTGGAGCGACTCTTTCAAAGACATATCGGTTATCTTTTTCAAGTAAGGTTCCAAAGACTCCAAGTCAGTTCTAAGCCATGTAGTCTGGTCCTTGTTCATAAGATTGACGTATTCCTTGGCGATATCAACGCAGTGTCTTCTAGTTGGAACAAAAACAATCCCTGATTTTTCTGTATCATCCTCGGCTATGGAGTTCACGGCAAAGTATGACGGTCTGAGCATAGACAAAATCAGTGACGGATTATGATTGATTTCAAATTGACTGAACTTCACTTCCAACGGATATTCTCTCTCTCTTGAGTCAAAATTGAATATGTTCTGTTTTTTGATTCCCAGCCATTCAGCGTAGTCTTTTCCACTGGCAAGAGAAGATCCCAAGGCAACAAATCGTATTTGTTTCTCCAAATTTGTAGCAATAAATCGCATTCTGCTCAAGACAATCTCGTATAAGGCGTCAATGTCACTACCCACAGTGTGGCAATCGTCGGCGATCACCAATTCAATAGACTGAACGTTTTTCCTCTGCTGCCAACGTCTTGATATCAAATCGAATCTTTCTGGAGTTGCCAGAATCAAATGAGCTCTGGCTAAAATACTAAGGTCGGCTGTCAGAGAACCTGACAATTTCTCCACGACTTTTCCTCCTGCAATATCGGCAAACTTCTTCCTCCACACTTTGTGAAGAGTATCGATTTGCTCCTGATAAGGACTCAAGTAAATTGCTCTTCCTTTGCCATCTCTCCAGTGACTGAGCAACGCGAGTTCCGCGACAACAGTCTTGCCGTTACCTTTCGAACAGCCCAAAAGAACACTAGCGTCCGCATTGTAAATTGACTCGAAGGCCTGCGATTGAAATTGGTTGAAGTATTGAAAGTCAAACACACTGTCAAACTCTTTCACTCCAAGCTCGGAAACAGATGTGTTTTCGGAGCTGGAGAGAGGTGTTGGAGCCGGAAATTTCTTGGGCAACACCAGATCTGTCAGCATGACAGGAACTCGAGTCTCGCAATGCAGCCATTTATCACTTATGAGCGAAAGAAAATAGTTTGGCTGCGATGAGTCAACAATAGGAACAGTCAACTCCAAGAAATGAGTCTGGTTTTTGTATTTTTCACTCACAACGAAGGAGCTGGAATAAAGGATTTTTTCAGAGTCGCAATCCTCTACCAATAAAGTGAATGACTGGCTGTAGCCATGGATGGAAACATCCCATTGCCAGTCTGGAACCACCTCAACCTCCATCCTCAGTAGCGTTGAGGTAATCGGCTGAATCTCATAAGTCACTCCCAGTTTAGGAAACTCTTTTATCAGCTCGAAGGCCAACCTACCGTACTTCTCCGACTTCAAAGCCTGCGCGACTTCGAATTCATCAGACAGCTGCAGATAGTGTTTCCAAGGAACCATGGATCTTTCGGAGGATTGTATTATGTCGAGAGGCGCGTTAGGGAATTGTCTGAACGGAGAATTTGTCAGCCACAAACGTTGTTCAATCATCTTGCATAAATCAATCAAAACGCGGAACAACTTCGCCCACGATTTTTTCATCGCAATCTCAAGCATCGCCCGAAACAATCTACCGGACGACTGGACGACGTAAATCATGTCCGACATCAGTGCAAATCCATCCAGTCTCAGCTTGGAAATGTAGGCTTGTAGTAACATATTGATTTTGGACAATGGATCGTCAGCAGATTCGTTTATTGGAATCGGCGATTTCTCCATCAACTTGACCAATTCCAGTTTTTCTTCTTGTCTCACAGGAATGTATTTGAACTCCTCGCTCGTGGCAAAAATTCTGAAAAGATCAATCTCGCTCATAAACGGTTTCAGCTGTTTGTCGTAGCTCTTCATGCTTCTGTGGGAGATGTAATAATGCGAGGCAATCTTTCCTAGATCAGTAGAAGAGATGAAATTGGCCTCATAATTGTATTTTACAAGACCGTCTTTCGCGAGCAGCAACAAGGCCGAATGAGCCAGGTCTCTTCTCCTGTGATAGAGATCTGGATCTTGATCATATTCTGCTCCAACGTGGTATAGACTTCTTGACCGGAGCATCCTCACAAACAGATAAGTGTAACCTAACCAGTCAATGCAGTCCTCCAAAGTTTTGATGTTTCCTAGAACAACTTCCGCGTTGATGTTATCGACCATCTTGGAAATGAGTTGCGACTCAATTGGAAGCTGTTGGTTCAAAATCGCAAGATAATACTTGACCTCTTCTTGCGCTGTGATAATAATTCCTTCACCATGAGTATCGTATCTTGGTCTACCGGCTCTTCCCAGCATTTGCAGAATGTCCTGTGGTGATAACTCCACCCATGTGCCCTTTTCCGGAGAGTAAACATTTGTTCCTTTGATCACGACTGTGTGAGCTGGCAGATTCACACCCCATGCCAATGTGGCAGTGGATACCAACACTTTCAAGTATCCTTGTGCAAACAGGTCTTCAGCGGTGGATCTGTCTCTTTTATTCATACCAGCATGGTGAACACCAAACCCAAACGGAACAACGCTTTTCAGCCCTTTGTTTTTCGCATCATCTGCCTCTGTCTTAAGAATTTCTTGCACGCCTGTAGAAAACTTCATCAAATCTCCCAGCTTCTCGGTTTCAATGAGTTTATCCACAATCCATTTCGCAGTCTTTTCGGTTTCCTTTCTTGAGTGAACGAAAATGATTACTTGATGGCCGTTGCTTAAATTCTCAATCACTTTCTCGTAACAGATTTCATACATTGCTTGAAACCTTTTGAGTGACTTTTTCTCTGTGATACCGACGAATTGTTGTGCTAAGGGGCACGGTCTAAAGGAACTGTCAAAATAAAACAGTCCCTTTTTCTCGTCAACTCGCAGAAACCGGGCCACATCCAGATAGTTAGGAAGCGTTGCAGACAATCCGATCATTCTGACGGGCTCTTCGTTGTTGTCGTCTCCATTTTTCAGTGTTCTGGCCACAATGCTTTCAATGACGGGACCTCTCTCGTCATGTAGAAGATGGATTTCGTCAATGATAATCAGCTTGACTAGCTTGACGTACGATGCGTCATTCATCTTTCTTGTGATGACATCCCACTTCTCAGGTGTAGTGACTAATATCTGTGTAGACGCAATCTGATGCTTCGTGAGATTCGAATCACCGGTGAGTTCGTTCACCGTTATGTTGAAATGTCCAAGTCTTCTCCTAAACTCTCGCACTTGCTCCTGGACCAAGGCTTTCAAGGGCGCAATGTATACAATTTTGAAGTCGTCCAAATTAATACGTCCTTCGGAGTCCATGAACTTCGAGATCGTCCTCAATGCAGCCAACATGGCAACGTTGGTTTTACCAGCACCAGTTGGAGCACACATGAGGATGTTTGAATCGTCCAAGAACGCAACAGGGTAAACCTTCGACTGAATTCTGTTCAGTGTCTTGGTTTCAGAGGAGGGGAAAACGGTTTGAGCCCACGCGGGCAGTTCTGTAATTTCAACCAAGCGCTCATCTTCCTCGAGTTCTGCTTGTTTCGGTGCAGGAATATGTATCTCTTCCCAGCTTTTTCTAGCCCTTTTGAACGAACCTTTCGGTAATTGGAACTTGGTTGTGCTTATCAAATGAGAGCCCTGATCAAACACCAAATTCTCCAAATCTAGATATCTCGGTTTGTTATCAGCCTCGCGCCGGACCGTTTGGCTCTCCGACTGGCTCACACGTTGACGTTTCGTTGCTTCAGACTCATCATCGTCTCTCTTGCGGATGCCCTTGTACTGGTCGACTAGGTGCTGGTGCCCGCTCGCACTCATTTCGGCTAGAATCTGCTGTTTGCCGGCCTCCGTCGTAGCCTCCGACAACTTAAGACCGTAATAAATCAGTCTCGGGTTCTTGGTGACCAAAGAAATCAGCTTGTTGCTTTCGAAATCAAACAGCTCGAGCAACTTGTTCTCGAACTTGCGAATGTCCAACGACTGACTCGCCAGCTGCTCGAGCAAAGCCACAATTTGGCTGGACGTTTCAGAATGTTTGTATGAGTCGGACTCGGTGAACTCAAGAGATAGCTGACGAGTCAGCCAGTACTTGTCAATTGATTTTATATCCATCTGAGTGTTCTCCAGCTGGTCATCGACTTTTGAGAGCTGCAAAATATCGTCATCATTTGACTCGCTGCGGCGATTATCCTCCCTGTCTTGAGATTCCTCAGAGTCATTGTCATTGTCGTCGTCGTCGTCGTCGGCCTCCTCCTCAGAGTCAATCACAACTCCCAAGACTTCGTCGTCGCTCTCATTCTTCTGGTGAACGTCATAGTCGGTCAGGGACTTGCTCAAGGTGACAATTTCCTGAAATGTCTCGTCTGCAAGCTTTGAGCCCAAAGTCTCCTCCAGCTTTGATTTTCGGGCGTGGTCGGACAGACTCTCGTTCTTCATGATCTCGAGCACGATGTCTGCCAGCGAACGCACAATGTCCTCGGGCACATCATTGTCCAGTTGGCGCGAGCACCACAGCAAAACAGACTCAAAGCGCTCGGCATTCTCCGCGTTCGTGGGCGTGTAGTTCAGACCCTCAACGTTGGCAGTGTCCAAAAGGGTTCGTCCTGATCTATTGAGTTTTCTGGGTTTTTTTTGTCGTCTGGCCTCTGTGGCAGCCAATTGCCGTTTGATCTGTTCTGTCTCATCCTGGTCGACGTTCTTTGCGGAAAACGCCCGCGAGCCGAGGTCCTTCACGCTGATGCGCCCCTGTATGCTCTGGGGGTTCGTGGTGGCGTTGCGGTCAAGGCCCTCGTCTAGCAGTCGCCTGTCGGTCCGGAGGACCTTGTTAGACATCTCGTCATACTTGTACTGCTGTACATTGTTGGGGTCTGTGTGGTCCGTCATGTGGAAGCGAGAGCAGTTGAGCAGCAGAACAAAACGATGCCACCAGTAGACACAATCTCCGTCTCTGTTTATCTCTACCTGAGGGAGCCAAAATTTTCAGAACTAATTGGGCGGTGCACGACTTCCGTATGGCGTCGACTAAACTTGTCTCTGTCGACCGCTCACTTTTTCGTCGGCCTCGTCGACTTCAAGGATCTTTGCATCCCGAAAAATCAAACGTTTTCGGGATTTTATTCAGAATTACTAGTGGGAGGGCGCGGTGAGCGGGGGAGAGAAAGGCGAGAGGAAAAAAGATTGGAAGTTGTTTGGTTTGCGTGGTTTGTTTCGGAGCAGAGGTTTTCTTTTGCAACAGATAGTTATTTCTGAGATTGCAAAGCCTGTGCGATAGGACGAGCAGTATACAGAGTTGACAAAGTCGCAGTAGTCAAGAATGCTGAGATTGACCTCGAGAAAACAGGCCGTCCGGGCCTTTCCAAGAGTGGCCAGAACACTGGCCACTTCGTCTGACGTGAGTACGCCGCTGCGGACAGCAAACCAGGGAGGACTAGACGAAAGCACCAGGCGAACACCGCTGAGCAATACGGATTCGCTGCGGTGTTTCCCGTTTGGGAGTTGGTCCTTGCCGGAGCTGCCCATGGTATCCCCCCCAGCCCCAATACTAACACCGCCTAGACGGTCACCATCGACCTTCCAGAGAGCTCGTTTGAGACTTACAACTTGGACGCTCCAGAATTGACCTTTGAAACCGAAAAGTCCACCCTGCTGCAGATGTACAAGGACATGATCATTGTGAGAAGAATGGAGATGGCTGCCGATGCCCTTTACAAGGCCAAGAAGATCAGAGGATTCTGCCACTTGTCCGTCGGTCAGGAGGCCATTGCCGTTGGTATCGAGAACGCCATCAACAAGGAGGACGACGTGATCACCTCGTACAGATGTCACGGTTTCGCTTTCATGAGAGGTGCCTCTGTCCAGGAGGTGCTTGGAGAGCTGATGGGTAAGAGATGTGGTGTCTCGTACGGTAAAGGTGGTTCGATGCACATGTTTGCCACCGGATTCTACGGTGGTAACGGTATAGTCGGTGCGCAGGTTCCTCTGGGTGCCGGTCTTGCGTTCGCTCACCAGTACAGAAACAAGCCAAACTGTACATTCACCCTCTACGGTGACGGTGCCTCGAACCAGGGCCAAGTTTTCGAGTCCTTCAACATGGCCAAGCTGTGGAACTTGCCATGCATCTTTGCCTGTGAAAACAACAAGTACGGTATGGGAACCTCTGCCTCAAGATCCTCGGCCATGACCGAGTACTACAAGAGAGGTCAGTACATTCCAGGTCTCAAGGTGAACGGTATGGACATCTTGGCTGTTTACCAGGCCTCCAAGTTTGCCAAGGACTGGGCTATCTCCGGTAACGGACCACTCGTTCTCGAGTACGAGACCTACAGATACGGAGGCCACTCCATGTCCGACCCAGGTACCACCTACAGAACCAGAGAGGAGGTCCAGAACATGAGATCCAGAAACGACCCAATTGCCGGTCTCAAGGCCCACCTGCTGGACTTTGAAATCGCTACCGAGGACGAGATCAAGGCTTTCGACAAGGCTGCCAGAAAGTACGTTGACGAGCAGGTCAAGGAGGCCGAGATCGCCCCTCCTCCAGAAGCCAAGATGGACATCTTGTTTGAGGACGTGTACGTTCCAGGCTCTGAGATTCCTGTCCTTAGAGGAAGATTGAGAGACGACTCCTGGTCGTTCGAGAAGAAGGGTTTCGCATACAAATAAGCAGCGAGACTCGACATCCTTGCACCGTTTGAGCAGCCGTTTATCCTGATATAGAAGTGAACTTCTCGTTTTCCGACTAACTTTGAAAAGAAATACATACAATAGTACAAACAACGTAGACTGGGACCTCCTCGTCGACCGGCACACCGGCTCCATGTAGGACTTACTCCTCCACAGGCACCTCCATGTACTTTGGATCGTCTTTGTTCTGCTCGTACTCGTCCGTGTCGACAGTCTCGTAGGTAACTACCTCGTCAACGTCGTCGTCGATGTTGTCCACTACCTCGGTGAAGACCGGCTTGGTCGCTGGAGACGACTCTTCAATCGAGTCGTCTTCGTCGTTCACCTCCGGGGATTTGGACGAAGTTTTGGCGGCCGGATCGAGAGAAACCACAGCTGCAGCGGCGAGAGGAGCAGTTTTGACGGCTCCCGAGGCCTTTGATGCGCCCGCGGTATCTTCGAGACCGGGGGACTCAACCAAAACTGGCTCGTCGCCAATAATTGGCCCCTCCGCCGGCTTGACAGCTTCCTTCGACTTGGACTTGGACTTGGACTTCTTCTTGGACTTCTTTGACTCCGTAGACCTTTTTGAGTCAACGGTTTCGACAGGGGTGACCGCCGCAACTGGTTCGACGGGTTCGGCTGGTGCTGATGTCTTTGACTCAGCCGGCTCCTTCGGCTCAGCCTTCGTCTCGGTCTTCTTGGTAGGACTAGCGGCGGCAGCAGCAACAGCAGCAGACTTGTTGGTCAGGGAGTTGGATCTGGAAGAAGATCTGAATCTCTTGGTGATCGAGTTGGATCTGGTGATCGAGTTGGTTCTCGATCTGGAGTCGGGAACGCTGGCTTTGGTCAGAGAGTTGGATCTCGACTTCTCCTGGTAGGCCTTCAGTTGCTCGGAGAGAGGTTTGTTCATTCTCTCCACCTCCTCAGGAGAAAGGTACTTGATCGCGTCGTCCACCATGGACTTTCTTCTCTGCGATGGAGTCGTTGGCTCGTCGGTCACAGCACCCGCGGTTCCGACAGAATTCAGGTACTCGTCCAAAGGCTGCTCTGTGGACTTAGGAACAAAATGCTCCTCTTCCTCCTCCTCCTTGATCGGCTCCGAAACGTCGTTACTCGATGGCGGGACGGCAGAGCCTGCAGAAACAGGAGCAGTGGAGCCGTCAACGCTTCTTGACAATGGATCCAGAGTGGACTTTGAAACACCCTCGGCAGCATTTGAAGAAGTGTTCAGGACACCGGTGGCGGCATCAGAACCGGATTTAATACCAGACAACGATGCTCCGCCAACAGCACCCGCAGCAGCCACTCCCGCAGCAGCCGCACCCGCAGCAACACCAGTGGCCAGGAATCCGCTATCGGAAAGGGACTTTTTCAGTTTCTCCTTGTCGGCCTTCAACGCCTTCAATTTCTCCAGCTCCTGGATTTCCTGCTCAAGCCTCTTCTTCTCCTCTTCTTGCTCCTTCTTCTTGATCTCGGCCTGGGCTTTGGCCTCCTCTCTCTCCTTGGCCAATCTGGCCTCCTCTTCCTCCTTCTCCTTGGCAAGTCTAGCTTCCTCCTCCAGCTTCTCCTGCTCCACTCTCTTTCTCTCCTCCTCCGCTTCGATACGAAGTCTCTCCTGCTTTCTGGCCTCCTCGAGCCTCATCTGCTCCACCTCGGCTTGCCAGTCGGAAACAGCCTTCTCCGCGTCAGAACGCTTGGTGGCCAGCGCCTCCTTACCGGTGGTGTTCAAAGTGTTCAGCTTGGTCGAGTGAGCGTCAACTCTCTCGTTCAAAACGGCAACGTGCTGTTGCAGTTTTGCAGCATTCGACTTGGCCCGCTCGTGCTTGGCAGAAATAATGGTAATCTTTCTCTCAGACTCCTTCTTCTGTTTGACGGCACTTCTGATCAAACTGTTCTTCTCAGATTTCTGCGCAATCAGGTCCTCCAAGGCCTTGATTTTCTGCTCCAATTCAAGCTCCTTCTCGGTCAACTGTGCCTCGATCTCGTCAGCCTTGGACTGGTACTCTTCGCCAGAGCTACGGAACTCCTTTTCCTTGTCTGTCTCCTCGATCTGCTGCTCCTTGGCAGCAGCCAGTGCCTCGGTCTTGTTCTGCTTGAACTTCTCGGCATTGGCAATCAAAGTCTCCTTGTCGGTGATGTGCTTCGCGGCTGCAGCCTCCTCTGCAGAGACTCCGTCCTTCTCGTCTTGAACAATCTTGTCCTTGGTGTCGGCAATATACTTCTCGGTGTCCTTCTTGTTCTGGATCAGGGTGTCTTCCAGTTTCTTCATAGGAGCTTGGAAAGAAAGAACGATTGCGGCGTTCTCCTTCTCAATCATCGCGGTATACTTCTGCAGTTCCTTCGCCACTTTGGCCTCGTCTTTCTTGGTGATCTTGTCTTCCTCTTGCTGAGCCTTAACGATGTCCCGCTGCACATTCTGCTCAACTTGCTTGTCCACGTTCTTCAAAATAGGAGCCACTCTCTTTCTGGCAATCTCGTAAATCTGGGCCTCAGTCAACCTCAAACCAGCACCCAAGTTCAGGATTCTGTCCGGGTTCTGCATAGTGTTCTTGTTCATTGCCTGACTGGCAATCAGCTTGTTCTCCTTGTATCTTCTCAGAAGCTTTGGCTTGTCGGCGTATCCTTTCTCTGTCTCGTCGGCCTCAGGAGGGGTCAGATCAATAGATTTGTTTTCGATAGCTTCCTGGGCAGCATAGTCCTCCTGAGCAGGAGCGGTCACCGCTTCGATAGCAGCCGCAACCTCGGCAACGTCTGCGACATCGGTAACTTGAACTGTCTCCTCAACTGGCTCCTCAACTGGCTCCTCAGCGGACTCCCCAGTGGGCTCCCCAGCGGGCTCTTCGGTCGGCTCATCGACCGGCTCTTCTGATGTCTCAACCTCGCCTGCTGGCTCAGCTGGCTCTGTTGGCTCTGCGGTTTTCTCGGTCTTTTCATCAGCCACATCAGCCACATCAGCCACATCAGCCACATCAGCCACATCAGCCACATCAGCCTCCTCACCAGTGATAGGCTCTTCGTCTTCAACAACCTCCTCCGGGTTTGACTTGGTGGTGTCTATTGGGACCTCGGAAGCGACGTCATCGACAGTGACGTCACCGGCCTCCTCGGCTTCTTCGACAGTCGTCTCAGTAGTGGGAGTGGCTGGAGAAGCTGGCTTTCCAGCAGCCCTCTGGACACGCTGCTTCGACCGCGGCCTGAAAGGAGAGACCCATGTGTTTTCTTTGGAAGAGTTTGCAACACGCTTCAATTGAGTGGCAACAATCTTTCTGCCAGGCCTCTGTGTCTGACTCGTCAGCAAATCTCCAATTTCAGCAGACGCCATCTTAAGTATCCGGGAATTGCCTTCGTTTCAAGGTTTTGTTTGTTTCGTGCAACGAATTGACCAATGTTCAACAAACAACCTATTACTTTTATCAAGATGCTGGAAATTAGTAAAATCAGTTCCAACAGTAGTTGCCCCTGGTACGGTTCTACGTTACAACAATTGCTCGCTTCGCTCTTTGTCTGCATAGTCCTCTCCCTGCTGAAATTGAATAACCGTGCAGCTCAACCGCAAACGGCTCAATTGGGCGAAATTTCCTATTTCGGGCTATCTAAGCAAATGAAAATAAATTGAATACAAGATTACTTGATCGGTTACGTAATCGACAGTTTCCACCTACTTACGATTACGAAAGACATACAAAAATCACGTTAACTGCTCGAGAATTATTCTACTTCTTTTCCGTTTCAAAAGCAGTTGCCCCCGCAGCCTGAGCAGTCGTCGAGTCCGGCGTAATGCCCGAAATCGCAGGGAACGCAGCAGAACCTGCCTCAGCTCCCGTGGCGCCTTCTTGGCTGGCTCCAGTTTCGCCGGCCGAAGACTGACCAGAACTGGCCTCGCTTTTCTTCAGCTCGGCTAATCTCTTGGCCTCCTCGTGAACCTGCTTGGCGTCGGTCGCAACGTCGGTGTAGAACTGGTGGATCTTCGAGCCGTACTTGTCGTTTTTAAACTTGTCGAAGTATGTGTCTAGCGTACTGCGGCCCTTGGCGATCTTAGGACCCAATTGAGTGTTTGCCTGACTCAGGATCTGCTGGTTCTTGGACTGGATGTGGTACTTGCTGTCCAGATTGCTCAAAAAGTTCTTGAAGTTGTTGGAAACGCCGTTCTTTTGATCAAACTCCACGGCTTTTTGCACTAAACCGTCAGAAAGAGCATAACCGTGGGACAGATACTCAGCCAGAATGGCAGTTTTCGGTTTGTCCTCCTGCGGAATATCCGAGTGCGGAGTCTCCGCCTCTGAAGCGGAAGATCCACCAGCACTGGGGTTCACCTGTTCTTTGGAGATGACCGGCTGCTTGGAGAGTCCCTCTGCAATGACCCGCACAGAACCGCCCTCGAGCTCGGCTCCGTTCAGCAGAAGTGCCGTTGAGACGGCAGAGGCGCTCACAAATTGGACCGAGATGGTTTTGGTCTTGTCAGAGGTGTCAATAGTGGAGATGGACTGTATTTTTCCACAAAACGAGAAGAACTCCTCAACCTTCGAGTCACTGGTGTCTTTTGGGATTCCGGAAGCTGTAATTGTAGACGACATATTAGAATTGATCTTCTAAGCATAACATTAAGCTTATCGGCCTCTCAAGCAGCAATTGCCCCGATATTTATACCGGAATTTCTCCCATTTTGTTAGAGTTGCTGGAATGACTGCTTAGGTAATCCGGGGAGGCTGACGTGCAGTGCTGCGCCTTGAAACACTTTTCACGTGACCAAAATCAAAATAGCATGTACGAGCTATGTAAATGAAATAAAAATCTAATCAGTTTAAATACCGGTTTTGGTGAGCAAAAACTCCAGCTTTCACTTGATCTCCTTGGTGAGTTCCTTTCTCACAGCCAACACGCTATCGACGATGACCGCGTCGACCCCCGCGGCCATCTCCAGCTTAGCTGTTTCCGGGTCGTTATTGACGACTCCGTAGGTGACACAGACCAAACCACTGGCCTTCACGACCGATGCCAGCCGGGGACACATCACAATAGTGTCTGCGGCGGACACAATGCCCAGCAGGTTCCATTTCTTGGCAAATCGAATGGCGCTCTGCAAGGAATTAGCACGAACATCCGCCATTTGCTGCGTGCCGGACTCGGTCAAGAACAGTATAGGAACGGAAGGCTGTTTCAGGGACAAGAGGACGCAAATGTCGGGGTGGAAAGATGAGAATATGATGTCCCGGCCGTTAGCGTGGTCGTAAACCACCTTCAGCACAATATCGACCCAATGGTTCATGTCAGGGGCGATCTGGCCAATGTCCTCGTGCTCGGCCTCGTCCAGCATAGGGTACTTACACTCAATGTTGAACCCGACGTTTTTCGGCACTTTCTTGAACAGCTCAACCAACGTGACAAACGACGACGCAATGGACGAGCCTCTTGAGTTTCCCTTGTAGCCCTTTTGTTTCCAGGTCTTTGTCAGCTTCATTCTCTCGTGTCCAATCACAAAGTCGCCGTCCTCGCTGTGATTCTCGTTGGCCGGGGAGCGCAGGTCCGAGTTGTACGAGACAGAGCGGGCTCTGCTCTTTTTGTAGAGGGTGAAGTCGTCCTGAGACTGTTTTTCCCGTTGGGTCTCGCTTTCGGAGTGGTTGAGCCCCATGAACTGCTCGAGGGTGAGAGCATGCATCGGAACGTCCATGCCGGACTCCGCCACCAGAAAGTCGTGGTAAACGACGGGAATGTCGTCTTTGGTCAGCTGGACGTCAAACTCCACGTACGACGCACCCAGGGACGCAGCAGCAATGAACGACTCGACGGTGTTTTCTCCCAGTTGCAGCGATTTTCTGTCCTTGTTGTTCATACCATTTCCCCTGTGGCCGATCACTCTCGAGGAGACGAGCGACTTCCAATACGTTTCCGTTCGGTCGAGAGTCAGCTTCGGGTGGCTGAACGGAGTGATGATCATGAACTCGAACTTGATGGTTCCCAGCACTTCCAGGGTGTCGCACTCCAAAATCGGCAGACTGATCGAGTTCGACAGCGACCTCAGATTCGGTCCGACTTTGGTGTACGCCGAACGTAAGATAGCTACCGCCCGACCCAGGATCTTGTTCTCCTGCTTCTCCTCGCCCGACTGGTACGTCGGCACGATGTCAAAGTAGATGACCGTGTCCAGCGGGTCCCTGTCGGCGCACTTGAACGAGATCGCGTCGCTGGCACCCCCGTGGTTGTCGTCTAGCGGAAGGTCTAGCAAAACAGACGGTTGCTCCAGGTTCTTGGCGTTCACCACGATTGACAGGGCGGTGTCCAGCTCTGTGCTGTGAGCCTTCGACAGAGGAACCCGCTTGAGGTCAATGGCTGGAGTGTTGTCTCTGATGTCTGTGGTCCCCAGCGTGATCAAGATGAGCGACTCGTTTGGCTTCAAGTAACGGTGGCCGAACGACTTGACCGGCTTCGGAATAGGAGAGGTTGCCCGTTGGTGTTTCAGGTGCTTGAGAACGCTGTTGTTGCTGCTGTTGTTGTCGCTGTAGTCGGGCAGACGGTCTATACTGGTCGCCAGCTCCTTCATGTTGTACGGCTTGATTTGAGGCGACAGAGACGGCGAGACCGGGTTCACCTCCATCAGCTCGTAGGGATTGTAGTTCTTTGGAGTGAGAATCCGACAGATGTCCAAGTGGCCTCTCAACCCTGCGTGCTCCCGAGGAGTCCAGCCGCTGAGGTCTTTCACGTCGAATCTCGCGTTGTACTTGATCAACAGCTCGACGGCCTCTTTGTAGCCCTCGGCGGACGCCACAAAGATCGGCGTCCATCCAAACGTCGCCTCGCCCAGCTCAGTGGACGCTCCGCTTTTCAGCAGAAACTCCAGGGTCGACACCAGGTTCATCTTGGCCGCAATATACAGCGACGTCTCCCTGCTGTCTGAGTTGTAGTAGTCGATGCTGACGCCGCGGCAGCCGATGAGAAGCTCCAGAATCTCCGGCGAGTTCAGCCTGGTAGCTATCAGCAGCAAGTCCGGGCACGTCAGCGGCACGTCAGCAGCAATAGATTCAACCAGAACGGCGGTCGTCTTTGGATGTGTTCCCAAAATAGACAGATGCAGCGGAGTGAGCAGCTCTGAGTCGCCCCAGCTCTGGACGTTGTCGAGCGAGACCGCCTCGTTGTAGAGAGCCCATTTCTTCAGAAACTCGATGATAATGGCTGTCACTTCACGCAGTCCGTACTGGGCAGCATAGTGCAGCGGAGTCCGCTTGTAGTTGTCCTTTTGCAAAATGGCAAACTTCAGATGCGCCGGTAAATGCTCGAAAATATAAAGCAGTCCACTCGAGGAGTCATTGGAGTTGATACCGTCCGGCCCAAACGCGCTGACCAACCGGAAATTGATGTCAGTCGGAGTCTGGGCCACGGGAATGGATTTATTCTCGATCTGGACCTGCTCCTGCTTCTTGACAAATTGTTTTCCCAAGGCAATCACGTGGTGGTGCAGAAAGTTCCGGCCGCTGATGTCTGAGGAGTCGGATAAAATGGGGATGATCTCGAGCAGAGAGTCGATGCACCGGAGGCTCGTGCTGAGAGTGGCCTTGTTGAGCAAGGAAAGAAGCAGTTTCAACGGAGCCAAAACCGGCGACATGTACTCCTTGATCAACGCCTGGTTCAGCCCGTCCACGTCGTCCTTGCTGATGTACTCAACGTAGAGGTCCAGGGACGAGCCCTTGTGAACGTGCTTGTAGTTCCCGTTGAAAGTGGACACCGGTGGAGGCAGAGAGGAGGCGGAAGAGCTCACGACCCCCATCTCAATGTTGGAAATCGACGAAGCAGCGGAAGAAGCCACACCGACAGCGCCTGAAGCCACGGCCGCCACCGCAGGGGGCACCGCGGAAGAGCCAGGCGACCCGTTTCCGTCGTTGTAGAAGTCGATGGGAATGGGCTCGTCCTTGCGGTGTTCATCCGAGCTCGGCAGAAGCTGGTTCAGGTACAGGTTGATCTTGTTGAGGTTCTTCACGATATCGGCCTCGTTGGAGAACGGCAGAGGGTAAACACGTGCGTTCAGATACGTCTCCTGTCTGTTGGTGCCCACTTTCTTGTCTAGCTTTTTGAGGATCTTGCGAAACCCACGCCGATTGAGCTCGCCAAACCACTTGAGGTTCCGCAGACAGTTTCTCAGCTCCAGCAGTATCCCAATCACCTCTTCAGCCTCCTCGTCGTCATCGAACTGCACCTGGTTCGGGGCCAGAACGTTGGTGATCTTCTTGAGCCGGCGCTCGTACTCGCTGTACTGTTTGTTGTAGAAGTCGTCCACCTTCTCGATGTTGCGGTCGAGATTGAAGAAAAACGACGCCAGCTCCGCCTTGATCTCTGAGTGGTTCAGAGTGTCTTCATTGGGATCCTGGCTCAGCAATTCCGCCTGCTTGTTAGAGAGGGTCTTGATCTGTTTCTTGAGATTCTTGTAGTTCATGTAGGAGTACTGCCATTCCGGCACCTGGTGGCCCAGAAACGTCTTTCCGAACTTCATTGCGGGTTCTTGAAGTCCCGGGGGAGTTTGCGGGGGCTATTAGCAGTGCATGCGGTGCGGTGGCAAAGAAAAAAGAGAACAAAAGAGATTAAAATAGCAAAAAGCTTTATAAATCGTTTTATCTGTTCCATGTGGAGAAGTTCGCGGCGCGGCGCGGCGCGGGAGCAGCGGGCCCGTTTCGCGGGCGGGCTGCCTTCCGCACGGTAAGCATATGCGCCCGCGAGCGGAACGCGCGCCGCTCAAACTAACCGTTTCATGCGCGCGAAGCATGCTGATTAGTCACTGTTTTCCTCCTAATATACAACGTGGGGGCCAATAGAAAATTCAGGCTGCCTGATCACGTGATTAGTAGTTTGGACAGAGGCCGTCGGATTTGACAAGGCGGTAAACCTAGTAGAGTTAGTAGCGAAATTAGCCGGCTGTTGGTTGGAAATGAAACTTACGTCCTGGACAGAGGCGTTGACAAACTGCCGGGCCTCCAGTGTTACCCAGACCTTGAGCATTGACATTTTGTCGCCGTTCTTCAAAATGAGCTTTCCGTCCTGGAAACTCAGCTTACGCAGGACCGGAAGCGATCTGGCACGTGTTAGTAGCTCAATATGTGGGGAAGCCAATGTTCCAAGCAAATACGCACCTTGCAAAAAGATCGAGGTCCGGGTCCAGTTGACGACCAATTCCCTCCATCAGCAAAATGGCTACAATGACCGTGATAAAGTCGCCGTCCATCCGAACGTGGTGCGACCGGACCATCCCGAGCATCTGGTCTAGCAGGTCTCCGATGGAGATCGATCCCAGCGTGAATGTACGCTGTTTGACCCGGTTCACCAGCCGTTCCACCTTGATTTTGAATAATTCCTTGTGGATCGCCGTCCCGGGTGTCTTGGACCGCTCGATCATCAGCGTACCAGCTGTGTAGCCGTCAAACTGCGAAAGAGCGTTGAACAGCGATATGAAGTTGTACCGATCGGTCTCGCCCAGCTCTGTCACCAAACCCGTGTCAATAAGACAAATCTGCGGGTGGTAATCCTGGCTGTGCAGAGATTCGAACTCCGCGATAAGTTCGGAATCGTCCCCCACGTTCTTTAACCGGTTCATGAGGGCGTCGGTTTCGGCTTCGTCAACGAGAATCGCGCGGCTCTTTTTGTCTTTTTTGACAAAGCGGATGATGATGTTGCCCGGATGGAGGTCCGCGTGGATGAAGTTATCAAGAATAAGCATTCGCAGAAACGAGTCGATCAGATTGTCGCTGATCTCCTTCGACAAGTTCTTGCCGAAGTTCTCGGTCAGACTTAGCACTTTGTTCATGGGCAGTCCCTTCATCTGCTCCTCGATCAAAACCTCGCGCGAGCTGAGCTCCAGATACGGCGTGGGGAACCGCACGTCACCGTCTCGGGGAAAATTTTCCTGGAACTTGACAAGGTTGAGCCCTTCGATGCGCAAGTCTAGTTGGAGCTTCATCAGCATTGAAAACTGCTCCACCTCCTGCGGCAATGACAACCACTCCATGGTCGGAAGGCAGTCGATGAAGTCGGCAAAGAACTTCATGATCTTCAAATCCCGGTCGATTTTCTGCTGAATTTTCGGGTGCACAACCTTCACGGCCACATACTTTTCCCCCTCGCGGCCAAAACGCGGGCCCAATTTCGCCTGGTAAACCTGGGCGATAGCCCCACATCCAATAGGAACGGGGTCAAACTCGTCAAAAACCTCCTCCATAGATAGCCCGTGGAAAGTCTCCTTCAAAGACCGCACCGTGTGACGATACGAATGTGCCCGGGCGTCGGAATGAAGCCCGCTGAGCTCCTCACACAGACCCCTGGAAAAAATATCTGTGCGCGAGGCGGCCCATTGCCCGAGCTTGATAAAGGAAGCCCCCGCGAGCTCGGCCGTCACCCTCACCAGACGGTACCAGACCAACGCCCCCGAGGTCTCGCCTTGGTTGTTGCGCTTACCAAACACGACGATTGGATATAATACCAATAGGGGCAAGAAAAGCCCTGTCAGCTCCAAAAAGCGCCCCACCGTGATCAACGGCTCAATCAAATAGTCGACTATCCAGTATTTCACGTAGCAGATATAACCCACATATCGCCGGCCCTTTTGTGCGTTTCGCTTTTCCTGTTGTTTTCTTTCCAGTTCGTCCTGAGAAGCGCGGTATAACCCGAGCTCGTATGTCCCTTGCGAAGGGTCCGGAATCAGACTGTCGCTGAGAACCTTTCGCCAATTGTACGACACCGTACCGACAGAGACTCCCACAGAGACTCCCACCGCCACCGGCCACCATCCTTGGGATTTGCGCGTTCGACTCCACCCACCGTTGGGACCATTGCCCGCCATCATCGTGGAACTTGCCCGCCACCGGCCGGTTCTTGAGACTCTTGCTGTCGGGTTCATCAATCCGCAACTAGCCCGCAACGGCAGTCCAGCTATGCTATTCACCCCCAGTCCACCCAAGCGTATCATTGGGCCACTTTGGTTTTATGCTATATGAATTTCAAGAGAATAAATGTTGGTCTGAACTCTTGCGCTCTTTTTTTGCCCGTGTATATCCCCCACACTTGCTGTACGATTTTTTTAGGCGAAGAAATTGATGAAACAAAATTGGCAGTTTTCTTAGCCGTCTCGGCTTAACCAACCCCATTACATACTTTACCTATAATACATCTATACCTACAGCTGCTCTTCGCGGATGACATCGATCAACCAGTCAAGTCCTTCGGTCAAACCCTCACCCTTGATTGCACTGCTGGCAACAATGCTCCAACTGCGGTCTTTAAGATCCACAAGCCCCAGCGCCTTAGAAACCTCTGCAGCCGTGAGAGCTCCCGGCTGATCCTGTTTGTTGGCAAACACCAACAGCGCACTGTCAGTCAGCTCGTCTTCCTTCAACATCATCTGTAACTCTTTCTTGGCCACGTCAATTCTCTCCTTATCAGTAGAATCGACCACGAAAATCACGGCAGCAGTGTTGGCGTAGTAGCACCGCCAGTATGGACGGATCGAGGTCTGACCTCCCAGATCCCACATGTTAATCGATATGTTCTTGTATGTCAGCGTCTCAACATTGAACCCAATTGTAGGCTTGGTCTTCACCACTTCTCCCATCTGTAGTTTGTACAAGATTGTGGTCTTTCCCGCACCATCCAAACCCAGAATCAAGATTCGGATTTCCTTGCTGACCCCCCAAAGCCGGCCAAAGATTCCGCTGAATACGTTTCCCATGACTAATCAATTATTGACTGTATCTGGTGAGTGGCAAATAAATCTCAACCGAACCCAATCGAATCAGTTTCGATGTTATAAGCTCCAAAACACCCGCACAAATCCACAAAGTCTGTTTGACTTCCACAAATGTTTCCGAACAGTTTTGTCGTTAATTGTCTATCTGTCAGTTTAATGCTCTTTAGTGATCTGTTTGGAGCTCGAAAATTTCACCGTCAGGGTAAATTAGCCAAGAAAAAAATAAGGTGGGTTGCGCGCAACGTGGCGGGTGTCGTGGCTTCCCTGGGTGGGGGAGTGGGCTTACAAAGTATTGTTTTCGTTCATGCTACCATATATTCAGTGTCTCTAACCTACTTCTGCTCCTGCTCCTGCTCCTTCACACGCTCAAGTATCGTGTGGATCATAGCGTTTCCGAGTTTGTTGGCCTCGGGAAACATAGGCCGGAAGAACTCCTGCGTCTTCACAAAAGTGTCCCGGTACAGGCTGTAGTTGCCCGCAGACACAATATTCGACCACTGTCGCGCAGCAATGACAAAATTCAAGTCGTCCTGGCGGAAAGCCGTGTCTTTGATGCTGTCTGAAATGCACATCTCCAGCAGTCCGGGGGTGCAAAACAGATACTCCGTCACGCCCAGGAAGATCCTGAACAGCGGGGTCGAGCAGATGATGTGGTCGTAGGGAACAATTCCCAAACAGCTCCAGCTGTCCACAATGGCCAGAAGCGAAAGGTGCGAGTTGGGATGACGGCCCTCGGGCGGGATCTTGCTCAACGAGTACTGTTGCAGCAGGTCGTCGTCCAGTAGCAGTTGATGGTCAGACGTCAAGCGGCCAAACACCTTGGCCTTGGCGGCAAAGACACGCTCCCGCAATTGTTCCGGCTTGTTTTGGATCATCAGCGTGAACAGCTCCGTGCAGGAGTTGGCGTACTGTAGGATTTGCTCGTGCGCGCTCGGATTGGTTATCGCGAGCCCCGCGTAGACGTGGTACTTATTGGAAAAAATGCGCAGGGAGATGTTGATTTTCGCGTTTTCAAGCCCGCCCGTCCATCGGGGGGTCTCCCACGGATACTGATTGTTATCGTGCCACGCCACGCCCATGCTCAGAAAGGCTGCGTGGGTCACCGCCTGGGTGTCGGCCGTGATTCTGTCGTGCTCCTGGTAGGACAAGTGCACTAGTTTTGACTGCAGACAGTCGAGCACAGTTTCGACGAACATGAGACTCTTCTTGCTTGCCCGATGTTGGATCACCACCAGCGGCTGTCCTGTAGTGTCGACCTTTGGTCCGTGCAAAGAGTGCATCGAAACGATTTCAACGTCCTCGGGCAAGAATTGTTCAAATGCTGCAATCTCTGTGGACTTGCACGACGTTTGGCCTCCCACCACCGCCCCCACTTTTGTGGACCCCGCGTACATCTCCACAATCTGCGTGATGTGTTCCGCCTCCACGCTGTAGATAATCAGGTCGGATCTGCGCGAAACGAGATGCCCGTCCCTCACCACCTCAAACGGCTCGCCCGCTCCCTTCAACCTTGCGAAGTTTTCCGGTCTATCGCAGCCGCAGACAGTCCATCCCGCCTCGCTGAACCGTCTGGCATACATCAATCCCATGTCGCCGAGACCAATTATGCCAATCACCTTGGACTTTTTCAGCTCCTCTGAACTCTCCATATTGCCAATCTCAGTCCTTTCTGTCTACCTGTACAAAGTATCCCCACCGTCTCGGGCAATTATCTTTAAATCGCGGTCTTGATCACTCCTATTCTCTCTTAACGCTCTCAAAACTATTTCTCTTTGTTCTCGCTCGATTTGGCCAAAATTTTTTTTCCCCTTTTCCTCGCTCATGAAATCCCAGTGTTTACTTTGAGAGATGATCTGCCTTTTTTTCTTTCCCTTGTTCTCTTTGTTTTGCTTTTGCTGCCCTCTTGCTGGATAAATTTCGTGATCAATCCTTCGAAAGGGCTCAAGAAGCCCAATAAACACTACTGACGCTGACAGAAGAACTTGTTGCCCGACGATTCTCCAGATGGCCAAATCAATCAAACCGTTGCCCTCGCTGCCGGCCTTCTCAGTGCAGCCGAAACCGACAGCACCCCCTGAAGATGAGATGAACGCGTTTGTTTACTGTTCCGATTACAACGACGAAAATTACCAGGCGTACAAAAACGAGTACAAGCTGAAAACAGAGTACAGATACTCAAAGACACGCGACAAGTACGACGTGGAGCTGCAGCGAAAAGACGTCAAGGATGCCATCCACATTCTCACGGCCGAAATCAAACGCAGAGGGGCAAAGACGCCGTACTTGCTGCTTCCCTTTAGACCCCAGCAACACGAGGCAGCCCTCAAAAGACTGCTCAACAAGATGTTCACCAACGGGAAAATTGAGTCCAATGAACGCATCTCGGAGATCGCCTCGGCTACGGACGAATTCACCTTGTTCAGTGCTCTGAAGTTTATATGGTGTCGTTTGCCGGGCCAATGTGTAATAGGGTGGAAGACATACACCCGTTTTGTCACCCTCGACGAAGAGGCCGGGTTTCCAAAAAGAGCATTCCTCGACCTCATGCCCTCCTGTCTCTCTTCAGGAGCCCACGCCTCCATCGTTTATGATTTCTTCGACCTCATTGTTGCCATCTCAATGAACTCCAAATCCAACATGTTGAGTGCTCGCAAAGTGAGTCGTGTGTGCGGCCTGTGGGCTTTCCATCCAGTGAGAAACGGTCAATCGGGGCTCCCCAGCTTCGAAAGAGGAATGTACGAATGGATTCCAGCGGGCGACGCCACGTTCCATCTTTTGCTTTCGTTCTTGAATGCCATGCCTCCAAAAGGCCAAATCGAAAAGCTTCCGAGGGTGTTACAAAAAATCGTGAAAAGCTCCGTTTATCCTCCGCCCCCTACGACAGCCTCTTCCTCCTCTAGGTATCTACAGGAAGTTCCCATGGTGACTATCAAGGTGAACAATCCGTCAAAAAACCCGGCAGAACTGATGGTGAGGGTATCCAAGACCCTCAAGTTTGACGATCCCACCGTTTTCTACACTAGAGAAGACTATTTGCTTTTGAAACGTCTCTTCAAAGACTCTGAGGGACTCGTTTCGAAGCTCTCCAGCGAAGGAAGCAGAATTCTTGACAACATGTGTATGTATGACGAGGATATGTTGTCTGATGGAGCTTCGAACGGCAACCACTTGTCTTTCAAACTGGTTCCCGGTTGGTCCTCCGACATGGTGGCCTCGGCAGAAACACACAGAGACGTCACTGACTACTTCACCGCCAGTGTCAGCAGAGCGAGCATTGACGACTACTTCATATGGACATGGATGGCGTCCCTCGGCGCTGAGCAAACCAGTTCAAAAAAAAAGACATTTGGCAAAACCTACATCATGGAGGTGGAGCTGGCTGAGGGTTTTAAGAAGTGGGTCATTGTCGAAGAGCAGGACATTGAGCGCGATGGCTACGACATTGAAATTGAATTGAAAAAAGAGAAGTTAAGGGAGTTGGAAGAAAAGATCATGTCCGCAGAGAAAGAAGCTGAAAAAATCAAAAAGGCAGCGAGGATTAGAGTCATTTCTGAGTCTGCTCCTAAAGAATTCGGTGACATCACTAATAGACTCGACAATCCTTTACCACCTGCTCCTCGTTCAGACGAGGGCAGCTCTTCAAGTTTCAAAAAAGAAGCTCTGCCGCCGCTACCCGCTGCCAAACTGAATGCAACCTCTCCGATTAAGGACTCAAATAAAGAGAACAACCACCAGACCATCGTTGCTCCGAGAAGCTCTCCCGCTGTCAAATTGAACGCTCCCAAACCCCTGGTCAAAGATTATACCCTCCCAGAAACTGGCGATCCACTAACCAGTCTGGACCCAAAGACGGCTGCAGGACCTCCAACTCCCCGCGGACAAAACACCTACAGCGGCAGTTCGTACCATACGGCCACCTCATCGCCGTCTCCGCAGAAAAATGCTGATCGGAAGCCACCACCTGTGCCCCATGTATCAGCCAAATCTTCCGTGGCCGAGCAGAGACAGAACTCGCCTTCTCAGGCCGCAGTTCAGGGACTTGTTTCGCCTTCAGCTTTGGGCGCGAGGGAGAACAGAACTTCCAAGATACTTGACGACATCGAGAACCTTGAGTCACAGCTGATGGGTGTCTTGCGTGACTCCGACAACTCGACCGACGAGCCGATACAAGCAGCCCAAGCCAGTCAAAGTTTCCGACCTGTGCAGAAATATCCGATGGCCCAATACCCTCCTCCAAGTCAGCGACCAAGGAGCATGCAACCACCAGTCCAGCAGTATCCTACTAATCAGCAGGTTGCCCAGTATCCTCCGCCATCAAGAGCATATCCACCGAACCAATCGCCTCGGTCCAGCGCCCAATATTTCCAGCCTCCTGTTCAGTATTATCCACGGGCACAATCGCATCCACATCCCCAGCCGCCGCCGCCGGTTCACCTTTCGAGCGACTACTCTACACCGAGAACTTCCACATCCAGCATGGGCTCTCCAGAACAGCAAGCCAGTTCTCCATATACTCAGCCTTTCGAATCGTCTCTATCTCCCTCTGGCCTGGGATACCAATCAGTTGAGTCATTCAATCCTGCCCCTGAGCGTGGGCGCGGCATGAACCCTGCCCCAAGCGCAATGATGGTCAACGCACAACGTGGAGGCTCCAGGTCTCCAATGAGAGCCCATGCTCCACGTCCTAGTGTTGGCTACGGCTACTACGGTGCTCCATACGGTCAGACCCCAATACCACAATCAATGCATCCGACACCGATACAGCAGCCACCAGCCGAATACCAGTACAATTACGGAGGCTATCAAAAGATGCCTCCCCCTCAAGTCATGCGCAATGGTCAAGGTGGACAAATGACTTACTCCAACAACGTCATCAACCACCTGCCGCCGCCCACAAAGTTCAGCAAGCTTCACGGCGTGGACGCCAGAAACAAGAACAAGGCCCGAGATGCGCTTATGAAGGGAGACTTCGGTATTTAACTCTCCTGATACCGTGTTAAACATACCATTTCTTAGAAACTGTAACTGCATTTCCGTCCTGAAATTTATTATCGCGATATTTCGCTCCTCATAAAAATGTGAAATAAAATTGTTAGAAATTGACCAAAGTTGGTTCGGTTTTGCTGTATAATATTAGCCACAAATTGCTGCCAAGTACCATGTCCAAACTGGTGACAGTGACTCTTTCTTCCAGGACTCTTTCTGAGTTCAAGGATCTGCCTACAGAGCTTCTTGTGCCCAAAAGTAAACAGAGATCTAAGGTGAAGAGAGACTATCAACCAGCAGAACCGAGTCCCTTGGTACAGCCCACGCCCGATACGTTACTGTCGTCTCCGACTCGACTCGAATTCTCCAATGAAGAATCAACTGATACTCCTAACGGCAAAAAGAGAACCAAAGCCAGTGCCACCTCTCTCAAGACCGCGGTTCGAAGACCTGCGGTTCCCTCGTCCCCGGTCCCTACTGACACGCCTAGTCGGGCCGACACGCCTCTCAGCTTTACCTTAGGAGCTGGACGCACGGTGGCCGGCTCCGCTGGCTCGGCACTGAAGCTGGGAGCCCCAGGTACCGCATCGGGAGAACTCGACCAATCAGGAAGACCGTGCAAAAGATGGATCAAGGACGCCAGGTCTGTTCGCAGCTTTAGCGGACACGATTACGTAATCGGAATATGGAAAGTTGGTGACAACAGGATTGGAGTAGATGTCAAATCTGAGGAGAGTGGCATCGACTCGGTTGTTGACTCTCCTATGTCGTAATGTATAGCTATGTGTATTAGAGCGGAATTTTTATTCATGAATCCAGCTGGAGGAGGTGATTGCAATTCACAGTAATGAACTGTATTAATGTCGAGTATTTTTTAATTATCGTCTTGACTGTGGAGGTCAATAACAGGCCGGAAGGGTCTCTGAAAGGACTATGTGTTGTTACAACCGTCTTGACTTTAGGAATGCGCCGACAATCCCTCAGTCCAGTGGTAGGTCCCGAGAATGAGGAGCATTGGACAAAAACAGACGACGAGCGTGGTGATGTAGTAGATGATTCGCTTTTCGTGGTCAAGATTCACCAGCTCATTGATTAGGGTGGATGTGGTGCTGAGTACTCCGCAGAATCCGGGTCCGAACGCAGAGACAACGATCCGCTGCAATTGCTTGGTGACCAAAGTTTCTTGCGTCGATCGACGCAAGCCGCTCAGAAGAAGATGGACGATTGCGAGAACGACGCATGCGCTCAAATTTGCCAGTAGAGTTCCTAGAGGAAACCAGTGTTTTTTGTTGAGTTTGGACAACTCGTAGCGGGCGAAACAGCCGAATGGCGCAAACACCACCGTGAAGGACCAAGACTTTTTCCAGAAATGGTCGTTGGACAAAACACAGCATAGAACGAGATTTGCTATCCACGCCGCAGTCCCTATAACGGAAGTGATATACTCGATCAAAGAGCAGTTTTTGCCGCTGACGAAAGCGAAATCGGGGCAGTATCGTGTGAGTATGGCTGAAATGTCCGAACCAATGTGGTAGCCTAAAATGGACACCCCAAGCTGACTGAGCTGTACCGAAAAAAACTCCATGAACCCGTATCCATGGTTAGGTAGTTTTGTCGACTTGTTGAACACGTCCAAAGTTTTGGTCAGTGTTTCCAGAACCAAGGTCGAGTAACTCGACATTGTACCGCAAAGTCCCGTGGTGAGGGCCACGTAGAACACCAGCGACTTTTTGTCTTTAGTGCCGGTTTCCTTTAAGATCGCGTTCCAGGGTCTCTCGTAATTGTTGAACAGCGATATCAGCAAACACGCTCCGAAATTTGACCAGATGCAGCTTCCCCCGAGGAAATGGCTTGGGTTGATGAAGGAGTTTGTATAGAAGGTGAGTTCAGTCAACGCTTCCCTAGCCAGACAGCCCGCTATTGACCAGAAAGCCAGCTGAAAATACAGCCTCATTCCTTTTCGCTCGCATTGTCGAGTCATCTAAGCGCCATTTACGGTAAGATGAATCGCGTCTGGACGTAGTACGGACGAACTTAAATAGCTGAGGCTGTTTAAACATGATAGGTAAATAAAACAAAAAAAAAATAAACTCGCCATAAAACTCTGCGTCGATCGACGCGTCTATTTTTTCTTGCTCTTGCCATTTCCGAATCGGGAGCAAATCCAACTTCATTCTCCACCACAAGATAAACGAACCCTTTTTGCCCACTATCAATTGTTTTGTTCTTCCTTTCTTCGTCATTTCCCCCTATTTATTTATCAACACACCATCAGATGTCTCAGAACTCGTTCAAGCGGTACCTCTCGTTTGCCGGCGCCCCCGCTGTGGTGAGGTCAAACCAGAAGGACGCATACTTTGAGAATAGCCTTAACAAGCAGTTGGTTGAAGTGGTGAAAGTGCTTAAAAATTCAAGGTTCATACACAAGTATCCCGAGGAACTCCGCGGGTTTTCGACGTTACTTTACCTGGCGCTGACAACTCTGATTGGCTCAAAGACACTGGGGGAAGAGTATGTCGACCTTATCTACGTTAACAGATCGGGCAAAAAGGTGCCCAAATTCTTACCGCGACTGGGGTTCGTCTTTTCCTACACACTCCTGCCTTACCTGGTGAGGAGGTTTTTGAAGGGTCTGAACTTAGACACATCAAACAAACAGGAAAAGCCAGAAGTCCCAACGCTGTTGACAAAGGTGAAAAGGGTGCTTTCGCAGCTCTCATACTTTCAGTTACAAGACCTCATGAACCTCCATCTGGCCCTCTTCTACTTCACAGGCAGGTACTACCAATTTTCCAAAAGAATATTCGGAATGCGATACGTTTACGGCTACAGGGTGGATTCGAGACAGAAACAGGCCCGCGGAAACTACGAATTGCTTGGTCTTCTGATCGTTGTCCAGATATTCTTTAAGAATTACAGTAACATCAACAAGCTTCTTCTCAATTCCGACACTACTACTACGGAAAAAGCCAGTCTCGACAGCGAAAACAACGATCTCCTGTACTCTTTGCCCGAAGTCAAGGGCGAAGAGCCTCCAAGCAAGGACGATATCAATCTGGCGGACCCGACAGTGCTGCCTTACATTCCTGAAAGCTCTAGAAGTTGTATGCTGTGTTTGTCCTACATGACCAATCCAACATGTGGAGCGTGCGGCCATCTGTTTTGCTGGAATTGTATATTTGATTGGTGCAAAGAGAGGAAAGAATGTCCGTTGTGCAGAGCTAGCATGAAAGAAGCTAGTCTTCTTCCTCTCAAGTAACGGTGCTATTTACAGGTGTGCATTTGATATCTAGTTGCCAACACCAATGTGGAACAGCAGTTGTTTCCCCTTCTTTTTCTTCTTGTTGCCAACTTCCGATATGGAGTTGCTCAGAGTGCCCATGTCGAATGAGTCTTGACTGCTGCTTCCCTGGGGAGTTGCCAGACCGCTGTTACCCCACTGGCCCAACGTAACATTGACAGGATTCACCCTTGGTGGCTTGGGTTTCCGTTCAATCGTGGGCAATTGGGGAAAAGCTTGGTCGTTCAGAACAGGCTCCCTGGTGGTTTTGCTGCTAGCCTTGGTTGGTGGGGTCAAATAGTTCAATCGGACTGTCGAAGGCTGCGAAGATGCCTTTTTGACGACCGGTCTGGTGCCCAGGGATTTATACCCGTTGCCGGTAACTCTCTTGGCCGTTACCGTTGAATATCCAGGAACAGACGACGCGTTTACCGGAGGAGCCGGAGAGTTGCTCCGGTAGGAAACCAACGGAGGAAAGCTTTCTGGAGATTTTCTGGACGAGCTTTTTCTGGAAGTTGTGTTCGATGGACCCCAGCCAGGTAACGAGTCGGAGGACGATGAAGACGAGCTCGCCAGCATCGGGAACTGTTCGTCCATCAGCTGTTGCTTTGTGTGTTGCTCGTTGAGTTTCAAGAGGTTTTTCTGCTTGGGAGACTTTGCTGGAAACAGTTCGCTCAGTTCGTACACCAGCAGACTATAGTCAACGTCTTGTTTACCCGCGAAAATCGACTCGAAGCTGCGAAGAAGCTGTTCTGCGGTGATGTTGTTGTCGCTGTAGGAAATTATGGTCTTCTGGAACTTGTTGAAGTCTGGTTGGGAATAGTTCAGATAGTGTCTGGCCCTTTCCTCGAGTCTCATTTTCTTCACCTCATACGAGTCCTTTGGAGTGTCTGAGTCGTTTTTCTTCTTTTCGGGTGCTCTCTGGCTAAGTCCGCCGTCGAAAGTAGACAGTTGGGACCCAAAACCAGACGAAGAAGATAGCAGAGTTCTGTGTCCGCCAAAGATGTTTCCGTGTTCTTTGATCAAGTGTGCCTTCAGATCCAACTCGTCACGGAAAACCACAAATTTTTGATCCAAACAGCTTTGAACATTACAAACATAATGAACTTTTCTGAAATGAGTGAACAAATGGTCGTAATTCTTGAAATGCTGTGGGTTGGAAGGGTCCACTTGGTCGCAAACGAAGCATTTTTCGTGTCGTTCTCTGAGGTGAACAAACAACTCGTCATCGGAGTAGAATCTCTTGCCGGTGCAGAATTTACACATAGGATGGCCAGAGAATCCCTCCTCGTCACCCTTCGTCTGGTGTATCACCAGTTGTCGATGTGTATACAACTTGAGTTCTGAAATGAAGGCCTTTTTAAACTCAGCACAAAGAGAGCAGTAGCTTTGTTGGTGGAGTTCCTTCGCATGTTCGTTCAAACGCTTATAGCTGGGGAATTCTTCCTCATGGCAGGTCCGGACAGGACATTTGTAGTCGAGCAATCCAAGGGTAGCATCTTTGGCCTCTTTAGAGGTGAATCCAGCGTTGTATTTGTTGTTTTGAAACAAAATCTGTGAGCTCTTCGCCAAATCATCGTAGTTTTCCACCTCCGTATTCTCAGTGAAAATCAGGTTTTCGATTTCTGAGCGACACACCAAACACTGCTTTTTTTGGTATAAAGCACGTTGACGAAACGCACATTTGTGACAAACACGATGGTTACAAGACGAAAAACATGCGATGGTAACAGGATTGGCGCAAACTATGCAAACGTTCAAGTCTGTTTCCTCTGCGTCCTCCAATGAATCGGTATTGTTGCGTTTCCATTGTGGTCTTTCAGACATCGTTTTGGCGCCTTCCAAGCCGCCCTTTTTGCGCCCTTGAGCGGCTTTCTTCGCAGGGTTTGGATTCTGCATTTCTCTATCGCCGTTTGCACCTTTCGGAACTTCTTTTCGTGGTATCGAGATCAACGGCTCCGTCAAACTGAAGCTACTTTTTTTTTCTCCAACTTTTTCGGGCTCATAAAAAAAGAGTCTAAAAATTATGAAAGATCGCGAGCCAAAAGCAGAACAAATAATCATATATCTGTTCATATCCGCTTGCCCAGTCTCACCCTGTTGAACGAGATGGTCGCTTTCAACCTTAGCGCCACACTCAACATTGGGCGAATAATACTCAAGCCGGATCTGTGTCTTCCGCAGCTTGCAGTGGCTAACTTCAACAACCTGCCCGTCCCATTGGCGATTGCCGGAGCTCCCAACGACAAAATTAAAGCTATTGTTCTTGATAAAGACAATTGTTTTGCAAAAGATCACGACGACAAAGTGTGGCCCGAGTACGCAGAGAAATGGCAGCAGCTGTTGCAAGCTTATCCCAACGCCAGTGTCTTGATAGTGAGCAACTCGGCTGGAACAAACGACGACATAGACCACGAACAAGCCCTTGTTCTTGAGAAAAGAACAGGAGTCCCCGTTTTGCGTCATTCAACGAAAAAACCTGGCTGCCACAAGGAGATCATGGACTACTTTATCAAAAATAAAGTGTGTTCTAAGCCCAATGAAGTGGCGATGGTTGGGGACAGACTGTTCACAGACATCGTCATGGCCAACATTATGGGTTGCTACGGAATCTGGCTTTACGAAGGTGTCAAACAGTCCAATTCGCTCATTTGCAGAGTAGAACGGTACGTTTATTCTCAGCTTATCAGATATAACTTCCAGGCTCCGAGGGTTTGAAGGTTCTTCTGCTGACTAAGCAACGCGAAGTGAAAAAAAAAGGAATATAATTTAAAAAAAATGAAGGATTAAAAAACTAAAAGAGGGATTCATTTTTTTGCTGGTCACGGCGGTTGTTCTTCTTTGAGACAGCATCGACTTTGCAATGTACAATCCCAATACCAATATAAGAACTCTGAGACAGATCATACAGGAGAGCTCTAAATCGGATGTTCCTATTCGATTGGAGGTCAAAGCGGCCCGAATCAACGAGGTGGCTAATTGGGACGCTATTTTCTCCGATCCCAAGATGTTTTCGTCGATGCTGACCTACGTCGCGTTCATGATGGCTCAATTGGGTCTCAGCTATGCCGGGTTTGTTTACTTCGAGGTGGAAAATCGGCCGATCATATACAGCGTTTCTCTTCTTTTCAACATCATGGCCTCGTACTTTTTTCCAATCCTGATCGCCAGTACGATGGAAGACAACTTGGAGAATCCGTTTGAAAACCTCAGGAGAGAAGTGAAGGCGTGCGAAGGGTTCATTGTCTGTATCTTTGTCCAGCTGGTAGCCACGGCGTTGTCGATTTGGTCTACCGTGATGATATTCAGGAGCTCGTCGATCCAACTGCTAGACTACGACTACCGGACCCGGACCACCAAGAAGATAGACGTCACCTCTATGATCAAGGTTTTTCAGGTAGTTTCGCTGTGTTTGACGGTTTTCGGGTTCCTCATGGCGGTTTTGAATTTCTGCGTCACGAGAAACCGACTGGTTCGGTATCTCAACAGAACAGAGAGAAAGCGGCTCGCTCACCAGGATCCGCCCAACTTAGTCCAGAAACAGGTCCCAGACGACATCTACGAGGCATACTTGAAAACCGTGAGAACCGCGCGGAGATTAGAGAGGTGGACCGTTTAGATAAAACAAGTTGATTTTGATAATACAAATAAAAAATGCTATAAGAGAGCACAAGAAGTGAAGAAAGTAGGAGAAATTTGCAGTTCTAACTCCTTACAAATAAGCCATCCAAAGAGTGTCTGTACTGGCCAGATTGCGGGGATTGACGGCATGGGCAATCAGGTTCAGAATA
The DNA here is from genome assembly GCA_030674545.1 of Ogataea saltuana. NCBI lineage: Eukaryota > Fungi > Ascomycota > Pichiomycetes > Pichiales > Pichiaceae > Ogataea > Ogataea saltuana. The sequence goes on from JAKTYV010000006.1 coordinate 303,276, forward strand.
AACTGCGAAGCAACTCCCTGTCCGTTGGAATCCATGTGTCCGAGTTGCATGACTCGCTTGATGACAAAGTTCACGTTGACCCGGACAATTTCTCTCAGGTGGGGATCTTGCGCTGACGGTCTGTGCTGCTGGGTAAACCAGGCAACCACCTCGTCCCTGACAAACAGGCTCAAAAAGTGCTCGATTTCGTACTCAGGGTCTGACAGACACTGTGCAATCACCATCACGTGGGTGGACAAGATTCCCTCCATTCCAGGCTCGCCAATGAGCTTCTGGATATTCGGAGTCAGCCTGAACGGAACCATCTCCAAGGAGCAGAACAGCGGAGCAGCTCTTTGAGCAGAAACGTCCAAAGTGCTGTTGGCAAAGGCATTGGAGTGGGTCTTTCCACTGGCCACTTTGTATGGAAGCATTTCCGAGGTCCAGACTCTTCCGGAGCCCGTGTTGATGTGGATCTTTTGCGGCTGTCTCGAGTTGATGCACAGCATGTACGTCATGAAGATGAACGCCGCGTACTGCGAGGAGAATTGCTTTCTGAACAACCAGAAGTCTTCGAATCTCGTGTAATGGTTGATGAAGTACTCCTTCATCACCGTGCTTGGAACCAGCATGGACTGGATTGCGGCCAGAATCTCTGTCTTGACGCTCAACAAGTCTGGTTTTGGCAGACGAGGGTCGTAGGCAGCATGCAACTTCTCGATTGTGTAAGCAAACGGTTCGTCTCTGTTTTGGCCTTTCTTCCTGCAGAAGTCCTCGTAGATTGAGAGCATGTTGACGTACTTCTCGTCGTCCGACATGATACGGATGTGCGGAGACAAAGGAATGGCAATCGGCAGAGTCAGTTCGATGTTCCGCCGTCTTGCTTGGACGTTCTTGGACAGAACGTCGTTGAAGATCCGGAAAAGCTGGAAGATACGCTCCTCCCGTCTGCAATGACGGGCCGCCGGGAACTGCACGGCAAACGGATGGATACTTCCGTCGTGGCCCCGGATAGTCATCCGCTTGTAGCAAGCTGTCGGACCGCGAACGAGCTCCAAGGTCGGCAAAAACCTCTCGATTTTGACAAAGTGGTTGTTGCTTTCTTTATTGAGCAAGTACTGGCCAGGAACTTCAATGTCTTCGAACTTTTGGTGGTGGAACTGGCTCAAATGAGGACACACTCTCTCCATGTTCACCTTGCCGAAGTTTCTGTCCAGCTTCTCTTCCAGACAGTCTTTCCACTTGCGCAGTTTGCTAATGTAAGTCTCGAGGTTTGGCTTGCTTTGGATGATGTCAATGTCAAACTCCTCTCTGATGTGTTTAGGCAGAACGGTGTCGGCGAACCGGATGATGTTTGCCTCGGTCGCTGGCGGAAGTCTTGCGTCTTCTCTTGGGTTTGCCAGTCTGTTGAAGTACTGAACTCCGTCGTTGTACAGAGCAACCACCAATCTGTACGCATCTCCATCGTGACTGGACTTGAACCGCTGGCTGATTTGGTCAACCAACGATTCCAAAGACAGCGCCAATAGAGGGTACGCCGTTTTCAGAATGCCCATGATCTCCTCGACGTGCTGCCACGGCTGACGTTCGGACGAAGAGGCCGACGCCGGAGAGCCGTTCAGAGGTGCCTCTGAAATGCCTGGTGTTGGCGGAACCGAGTTGGCACCCGAGTTATTCTGCTGGCTCGAGTTTCCTGCCGCGGCCCCGTTGTTTGCGCCCGCTCCGTTCGTTGAGTTTGTCGAGTTGGAACGCTGCTGGGCCTGTTGCTGAGTCATCTGCCGTTGCAGAACGGCGTAGTCTTCCTTGGTGGTTCTTAGCTGGAAGTGCAACGCCTGTGGATACGACTTGGCGATGCGGATCAGCACTTGACGAGCCAGTCGGGCCTCTCTGTGCGAAAGAGACGTGAGCAGCTGGGGGATGAACGTGACCCAATGCCAAACGGGCATCTCTCCTTGGTGCGACTCAAATGTCTCTGCCAGAGTACCGTTTGAATCGTCCAAGCTAACCAGCCACAGGATTCGACACAAGAGCCGTCTGGCCTTGTTGTTCTTGTACAGACCTGCAGCCTGTAGGTAGCAGCTGATGGCGTGTTTGGCGTACGCAATGTCGTTGCTTTCCTTGAACCGGGCGTCGTTGAAGAATCCCCACTCGGCCCAGGCCTTGGGCAGGTTCAGGTCCAACTGAACCGCCGTAGCGAAAGCCTGGTTGGCCTCGTCGGGAGCGTTCAGGTTGGCAAGGAACATTCCCTTCAGCGTGATGAACTCGGCCTTCTGCTGAGCAGCAAAGTACACCAGATTCGTGTTGCTGATCACGTCCAAACCGGTGCTGAGCTCCGCAGGGTTCTGGTAGTGGCACTTGGCCTGCTCCCGCAGCTTCAAAAATGCCTCCTGGATCTCAATGTTCGGCAGCGTGTAGATCTTGGTCAGCTGGTTGATGCACACCTCGGGCATGTTGTGCTTTCTGGCAACATGCGCAAATCTGTTGATCACCCAAGCAATCTCGTGGTATCCACGGAACGCATAGGAATTGTTGTTGGAGTTGTTCTGCTGCAGAGCAGGGATCAGTGGCATGTAAACCTTGTTGATCACGTTGAACGCATGTTGACGCCATGTCACCAGATCGTTCCAGATGTTGATGTCGTCCCAAGTGTTGGGCAGCCTTTCTCTCCAGGCCTGGAGAACCCGCTTCAACTCCTGCGACTTCACGTCCAGGTTCTGAGCAGTAGTCGTCGCCAGACTCCGGTAAACCTGACTGGCTTCCATGAACTCCACGTACTGCTGGAAGATGTGCAGCAGGGAAATGTGGGCCCCTGTGATTCTGGACGGCAGCGAGTGCCACTTCCGCAGCGCCAGCTGGATTCCCTCGTCGCAGTAACGGGTAACGTTCTGGATCGTCTCCTTGTTGTGGGCGTAGCCCTGCAGGCACAAAAAGGTTTGGAACATCTGTCTCCGCGGCGTAGGAACGTCCATCACGGTCTTGACAGACTGCTCCAACGGCTCTCTGTCGGAGATCCAATCGGCCACTCGCCAGCCACATTCCAGCAGCAGATCGGTGAATCCTTCGTGCTTGGCCAGCTCCGTCAATATATCCCAGTGCTGCAGCTTCTCGGCACACAGAATCCAGTTGTCTTCCCATAACGCGTACTCGGACTCGCTGTACGGAAGCACACCGCTTCTGGCTTTGATCTGGGCGTTCTCGTAGAGCTGGACGGCTTTGTCCCAGAGTCCAATCTGCTCGTACGAAAGAGCAGCGTTGGTCTCAAAGTACTTGGCTCTTCTTCTCCACAGCCCGTAGAACATGTCGTCTTCCTGCAAGCTGGAGTACATCTCGACCAAAGCGTCTCTGTTCGTCTCGCGGATTTTCTGGTTCTCGGTCATCGGATACGACTCGATCTGCTCCAAAATTCGGACACCGGAGTACCATGCGTCGTAGTTCAGACCCAGGTACTTCACCAGGTGCGGAGGAAGTTGCAGACCTTCACACTTGCCCGCCGCCTCCAGCATTGTGTGGATCACGTTGGGCTTTCCGTCCTGCTGTCTCACGTGGTACTCCTTCGAAAGAAGGGTCACGAACGCGTGCAAAAAGTCCGACTTGTTTCTAGTGTCAATGGCGTTGTAAGCGATCGGGAAAAGAGTGCACCACGACTTGTGGATCGTTTCTGGACTCTGGTACGAAATGTCCAGCAACGGCTCAATAATGTCGCTCGCAACCACCTTCAAAGACGTCTTCATAAACTTGTAGTGGTTGGAAACAAACTCTTTGATGTGTTCGGAAGCCTCCAACTGCATCGAGTCGTCGGAGGCAGGTAGAGCCTCGGATATGTCGGACAGTCGGGCCAGCTGGTGTTCGTTCGGACCCGTTCTGATTTCGTAGTCCTTGTCGAACGAGCCGTACAGCAACTGCGAAGCTTGGTTCAACCACGGGTACTCGGCGAGATACTCCCAGTTTTGCTCACGAACAATGTAGAACAGTCTCTTGTCGAGGTCCTTCTCCAGAGACTTGTCGAGTATCGTCATGAGCTCGCGGCGAATGGAAACCTCCGAGAGCTTCGTACCAACCAGGAACGGATGCTCCATCCGAACAGTCAGCTCGGTGCAAGCCATGGACGGGTCTTTGAAGATGTCGATAATGATTTGGTAGAACGCCTTGGTCAGGTCGGGATCTCCCTTCATTTCAAACACCATCATCTTGGACAAAACCCCAGCGTTCTCCTTTGTGGTAGGGAACAGCTCGTTCTTAGCCAGCACCCATCCCCGAGTGATGTCCACGATCTTCATCAAAAGGTCTTTGTCGACGGACCGGTCAATCAACTGAACCAACAGCGACAAGAAGATCCGTCTTTGGTCGCCCAACGCAGATATTCTCATCGACGAGAAATCAAGGATTTTCTCCAGTAGCTTGGTGGTCATTTTCGCCTCGTACTCGCCCTGGTACGCGTTGGCGTCCGCACTGGAGTACTGTCTGTTCTGGCTGGCAATCGCAATGTGATCTTTCACCAGTTTGCTGAGAGTTCTCATAATCAATGGAATCAGGCCGTTCTGCGCGTCCGGCTTGTACTGCGCAAGGGTCCACGACAGAGTTATTCCGGCAGCAACGGAGTTCATGCTGTTCAGATCTTCCGAAACCACGTTGGTCAGGAAGGAGAGGAAGTTCTTCACCTCCTCTGGCTGTTCCTCTTCGACAGGAGGAATCTCAACCTTGATGGCTTTCAGGATGATTCGCAGCACCTTCTGCAGGGCCTCTTGGATGTCGTGGTTGTCGGAACGTATGCATTTTTCAAGCAGTTTTTGCAGATACTCCAAGTTGGCGACAATCCACTCGGACGTCTTCCACTCAAGAGCGACTCCCAGAACTTCCAGAGCGTTCAAGCAGTACCCCAGAACGTTGCTGGTGCTGAAGTCGGCGGTGATCAAAAACCTCTCGAAAAAGGCCAGTTTAACACTCACCTCCGGCCAGTAGTTGGGCGACAGCAGAACGTGGAGAATGGTCAGAACTCGCTGTCCAAGCTCGTTTTCTGACGCTCTCTGTTGGCAAATGCAAACGTATCTGATCAAAAACGTGATGCACGTTTCTCTGTGGCCAAACGGAACCGTGTACATCTCCAAAGCACTCTTGACGAACTGTTCCGAGGGTTCTTCCTGGTCAACGTCCATCTTGTCTTCTTGGGAATCGTCCTGTTTGATCGTCGTTTGGCTGGCTTCCTTGGCCTCCTGCTTCGATCTCGTTTCCCACTTCAGAATCAACTCTCCCATGTCAATCGCCAGCAGCTGGTTCTCGGCAGAACTGTTGTTCAGAATGGTGAGCTTCCCCATGGCCGTGATTATGTTGGGAATGAAATGGTCCCTGGCGACATAGAACAAATCGGAATGGTGAACAATGAACTGGTAAACGTTCAGCACCTGTGTCACATTGAAACCGTCCTCAGAGAGAACACGACGTGGCCACTTCAACCACTCCATGTTCGAGCCGATTCTCGTCTCCAAAACGGGAGCGAGAATGTCAAGCGCCTGTCTCACAAGATATCTAACATCGATCTGGTTGGCTCTCAGCAAAGCAACGAACACCTGGGTGACCAGCTTGGAAGGTGTTTCGAATGAGGCAATGAAATAGGATGTCGAAACGTACGCTGCCTGTTTGGTGATGACGTCCTCAAGAGTGATCAGATTCCAGTTGAACTTGATGATCTCTTTTCTCGAGCCTGCTACCACTTCTGGAGCAGACTTCACCAGCAGCGACGTCAACTGCAGTAGTTCGAGTCGGTAAGTGTCGATCGAGCCGGTTTCCTCGATCGTGGAAGGAGCAGTAGTGGCCCTCCAGACCTTCTCGTTCAGCAGGTTCAGCCACGTTGGCGAGTTGTTCTCAGTGTCAGCCAGAGCCGACAAGTTTCCACTGCGGTAGATTTCATAGACGCAAATCGGAGTGAAAACGTTTTTCATCAAGTACAGTTTGGTGGACAAATTCAGCTCTTTGTCGGCAGTTTTCTCTATTATTCCAGTCAAGTAGGACTTGCGGAACTCCGAGTCGGACGACTTGATGATCTCCTTAAACACAAAGTCATTCACGAGCGAGCTCACCGTCAAACCGTTGGAACACACAAAGCTTATGAACGAAATCGTGTCGTTGGCCGATGATTTATTCAGTTTCAAATGATCAACTTGCAATTTCTGGAGTCGTTCAATTGACTGGTCCAAAAGGAAGTGGATCGGGGACGACAGCGGCGACGACTTTTGCCAAAAAACGCATTCTGTCGAGGTCGTGAGTAGTTTCTGCAAAATCTCCGATTGCTGGCCAAACCACTCCGAGTCCTGAGAAGCAACGGCTTCCACCAGGTCCACCAGGTTGGCAAATTTCACGTACTTGACATCGTGATTGGTCTCCTCCACCATCGACTGCACAAAGTTCCCGATTTGCGACTGGGCCTGCTTGTGAAGCTCTGAGCACTCTGACATCTTGATGAAGTGCGAAAACCTGGCTCCGTACACTCTGGAGGAAAACTTCTGCTCAAAGTACTTGACCGAATGTTCACTGAACCTGTTCAGGAACCTGGCAATGGGCAGTCTGAACGGAGAGATCTGGTGACGACGCAAGTTGGTCTCCAGATAGAGCATTGTGCTCAGTAACTCCTCCATAAAGGTGTATGCCTGAGGCGGTAGTAGATGGAAGATGTTGAGGATGGCCACAATGATCTGAACGGTCGGATTGTTATCGAGCTCCTGCAGCGAGATTCTTTGTAACGCCGGGGGCTGAGCCCAGGCCATTAGATGGTCCAGCAACTTTCTGCCGATTTCCACTTTGAAGTACGAGATCAGCAGCTCCAGAAGCCTGGACAACGCTTCAAGACCCGACACCGTGAGCTTCTTGTGGTCGGACAAGTTCATCAGCATCGGTCTGAGGCCGCTTTGCAGCAGCTCCTTTGGCAGCTTGGAGTTCTGCGACAAAACCTGTTTCAGACCAGCGTGGGCAGCGTTGATTATGCTGGACGACTTGGCACACAGTGTCTTGAAGAAAACTCCGAGAATCCTGATTCTGATCTGCGGGTTTCCATTGGAAAAGGCGGGCATTGTCAAAGCCAAAGAAAGCAGTTCAATGCACACGACTCGCAGCTTGATCAGCTGTTCAGAAGTTCTGTGCTCAGAGATTCTGTGCGCGCTGATCAACGATTCGTCGTCTGCATCAACAAGAGCGAGTGCCTCCGACAAAAGTCTGTTCAGCTCGTCATTGAACTCCAGAAAAGAGTTCTCCAGCCCCAAACAGAAGTTGATCGCGTCGATGTTTCCGATCTGCATGTGGAACGGCAGAGCACGCAACGGTTTGCCAAAGATAGGAGCCAACAGAATTCCTTTGCTCGGAGATATCATCGTAGCAATCGGGACCTGGGTCACCTCCGACAAAACGTGCAGAGATTTCTGGGCAGTTTCCCTCACGTTCGGGTTCGAGTTGCTCAAATCAAACACGATCTGGCTCACCACCGAAAGGAACGGCTGCTGGAAAACAGCTTCTTTCGAAACCTCCTTGTTGGATTCCCTCAGTAACTTCAGCACCAGGTCCTTGGCAACGTCGCAAACTTCGGAAGGTACGTCCGAGGGGGTGTCTCTCATCACAAAGAACATTGCTCTTGAAATCTCGAGCTGTCTGAGTGCAAAGTAGCTGACAGGGATACCCAGCTCGTTCACCATGGTCTGCAGTCCCAAACATCCACCCAGTTTGGTGTAATAGGCTTCTTCAAAGCAGCAGTGAACAAATTTGGAGCACATTCTCCTAATCGGCAGGAACTTGATAGCGTTTTCGACAGATCCAAACAGAGTTACACACGCGTTGAATATGGTCTTGATGGACTTCACGCCCTCTGTGCGGACGGATTTGATATGGAAACTCAAGGCGTATGAGATTGCATCAAAAATGGTGTTTTCGTTCAGAGCCCTTTTACCCTCGTGGTTGTTAACGGTGAACTTGCAGTTGAACTTGTATGCATCCACCATAGTTCTGCCGAAATACAGCAAAACGTAGTGCTCGCAGATACCCTTGATCAGGGTCTGCGCCTCCTCTCTGACCTCTTCGATGGAAACAGAGTAGAACAGCGCTTCCAGAAGTCTAACCAGCAACTCCTCCTGTCTCGTGAATCGTGTCGCATCTTTTGGTTCGTCAGCGACGAGGCTGACACCCTCGACGGCCTTTTTCTGTTTCTCCTCGTCCGAAACGTACGAAATCACTTGCTGGATTCTCACGTCCAGGTCTTCTGGAATGTCGTCGCGATCGATAAACAGCTTCAAAATGGACGACAGGTACCTGAACGCACTGATTCTGTAATGGAGCTTGTAACGGATGTTCACCAGGGTGTTCAAAGCAGTGGAGACGCCCGCCGTAATCGAGACCGGAGTCTCCGTGGGGATGCCTTCGATCTTGAAGAACGCCTCGATCTCCTGGTTGGTCAACGTCTCCGACTGCAGATCCTGATGAAGTCCAATGAAGTTGCGGTTTCTTCCTCCCAACTTACCCAAAAGACGGAACGTGGTGTGCGAGTGTTGATGGTAGTATGGAAGCGGTCTGAGATGCTTCCACAAAGCCTTCATGACGTCCTCAATAACCGGCTCGATGATCGGATCAAAGTACTCGGCCGTCAAGTTGTCGACGCATAGCTCCAACGTACGCAGACCCTGGCTGATCAGCTCTTGAGAACCGTTCAGGGCGTAGACCAACGGACGCATGAGGTAGCTCAAATGTGGAACCAGCACGCTCAGTCTCACGGGAACCGTCAGACAGAGCTCGACGTAAATGTCTCTTTCTTGGGGTCTTCTGGCAGTTTGGATCAGTCTGTTCAATGACTCTAGTAACACTTGCAATAGCGGTAATATCTCCTTGTAAAGAGCTTCGAATCTGCCTCCTCCAATACTTCTGAACAAGGTTCTGATCAGATAGAAGTACACGATCGGCTCTTTGGCTGTGGTGGTGTACTCCAACGACTTCAGAATCATCTTGTTCAAGTGTGGATGGATGACCGACTCGTTGGCAGTAGGGAACAGGTTGACCGACATGAAACACAGTTTGAACAGTCTGATCAAGATATTAGACTTGATGATGTCAGCTTCGCCCAGCTCGTGCAATTTGGACATGACGAACATGATCAGTATTCCCGAGAAGTTGGAAGTGGTGATCTCACTGGCCAAGAAGAACTGAGGAATGTGCAGCAAAGCGGCGTTTTTCAACATAGCCTCAAACATGTTTTCCAACTCATACTGGACGACCTCGTTGAACGCAGACGGCTCCACGTATATGAACATCGTTGCGAATATCTCCATCAGGTCTTTCTCCTCCTTTGACGAGGTAATTGGCAAGTTTGGTCCGCTGACATCAAAAGACTGCCGCAAGGCTGAGTTGATGACCGCCGGTTTCGAGCTCTGGAAAAACCGCAATCCAGAAACACATTCTCTGAACAAGTTCCTCAGAATATTCAGCTCCTCGCTCGAGGTGACTCTTGCACACTCGTTCCAAACCTGCGGAGTGTAGTCTTTTTGTGGAGGCGGGTTGCAGTTTCTGAACCCGTAAAAGATCGACTTCAAAAACGTCATCAGCGTCTTAAAGAGGTAGCGGGAGTTCTCCAATGGATCCTGCGGAGCCTGCTGCGTGATGGTGATGGGAAGACTTCTTTGTATGTCGTTGAAGGTGAACTCAAAGTCTTCTTCCTTGGTTTCCGTTTCGTTCACGTCGTCGCCGTCTCCCAGTTCCATTTCGTCTTCGTGTACATCCCGACTGTCATGTTTGTTTTGCACCGGCTGTCCTTCCGTCTCTTCCTCGATTCTTGGTCTGCGAGCGGCTGGGTCGCTGGATTCGGACATGATCAGCTTCGAGTCTTCAGGGTTGGCATCCTGCTCGTCTTCGAAGCCGTCCAGGGACTTCCCGGTGAGAATACTGGACTGTCTGTTCAATTCGGTTCTCTTGTTCTTTTTCTCTTCCTTGCTTTCCATAAATTTCTTGTGCTGCTGGGTTATGTCTGTGAACTGGCGATTCAACAGACCAAACCTCTTGACGAAAGAGTCGATCATGATCAAGAAAAGCTGTCTGGCATCCTCTTTGCTCTCCATCTTGAGAATCCGATCTACGAGGTTGAGAAGCAGCTTCGCACTCATGATGTGAACAGTCTGGGCCAACGAACAGTCTTGCAGGTGTTTGCAGTATATCTCCACGCTTTTCCATATCTGTTTTGGAGTGAGATTTCCATTCACGTGGATGAAATCTGCAACGATCGAGTATGCTAGCGGCCGTAGCGTTTCATGGGCCGTTAAACCTTCTCCAATGATCACGCGGTCGTCAAAGAGAAGATCGATTTTTGGCAAGAAAGACGTCCTGAAATCGGTCGACAGCATGTGACGAGTGGCATGGAGTAGCTCTCTTCTGGCAGCTGCCAGCTCGGACGGACAATCTTGCAACAGTCTGATAACCAGATCAGGAATCTCCTTCTGATACGGTTCCAACGCATTGTTAGCACTGCGACGGATAAAAACATACGCCAGGAAAGAAGCTGCTTTGACCTGTCCCAGAATAAAGTCCCCGTAAAGAGACCGGTTCTTGATGTTTTTGGAGACAGACGTGACATACTCGTTCCTGGCCTTTGCTGCCTCGTGGGCCTCGCGTTGCGCTGCCGCCTGGAGTCGCAGCAGTCCGATAACCTGGGGAATGAATTTGCCAATTGATGAGTCTATTATATCCTTGTAAGACGAGTACAACGAAACCATTGTTATGGGACATTCTGCAATCATTTTGAACGACCGCGTAGCTTTGTACAGCGATTTCGAATAGCTCTCATCCTGCGAGAGCTCGATCGAACTAGGCGAAGCGGCCGTCTGAGACTCCTCATTGGCCGATTGGGTCCCGAACTGTTCCTCCACAACTTTGGGAATGTTCTCGTATATCTCCTGCAGCAGATCGATGAACTCTTGGACCCGGTCTGCCAGGTTAGCTTTATACGACTTGTGCAATGAGGTGATAATCTTCATGCATTGGATACCGTTCTCCTCGTTCTCCTCCCGGATAAGCTTCAGCAGAGTGTCCAGCATCTGCGCTGCATATGGCTGCAGTCGTTCGTTCGTCGGAAGACGGTGTATGATGTCTAATATCAGACTCCTTAGCTTCTGCTCGGGCGAGTTCGACACCATGCTGATCGGAGTCAACTCTAACTGCCTGAAGAAAATCGGCATCATGCTCTTTAGAAACTTCTCATACTCCTGTGCACTGTGGTACGTCTCCAGAGTATCGCACAACTCCGAGAGCACTGAGTGACGGGTCTTGAAATCGAGCGACTCGTCCTCCAGTCTCGACACCACAATGGTGAGATTGTCTATTTGCGCAGTCATCTCCAGTATACCAGCAATGCTTCTTCTGCTTTGTTCTACTTGGAATGACTGTGCCGGATCTCCAGACTCTCTGCGCCTGCTTAATCTTGAAAACACGTAAAAAGAACAACAAGGGGAACTCGTCCTCTGTTACTCTCGAGTTTTTTCTTCACGCTCCTCCACTTTTTTTAAAACTGGAAATGTGAAAACTTTTAAAGATTCGCGAGTCACGTGTCTAAAATCACCTGCTCTCGTCCGTTTATATGCCTATCTAAATGCTATTTGATTGAAGCATTTCCCACAGCTTGCTGTATTGGGACAACAGGTCCTCATACTCTGCAACAGGGATTACCGATCTCGACCCAATCGACTTGTGGAGAACCTCAGGAGGGACGAAATACTCGTCGTTCAGCGATATCTCCCGCAAAGGCATGGGCCGGTTGCCCCCCTGGTAAGTATTTTCAGACCTGTCTATCAGCACCTGCGACGACTTTACCAGTTTGTCAGCCACAATCATTATGTCGCTGTTCTTACGAGCGAAGTTATCAAAAAAGGAGTCATGTTGCTTGCTTCGATTCTCGTTCTGGTTTTCAATAACCGGTTTCGGAGACTGAGGCGACCGCAAAACCCGTTTGGCAACCTCAACAACAGGGTAAATGGTTGCTTGGGTCTTACTTTTTTCTTCCCTTTCAAGTTCGTTCCCGCACTCCTCGTTTTCTGCTCCTGAAACCAGACTGTCAAGTTCGTCTGAGGTGTCTCGCTTACCAAAAAGACTCCACACGCCTCTTGCCATCAGCGAAGGTTTGTTATTGGAGGCTGTCACCGAGTTTGTCGCCAAAATGTTGCATTTAGGTCTTGCTGGCAGTGACGGTGCGCGGTATTCATGCTCTTGCTCGTAGTTCCTAGTTCGGGAGATTGTGGGAGAAAGCACCGGCCCTGCAAATCCACGTTGCGTGCGCTGGTATGCCCGTTCAACTTTCACGCTGCAAGGCGAAACCGTGGCATTTGGTGAGAAACCGTCTCCCCCACCGGATGGCTTGCTCTTTCTGATAGAAGAGTAGGTTGGCCTAGCATAATGGGGCAACTCTCTATCGGACTCGCCGGACATCACAAACAGGGAATTCCGAACCGAGGACGACATTCTGGGGCAGATTTTTTCAGCCACTAGACTAAACAACGGCTAGAAACTAATGTGACGGACTGAAGTATAATAGTTCTCGTTCCTTAAAGGATTGACGTATCCGCCAAATTTAAATCGATCCCTTTTTTCAATTTCACGAAAAAAGGATAACGCCGGGTTATGTAAGTGCTTATGTCAGCATCTAATCTTGATCTCAAAAAAATTTTCCGAGGCCCTTCTTTTTTCTTACGCTAGATTAAGAAGTCCTGCTAAACCAACCAAGCTCATTACTTGGTATACCAAACAGACACCGCAAAATGGGAAAAGCTAAGAAAACCAGGAAGTTCGCGCAAGTGAAAAGAACACTGAGCAAAAAAGATCCCAGAACGAGCGAGAACCAGGCCAAGCCGAAAGCTGCAGAACAGGACAAAGAGCTCGTCAAGGCTGTTCCTCAAGTCTCGTCTGCTCTGTTCTTCCAGTTCAATGAGGCAATCAAGCCCCCATATCAGGTGTTAGTGGATACCAATTTCTTCAATTTCAGTATACAGAAGAAGATCGACATAGTGCGAGGCATGATGGACTGCTTGTACGCCAAGTGTATTCCGATGGTGACTGACTGTGTGATGGCCGAGCTGGAGAAGCTTGGACACAAGTACCGTATCGCTTTGACCCTGGCAAGAGATCCAAGGGTCCAACGCTTGACGTGTTCGCACAAGGGCACATATGCTGACGACTGCATAGTTCACCGGGTGATGCAGCACAAATGTTACATTGTGGCAACTAACGATGCGGATCTGAAGAGAAGAATCAGAAAAGTTCCCGGAGTTCCTATTATGAGTGTTGGAAGCCACTCGTACGTCGTGGAAAGACTTCCCGATGTGTTTTAGCGGTCCATGGTTGGGTTTTCTGAGTCGCTATTGGGGTCTGGTAAATATCTTGTTTTGTATCTCATCTGTCGTTCATGTACATTAGCATTCTGTTTATCTGTGACTAAGGTGTCAAGTAGTGGAACAGGGAGCATTGGCAGGTTTAATTCATAACATCTCTGCACCGAGTAATTTTAATTTTCTGGGGAGAAGGATCAAACAAAGATAAATCAAATTTGCCACCATCTAAGTACGACAACATCAGCTAGAGATGTGCAAACCACCCAAAATATGTCATTGGACGAAAATGTTGACTCATTGGTGAGCATGGGCTTTGAGGCTGACATAGCCAAAGACGCATTGGAAAGATCGAGTAATAATATTGAGGCCGCGGTGAACTTCATATACTCGGATTTCCCAGCTGAATTGCCCTCGTACGATTCCCAGGTGGACCCAGCCGGACCCGCCGGTTCAGTTGGTCCCACAGTTCCTGTGGGCCCCGTCGGCCAGTCTGAAAACGAGAATTACTCAATAAACGAGTCGCCAGACAACAACACTGGCTATCCGGACTATTACGCCAACGACGGCAAGACATTGTCTACTGCCATAAATCTTGAAGACGACATCAAGACCAAGATTGCCAGTTACGGATATGGGATTCCTGACAACGAGCACATTGAGAATCGGGATATTGTTGTTCAGGAGCCGGGCTCGATTTACAACGTTTACGACGATATTTCACGGTATAGACGAGGAGAAGAGGCTCCCCCTGTGCTGTTGCCAGCCAAGCCCGATCTTCTTGAGGGATATTTTGCACCTCTTCTGATGATACTCTCGAACGTTCCGAAGTTCCGGGATCTTGTTTTGAGCCACGATTTTGGCGATTACGGTTACGCTGCGAATTGGTGGAAGAAAGACAAGTGTTTGTCGTCTCCTCGGGTTACACAGGAGATACAGAGATTGGTTGCCTTTTTGACCGCCAACTCTACGAGGGCGTTCAGTTCCATTCGTACGCTAACTGACTCGACAAGCAAGGTGATGGTGGACGATTACGAGACCATTTCTGAGTTTGTCCAGTTCATCTACAGCACGATAATTGACCTGTTTGCAGAAGAGGAACCCAGCTTGAGGGAGCAGCTCTCGACCTTGTTTTCGTCCTTGTTCAAGGTGGACGGCGAAGACCAGGTTCACAGGATTTTCCCCGTCGAGACAAACTACTTTTACACGGACATTTACCGGATCATGCATGCGCTTTTGTGGGGTAAGGATTTCGAGCGGATTGGCGAACACAACTTTCACAAAGTGAGCGACATAATCACTGTCTGTTTCGACGGAAATGGAGACACGGTTCCCGGGGGTGGGTTCAATCTGAGCGAGACGTTCTATCCACACCTGTACACCACCGAGTGCAGCAATCTTGTTGCAGGCAAGTTGGACCGTTTGAACGTGATCCGCGAGCAATTCCAAAAGACCAATGCACAAATGATGCAGCTCAAGGCGTTCAAAGGGAAACGAGTTTCGACGCTATTGGACGACACAATCAAATACCTGGACTCTGTTGCCGGTGACTCCGAGGATGGATTGAAGGTGAAGCAGGCCAGCGACGGAATCCAAGCCGTTCAAGACCACATTTCCAAGTGCAAAACCGAAGGAGCGGACACAATGAAGAGCCTCAACACTGAGAAAGCATCGACCAATTTGTACGACGTTGACTTCCTGCTGGGTGACTTGAAAGGGGACCTGGAGCCGTGGATTCTCGCCGGGGTGATCATCAGCGAGAGACATTTTTGCTATCTGAAGCCAGACTCTAATCCTGAAGACGAGCATCCGTGGCAGACGTTCAGCTACGATTTAGAAGGGTGCAAAAATTTCGGAATCATGGCCACAGACTTCGCAACCATACAGGAGCAGGTGAGAGAATATTCTGCAGACGATTTTGAAACGGGAATGGTGCTCATATACGTGAAGGAGTCGCTGTTGCGTGGAAAAGCCGACGTGAAGCTGCCTGAGTCTCTGTCAAGGTTTATCCACCGCGACAACGAAAAAGTTGCAGCTGATCTTGCACTGTACGAGGAGACATTGGACGAGAAGATGTCAGAGGAGGATGACGAGGGAGACGATGACGAGGAGGATTACGACGATGACGATGATGACGACGATGACGATGATCAGGATAGCCGCGAAGTCGCTCACATTCAAGCGAAAGAGCAGGGGAAGGACGATTTTGTCCTGATAGACATGTAGCTATATAGCACAAATGTCGCGACGGTTTACGCGACTTGTGCGGGATCTCTAAATTGCACGTACTTTTCGATGACAGTCGCGGCCGGCCAATCGTCGAGAAAAGTGAAAAGTTTTTGTGGCAAGAAAATAAATCACGAGCAAGGTCAACTGTTCTGTCTTCTTGAACCAGTTCTGAAAGCGTTTAACCAAAGATGTCTGTGAGGATGTTGAAGCCACTACAAACTCTGAATCAGAGCAGAGTCGCATTGGTGAGAGCCGGTGCGCAGTTCTCTGCTAAGCCATTCGTCAGATTTGCCGGAACTTTCGACAGATCCAAGCCCCACGTCAACATCGGAACCATTGGTCATGTGGATCACGGTAAGACCACCTTGACCGCTGCCATCACCAAGGTTCTTTCCGAGGCCGGTGGTGCCAGTTTCCTCGACTACTCGTCGATTGACAAGGCACCAGAAGAGAGAGCCAGAGGTATCACTATCTCGACTGCGCATGTGGAGTACGAGACCGCCAACAGACACTACTCGCACGTGGACTGTCCAGGCCATCAAGATTACATCAAAAACATGATCACAGGTGCCGCCCAGATGGATGGTGCCATCATTGTGGTTGCTGCCACCGACGGACAGATGCCACAGACCAGAGAGCACTTGCTGTTGGCTAGACAGGTTGGTGTGCAGAACCTGGTTGTCTTTGTCAACAAGGTCGACACTATCGATGACGACGAGATGTTGGAGCTTGTTGAGATGGAAATGAGAGAGCTTTTGTCCTCCTACGGATTCGACGGTGACAACACTCCAGTTATCATGGGATCTGCTTTGTGCGCTCTGGAGGGTAAGCAACCGGAGATCGGCAAGGAAGCCATTCAAAAGCTGATGGCTGCTGTTGATGACTACATTCCTACTCCAGTTAGAGACCTTGACCAGCCATTTTTGCTGCCAGTTGACGAAGTTTTCTCCATCTCCGGTAGAGGTACTGTTGTTTCCGGTACTGTCGAGAGAGGTACCTTGAAGAAGGGTGAGGAAGTTGAGATTGTTGGAGGTAAGGGCGAGCCGCTCAAAACCACTGTTACCGGCATTGAGATGTACCACAAGGACCTGGACCAGGCTCAGGCCGGTGACACTCCAGGTATTCTGTTGAGAGGTATCAAGAGAGAGCAAATTGCCAGAGGTATGATTGTCTCGAGACCTGGTTCCGTCAAGGCTTACCAGAAGTTCCTTGCTTCTTTGTACATTCTCACCAAGGAGGAGGGTGGTAGACACACTCCGTTCTCGGAGAACTACAGACCTCAGATGTACATCAGAACATCCAACGTGAACGTTGTTCTCAAGTTCCCAGAGACCGAGGAGGACCACTCCAAGCAGATTGTGCCAGGTGACAACGTTGAGATGGTGTGTGAGTTGCTTTTCCCTGTTGCCCTTGAGGTGGGACAGAGATTCAACCTGAGAGAGTCGGGCAAGACCGTTGGTACTGGTATGATCACCAGAGTCTACGAGAACTAGACTGCCGTGTGGCGTGCTATAAATATTACATTTTTCTTGATTTCTCTGATTTCTTGTGTATATCTTAACTGAAAAAAAAATCAAGTTTCAACTAAATGCTGGAAAATTTCCACAAATATCTGAAAATTGCATAATATTTTCGAGTTCGCGAAAATAATTGAATTTGGCAAAGATAAGAGCTTATCAAGGGCAAATGCGCTGTTTATCGAGTGCAATTCCACTGCTTTACCCTCCAGGGACAAACAACTTTGCTTAATGAGTAGTTCTGGCGAGACTCAGCCGTTGTTGTCGCTCTACGGAGCTCGCAGCCGGAAGACATGGAGGAAAAACACTCCTAGATTGCTAATAGCCTTAGGGCTCATGGGAGCGGTGTTTTTGGTGGCTTATGGACTGCCCATCAGAAAAGAGCCAAGCCCATTGAAGCCGCCAGCACATATTCCGTTTCTGGGCGGTCCCACGTGGAATCCGGCGGCGAACGAGACGGTGGTCGCTGAGAACGGCGCGGTCGCCTCTGACGTTGATTTCTGCTCCGAGCTGGGGGTTTCGATCCTCAAAAAGGGCGGATTCGCAGCAGACGCCGCAGTGACCACCTGTTTGTGCATTGGAGCGACCAACGCGATGTACTCGTCGGGAATTGGCGGCGGGACGTTTATTACATCGCTGCTCGCCGGCAAAGACGATGCTCTTTCGATCGACGCCCGGGAGATGGCCCCTGGCCTGGCTACAAAAGACATGTTCTCGGGCCACGAAGAGGACTCCAAAGTGGGTGGATTAGCTGTGGCCATTCCCGGCGAACTGAAAGGTCTTTACCGGCTGTACGAGACCCACGGATCAGGCAACTTGACGTGGTCGGAGCTGATTATGCCGGTTGTCGAGCTCGTCCAGAACGGATGGCCGGTTGGAAAGCTGCTGGGATTGGCGTTCGAGACGGCCGAGGACTACTTGCGAGAAAACCGGGACGATTGGGGGTTTGCTTTTGGCGAAAACGGACAATTGTTGAAATTTGGGGACACGATCAAGCGGCCCAGACTGGCCGCTACTTTGGAAACGATAGCCCGCAACGGCAGCGATGCGGTGTTCTACGACCCTGAGGGTGATATCGCTCGATCGCTGAGCCGGGCGGCTCAGGCAAAGGGCGGGGTGCTGCGAAAGTCGGACTTTGCAGAGTACGAGGTGGTTGTTGAGAAGGCTTTGAAGATGGAAAATTTCACCGGGGACGATCTAGCGGTGTACACGTCGAACGGGGCGTCTTCCGGGCTGGCTCTGGTGGCCGGGCTGAAAGTGATGAATGAGTTTGACGACCTGAACGACGCCGACCCGCGGACTGAGGACTTCAGCCCGGTGGAGACGCAGCGGTTGCTGGAGACGATGAAGTGGATGGCCAGTGTTCGCAGTAATCTGGGCGACGTGGGCGTACACAACCGGAACAAAACGGCCATCCAGGAACACCGGGACCGGTACGCTGTGTTTGAAAGCACAAAGTGGTGTAAAGCCACGCGACAGAAGATAAACGATCAACACACGCTCGCGTCGTGGAAAGACTACCACCCGGCGTACCAGCCCAACGATCCACACGGCACGGCCCACATCAGCGTGCTGGACAAACACAACAACGCGGTGAGTATGACAACGACCGTGAACCTGTTGTTTGGGTCGCGGGTGCACGACGTTGAGACCGGAATCATACTGAACAACGAGATGGATGATTTTTCCGTTCCCGGCACACGCAATGCCTTTGGGCTGCAGCCGTCTGTTTACAATTATATTGAGCCGTTCAAGCGGCCATTGTCCTCGTGCTCCCCCGCGATCGTGGTTGATCCGAGCACTAAGAGCGTGGGGCTGGTGGTTGGAGCTGCTGGCGGGTCAAGGATCACCACGGCAGTTTTGGAGGCCATAATCCGGTCGTACCACTACAAAATGCCCGTCCTAGAGACCATCGCGTATCCGAGATTGCACCACCAGCTTATTCCCGAGATTGCTTATGTTGAGAAACCGGTTACGCAGGAGTTTTTGGCCGCTTTGCGTGAGCGGGGGCACCGAGTTGAACTGATAGACCACCTGACAGCAATGAACGCTATTAAAGTGGAAGGTGGGAAGATTTATGCGCAGAGTGACTACTGGAGAAAGCTGGGGAGGGCTGCAGGATACTAAGCCAGGCGGAAGCGGAGGGAGCGGGGAAGTAACCAGAGATGCCGATAGTCGGACTCCATCACTTTTAGATACATACGTGGATGTAAAACAGTGCAAGCGCTTCCCGGCCGATCTAGCCTCGGCGGCGAGCACTCCGAACAAGAAAAAGCATTCAAAATCACGCATAAAAAGTTATTCCGAGAAAGAGATCCCGCCGCTGCCGGCGCATGGCGAAGTTGTTCAGGTCCGAAGCGGAGAAAGTTTTTCCAGTCCTCCGACTAAATCCAGCCAATCGAGGGAGAAGAGGATTGGCCGAGATGCATGAAATGCACAAAAAGAAACGGGTCCCCCCAGGGGACGCGTGCAGTGCGTCTCGGAACAACTATTGAAGATCACCCCAAAAAAAGTGGGAAGCGACTGGGGTTTGTAATCCCCCTTTGGGGATGGAGCGGGGAGGGGCGGGGCGAACGGCAACGACAATAACAAAGTGGATACCTGACCACGGATTATCTGTGTGAGGTGTTATGAAGCACGGGGTGAGAAACGGAAAAACAGGGTGCCAACAAAATTGCGGGCTGTACCTCGGTGCGAGAAGAGGACGGCAAGGATTTGGGACAAAACACGTTCAGCGGAAGTCACACCGAGGAACACTGCCAAAGTGAATGGAAGGGCGTGACGTGTTGACTTCTGTCCACAAGTAACGCAACCCCAGATTACGCGGAGATTGCAAAGTGGGGTCACTAAGTCATCGCACGTTCCGACGTGCGAGCTTAGCCGTTGCGGTCCGTACAAAAAGTGAGTCCACCCTCGCGGGCCCGCAAGGGCCCGCGAGGTCTGCATGGGCTTGGGTGAGCGCGGAAATTTTTGCGGACAATAGCGAGGACAATAGCGGGAAAACTTTTTCCGGAACGCTCTGCCAGATTCAGCATCTCGTGTCCCTAGCGGGCATATAATCTGCAAGGTGGTTTTTCCGACTAACTGGCCTTTTCAGCTAGCAAAAATCCATGTTCTGCAGACCAAAAAATATAAATAGAGACCCATTTCCTCTGTGAAGATGGTTCAGTACAGTTTGTCTGCTCACTGTAAAGTATTGCTTTAGTCATCAACAAACGAAAGAATATACATAAAAATGTCTAATTCAGACCGTCAATCTAAGGAGTCTGAAATAGCCTCAGACACCCCTCCTCCGGAGAACGTCTACGAGGACCAACTCCACAACAAGAACGTGGACCAGGCTCTCCCAGAAGAGGATGACGAGCCTATCTTAGCACCAAACGCAGGAAGTAGATTCCAGTACGCTGGACCTGCTCTTCTGTGTGCTTTGGTCGCTTTCGGTGGTTTCGTTTTCGGCTGGGATACCGGTACCATTTCCGGTTTCGTTAATATGCCGGACTTCAAAGACAGATTCGGACAAACCTCCGGCTCTGGCCACAAATACCTGTCTAACGTTAGAACGGGTTTGATGATTTCCATCTTCAACATTGGTTGTGCCATTGGTGGCCCAACTTTGGGAAGACTGGGTGACATCTACGGAAGAAAGATCGGTTTGATGGCCACCATGGTTGTCTACATTGTCGGTATCGTGATTCAAATTGCCTCTGTCAGCTCCTGGGTTCAATTTTTCATCGGAAGAATTATCTCCGGTCTTGCTGTCGGTTCCGTTTCCGTTCTCTCGCCTATGTTTATTTCCGAAACCTCTCCTAAGGAGATCAGAGGTACTCTGGTTTCCTGCTACCAGCTTATGATCACTGCTGGTATCTTCCTTGGTTACTGTACCACCTACGGTACCTACCACGCTTATGACGACTCCAGACAGTGGAGAATCCCAATGGGTCTGTGTTTCGCATGGGCTCTTTTGATGATCTTTGGTATGACCTTCACTCCAGAGTCCCCAAGATACCTGGTGGAGCACGAGAAAATCGAAGAGGCCAAACACAGCATCGCCACCGTCAACAAGTGTGACCCAGAGTGCAAGTTTGTGCAAAACGAGGTTGCTTTGATCTTCAACTCCATTGAGACCGAAAAGCTCGCTGGTAACGCCTCGTGGGGTGAATTGTTCACCGGTAAGCCTAAGATTTTCTACAGACTGTTTGTCGGTATCGTTTTGCAATCTCTGCAACAGCTGTCTGGTGACAACTACTTCTTCTACTACGGTACCACCATTTTCAAGTCTGTCGGTTTGACCGACTCGTTCGAGACCTCGATTGTCCTTGGTGTCGTGAACTTTGCTTCCACTTTCCTGGCTCTGTGGGTTGTCGACCGTTTCGGAAGACGTATGACTTTGATGGGTGGTGCCTGCGGTATGGGATTCTCCCTTCTTGTGTTTGCCTGTATCGGTGTCAAGAAGCTTTACAAGGGTCCGTTCGGTGTCGACCCAGACCAGAGTGTCGGTGATGCCATGATTTTCCTGTCCACCTTCTACATCTTCTTCTTCGCCACCACCTGGGGCCCATGTGTTTTCGTGGTTGTTTCCGAAACTTACCCATTGAGAATCAGACAGAAGGGTATGGCTATCGCCACCTCTGCTAACTGGATTTGGGGATTCCTGATTGCTTTCTTCACTCCTTTCATTACCGGTGCTATCCACTTCGCTTACGGATTTGTTTTCTTTGGATGTGTTCTGTTCTCCTTCTTCTTCGTTTTCGCTTTCGTGCCGGAGACCAAGGGTCTGACTCTGGAAGAGGTTGACGAGCTGTACGTCAACTACACTCCGGGTCTGGCGTTCATGAACTCGTTCCACCGCGAAAAGAAGGAACTGGTTTGATTTTGAGTTTGGCATCTCCTGGCATGATCATGGACTTTTTACGAAAAAACTCATAATAAATTATAATGATATCAACGATAAGTAAAGCGAGTACGCGATTAATGGGCCGATTCCCGGTATACACCGGGCATTGCTTGTCTCAGAAAGGCAACCTCGACTGGTTGGTTTCCGGCTGGCCCCGTTTGCGGTGTTTGGTCTGTCTCGCGGGGCCGGCCGAGCTGGTCTTGCCCGGCTTTGGATTTTTCGACCGGTTGTTCAGAAGCGTCTCTCCGTAGCTGGGAGACGCTCTGGCTTCCGGGTTGAGTCTCTGGTTAAGCGAGAGAGCGTAATGATAGTCCTCATGCTCAGCTTTCTCGGACGTCGTCATCGTGTTGTGGCACTCGGGACAAGTGTACTTACCCCCCTCCTCCTCCGGTGGCTCCGAATCCGCATGGACCCGCTTCTTTCCAACGAAATCGTCGATTCTCGAAAACGACTCCAGCTGCTGAAAACCGGTCAGCGACAGTCCACAGTGGACAAACGGGTACAAAGGGCCAGACTTGTCCGCGTCCCACGACTCCTCGACGTCAGTCACCAGTTTTGCGCTCAGAACAGTGCATATTTTCTTGAAGTCGTCCAGGTCTCGGATCACCGTGATCGAACACTGTTTGGAGTGAGACCCGTTAAAATTTCGAAAGTTCATGCTCAATGTGGTGGGCCGCCGGATCTGCGAGTTCTCCTCGTCCAGCTCTCCCAGCCTCAGCAGCAGGTCCGCTATGAACACCTTGAACCACGGGAGCAGATCGTGTCTCGAACTGACCGACTTTCCGCGGAAGTTCTTCGACGACGCCATCGACTTCACGTCCGTACGCTGTACAACAGCCTCCCTAACCTCCCCCCGAACCAGTTTGTACAATTTGTCCGCCAGCTGCGGGTCGTTCAGCTTGCGAGCAAGACTCGTCTGCGTGAAGTTGTCGCGGACATACTCGATGTCTCGCTCCACTCCCGAAAGCTCAAGAACCTCCAGGACGGACTTTCCCGCCTTGCCGCCCATCGACCAGAAGTCACCGACGTGGAAGTTGTGCAGAAAGTTGTTGATCGCTCCGTTCATGACAATGGTCTGCTGGTTGGGCTTGATGAATCCACTCGCCAGCTTGGCCACAGTTTTCACTCTCCCCACTCCACACGAGGTGGTGTAGCCGAGCTCCTTCTGCAGGAGCTGGCGCAGCTCGAGGCCGAGCTGCGCGCCGAGCAAAATCGCGATATCGTCCCAATCGTTGATCTCGATCTCCTCTCCGTCCTGCCTCGGGATCACCACGCCGACCGTCTCCAGACACTCGCGGGGCACGCTTCCCGGGACAGGGGGCAGCATCGATTTCCCAGCCGCGTTTTGGTCGTCTAGCTGCGGGAAAAGCTCCACCATTTTCCGGTAGATCAGCCTGCCGAAGTCGAGGAAACACTCGTCGACACTGGCCTTCTCCGTAGCGTCGCAGAACCGCTTAAACAATCGCATCATCTTGCGGCTTTCCCGTCGATAAGGGTCCAGCGAAACCTTGTGGGTCTCAGAAGACGGGAGATAGTCCACGTACCGCCAGGACTCCTCGCCCTTCTTGAAAACGGCCGTGTGCGCCGCGATCAGATCCGGGCACTTGAGTTTGGCCGACTGAAGAGTGTCCATTCTGCTGATCCCATACTCGCGGGCCGCGTACGAAATCGCGATCAGCGAGTTCCACTGGAGGCAAACGACAGGGTCTTCGGACGAGAGGTTGAGACGGAGTTGCTCGTACTGGGCGAAATAGGCGTTGATGTCGATATGGCAGATCACAGAGAGCGGCGTCAGGTGTGACTTGGGGACGCTGTTGAGGTCTCGGAAATTCTGGTAGCTGAACGCCGACTCCGGATTGGGTTTCACTGTGGCCGGCATTGGCTCGCTCGTCTGGCTGGCTTCTAGCATCTTGCCATCATGTCGTGGCGGCAGGGTAAAAGAGGCGAATCCCCGCCAAAAAGAGTAGGCGATGTATTTTTTTTTCAGAGTGCGAAAATTTTTTGTATAAAAGGAATTGGATTTCCCCAGGCTGAAAATTTTATCTCCACTAACTTTTCTGTCTCTTCCCTCCGTCGCCCAACAGCGCTCGTTGGAGTCTCGTTTTGAGTCCAAAACGAGCGTCAACAACAGGTATGTCTCGCTGAAACCATGCAGCACACAGGACAGACGGATAACGTTTGTATGATGACAAGTTGTCGCCCCAAACGGATCGTCCATGACAGAATCGCATTCATAAGCCAAACACACTGAAAATTCTGATCACAAACTTGTCCATTTGCTCCTGTTTCTGCTCCGCTCCCAATAGCGCTTGCAAACTAACATATCGCTTCTAGCTCTCTGTATTTTACCTAGTAAACACTGTTCGTGGGGCACGGACCGCGGACCGCGAGCAACGTCGATTCTTATGATGTTTGTGTCGGACGCAAGTCCCTCACTCCATGCTAATCATGAAGCAGAGACTCGATCTCTGCGATGATTACACCTAATTTGCTGAAGTTTCGTTCCTGTGAGTCGGTTGTGCACCTGCCACGAAAATCACCCCGTCGGAATTTTTTCGTGGGATTTTCGCGACGAGATTGCAACGTGTATGTTTTTTTCGTAGACAAAAGTCCCTTTTCCCTCTTCTTGCCTTGTTTTCTTCCTCTTCTGCCGCAGTAGTTGCGTTGTCGTCCTCGCGTACTCCCTCATGGACCCCCCCGAAGCAGAGCCCGCAGTGCAATTGTCGCTGTTCGAGCTCCTTTTGCCGCTGCCGTACCGGGTTGTTCTGCTGTTCAACCTCGGAATCTGGCTCTGGTACGCCAACCTCAAAACATGCTACCGCTGCAAAATCGACACGCTGTTGGTGCTCAAACTGACAGGCCCGGACCTCAATAACTACAAACTCGTGGCGTCCGCGCTGAGTGTTGTTCGCAAAGTAACGGCCGTCAACGCGGCCAATTACGCTCTCTACGTCGTGCTCGTGTGCAACGGCTACTACGCCCGGTTCCTCGAGTACCTGCCGTTGGCAGGAGTTGCTCAGACGTTTGCCATTCTGCTGATGCCGTTTTTCCACGGCGGCTCGTCGGCCAAAATGTCGCCTGAAATGAACCGCTTCGTCTCCACTGTGAAGAGAATATCCCTTGGAAACATAGACACTAACCTCAGAAACAACGACATCCTCTTGGCCGACACCTTCACCTCCTACACTAAAGTCCTGGTCGACTTCTTTGTCTACATCACAGCCCTGCTGCTCAATTACCAGACCCTCCCGTCTCCCGCCAACCTGGCAGCCGAAATCTCCAAAGACCACCTAAAAGTCTACAATCTGGACATTGTGCTGTCAATGTACCCTTCTCTCATCAGACTCAAACAATGTTTGTTTGAGTACGAGCAGAGCAGAAGGAGAAACAGACAACATCTGCTCAACGCGATCAAGTACTCAACGTCCTTCCTTCCCCTGATAGCCAACATTCTCATCAGGTCGGGGCTCCTCAAGTCACTTGCGTTCTGGTACCTGGCTGTGTTAATCAATTCCTCCTACACGTTCTTCTGGGACATCAAGTACGACTGGAATTTCGGAATGTTCAACGACTTTCTGAAGTCCAACAGAAAGGCCTCGATTCTGAGAAACCAGCTCGTCTACAACAAGTCGTTCTACTACCTGGCCATCTTCGTGGACTTCCAGCTCAGGTTCATCTGGTTCTATCGGATGCTGTATCCGGATCCTATAGCGTGGTCTAATACCGGTATCTTTGCGTTTGTTGCCAGCTCTTTGTACGCCAACGAAGCTGGAAATCTCACCTTGGAAATTCTGGAAATATT
Organism: Ogataea saltuana; assembly: GCA_030674545.1. Lineage (NCBI taxonomy): Eukaryota > Fungi > Ascomycota > Pichiomycetes > Pichiales > Pichiaceae > Ogataea > Ogataea saltuana. The sequence continues at coordinate 329,028 of JAKTYV010000006.1, forward strand.
TAGAAGATGGGTCTGGATGTTCCTCAAAATTGAAACAGAGTATGTCAAGACCGTCTCGGAAACTAGCAAAGCTTCCTCCACCATAGAACTACAAAACGTGATTTAGAATCTGCATGCTCGACAAACATTATCGGCTTTATAGATGTTCATACATTAGATCGGACTGTTATAATGAAAACCTTTAGTCCTTCTTCTTCTTCTTGAGCGAACTCTGTTTCTCCTTCATAGTCCTCACTTTTCTCTCCGTCTTTGACAGATATCTGAACTTCTTCTTCTTGACAGGAGCTTTCTTAGGCTTCTTCGCGTCGACTCCAACCAGTCTGGCATACTCTTTGGCCCTTTGTATCGACTTGTCCAGCACATCTTTGGAGCTGCCCAAATCGACGTGGTTCAGCTCGGCAAGCTTGGTAATCTCAATTGCGTTAGGATTCTCCATGGCTTCGATCACCACCTCAGAGGTTCCCGTCACAGGGGCATCCATGTCGTCAACTTGATAAACTTGCTTCAAGATACCCTTCTTGTCAGCTTCCATGGTTTCCTGTGACGAGTCTGAAAACCCCTTCCAACTGTCATCTGTCTCCGCTGTCTCTTCTTTCTCCGAATCAGCCTCTTCCTCTTGCTCAGATTCGTCTTCGCTCTGTATGCCGTTGAGTTTGCGCGACTCGTTCAGCTCCCGTAGCCGCTGCTGAACCTGTTCTTTTCTCTCGTCTCTAATCTTCTTGCGCTCCTCTAGTTTTGCCAGACGATCCTGTTCCTCGTTGAACTCTTTGGCCTTTTTCTTTCTCAGCAGCTTACGCTTGTGAAACCCCGTCAAATACTCAACTCTCTTGCTCTTGTCGAATGTGATCTCATTAACCCGGTTCTTCTTTGATTTTTTCTCCGCGTACCGTTTTCCCCCGGTAAGGATCTCTCTGTTGGGCTTTGGCATGCTGTTTTAGCTCGATTATGCGACCCTGGGTAACTGATATACAACACTCCGAATCTTTTTTACCTTGAAGATTAAATTTTCCCTCTGAAAAAAAAATAAAAAATAATCTCAATTATTTTTCATGGCTGTGCCAATTGGGTTTTCGATCCCACTATAGTCATTCCAATAATAATACCTTTCTATTAAAATGCCTTGACGCTACGTGCGCCTGAATGCGATATAAAAACAACAAAATGAGTGAGTTTTGACAACAATGTACAAGAAGACAAAGTTGTTAATGTGAGAAAAGACAAGTGGAGCACGAAGTAGACCATCGAAGGCTTTCTATCTTGCCCATAAATCTGCTTAATTGCTCAATAAATTCGTTGGAGATTCTGGCTAAGAACTCTCAATTGCTAGATTTCTCAGCTGTTAGCCTGCTCCTCCTCAGATTTCATCTCCTCCAGAATTTTCCGAATCCCTATATGCTTCTGGTCGGCGATCAAGCTCACCAGGCTCAAGGCCACATCTTTCAGCTCTTGGTAGTTGCTGAGCTTACGAATGTGAGACCGTATAATCGACTCTGAGGAGTCCACCGAGGAATGTTCATTTGATTCCAGCTCGCTGATCAACAGGTTACACTCCTCTTGTAACTTCTCCAAGTTCTCACGATGAATCACAATTTCACCACTGGGGACGAGGGAGTTTTTTTGATCTGCCAAGCCATCCATTGAAGTAATTCTGCGTATCTTTCGATGTAATCGGTATTGTCGTCAAAAAGAAGGAGTAACAATATAGCGCAACATAGTTTTTTTCAAGTATCTTAATTCGATCTGAGCCCCCACCAAATGATATAAGTCTAACGTAAGCAGAATGACGTAATCGGGGAGATTTCCGGTGATGACGTCAATATCCGAAAACTGAAAAACTGGTGAATTAATTAGTTCTTCGTTATATAATGCTTAGCTAATCTTGAAACTTGTAACTGCCACTGTCCATTGTGATAGATCCTCCGCGGTAGGCTCCACGTTTGAGCTTGTTCTTGCCCTTCGTGAAATCCTTTCCGCGAACACGACCCAACTTATCGTTGGCCATTTCTCCCCAAGTACCGGCTGCACCTTTGTATGTGTTGTCCATCAACATCTGGTCTTCAAAGCTGATCTTTTCACGTTCAACACGAGAAAAATGTTTCCTTTGACCCGGAGTCAATTCTTCAACAACAGCGGGAATAGGCGTGGACTCTTTGGAGTTGACGTTGGACGCCGTCCGCGATGAGTCGTCGACTGGCTCGCTGGGTTTGGTTTTCGTTCTTTTGGAAGGTTTGTCTTCGTCTGTGATTTTTCTTTTGGATGATTTTGTAGTTTCCTCTGACTCTGAGTCGGAGGAGTCGCTATCAGAGGAGTCAGAGCTGTCAGAGGAGTCGCTGTCAGAGGAGTCGCTGTCAGAGGAGTCAGAGCTATCCGAGCTGTCAGAATCGCTGCTGTCGGAATCACTGCTGTCGGAATCACTGCTGTCGGAATCACTGCTGTCGGAATCACTGCTGTCGGAATCACTGCTGTCGGAATCACTGCTGTCGGAATCACTGCTGTCGCTGTCCTTACCCTTGGATTCCTTTGACTCTGGCGTTGGGGCACTAGCAAGTTCAGCCTCGGGATCCGAATCAGACGACTCAGAACCGTCCGAGTCAGAATCAGAGCTCGATTCAGAACTCGATTCAGAACTCGATTCAGAACTGCTTTCCGTTTTCTCATTATTTCCCTCTTTTTCCTCTTTTTCCTCCTCTTTCTCTTCCTCGGAATCGCTCGAGTCAGAGTCGCTTGAGTCAGAATCACTCGATGAACTGTCACTCGAATCACTGTCACTCGAGTCGCTGTCACTTGACTCCAAGTTAGCCAAAATGTCTTCCAAGTTTTTCGCCACCGAAGTAGGGATTTCCAATTTCTCAGTTTTGATCACCTTCTCCAATGCCTTCTCTGCCTTCTCGTAACCATTTCTCTTTAAGTAGTCTTGAACGAAAGAGATAACAACCTCTTTTGAAGCAGCCATTTTTGGTAATCGATCTCTTTATTAGTAGGCTTGATCTTTTGTACACTGAGTTGTATGGTCCTGATTCCTCTTGCCATCGATTAACAGAAGGCCCTTTTTTAAGCAGGGAAATCGAAAAATAAAAAATTTTCAGATAAAAGAGCTTTACTGGTTAGCACACGACCCGATAACACTCTGTGAACAGTGGCCAAAGCGGTTTTAGGGAATATAGGGAAGCCATAGCATACGGGGAATTGCCCCAGAAGACTCGAAGATGTTTGAGTTGGAAGCTCTGACAAAAAAATGTAGCATTCATCGGATTGAAAACTCCAAACGCTCAAGTAAATTAATTATATAAAAGAACGTAGAAACATAAACAGTTTCAAACGAATGAAAGAGAGCAAAAATTCACACAGCGAAAATACTCCCCTCTATTTCCTTTTCATTCGATTGCCACTCTGTCTTCCACTCCTCGAATGTCAGGCAATTATTGCCGGATCCATCAGGCGACTCTCCTCCCCCTAATCCCAGCTTCGCAAAAATCCCACAACAAAACGAGTGTCGCGAACAGCCCCTAACACCCGTGCACCGGACTTGCGGTTTTTGCAGTTACACGCCTGCCAGGATAATGTTTCGTTCGCCACCTCGAAAAATAAGGGCCATATAGACAACTACGGTGTAAAGGGATCTCCTGTGCTGGTCAGAAGAAACGCAGAAACAACCGACGAACATGGCAGCCGAGAGAAAAATCATAATCATCACGTCTGACGGGGAGAAGTTCCCGGTCGAACGAAAGGTTGCCGAGAAATCAATCTTGATCAAGAACATGCTGAAGAACTTGCTACCTATAGAGGGCGAAGAGGACGACGAGGACGAGGACGACGATGACGAGCCAATTGAAGTCCCAACGCAAAACGTGAGATCGGTGGTGATGAAGAACATACTCGAATGGTGTGAGCATTACAAAGATTACAATTTCCCAGACGACGAGCAGGACGACGACTCCAAGAAGTCTGCTCCAATCGACGCGTGGGACAAGAACTTCCTCAACGTGGACCAAGAAATGCTGTACGAGATTATTTTGGCTGCCAACTATCTGAACATCAAGCCTCTTTTGAACTCAGGCTGCAAGGTGGTGGCAGAGATGATCCGCGGAAAGTCACCAGAGGAGATAAGAAAGACTTTCAACATTGTCAACGACTTCACGCCTGAAGAGGAGGCTGCCATCAGAAGAGAGAACGAATGGGCTGAAGACCGCTGAAGACCGCTGAAGACTGTTGAAGACAGCCGTTCACGCCACCCCTTGTTCCCGGAGTTCTCTCTCTTTTCTGTTTCTCTCCCTGCTATATGAAGGATATAGTCTGTAATCTAATGCTTTTGCCGGATGTCACGAGCCCGTTTATACCATGTAGACCCTTCTTTGATTTCTCAGCTTGGCTGCTGGGCTAATATTTCCGGCCCGGGTATTGTCGAATTGTCGAATTGCCGAGCGCAAGAGCGCAAAAAAATGAAGCCCTTTAAAAAATTATAGCAAGAATATTCTTTGTCTCCAATCTCTCTCTTTCTTGTTTGCACGGATCACCAATTGGTATTTTGCTGTGAGGGATTCTACAACAATCTCGCCTCGAACACCCGGATTGCGGCTAGATAAAGAAATTGCAAGCTTCGCAGCCTGTGTCTTGACGAGACATCCGCAATTGCCTGTTCCATCGTCCCCGTACCTCCGCCCGCCACCGCCATCCCCCAATTGCTAGATGACCCTCAATGCCCGAGTCCACTGATTCGTCCCGCGGGTTGTCCCGAAGCTCCAGCTTCATTCGCAGACGTCTGCTCAAATCGAAGAAGTCATCATCGTCAGTATCAAGCAAGAACACTAGCAGTGGGAGCATAGCGAGTGCGAGCGCGACTCCGACGAGCAAGTCAAAGTCAACCCTCAGGCTCAATCAGAGCTCCTCGGATAGAAACCTGCACACTGTTCCGTCTGCGCTGAGCTCCAGGAGAAGCGTCGAAGCCGGCTCGTTTTACGACGCGGACAACTCAGTGCCGTCTTTGCCCCAGATAACCTCCATCTCACCTCAAGGGTCGCTTGGGAAACTCAGACACAAAGTGCACGAGGATCACTCCAAATTCAAGGGAAAAATCCACATTGGCAGGAAGAACGAAACCCCGCACGGAGACCCCGAAGTCGACGCTGACAGGGACGACGTCGACCTGGACTCCACCCGCAGTTACCCCAATCTCAGACCATCCCGAAGCTCCGACGGCCCGGACAGCATAGACAACACCTCAAGCGCGGAAGAAACCTCCAAGTCTGAAGCAGGTGCACCCGATCCTGCCGACAAGAGTCACAGCTTGCTGGCCGGTACCGGGTTCATATCCAGTATCATGAACTCGTTCAATCTGAGATCGCAGAACAATCTGCACGACTTGGCAGACGAACCTTCCCACAGTACCGAGACCATCCACTCGAACGACGACAATGCCACGGAAAGGGGCCAGTCTCCAGTCGACGGAATCTCGTTCAACCCTATCAAGAATTCTCTCATCAACACTCTTGGCCACGGCCACTTGACTTTAGACCATTTCCCCAAGCCTCAACCCCATGATGACATTCTTGCAGACATGAATGCCCCTGTCCATGGCGGTGACGACGCATCTAACAAAAGCTCGGCGAACAGTCTTCTGGCTACGCCAATCACGATTGTTGAACCAATGAGTGAGAGCACAGCTACCCACGTGACCTCTTCGCTGAACACGAACACCCCTAGTGAAGGTGTAGAAGAAGGATATGGACAGGCTGCTATTGTGCGAAGGGCCATGTCACCGCTTTCAAGAAGAGCCATGTCACCCGGCTCTCTTTCCAAAGTCTCGAGTCACACCAATCTATATAGCTCGACCCCCAACAGCTTATCGGGCGAAGAGGATAATGTTGGAAGCGGGGGTCCTCTCAACGGGTCCTCGGGGAACAGAAAGAAGCTGAAACTATCATTGAAAGAAAAAAGAATTTCCATCGGCGATAATGGAGCACTCAGCAGATTCACCACCCACACCAATGATGTTCCCGTTGAATCGGATTTGAACAAATCACGGAAAAGAAAGGAGAAGCTGACTGAAAAACTGGGAGTCAAAATCCCCAGCGACAAGAGACAAGAGTCGTTCCACCAGATGTTCCCGGAAGTCCCAGTAAGCGAGATTTTCATTGAAGACTACACCTGTGCTTACCGAAAAGATGTCTTGATTCACGGAAGACTCTACGTCAGTGAAAATCACGTTTGTTTCCACTCGAACTTGATTGGATTGATCACCCATTTGTGCATCAGCTTGAACAAAATTTTGACAATCAAGAAAAAGAAGACAGTCGGTATCCCTAACGCTTTGGAGTTCAGTACGTTGCACGACAAGTACACCTTTGCATCGTTCATTTCGAGAGAGTCGACTTATGCACTAATTTTCAAGATATGGTCTTCAATTCTATCGGGTTCGAATTTAAATACTGTTGATCTGGACTTAGAGACAACAGATGCCGACTCGGACGACCCCCAATCAGAAGAGTCAGAAGAGTCGCAAGATGAAGGCGGCGATGCCGATGCTAAAAGTCACAAAATGGCGAGGACAGGTGCTTCTACCGAGTCAACGAACAACGTACCACGCAGAAACAGCCGATCAGGAAAGGAAGGTCCTCTTGTGGAAGAGTCTGACAGCGACTCTCTGATTTCAGACAAGGAAAATATGATCAACGACGAGGAGGAAGAAGGGGCTACGACCGGGGAAGAACGGACATTCAACGGCATAGCGTACTCTGGCCCCGCTACGCATCCAGCGTCCAGCAATGATTATGAAGCAGAATCCGCAGATGTTGAGATTACTGACGAGATTGTCAATGCCCCATTAGGAGTCGTCTATGCCTTGTTATTCGGCGATGACGTTTCCTTTCTCAAAAATCTCCTTAAAGTCCAAAGGAACATCGAGATTTCGGAGATCCCCAAGTTTGACAGTGGAACCAAAAAGAGGACTTACAATTATACCAAACCTTTGAATTCGAGTGTGGGTCCGAAACAGACAAGATGCAATGTGACTGAGAACATTGACCGGTCTGACTTCACAAATAACTGTCTGGTGATTCAGACGACCGAGACTCCCGATGTTCCTTCTGGAAATGTTTTCAGAGTGAGGACCAAAATTTATTTGAGCTGGGCTGACAATAACGGAACCAGAATCTTCATTGTGACGTCGGTTGTTTGGTCAGGTAAGTCGTGGATCAAGGGACCGGTGGAAAAAGGTACCATTTCCGGGCAGAAAGATTCTTTGGGAATTTTGGTTCAAGAGGTCAAGAAAAAAATCCAGAGCGGAAACTCCATGGGAAGGAAGAAATCGAAGTCATCAAAAAAGAAGAGGAAGAAGTCACCCAAAGAACACGAGGAGGATGAAGACGAGGAAAACAAAACGCAGCCCGCTGAGGTTCAACCACAAAAACCCAAGTCTGCTTTAGAGAGCTTGAAAGATCAAATGGACTTGAAGAGTGTCTTGCTTTTTTTCCTTCTGACTGTTGTTATGTGGGACAGGTTCAGTTCCAGATCCAGCGAGACACAGGCTCCCACCAGCGTGAACTACTCGAGAACTTCCTTCCGTATGGACGATCCGGTCGCCAGCGAGATCGAGCTTTGGGACTGGATTGATCTAAGACAACACGAGGACAGACCGGTCATCAAGGAGGGCGCCCGGACGAGCAGCGACAGGAGCGAGTTTCTCGATCAAAGGGAAAAAGCGTTGAACAACCAAGAAATGAACGAAATAATCGAGGCACTACAAACCCGGTTAGACGGACTGAAAAAGGCGGCTGGCTCGGAATGATTTGAATTTGATTCGTCCGTATTGACACTACCAACATCGAGACGGTTTTCCCGTTACTGAACAATGCCTAACTGTTAAACTGCTTAGAGGACTGAGTAACTTAGTATACACCTCGCACCTAGAAAATCCGGGCTGTCAACTTTTTTTCTGCGTAAAAAATACAAATTCAATTAGCACTAAAAGATTAGTAACGATTGTCTTTTGCCACCAGACATTTCATCGCCTTTGACTTCTCTTGTACGTGAGCCCGCAGACATGTCTGACATACAGGCGATGAAAAGCGCTGGAGTTGAGGTTGTCAACGGAAATGATGATGACATGCTAATATCGCAGGACTCGTATTCTTCATCTGATAATGAATCAGATTACGAGTTTACCAAACAAGCAAGTCGGGCCAAAAGGGTTAAACGGAAGATCACCAAGAAGACCAAGGAGTCAATTGGGCAGATCAAGAAGAACATTGATGACACCGAATTTGGTGACGAAGAGTTAACAACAGTTTCCCTGAATAGGCCCCCTGACTTTGTGCCTGATTCTGTTTCTGCGGTGTTTGGTTCTTCGGACTTTTCGTATCTGAAGTTGAAGCCAGATCACGCGGCAAGGCCAATTTGGATCAGTCCTTTAGACGGAAAGGTTTTTCTAGAGAGTTTCTCGCCCTTGTCGGAGCAAGCTCAGGATTTCTTGGTCACCATAGCCGAGCCAGTGAGCAGACCGAATTTTATCCATGAGTATAGAATCACAACGCACTCCTTGTATGCGGCTGTCTCTGTGGGACTGGAAACGGATGACATCATTTCTGTTCTCAGTCGACTCTCGAAAGTCCCAGTTGCTCCCTCGGTGATCAACTTCATCAAGCAGGCCACGGTTTCGTACGGTAAGGTTAAGCTGGTCTTGAAACACAACCGTTATTTCGTCGAGAGCCCACAGGCAGACATATTGCAGATGCTTCTAAAGGACGAGGTGATCGGAAAGCTAAGGATCCAGAGCAGCGAGACTACAGTGACGACAAGTGACGGTCTAGTCTTGACAAAATCCGCCTCCAGGGGTGACTTGGTGATTCCTGGTACATCGGGAAACAAGAGCAATGCTCAAGACAGAAAGGACAGCAAAAAGACCGTTAAACTCAACGATGGCGCAGATTCAGACAACGACAACGGAGAAGACTTGGAGGACATTTTTGCAAACGTTATTGGCGAAGGTGGAGATGAAGACGAGGACGATTTAGATACCGTCCATTCGTTTGAGATTGCTCACGGCTCGGTTGAAATCGTGAAGAAGAGATGTCAAGAGATCGATTATCCCATGTTGGAAGAGTACGACTTCAGAAACGATTCCAGAAACCCTGATTTGGAGATTGATCTGAAACCTTCCACCCAGATCAGACCGTATCAGGAGAAGTCTTTGAGCAAGATGTTTGGTAACGGACGTGCCAGATCAGGAATCATTGTTTTGCCCTGCGGTGCTGGTAAGACTTTGGTCGGTATTACTGCAGCCTGTACCATCAGAAAGTCTGTGATTGTTTTGTGCACGTCGTCTGTCTCGGTCATGCAATGGAGACAGCAGTTTTTACAATGGTGCACCATTCAGCCGGAAAATGTCGCAGTTTTCACGTCAGAAAATAAAGAAATGTTTACAGGGCCTGCCGGATTGGTTGTTTCCACTTACTCGATGGTGGCCAACACCAGAAACAGGTCGCACGATTCTCAAAAAGTGATGGATTTCCTCACGTCCAGAGAATGGGGTTTTATCATTCTTGACGAGGTCCACGTGGTCCCGGCAGCAATGTTTAGAAGAGTGGTGACAACGATCGCAGCGCACGCAAAGTTGGGGCTTACTGCGACCCTTGTCAGAGAAGATGAGAAGATTTCTGACTTGAATTTCTTGATTGGCCCAAAGTTGTACGAAGCAAACTGGATGGAGCTTTCCCAGAAGGGCCATATTGCTAACGTTCAGTGTGCCGAGGTTTGGTGTCCGATGACCTCAGAGTTTTACGAGGAGTATCTCAGAGAAAGTGCCCGTAAGAGAATGTTGCTTTACATCATGAACCCGACAAAGTTCCAGGCGTGTCAATTTCTGATTCATTACCACGAGCAAAGAGGTGACAAGATCATTGTGTTTTCAGACAACGTTTACGCCTTACAAGAATACGCCTTGAAATTGGGAAAGCCGTTCATTTACGGTTCGACCCCACAACAGGAACGAATGAACATTCTTCAGAATTTCCAGTACAACGACCAAGTCAATACGATTTTCCTCTCCAAGGTTGGTGACACCTCCATTGACCTGCCCGAGGCTACATGTTTGATCCAGATCTCGTCACATTATGGTTCCAGAAGACAGGAGGCTCAAAGATTGGGAAGAATATTGAGAGCCAAAAGAAGAAATGACGAAGGCTTCAATGCATTTTTCTACAGTTTGGTTTCCAAAGACACTCAGGAAATGTACTATTCCACCAAGAGACAAGCGTTCTTGGTTGATCAGGGTTACGCTTTCAAAATCATCACTCATTTACATGGAATGGAGAACCTCCCGAACCTGGCTTATTCTTCTGCTAAGGAAAGACGAGAGTTGTTACAAGAGGTACTGTTGAAGAATGAGGACGTCGCTGGAGTGGAGATAGGTGAGGACTCCGAAAATCTGATTGGCCACGGAGTTTCAAAGAGGTTGAAGAGTGGCGGGGCCTCGAGAGCTACAAAGAATCAGGGTTCGTTGGCTGGTCTTGCTGGTGGTGAGGATATGGCCTATGTGGAGTATTCCAAAAATAAGAACAAGGAACTGGCGCACCATCCGTTCTTCCAAAAGAACTACTACAAGAAGAAGGAGAGAAAGAAGGAGTGAAAAGAGTGGAAATAATGAACACGCTAATACAAAAAGAGGTTTTTGTACATGAGGTAAATAGTACTAACATCAGGGAATTTGTCATAGATCAAAAGGTAAACAGAAAGCAAGAAAAAGTAGGCGAATGAATTACAACGGAATCATACACAACACACAGAAGAAAAACACGCGTTCTAGACATACTTGGTCTTACTGAACTCCAAATGCTCCTGGTATTCATTGACGATCTTAGAGTTCATTGACTCGAGCTCAGCGGTGATGTCGTTTTTAAAATTCAACGTGTGGTTCATGCAGTCGCCAATACGATGGAAGAATGCAAAGTACTGGAACTTGAGCTCGCTCTTGTACTTATCCAGCTCAGTCTTAGCACGGAAGTGTCGGCTCTCAACTGTCTTCTTGTCAGCCAGCATCTTCTTCTGCAAGTTCCTGATGGCTGCCTGATCGGCTTCCACTTCTGCATCCTTTGTTGAGAGTTCGAACTCCAGTTGTTCTTTCGTATCTTTGTCGATAGCTTGGAAACTGGCGAGCTCAGATTCCAAGTCGTGGATATCGTGGACTTTGGACGCAACCAGCTGCTGCTGAGCATCAAGCTCCTCCTGTAATTTGATCAATGTGTCTTGATGTTTGCGGTAAACTTCGAGCAGGTCGTACTTGAGGACGGTCAGGTTGGTTCTGATGTTGAGCTCCTTCAGCTGCGGCACGATTTCGTCTGGTTTTCTTCCCAACTTGGAGTCGTCGTTGATCACCTCATCTGTGAAACCTGTTATCGTGATTTGAGGAAGCTCCTTGAATGTTATTGAGTGGAGCAGGTTGTACAGGAACGAGTTGTAAGAATCTATGAGCTTTTCCAAATTTTCATAGGCCTTTCTGAGAGCTTGGAATTTCTCGTTCACGGTTCTCTGGACTGCAGAGCTTTTTTCAACAACAGAATCAATGTCTTTCGTCAATTGGGCTCTCTCCTTGTGCATCATCTCAAGAGTCTGGACCGTTAGATTTCTTGACGACAGATCCGCAATAATCTGGTCTTTGGAAGCTTCTGTCTTCTTCAATTTTTCTTTGATCGAGGCGATGTCTTTCTCGATCTTGGTGATTGTTGACGGCCATTTTGATTTCTTCTGCATCTGCGAGTCAATGAAAGCTCTGTATCTGGACACATCAAGTTCCAGCAACTTGGATTTCTCAAAATTGGCTCGAACTTTCTCGCTCTTCACCGAAAGTTCCTGAACGCTGACGTTGAGTTCCTTGTTCTCTTCAGACAATAACGCCAGTCTCGAAGAAACATCGTTCATGAACACGTGATACTCCTTTTCCATTTCGCGGTAGTAAGTCTCAAAGTTGTCTCCTCCAGTGGACATGTAAGCCTTGTACGACTTCAACGCGTACTTGGTGAATAGTTTGTCAACGAGATCTTGTTCTTTGATAACCACAGAGTCATTAATCGAATCGTCGTACAGAACCGAATTGTTGTGGTGCTGCTGGCTCTGTGCTTCCTGGAAGTTGTCGAGTTCTAAGTTGTCCAGGTCAAAACTCTCGCTCACCAAGTTTCTCAGCCAGTACAGCATACCCAGAAAAATGTGCCAGTTAGACCCTCCAACTGCGCTGATTTGAGACTTGTTAATTGTATCCAAATACGGATATTCAAGAAATTTGAGCAGGGAATACACCTCCTGTTCAATGGTTCTGAAAAACTTGTAACCCGGGTCAATCTTCTTGTACAACCATTGGAAAATGAGAACAAAGTCCTTCTGAGTGGGGTTTTTCAAAGTCTTATTGGTCAACTGGTGCTTCATCTCGATATCGAACTTGTTCGTTGACAGAAAATTGTGTAGGTCCTGTTGCATTTTCAGTTGGAAGTTGCGGTCTCTCAATGGTCTAGGGTCTCTTGGCTGTGCCGAGCTCATATAGTTATTGGCGGAAGGAGTGTTCATCACCGAGTTATCAAAAAGTCTTCCGTTGGAAGATGGTGGCACCTGGGCTAAGGATTTGCGTCTGTTGATGCTTCCGGGTATCTGAGTTCCGGTTCTGGTGATCGATCGCTGAACCAAATCCTGGACTGAAGGTGTCGGCTGAGAAAGACCAAACGTTGACTGTCTCTTTTGAGCACTCGGCTGATTCAACAACCGTGGGGCTCCGATGTTGACATTCTTTGGGAGCAAACTCAGTCTCTTCCTCTTGGCTGCCGAGGAAGTCGGGATGTTGGTGTCGACTGTTGACAAAATATTGTTGTTTCCATTGTAGTAATGGTTTGAGACGTTGTTCGCGTGGCTAGCTGAAGAGAAGGAGTATCTCTTTCTTGGAATAGAGGACTCCAGATGAAAGTCCGACATTGTACAGTTCCACAGACAATGCTATCACTTACAGCGTGTCTTATCGAGTTCTATTCGTTGTGCACAATACTCCTTTGTAGGAAAACACTAGTGTTGATTAGCTGATTAAGTTCGTATTTGTTTACATTTTTTTACACGTGAAAGCGTTTTGTTTAGGTTTCAAAAAAAAGGTGTAGAGATGTGTGAAGATAAAATAAAACGCAACATCCGTACACCAAAAGTATACTTGAGGATCGCCTGTAGATATTCGCTTTTTTTTTTCAGAACAAGTTAGGAAGGAATGAGAAACAAGGGCTTGCTTGCGAGAGTAGAAGACTGAATAGCCGTAACTCGCCAGCGATCAGCGACACATAAGCGCATTGATTGCAAAAACACGTTCTTCCAAACTTGAGACATTCCTGTTGGCAACTTTGCTCTACACAACATAATTACCATGTCGGTCGGTCAGATACCGAAGAAGGCCAAGCTGGTAAGTGCCGTTGTTCCTTCGTGCTGATTTCGCCAAAGTACTAACGCAGTTTGCAGGCAAACCTTATAAATTTTAGAGTGAGAGTGACCACGCTGGACTCCTCTCAGTTCACCGGCACATTATTATCGTTCGACTCACATTTAAATCTCGTTCTGTCAGAAGCTGAAGAGTTTAGAGTCACCAGGAAATCGCTGAAAGAGCTCCGTGTCCAGTCACGAGAGACCAAGCTGGTTGACGAGTCGGTGATTAAGGAAGAGAAAAGACTACTGGGGCTGGTGATTCTTCGAGGAGAGACGGTGGTTTCAGTTGTCGTGGAGGCCAAGCCGAATATCGCGACTTTGAAGCCAGAATTGAGACTTAACAAGGGAAAAGGATCCATCAAGCCATTGAAAACACTGGACGGAGCCTCGGGAACGAAAAAGAGCGCTGTTTCTGGTTCTTTGAATGCCCCAATCAAAACAATTGGCGCAGCAGGTGTCACCAAACCAGGGAGAGCGCAACCGTCTTCTGGGTTTCGGAGAAGGTAAGTGAGATTGCATAATCTTCTTTTATGTACAAGTAATCTATAAAGTTCCAAACGCGAGGATCGTCCAGGTGCGACAAACGCTCACAGATAAAGAGAGGCACAGAAAACAATGTCTCGCTTGATTTTCTCCTGGGCCTCGCTCATCTTTAAATGTAACTCCGAGTCTCCGACAATCAGAGCACAGTTCATCATCACTCTGCAAACCTCGTCCAATCTGGTGATCACTCTCACAATGGTACCTTCAGCTTCATTGCCGTCATTACTCAACTCCATAATATCTTTGAAAGACTGGCCCCTTGCCCATTCGTAAACGGTGTTGACCAGCCCGAACCTGTCAGCCTCCAGAAACTGCTCCTCCTCGGAGGTGAGTATGATCTTGTTTTCGTTGGAAACCGCCATCACCTTTTTGACGATCTCCACGATCTTGTCCCTTCCGTTTTCTAGTCTCGGTGTGCAGAGAACCTTGACTTGGTCGTCGTTGGAACGTTTTCCATCGTAGACGAAACAAGAAAGCAAGGCAACAATCTCCTCAGAGGTGAAAGTTCCCAGGATGTTCTCGAAAACCAGCTCGGTCATGATCAACTCGAAACCAACATTGATCTCACACGCAACTCTTCCCTTGAGAGCAACAGTGAGACTGTTTGGATCGATAAACTCAAGCTCTTTCAAAACATTGAGACGTTGCTCGTAATCAGGCAAAAGCTCCAAGTTGTCTTCGCTCATGAGCGACTTGAGGGAATCGATCTTGGTTTCGAGTGTTTTGCGTTCCATTACAACCTTGTAGTGGCTATTGAGCAAAGTTTCAAAGTCCTCGTCCGCTAGGAAAAAATCGGCAATCTTGTCTCTCAGAGAGTCAACACTGGCAACAAGGTCCACCATGTTCGGATTTTGTAGCTTGGTCCAGTCTATCTCAGAGAATTTTTTTCCAAACTTCAAAAGCCAAGTCATTTCCTCGCCGAACTTCTTGATCGCCTCTGGGTCTTTGTTGATAACACCGCTTATCGGAGTTTTCACCGGAATGACTGTGACAAACTCAATGTTGGCAAGAGGCAGCTCAATGAATCTCAGATTACCAGCGTATGTCCACTTGTTGAAAAAGTTGGAAACGTACGCAGGTCCGAGAGTGGTGGTAAAAATGCAATTGTACTGCTCTTTGGTGAGCTTTCCAACATCAAACGTCAGTATGGTGATGTTGCTGTCACCGTTGTTCCATCTCGCAGTCACCCCGGGTTTGGAAGTGCTGTCCACAGGATCTCTATATATTATCAGTCTTCCAATTCTCATTTTCTTTTGGTAAAAGAGCATATTGATTGACTCTTGCACCAGCTGTCCATACTTGAGTTTCGCCTCTTCCATCGTTTCAAAGAAATCGTTCAGTTTTTCAAGAGAGTCCGGTGACAGATCCGTCTGTTCGTAGCTCTTGAGCCTGCTCTCCAGCTTGGTGATCTCTATTTGATGTTCAGGTAGCAATGATTGGTTGGTGTTCTCTCCAAAAGATCTCTTGATCATTTCCTCCACTCTCAAAGCCTCGATTCTCAACAGGTTCAATATCATATTGTAGGTCAGTCTGAACTTTGATGAAAGCTTGGTTGCGGTTCCTAATGTGACTTCCTTGAAAGCGTCCTGTTCTAGTGGCTGGTTGTAGCTCATCACAATAACAGTACCCGTGGTATCCAGACCTCTACGACCAGCTCTACCGGACATCTGGGTGAACTCTCCAGGAAGCAGATTTCTGAAACCAGTACCGTCGTGTTTTCTCAACTCGCTGAAAACAACCGTTCTTGTAGGGAGATTCAAACCCATTGCAAATGTCTCGGTTGCAAACAGAACTTTGATCAAAGTCTTGGAGAACAAAATCTCAATGATCTCCTTCACTATAGGAAGCAATCCACCATGATGGACAGCTATACCTCTCGACAGCATCTCCCTTATTGTGAGAATTTGAGGCAACTCTCTGTCTTCTCTCTTCAATCTCGAAACAGCTTTATCAATAAACATGTGGATTTGAGAAGCTTCTCTGGAGGAACAGAAATTGACTCCTTGCAAAGTGTTTGCGTACTCCTCGCATCTTTTCTTGGAGAAAACAAACACCACAGCAGGCAACAAATCTTTTCTCTTCAGATACGTCACCAGGTTAGGCCACGTGCTTTTGTTTGGCCCGTCTCTCTGCATATATCTTCCAGTGTTCCCACCACCTCTGGCACCGCCTCTCTGGCCACCTCTCTGGCCGCCTCTCGCTATTCCACCACCTCCCCTTTGAAGAGCACCTCTGGCACCACCTCTTCCTCCTCTGGCACTCGAACCTCCTCCAGCTGTACCCGCCTTCACCTCACCCTTTGGTTTGACAAGCTTGTCCTCATGTTTTCTGAAATTGGCAGTCAAAAACGTTCTGTTGGAGTCCACCACTTTGTAAATGTCGTCCCTTGCCCAGATGAAAAGCTCCAAAGGAATCGGTCTTTTGAACGTGGATATAACGTAAATGTCTTTGCTTCTGGTTCTACCGACCCACGAGGCAAACTCGTACGTGTTTGGAACAGTGGCAGAAAGTAAGACTACTTTGATGTGTTCTGGCAACATAATGATGACTTCTTCCCAAACAACACCTCTGTCGACATCGTTGACGTAATGGACTTCATCAAAAATGACAAACTCGACATCTCGGATCAGATCAGCTCCTCTGTACAGCATGGACCTTAGAATCTCCGTGGTCATGATGAGACAGTTTGCTTCCGGGTTGATCTGGACGTCTCCTGTGATCACTCCGACATCCAAGTCTTTGAAAGTTTCCTTAAAATCTCTGAATTTTTGATTGCTCAATGCTTTGATCGGTGAAGTGTATATGGTTTTGGTCATGTTTCTGTTTGCAAGGGCAATGGCGTACTCTGCCACGACTGTTTTACCTGCTGACGTGTGAGCAGCCACAAAAACCGAATCCCCCTGTTCCAAATGGTATACAGCCTCCTGTTGGAAAGGGTCAAGCTTGAAGGGCCATGTTCTCGCAGGATTTGGAATCAACTCGTCAAAGTTTTCAATGGTGTGTGACAGTTCAACAACGTGAGCCCATTCCTTCTTCGCAGTCGGCTTATTGGAGCCTGCAGACAGGGCAGAGGGTCTTACCAGCATTCCTGCTGGGATTATATCGGCAATCTCGCTATCAATTTCGTCGTCTTCGCTAGGCTCCTCTGTAAAAGGAGCTAGCTCTGGAGTCTGGGAGGCGAGCTCCTCTTCCGACTCGTCGTCGCCGAGCGTGTCAAGCCCTTCCAAGCCTGGGGTTTCCTCTGTTCCGCTGATTTTTTTCAAACCACGGGTAAATCCTTGTGGAACATCGAACAAACCATTCGAGTCTTTGTGTAGGAACCGTGTAACATCCTGTGGTGTCTTTTGAGTGTCGCCAGTGAGCCCTCCTGGTTGGAAAGGAAGGAAGCTAGAATTACCCATGACTGCGTCTTTCCCACCGAAGCTTCTTTTGATGGACAGGGATGTTGATGAGTGGCCGCTAGACTCGAGAACTGACTTGTCAAAGGTCTCGCGGTGGGAAACTATGGCTCCATTGATGCCGCGTCTTTGGAAGCGCACGGTGGTCCTGTTGAGGAAGGGCGGAGGTTGTAACAGATCATGGTGGAATTTGTGCGTGTCAAGAGGAGATATCTCTGGAATCTGTTGAAACTCATCTAGCAAGTCCCACGGGAGCTCGTTTGTGGGTGTCAGATAGTTTTGTTTGATTTGATTTGCCACGTCCTGTTGGGTTGGCGGAGGTGCGCAATACCGGGTGGTTGTTCGAGGATCCAAGGGCCCCGAGTGTTCTAAGAGATCCACGGGATCCTCCCACAACTTCAGCTCTTTGAGCGTTTCCTCCAGTGACATTGCGCTGAAAAACGAGGGGATCAGTTGGCACAGAGGAAGAGGGAGGAGAAAGAAAAGGGGAGCATGATAATAAGGACAGAGAAAAAAAGTGAGCAAAAGGCGAAGAAAAAAACATCAGGTTGCGTCTACCGACGCGTCGAATTTTGGTGCCTGGGTTCCTCGCTCGCGCGCCGTCCAGCTGATGTCGTACGAGTCCGGCAGAGATGTGAATGCGTCATCAATCAGGGGTGGATGGGGGTTTGAACATGGGGTTATTAGTGGAGGGCGGTGGGGTACCGTTGGGGTGTCCGTAAATGACGCGCAAAAGGAATATGGCAGGGTAAAGAGTTTCAGTTGACGAACATTGCTAAAACTCTTGATCAACCAGAGGATCTTCGAGGTAGCCGGGAACGTAGGCTAAGTAGGTTGTTTTAGACAGGTGTCAAATGATCAGCGGAGGAAGCTTAGGAATTAGTACTTGCTGGCATGTGATTTGCTCAACTAGGGAGTTATCCCTCACCTATGTTGCCCCACATCCCCACAAACCCTAAATTACTTAAGACACGTCCTTTCCAAAAATCACCAAGAATGAGTAGAAAATACTACAACATCCGGCTAAACTATGTCAGGCGTAAGGTCAAGAGACAGGTAAAGATTCCCATTCTCTTTTCAATCCTGTCCAGCTCACTCTAACAAGTTGACTCAGCCAACTAACACAATAGTGTGGTATATCTGAGCGTCCACAACAGCGTTGCGGTTATAATCGCCCATAACGTCCAATAACCGACACTCTAATTACCAAAACTCCCACTGATCCCCAAAATGCCCGTGTACGGACTGGCTCACGTGGACAATCTGCGTGTTTGCGTGGTTATGGTAGGATTACCTGCGCGCGGCAAATCGTTCATCTCGCAAAAGATTGTCCGGTACCTGTCGTGGCTTTCCATCTCAACGCGGTCATTCAGCGTGTCGTCCTACCGCAGAGACGAGTACAAGTTCCAGCCAACTGCAGACTTCTTCTCTCCCGACAACGCCAACAGCAAACTGATTCGCGGCCAGGCGAACGACGACGCCATTCGGGCAATTATCAAGTGGATCAACGATGAAAACGGATGCGTGGCCATCTTGGACGGGTCTAACGTGACCAAGAGCAAGAGAAGAGAGGTGGCCAAGACCATGTTGGACCACCACATACAACCGATTTTTGTTGAGAGCTTTTGCGACGATGAAGAAATCGTGCGGTCCAACATCGTTGACATCAACTCCTCGTCCCCCGACTACACGGGAAAGCCTCCTGGATATGCGGTGGAAGACCTCGAGACCAAAATTCGTTATTATGAGAATTATTATGAGCCTATGGATCTCGCAGACGAGAAGGATCTTTCCTTCATCAAACTGATCAACGTGAACTCGCAAATAATCATCAATCGAATCGAGAGCTACCTTCAAAGCAGGATTGCATACTACGTGATGAATTTGCACATCAGACCGCGGTACATTTGGCTTTCCCGGCACGGTGAGTCGCAGTACAACTTGGAGGGGAAGATAGGCGGAGACGCAGATTTGAGTGAAAGAGGGTTCAAATACGCACAGAAACTCAAGGATATGGTGGCCCAGTACATCCCAAACCACGACAAGATTGAAGTTTGGACTTCGACGCTCAGGCGAACCCAGCAAACGGCCCAGTTTTTGCCCAACGTGAAGAAGCAATGGAAGGCTTTGGACGAACTCGACGCCGGATCGTGCGACGGGCTCACCTATGAGGAGATTGCGGAGCAGTTCCCTGATGACTTCCGGGCTCGTGACGAAAACAAGTTCGAGTACAGATATAGAGGCGGTGAGTCTTATAGAGATGTTATCGCGCGTCTGGAGCCTATCATTATGGAGCTGGAAAACCAGGAGAATGTTTTGGTGATCACTCACCAGGCTGTTTTGAGATGTATTTACGCATACTTTATGAACTCACCTCAGGAGGAGTCGCCGTGGATGTCGATTCCGCTGCACACGTTGATCAGACTGGAGCCGCGGGCTTACGGGACGCTGGTGACGCGGATCAAGGCTGATATTCCGGCAGTCTCAACGTACAAAGAGAAGGGCACGTCCAAGTTGGGTGAGTCGGTGAACGGTACCAATGTGATGGCGGGGGAGGTAATCAGCAGTGGTGTTCAGTGAGAGAGGAAAAGGAGTATTGAGGTGGTGATCAGTGGTAGTCTCTTCCAATCTTTGGTATTTTCTCTTTTCAAATCATCCTTTTTATTACCATTGTATGTATTTAAATCAAGTTTTATATGTCCCGTTTATTTGTTCTTCCAACAGCGGAATCATCACCAGCGAGAGACTTTGCGCGGTGTGCATTCTCTTGACGAACAAGTACTCCAGTAACCTCAGGAGTTGCAGCCTGACGTGTTTGTGGAAGAAGGAGCGGATTCGACCTTTGTCGGTTCGCTCTTCTCGATGACCTCTACCGCCAGGAGTGTAGAGATATTTGATTCCGGATTCGGGTCCTGTGGCGTACCTGCAATAAAACGGGGCCCTCTGACGGCCGAACAAACTCATAGGAACAACAGGCCTGCCGAAACGAAGACTGGCGGGAAGAAAAAAGGAGAGATTAAAAAAAGAGGTTCTTTAACTTTTTCATTATGTACAAAATGTTCTAAAATGAGAGTGAGGGTAGTCGTGGTGGTAACGGTAATCAATTATTTGGTAATCTTGACTGTTCTGAGCCCAGTTTCTCGCTCGAGTCCGCGAACCGCTTTCCAGAGTCCTTGGACTTCTTTCTCCTCGGGCAGTCCACAGCCAGCCCAGCGGATCTTGTAAGAATCGTCGATCAAATAAACGTATCCGGCGTAGGTGTTCGTCATAAGAAGTTGTTCTCTGTCAGATCTGGGCAGGACAGAGTCACGCAAAGCAATTAAATACCGGTCGTGGTGAGCCTTAGGTAGCTGAGAGCGAAGCTTGTTGGGCGTGACGAAAGTATGAACAAAGTGCTTTGACCACTTCTCGCTCAAAACAAGTTCCACTATCTGAGTATTGGGAAACTCTTGAGCTAGAAGAACCAGTCCCGATTCGGTCAAATAGTTGTCTTCGGAGTTGGGGATTTTGAAGTAGTCATCGGTCATCTCGCAACCAGATTCGGACGAATACACTCTGAGGACGGTTACTTTAGCCTGCTTCAAAACGTCCATGATTTCGACAGTTTTGTCTCCCAATGAGCGCGCTTTGAAGTTAGGGAAAAACATTGATTTTTCCTTTTTGAAGTACGAAACAGGAGCCTCGAACAACCGTCCTTTCGTCTTCATGTAAACGTGGAAGTCATACATACCACCGTAAGCGAGCTCTTTCTGGATCTTATTGACTCTGTTTTTCCTCGTGACTCCGTCAAAGTAGAAATCCCACACCCGTTTCGGCAGGTTGAGGTTTTCTTTGGTGAACCATTTTTTGCGGTGGATGTCTTTGGAATGGACAGGTGGTTTGTCGAATCCAAATGGTTTGGTGATCTTGTAGAATTTGTGCGGTTTTGGTACTATTTTCGAGATGCTATCCCCGAGATTGCCAAACAGCCCCGAGGCGTGCCGTTTGGATACGAGTATGTTGACTGTCATTTGCTGGCCGCTGCTCGATAGGTAAGCACGATCAACGAGTAGGCGGATCATTGGATTTGTTCAGCCTGACTTGAGTGGAAAATATGGAAACCGAAACTGTCCGAACCGGTTACAAAAATGACAGACCATAACGACGCTTTAGGCCTGAAAATCGGCGTCGATAGTCGCCTGTCTGTTCTTTATCTTCTTTTTTTTTCCCGATCCCGCATTATTTTTCACGAACGGCTTTTTCTACAACGGCATTACTCATGTGGAGATTTTATCCATAAACCTGTTCATCTCACTTTTTGAAGGGCCCACAGTCACTGTTGATCGCTGCTGGTCGCAACTTTTCCTTCTTTGTCGTCCTTACAAACTCAAGATGAAGAGAATCTTCACAAGAAAGAAGAAGTCCACCCACGAAACACCCTCGGATGCCGCGTCTGACGAGATGAGCATGCGATCGTCGCACTCGGGAGTCTCGTCTGCCGGTT
The DNA here is from genome assembly GCA_030674545.1 of Ogataea saltuana. Classification (NCBI taxonomy): domain Eukaryota; kingdom Fungi; phylum Ascomycota; class Pichiomycetes; order Pichiales; family Pichiaceae; genus Ogataea; species Ogataea saltuana. The sequence goes on from JAKTYV010000006.1 coordinate 350,889, forward strand.
CTGGGTTAGGGGTCGCCACCGTCGGAGTTTCCGCCCCCAAAGTTGCCGGCGCCGACGCCAAAACCTTCCAGTACTCGTACAACTCCCATACCAACTCGCTGTTCAGCTCCAAGAACACTTTTTCCACGGCCCCTTCCAGCTCGTTGTCGTACGGGAGCTCCCCTGCCGAGGACAAAAGATCAACGTTCACGTCGATCGGAAGACCGCTGCAGGTGCTGAACGAGGAGGAGTTGGAGGAGGCAGATGAGACTGAAGACATCAAAGAGCTAGTTCCGCCGCATCCCAGAGGGCATTACAGCCGAAGAAAGTCTAACATTTCCGACGACGTCAACTCTATTGTGACGGAAAAGTCCTCGTCAACAGCCGCAATCTCCATTCACGGCGGCACGGTCTCCGACCAGGATCTGAACCAACTCTTTGAGTACATTGAGCGACAGTTGAAAGCGCTTTCAACCACGATTTCCAACACCTTGATCCAGGTCTCGCAGTCCGTTTTGAATCTGACGAAGGCCTCGTTCAACATAAGCGAAAGCATCAGAATGACTTTCCAGACCGTGGGGAAACAGAAATTTCTGCCATATCTGCCCATGTACCACTTCAACACAGTTTCTTCGCTTGGACTGCGCAAACTGATCAAAAACGTGCTCTATCTGGTGGACAATTTACTGGTGACTGGAGTCTATGACAACTCGAAAGCCCTGGTGCTGAAGGCCATGTACGACCTCCTTTGCCGTCTCAAGTTGCTGGAACCGTCGGCTGATTCGAATCTCTCAAACTACCTCTCGGTGATGTCGCCGTCTCTGTTTGCGATTGGCTCGACTCCACAGGAGTTCCCGCACATGTCCCGAGTGACCAAGATCGTGGACATCCTGGTTTCCAAGTCCAAACAGCAGCTTTTTGCAGACCAAAGCGGGTCGTTTATTGCTCCCGTTCTGCGAGGCTTCCAGAGCGAGGACCTCGCAGTGGTCACGTTCGTTTTCGGGTTCCCTGAACTGACCAAGGACCACTACGACATCATCAAGTTCTTCTCGACGGGCTCCGAGGACATGCATTTTCTGGCTCAGAAAAATTACATCAAACTGGCAAGCACCAAGTTCAAGGCTCCGTTTAGAACGGTAGACCCGTCGTCCGACTACATGCCCATCTCGATGCCCCTGTCGTGCGAGAACTCGCTCACCTCCTCAGGTACTTTCGCCGGCTACGTTTATCCCAAGATCCCGAGAAATTGCCGTAACCCGAAGCTCGAAAAATACTCAAACTCCGTCTTTGGCCTCACCTGTGCACACGTTATGCTGAACGAGGCCTCTGCGGACTCAAGCAACGGCAGCCAATACCCACAGGTCTCGATTCCGTCTCCCGTTCTCATCAACCTCTACAAAAAAGCGCTTCTCAACGAGAGATTAAAGTACGACCCTTCGAGCGAAGAGTATCGGGCTTACAACCACGCTGTCTCGCAAATCGACGAGCTCTATCCTGTCTCGGAAGTTGTTATCAAAAACAAAAAAATCAAAAGAAATCTTCCGGCTGAGGCTTTTGGACAGATCGTCTGGGGGGAGAGAATCATAAAAAACGGCAAACTCTCCGACCTCGCTATCATCAAAATCAACAATTCGAAAGGGACCAAGAAATATCTCAACTTCCTCGGCGACGACCTCAATTTGAACCAACACGACCCGGCTCTGATGTTCTCCAACCTGCACATTCGCAAATTGGTGCATTTGAAAGACGAGAAAACCGGGAAATCAAACGATGTCTCCTCAATGATCAGCCACGCTGATCTCGAGGTGTTCAAGGTGGGCTCCACCACCAACTACACCAACGGGAAACTAAACGGTCTCAAAATGATCTACTGGTCTGACGGGTCGCTGAAAACGTCCGAATTCGTAATTTCTTCTGGAAAGAAGAACTTTGCTTCCGGAGGGGACTCTGGTTCGTTCATTCTAGCCAAGCTGTCGAATCTGACTCAGGGCTCGCTGCGACAAGCGTCGAGTAGCAGGCCTTTCACGACGACATCCACTGTCGCTCAATCCACGTCAAAACGGTCGATTTTGTCCACTTTCATCGAGAATTTCATCCCGGCAGCATCGAAACAAACACCCCGAGAAAGCGGTCTTGGAGTCGTTGGAATGCTCCACTCCTACGACGGAGAACTCAAGCAATTTGGACTCTTTAGCCCCATCGACGACATCCTTACACGGTTGGAGGACGTGACGGGACTTTCGTGGGGGGTCGTTGGTTGCGAGGACGAACAGGATGACGGGGTCGACGACGAGGATCTGGACACCGACGATAACCACGCCCATTCGCTGGACTCTGACTAGCATTGCTACCCATCAAATCTAACCTCGGCTTGTTCTACGGACATATTGTAATTGTAGTTTCATTGTTGCATCCTATATAACACGATCGGCTCTAACTGACGATCTCTTTATTGTGGAAGGTCTTCTGGGTCGACCTCCTTGATCCAAAGGTTACCCATGACTGGGATCTTGGTGAAAAAGGTCTTTTGGAACAATGGCCAGTGCTCAGTGAAGGTGAAAATACCAAACACGGCAGCAGTACCCCACAAAGCCAACACTGGGGTGTAAGCCTTGAGAGAGGTTGGGTTGTAAGCACCAAAGTGAGGCACGCTCTTGAGTTTGAAAGATTTGATGTACTATCGGGTGTTAGTAGTCGCCACAAATAAAAGCTCTGCAGATGCAAGCCTGCAGACACAACCTTAACGAGATTCGGCACGGCTTTCGTTCCCACTTACGCTAACCATATTGATACTTTATCACGACAAATTCGATAATTCAAGCTTCTCCAGCACAATAATCTAACCGTCAACTAATACCAAGCTGGTTTTTTTCCTGTGTTTCGTCAATTCGCTGCGTTTGCTTTTCCAAAAACTCAATTGGCCGAAACCAGATTATCTAATATATGAGATAAGCAAACGAAACTGTTGCCTAAAAGTTTTTTCTTCCTCGAAGATACCCAGGTTGCCGCGGCAACCCGGAGCGATAAAATAAGCGGGCAGTGCTAATTTTGAGATTATTTTGATCCTTCCCTAACTTAAAAAGAAATATTTTGTTGAATAAAGTGGGTAAACTTTTATTTCAGTACTTACCTTCAAAACAAAGAACCATAGTAAATAGATGGAAGCTGGAGAAAAAGATGGAGCCAAAGTTCCAGATCTCCTGCCAGCTGCCACTAAAGTATCCAGAAACAACAAATGAAAAGTAGATAAAGAAAACTTGATCTCGGATATTTAAATCGCTGGAGGATTAAAAAAAGGGGATGAAAAAGAACGGGTCATCTCGAGAATCTTTTGAGGCCAGCAGCAAGGCCCGTAGTGTCCGCACTTCTAGCAATTACCAAGCGGAAGAGGTGGTACATTCCGAAGAACTGGAAGGAACAACGTAGTAGCTAGAGCTAGTGGTGCACTCGGAGGAGCTGGATGGAACAACGTAGCTCGAGCTGGTGGTGCATTCAGTGGAACTGGAGTAGTAGTACTCGCTCGAAGAAGAGGTGGTACAAGGAGTCGAGGACGAGCTGTTCTCACCCAAGAGACTCTTCCAGATGTCAATACCAGCGTTGGCGTTGGCGTTGGCGATAGCCGCAGCATTAATGAAAGCTGGGAGAGAAGCGGCGGCGACGAGGGAGAATTTGTTGAAGGAGACCATTTTTGCTGAACGAAAGTGAATTGCGAACTTTAGTAGTAAAGAGAGAGATTAGAGATTACTAGAGTGAGACGAGGATCCAAAGGGAACAAAGCTGAGCTTTTATAGCGTTTTACGAAGCTATTGCAACCTCTCGAGAGCAAGCTATTGATTACATCTAAAACCCAAAATCTGTGAAACGTACGCAACTTCAAATTATGTTGTAGGGAAGTGGTGAAAAGTTTGCTTTTTGGATGGCCCCTTTTCCTTGAACAGCCTAGCCGCATTTCAGTCAGGTGAGCTAAAGCGATGAATAGGACAAGTCCAGTAGGCGTGTTGTCCGGTTTAGGCTAATCAAGTTCACCCTCTTGGCGGCTGCGGCTTGACAACGCCATGTTCAAAGCCGGCAAAATCCCGGCCAGAAGTTCTAGACGTGGATGCCATATTGCTCGCTACGGGAATTTTCTGTAACCACTGCCTAAAGCAACCATTGCTGTATTTTAAAAGGAAAACATGATAAAAATACGGCCTGCTGCAGATTTCCTACGGCCGTATCCGACTTTCGTAGGTGCACCCGAATCCTAGCGTACACGACCCGTATACACTTTTCACAACGTCTTTCCGGGCCTATTGGGCAGCTCCGAGACGACTTGAGACTTGGTCGGGAACGGTCGCGAAATGACTCCCCGAGTTTTCCTTTCCGCGGCAGCTGCCGCGGAGTTTTATCTAAAGATTAACTATTTTTGTGTTCACGGACTCCCCGTAATCACAAGTGAAGAGTTATAAAGAGGCGGTCATATCCCCACCACTGTATCAGCAAAACACCCTGCTTTTCGTCCGCATTCACTAGCAATCTTCTGGTACACGAGACAAGAATCTGGGCCTTTTCACAATGACTCAAACCGCTGAAATCAAGTCAACTATATATCCGCTGTGTCGCGCCGAGGTGCCGTTCGTGTGCTATTACGGCACGTTCGCACACACCCCTGCTCTTGGGGAGTTTGAAGTTCGGGTGCGCTGCGCCGTCGGTGTTGACCAGACCGGAACCATCGCATTCATCGAGCCAAAGTGCGCCGACCCTCTCGAATTCACCCTCAATTTCACTGGTTTACCCCGCGAATCCGTTCAACTGGTTGACATTTCAGACTCTGAGAACAAGTTTTTCTTCCCCGGTTTTATCGACACGCACATCCACGCCCCACAGTTTCCCAACAACGGTATTTTCGGCGACTCCACGCTGCTCGATTGGCTTACAAAGTACACGTTCCCTCTGGAGTCGTCGTTCAAGAGCGTGGACCGCGCGAACGAGGTGTACCGCAAGGTTATAGACAGAACTTTGGGAAACGGAACCACCACCGCCTCATACTACGCCACGATCCACGCCGACAGCACCAATCTTCTCGCTGACCTGGCACTCGAGAAAGGCCAGCGGGCGCTGGTCGGAAAGGTGTGCATGAACCAGAACTCTCCGGACCACTACATCGAGACCTTTGAAGAGAGCAAAGAGTCGCAGTTACAGGTGATCAGACACATTGAAAAGAGAGATCCAACGGGAGAACTGGTGAAACCGGTTCTGACTCCGCGGTTTGCCGGCTCGTGCACGGAGCAGCTCATGAAGTGGCTTGGCGAGCTCAGGAAAAGCTGCGACTACCACTGCCAGACCCATCTTTCGGAGAACAAGAAAGAGATCGAGTGGACCAAAGAACTTTACCCTTCGTACAGACACTACACAGACATCTACCACAGAGCGGGACTGTTGGGACCCAAGACCACGCTGGCGCACTGCATCCATCTTTCCGACGAAGAGATCCAGATCCTGGCCCAGACCGGGTCCGGAGTGTCGCACTGTCCAACGTCCAACTCCTCCATCACGTCCGGAGAGGCCAGAATCAGACACCTACTCAGCAACAACATCAACGTGAGTCTTGGAACGGACTGCTCCGGCGGGTTCACCCCATCGATTCTCCAGGTGGCCAAACAGGCTTTGTTGGTTTCCAACCATCTGGTGATGAAGACTGAGAACGACACCGAAAAACTAAGCACCTGGGATGTTTTATACCTGGCCACCGTTGGAGGAGCCAAGGTTCTGGACATGGACGGCCAGCTGGGTCTGTTCCGTGTCGGATACAAATTCGACTGTCAGCTGATCCAGCTGGACAGTCCCGGCTCCAACATCGACACGTTTGAGTTCCAGCAACCCCATTGGGGAAAACTGAGCGACGCCGAGTCGCTCGACAAGTTCCACGATCTCGTGGACAAATGGGTTTTCAACGGAGATGACAGAAACGTGAGACAGGTGTTTGTCAACGGTAGAACGGTCCTTCGCAAGTGAATGTTTAATTAATGGTTATATCTAGTGTTAATGGTAACACAGAGAGTATAGTATGGGCAAGTTTGGATGTTTCTGCTGCCATTTCGTAACCACGTCGGGTATTCTGTCTTGGAACGGGATAGAGCCAAAGTCTTGTAGACTCTCCTTGTGGGCAGAGCTCAGATACTGCGCCAGGTCCAAAATGGCCTGTCCTCCAATAATCGCACTCTCCTGCTCGTCCTTGATGTCAACGTTGAAACAGTGCACGCTTTGCTGGGTCAAACTCGGCTCGAAGTAGTTCCGGCTCATAAAGTCTTCCAGAACAGACTCAAAACAACGCTCCTCGCACGTGATCACAATCTGAAAGTCCAGCTCATTCTCAAACTCCGGATACGCTTCCGCCGCCAGCATCTTGGACTGCTGGTTCAGATAAGGCCATCTTTCAGGGGCTTTTTTGATTCCGATGTTTCTTCTAGTCATGTCCAAAACTCCGTTGGCCTTGTGCATCTTGAGATCCTGCGAGTTCAAAACCTCCATGATCTTGGTGTACGGCGTCCCGAACTCAAACACGTTGGGTTTCTCTATTGTAGGCCCCGGTAGTCTCACCGCTGTTCCTGTTCCGTAGGACCTCACTGTGTACCCTGCATCCTTCAAAACCTTGTGGGCTTCCATAGATCTGTACCATGTTGGGCGAGATGTTAGTCGTGCGCAATTGTGCGAGAAGAATAGCTTCTTCAACCCGGAAAAACTCACCTATTCGAGTTCGATGCACAAACTGTGCAAAACTTGAGAGGATCTTCCATTTTTGCTTCCAGCCACGTTCCAAGAAGACGGTCTGAGACTCGTAACAAGCAGTGTGTTTGTATCTGCAAACAAACTTTGGATTTTTTTTTTGCTCCCCGTCTACTCTTTGCTGACATAATCAGAGAAAGCCCAGGATTTGCGCATTGTTTTTTACCCTGAGCTAAAAAGAGAGATGTTATCTGTTTTGCTATTCCGTCTGAGATTACTAGCGTACGACCATTAAAGCGCAATGTCCAGAGAGACGGACGGGCCTGGACGGCTGTTTAGATTGCTGACGTGGGCAGCTCTTGCAGTTCTGGCCGCTGGGCTAGTGGACGACCGTGCTGATTTGTGTTTTGAGAGCGGAAATCAACTGGAGAGGACTGCGGACGCGACCACTGGTATCTCCGACCTCAGCGACACGTCGTCGGTGACGCTGTTTACGTCGAGCCAGCTAGTGGAGACCACACCGGCCCCGTTTCACGGAACCGTGTCACAAAATGACAGCACGGAGTCCGAGTGGCCAGGAGAGCCGGCGTCGGCTGCTTCCGCCGGCGGGGCGAACGCAACCCAGACAAACGGTACCGAGGTTGCGGCGAGGCCGACTGCTGACCAGGAGAGTTTTGTTTTGGATGAAAAGATGCTTTTGAACGGAACACAGTTTGGGATCGATCCTCTGTTGAACGAGTCGTTTGTCAATTTGGATTTGCAGAACTTCACCGAGTCGTTGACTAGAGACCAGAACGAGTCGGTCAGCCTGACCGAGAAAGAGGCGTCGTACTTTTTGACATTTGAGGAGTGGAAGCGAAAGAAAATCAGCGACGATGAGGTTTCTCAGAAGTTGAAGCAGCACAATACGCCCAGAAGACAGCCTCAGAAGCTGAGCAGCAACCTGAACGGTCCAGTCGGTGAGGAGATGGAGATTGAGATCTCCATGTTTGGAGGTCCTGCTGCTGAAGACACAGAGGAGAAGGGCAAGCTGTACAAGGAGCGGTTTAATTTTGCGTCGTTTGACTGTGCCGCTTCGATCGTGAAGACCAACTCGGAAGCCAAAGGGGCCAACGCCATTTTGAACGAGAACAAGGACTCGTATCTGCTGAACGAGTGTAAGGCCAAAAACAAATTTGTCATTGTGGAGCTGTGCGAAGATATTCTGGTGGACGAAGTTTTGGTTGGAAACTACGAGTTTTTCTCGTCCATGTTCAAGGATATCAGGATATCCGTGAGCGACCGGTTTCCGGCAACCAGCTGGAAGGTTCTTGGGGAATTCAAGGCTGAGAATCTGAGAAATTTGCAGCTGTTCAAAGTCGAGAATCCGCTCATCTGGGCCAAGTTCATCAAGATTGAAGTTCTGTCGTACTTTGGAGAGGAGTTTTATTGTCCTATTTCTTCGGTGCAGGTTCACGGCAAAACGATGATTGAGCAGTTCAAAGAGGAGGGAGACGGCGAGCTGGAGGTGGAAAAGTCCTCAGAGGACGAGACAGCAGAGCAGGAAGACGTTGGCACACAGGAGGACAAAGGTGCGGGCACCTTTGAAGAGAAGCTGCGCAGTTACAACAAAGCCCCTTCGTTCAACTTGTCGCTGAGCGCCAACGAGAACTATGTGGGTCTTTTTGCCATCAACGGTTCAGACAGCGACGACGAAGATTGCAAAATCACCCCGTATCTGGGCCTGGACCGGTTCTTGCAGGAGCTGAGACAGAACGAGGAGCTGTGTAATGTCGACGAAACACCCGAGTCGAAACCGAAGGTGACCTCGCAGACTGCGACGACCCAGGAGTCGATCTACAAAAACATCATCAAGAGAATCTCGCTCCTGGAGTCGAACGCGACGCTGTCGCTGTTGTACATCGAAGAGCAGTCCAGAATCCTTTCGAACGCTTTCGAGAGTCTGGAATTGCGTCAAAGCAACCGGTTCAACAGCCTGATCAACCAGCTGAACAACACGATTCTCAGCCAAATGCAGAACTTCAAGCTCTTGAACACGGAGCTGGGCGTTCACTTCGAGAACCTGTTCAACTTCCAAAACCTCAAGTTCAAAGACATGCTCTCAGAGACCGACACCAAGTTCAGCACATTCCACAAGTCTCTTGACTTCCAGAAGAAACTCAACTATTTAAACCTGACCATCATCATCCTGCTTCTCGTGTACATAATCATCACGCGAGACACCTACATTGAGTCTGAGTTCATCACGTCGCAGGAGTATCTTATGGACAGAGCCTCAACGCTACCAACAACGCCTGGGTTCTCGCCCCAGCTATCGCCCACCGTCTCCGTGAGGAAAAGGAGCAAGTTTGTGGACAAGTTTGTCCACCGGTCGCGGTCTGGCTCTCCGCAAGATGAGTTTAGCAGCCAGTCGCAAATCCTGTTCTCGCCCCCTGAACAGTTCAACAAAGCCCCCGACGTGGAGTTTGAATACGAATACGAGTCGGAGAGCGAGCACAACAGGACATCTGATACAGTGAACGTTAACGGCTCGACGGATTTGAAGTCGGAGTCTTCGTCAACGGTCGACGAGGTTCTCATCACGGAAATGAAGATCTCCCATTCTCCGGCGGCCACCACTGATCAACAGCATATGTAGCATAGTTTCGTAACTAGAGAAGTTTCGAAAGATAATTAATCTTCATTTTGCATTATCGTTAAATCATATTTAGAATGATAAAAGTGTTGGAGGCTCGACGCAGACCGGATGGCTGGAGAACCTCTCAAAAGGAGGTAAAAACAGAATGATGAAAGCGAACATGAAACAATCGGAAAACAAAACTCAAGCTAAGGGGAAAGAGCAACAACGACAACATGATCACACCGTGAAACGATAGAATATAGGAGTACAAAAACCGCAGGAACAGAGTTTCAAAGTGAGACGATGAGCGGGCACGGGATCGTGGCGTTTTCCATTTCATAGGGCCCTCAGTTCGGCGTATTCAGAATCGGCGATGAGTTGGGGTATCTTCCAGGAACATTAGCTCCGTTGTACTGACAATGAAGGGGAACTTTCTTGCCTACTGAAATTTCCTCGTAGCTCGAATCGTACGTGGTTTGCGACGAGATTGAGCTGAATGAGGAAAAGTTGGATGGCGAGTTGAAAGGAGAAGAGTTGGACTTGTTGTTCACCGGAGACTGGTACATCGTTTGGAATTGGGCCTGAGGGCGAGGAGGCTGCGCCAATTCGGAGAACGAATCCAGGTTCAACAGCAAGTTTGTGAGTTCTTCGGCTGCAATACCAACGAACGATTCGGGGTCTTCCAGGTCTTTGTCTCCCTGCAGCTGATCCAGTTGATTTTCGGTGACAAAGTTCTTGATCACCGTGATGACACCCAGCTGAGAGTACTTCTCAATGAGAACATCGGGAGGGTTCAGCAGCGACCTGAGCAGCATCAGCGTGATGGTTCTAATTTGCTTGACCGTCTCGTGACCTTCAAAGCCGCCAATGAACGGACCGTATTTCGGAACCGGGTTTTTGTTTTCGATGTTGGAGTCAAACGAGCGCACGTCGGAGTCGTCTTCATCGCACGCGTCGTTGTACTCGGACTCGTAGAAAAGCTTGAACGACTTAGACGGCGTCACCGGAGTTGGCAGCTGCTTGTTTCTAGCCTGGTATTTGTGGGTCTGGTAACGGTGGTAAATGTTTTCAAGCCATGAAGAGCCAGTCTCCAGTTTCAACATCGAGCATGCCATGAGATGAGCGGTGATTCCGATCAACGAGGTCTTGTGGTTGAGATAAGATCTTTCGTACAAAGACAGCTCACACAGATATCTGCTTATCGCCAATATTGCGCTGACGGTAGGCGAGTTGGCTCTGTACTGGTCCAACGGCTTATTGAGGGCTTCCTTGCCGTCGTGGTCGCAGAACTTAATGGTCAGTTGCAGGATATCTTCGAGGGAGGTGTGTCCAACCGACCATCCAAGGGTGCTGAGAATGTGGATCTCCATCTCCTTGAACATGCTCTCATCGTAGACATTAGAACACATCAGACTCAGCTCCGTGACCGTAGGCACCCTGGACTTCTTGTCCTCGTACTTGGCAGCTATCCACAGAGCAGTACAGCCAATGAGCTGGTAGTGCTGCTTGAAAACAATCCTCTTCGCGCAGTACCGATCTATTATGTTCCAGCACAAAAACAGGGTCTGTGGCTTGAGTTTGAGCGACGAATGCATCTGTATTATGAAGTTCACCAGATATGGTCTCATGAACCACTTCACCTCTGGCTGCAGGTCGATCATGGACGGGTTCACCTCTCCTCGCGACTCGAGCGTTTTCAAATGTGACGCGATAGTAGGGAGGTATTCGTTCACGATGACCCTGTTTCTGTGGTTCTCCATAGCCTCCAGTCGCAACGCGTAGGGAGCGAAGTGAGGTCTTTTCGGAGGTCCATATGATGTCTTTTCTCGCATACTGTATGTTTGTGTGTCGATAGGGTTGGTCAGGTCAAAGATGGGCTGAAATGCGCAACTATGAACAGGATCCAGATGGATATTTATAAAGCGTTGTCGACGGTGTATAACTCGCGTTAGTATGCACTTAGTTCCAGTAGGATTCAAAAATCAAAACCTAGAAGTGATGTGTCTAATTTGAACGTGAACAAGAGCGTGATCTGAAAGAGTATCTTTCAATTAGAGGAGCCAGGTGTGATTGCCATACAAGATTGACTGGGGCTGTGCTCTGCTGGCGGAGTCGTTTGAGTTAGCGAGTGGGTATAATCCGGCACCGACGCTGCTAATAATCCGGGTCTGAAGCACACTGCGCTGCTGCTACCGGTCCCTGATATATGCCGCGGGCTGTAAGACGTGTCGCAAATTTGTATCTTAGTCGGCGACGAACTAAGTAATTAATTGCTGGAAAATAACTGAGTGGGTCTTGCCCTTGTTGGTATTTCCCCCTTGTTTTATGAAACAAAAGTCAGACAAAAAACAAATTGTGCCAAAGTCGCTCAGCCAATTCACTTTCTCGTTCGTGGTCTTTTGAATGTTGTGCCGGTTCTGGCAACTCGAATTCTCAAACTCTTCACCAAAATCAAGCTGCAATTGTACGCCTAATCAGAACAAAAGCAGATTCCCTATCCTTTATATCCTACGCTACCTCCTTCTAAATCAGCCTCACGCATAGTAAAATTTTCCTCCCCTTTTGGGGAACGGGAGTCCCGTTTGTTTGGCGACCTCCCCAGGCAGCGCGTCCCCTCCCTGTGCCGTGCAAGCACGGGCGAGGCGCGAAAGTTGGTGGGGAGGAGCAAGAAATTCACGGCAGGACGCGAGAGATTTGCGAGCGTGGATCCAGCATTCCGTGCGCGCCAGCGCGCCTTGAGCGCGCCCAGGGCGCGCTCGCGCGGCTCCTTTTCCCCCTGGCCTGGCGACGCGAATAACGTGTCCTGCCGTGTCGGGCCAGCGTGCCTTCGAAGTCCCAAAACGTGTCGCTGGTAGGCAGTGAAGCATTCTGCAACTGGCAAAAGCTCTTCGCGTTTACCCAAGTGGGCTATTTGTTGCATTTGCTTGTTCGCGCTTGTCTTTGGTTGTTCGTGTCGAGGACCCTACATGGAAAGCCTATCAACCCTCCGCAGCCCTATAATACATCCGACCTATTTTAAACGTTCTCAGTCTGCAATAAAGAACCCAGTTCTCGGTTTTGGGTGCATCCGGTCTTCCGAGGCCTACGCTTCTCTGGCGTGCTGGATCTCGGCCTCAAGAATCAACACCTCCTTTTGCGTTGCGCTCCTCGTTAAAATCTTTTTATCTTTCATCAAAAGTAGATTTGTCGGCTGAAGAAGAGAAATTGTGAAAACAAAAAAGAACACTCTGGAGCTTCACAGGGAGTTGCATCGTCTGTTCAGCGGTGACACTGGTTGTTACCACCTTGAGTTCATGCTTTTGGACCCTGCGCAAGCCTCCCACGTCGCCCATATTCCTATCTTTTGGAGTTGACGTGCGGCTCAAAAATATTAGCTTGAGCGAGATTCGACGCATATGCAGAAGGCGGTAAAATGCTTCGACCCCACAGAAAAACCAAAAAGCCCCTTGCACAGCCCAAACACGTACATTCAAGAAGCTACTTCATTGAGAAAAGGTAAGTAAACCAAACGCCTTGCGACTACTAATTGCGCTCGACCTCGTTATCCACAACGGGGCATGGAACAAGTGAATTTTCGCTTTTGCCGGAGTTGTCCGGAGGTCTGGCTCCGGCTGATTTCGGAGAATTGTAAGGAATCATCTTAGGCAGAGAAAACAACGAGTCCCAAGCTTTTTCCACCACAATCACATGATGTCGGTATACAAAACCAGGATAAATTGCTGTCATAACCAGGATAGCCTGACAAACCATTTGCGACTCCAGCAGAAAAAAATAATGCTCGGTGGTGGCAAGTATTCCCCAAAATCCTTCCGAAATCTCAACTAGTCTGAACACCGATCGGATGGAAACAAGCAACATACAAAGAAAAATGGCCAGCAGGTACCTGCCAAAACATCTGTTTCTTCTGATTTGACCGTAATTTGGTTCGAAACACTCGTCTCCATACTTCTTGTAATCGACCCAACACTTGAAGAGGAAGTCAAGCCAGAGAACCTGAAACAGTACAATTGAAAAAAGCTGAAAGCCAACCCCACCGACCACGATGTTGGAACCGACTTTAGTTGAAGTGTAATGCCTGCTCCCTGCAGCAGACGAAGCCCCTCCAATCGCTTGTACTATCAGAGCTATCCCGTCACATATGATGAAAAGCAGGGAATATTGCAACGGCTTGAGTCTCGAATAACGTTGGCCAAAAATTACTGTCAGCTCTGCAAGACTGTAGTAAATGCCTGCCATCAAAAATGAAGGCCCCAAAGTTAAGCTCACAATTTGCATGACGAAAGGGTTGTACGACATAAGATTGTGTGCTGACCAGACTCTCGCCGAGTAGCCTGAGATCTCCATCACTAGACCACAAACCCAAGTGCACATAAACCACCATTGTTTGTACCGAACTCCAACAATTAAATGGAATCCCAGAAACAAACACAAGAGAGCCAGAACCGCACTGTTTCCTCCAAGTGAGGGAACGTTTCCCCCGTAAAATGCGAAGTGAGACCAACGTTGTTCCATCACTTCTTTGGCTTGGGCAGCCTGAGCCGCTGCCGATTTTTGCTGGGCGATGTTTGTGGCAGTGGCTACAATTTCGAGCAAAGAGTAGTAAGAAACGGTCGCCTCAGCTTGAAAAACCTGGTTTCCCAAACTCCTCACTGACACTCCATCTGTCGCTGTTGCCAGAGCGGCAGACGCAGAGCCCAACTGGAGAAGGGCTGATCCGTAAACCGCCGTTACCTCAGAGTACGGAGGAGTGGTAGTCAATGACATTTTTGGCTGTGATCAACCCCGGTGTTCGTTGTTCCAAATGGGAATAGTGTGGTATCTTCGTTCACTCTTTTATACGATTAGGAAGCCCCTTAGTCGGTTCTACTCAGTCAAAATGGTTACAAACTCACCCCTCTTTTTAGCCGAGCTCAGCCCGAACTCCGGAGAACGCACTCGACGCCAAGAAATTGAACCCTGGAATAATCTCAATTCCGCACACAATAGTTTCCCCAGACTTCAGACAACGTTTACACTTTTCTTTCGTCAAAATAGATGTGCGATCAGTAAAGTATCGATCACTTGCCAAAAAGAGAGACAAAAGCTCCAGCTAAACCGATTTCAACCGCACAATTTACGACGTAAATGATTCCCAAGATAAGCTACCTTAGCTTGTACTCAAACAATAGCTTTTCAGCAGATGCGATGTGTGAGATGCTTTGCAGTTGGTCTACCGGTTGTCACATTCGAAGCGCCAGTTACGTCACCAATAGTGGCTTGGCCAAGACGTCGGAACTACCATTCATCCCAGCGTTGATTAGGGCGCTGAAAATTTGATCCGAAAATCCCCTGGCGATGGTATCTCGTTTCGCCCTTTTCAACACCCAGTCTCCCGTCTGTGCATCCGCGGTTGCTAGCTCGCGATGTCGAGACTGCCCGATGATAAGTCCCCACAAATTAGCGTAGCGATAGCGATAGCGAAAAACAGTGGTGTTCAAGAAATTTACCAAAGTCACGTGATATTTGATCTTAAGCGACGAGCATCGAAGACCGATGCAAATGCTATATGAAGGATCGGTTCTCCCAAGTAAACGGATCCCCTTTTTTCAGATGGCACTCAGGTTTCTCAGCAGCCATGTCAAAGCCAAACTTCTTGATTATTGTAGCTGACGATCTCGGGTTTACCGATCTCAGTGCTTTCGGAGGAGAAATTGATACTCCCAACCTCCAGAAATTGGCTTCGAATGGTGCCCGATTCACCCAGTTCCACACCGCCTCGGCGTGTTCGCCGACGAGATCAATGTTGTTCTCTGGAACAGACAACCATATTGCTGGACTGGGTCAAATGATCGAGTTCGCCCGAGAACATCCCGAGGTTTTCAAGGGAAAACCCGGGTACGAGGGATATTTGAACGATAGAGTGGCTCCTTTGCCTCAGATTCTGAAGGAAAATGGGGATTATTACACCTTTTTGTCCGGAAAATGGCATTTAGGACTTGATAAAGAAAATTGGCCTATTTCCAAGGGATTTGAAAAATCTTTCACGCTGCTACCGGGTGCCGGAAACCACTACAAGTACTTTCCAAAGCGGGAAGACGGAACTCCGATTGGCATTTTGAGACCGTTATACTGTGAGGACGACCATAACGTTGATCCATACACTGACCTACCGGAGGATTTTTTCAGCACGGATTACTTCACTAAGAAAGGACTGGAGTTCATTTCCGACGAAAACGCTAGAAGAGACAGGCCTTTCTTTGGATGCCTCACTTACACGGCACCGCACTGGCCATTTCAAGCCCCCCGAAACGTCATTGACAAGTACAAGGGACGATACGACGACGGTCCGGCTGTTTTGAGGAAAGAGAGACTCAAGAGGGCCGCTGATTTGGGGATTGTTCCGGAAGGAGTTGAGGCCCATGTTGTTGAGACTATCAGGGAAAAACCTTGGGCCCAGTTATCGGAGACCGAAAAAAAAACTGAGTGCAGAATCATGGAAGTCTACGCGGCAATGGTCGATGTTCTTGACCAAAACATTGGTCGGGTTCTTGACCATCTGGAGACCACAGGAGAGCTGGATAACACGTTTGTGCTGTTTATGTCAGATAACGGTGCCGAAGGAATGTTCATGGAAGCAATGCCTCTGCGGATCGAGAACATGAATAAGGCCATCAATACTCACTTCAACAACAGCTTCGACAACATTGGGAACCGCGATTCCTTTACCTGGTACTCCGATCAATGGGCACAGGCTGCTACCGCACCATCTCACATGTACAAGGCGTGGGCCACGGAAGGGGGTATAAGATGTCCACTCATTGTGTCGTTTCCGAAGCTCGCAGAGTCTAATCCACTTGCAGGAAAAATCCTGAATGAATTTTGTACTGTGATGGATATTTTGCCGACTGTCTTGGACTTGGCCGGAGTCGAACACCCCGGAGACGTGTTTCACGGCCGGCCCGTGGTGAAGCCCCGGGGAAAGTCGTGGAGCAATTACCTGCGAGGAAAAGCGCCAGAGATTCACGACGAAAACACCGTCACAGGATGGGAGCTGTTTGGCCAACAGGCGATCAGAAAGGGCCAATTCAAAGCGGTGTACGTTCCAAAGCCTCTAGGTTCTGGCAAATGGCAGCTATTCAACGTGGCAAACGACCCCGGCGAAATACACGACCTCGCGGTGGTTGAAAAAGGGAAACTAGACGAACTGCTTGATCATTGGGCTGAGTATGTTGCGGAAACTGGAACTGTCGAGATCAGTTCATTAATGTACGATCTTTCAGTAGAGATCCCTAGCCTGACGATCGAGGACTAGATTGATTGTGTTTCGCACGACTTGAAAAATATATTTATGATTTATTTAGATAGGAATATTTTTCTTTCACACCCCGACCAGAAAGAGTAAGTGAGCTGCTGCAAAGAAGACATATCAAGAGGAGCGCTGACAATGTCTCAATACGATATAGAAGAACCACTCACCTCAACTGCCCGTCCTTGTAAGTCCGAAACATTGCTTGACCCCATTGGCTATACTAACATTGCCTAGTGACCGACTCTGTGCTGACGGTGCGAATCATCAAGTCGTTTCCGTATAGAAATGTCAAGAACCATGTCTTTGCCCACGTGGATTTGAAAAACGCCAGTCCGAGACAGTTCTTTGATAACATAGTTCAAACAATCAACACAACTGGAGCTCTAAGACCATACCGTAATGTGCCTTACGACACCCTAAAGATATACACCCACGCACACGGCTCCAAGACCATGAACCTCGTGGTGAACTTGGACCACGACGAGGACTGGGTGCTGGACCTCGAGAATGAGAAACTCCGCCTTGTTGACTACGACATCGGTAACGAGACAGAGATAAGCATCTACAATCGTGAGCAATACGACGAGTTCAAGAAGAATCCAGAAGAAAAGTGGTGAGACGCCCGCATATCACATGCTCTAGATCACGTGACCAGAATATAGCATAGCCCGACTTGTTTATGTAGAAATTCACGAAGACCAGTAACTATGACCGATCCGAGAGTAGGGGAGAATTTAGCGCGGGACAGGCAGAGGATATAGGTGATGCCCGCTGGTATATATCGCTCGTATCGGGCCCCGAGCTGGGAGAAGCAACAAACCTTTACACCAGAGAGCACCGAGCTGCCCCATCGTAAGCTCTGCACTATGAGGATGGCCCTCACTGCACGACTTGAATTTGCCTTTCAGCCTCTGAGAAAAAGGTTTCCTGATCTCTGACACGTGCTAGATAGCCGGCCAAGCTCTTGGCATGCCTGAAACCGTTGCAGCTTCAGAAAGCATCACGTGATGTACATCATGCGAGGTGCCATCATAGCCCGTGCCACACCGTTTTAAAACGGCTGTGTTGGAACGATCTTCCCCGCCGCAAAGTCCCAGCTGCAAATAGTGTGGCTCGTGCGGCTTTTGACAACGCTTCTTTTTTTTCTCTTGTCGAGGGCTCACAAATATATGTGTAGAAAAACGCAGAATAACAAATGCTAATGAATCATTACGAAAGTTGGACAAACAAAGATTCCAAATTTCACGAGAGAGGGACTGTGTGGCTGTTTGAGGGGAAACACAGAAAACCGTTGTGGTGGCAGAAAGCGAGATTGGGACTTGCGATATTTATCTAAACTAATTCAGATAGATATACGAGCCCTCAGAAGGACAACATTCGCTATCTTCGTTCCTATAGTTTGTCAAGAACGAGCTACGTAGGTCGCGAGCGAGATGAACTACTTACAAAAAACGTGCACGAGTCCCGAGGTGAACAAACTGGACCTTGTTTTATCTAACTCTATAACCAGCGGCAATGAGGAGTTAACTGCGGGTGATGAGTCCACCGCGGGCAGTGCCATCGGTGGCAGCGAGCGTGTCGAGCAGACACAGACAAGACCGAGCCAAGAAACGTGCAGGCCGTACGGTGTCCTGTCTGCTGGGGAGGCTGCGTGGCCGCAAGGCAGATCCAACAGCACGACGGGCAGTTCCACGCAGAGAGAGGATCCGGCCAACCAGTCGATTGTGACGCCCTTTTTGGCCAGTCACTTGAACGACCACACGCAGGAAGCGACAGAAGGAGGAGACTCGAAGAAAAAGTATTGTTACAGACACAATCCTACAATAAGATGCGACAAGCGGGCCGATGAATGCAAGATGACCGAGATTCAGAGCCAGCTGGAGAAGCTCCCGAGGAGAGACCAGGAGGCGATAACACACGTCTGGTCGATTTTCGCCGCCGCGCCAAACCAGCACAGGGCTCTGATTTTGCAGGGATTGCTGACGCAGTGTTGTTTCCCGCAGTTGTCGCTCATATCGCAGGAGGTTTCCAAGCTGATCAAGATTGACTTCATCGAGACACTGCCGAGTGAGATCTCGCTGAAGATCCTATGCTACCTCGATTGCCAGAGTCTGTGCAACTCGGCGCAGGTTTCGACCAAGTGGAAACAGCTAGCGGACGACGACAGAGTCTGGAGATACATGTGCGAGCAGCACATTGACCGGAAGTGTCCCCAGTGCGGCTGGGGTCTTCCGTTGATGGCCGTGAAGAAGCTGCAGGAGTGCACGCGCAGGAGAAAGATCGAAGAGGTGGACAAAACGGCGCAAGTTTGCAGCGACTCGACAGGGAGCTTGCCGCCTCCTTTGGACGAGTGCCAGAAAATCAGCGAGCGCTCGAAAAGACAGAAGCTGATGCGCAAGACGAGACCCTGGAAAGCGGTGTACTCGGTGCGTTACAAAGTGGAACGGAACTGGAGAAAGGGAATTTACACTATCAAAAAGTTCGAGGGCCACAGGGACGGTGTTTTGTGCTGTCAATACGACAACAACAACCTGCTGATGACCGGCTCGTACGACAAGACCATCAAGATCTGGAACGTGGAGACGGGCCAGTTGGTGAGAACTTTGACCGGCCACACGCGTGGTGTGCGGACTCTTGTTTATGACGATCAGAAGCTGATCACGGGTGGCTTGGACTCAACCATCAAAGTCTGGAACTACAGAACCGGACAATGCATTTCTACGTACACTGGCCACGAGGAGGGTGTCGTGAGCGTTGACTTCCACGAGAAGATCATTGTGTCCGGTTCCGCGGACACCACCGTCAAGGTCTGGCACGTAGAAACCAGAACTTGCTACACCTTGCGCGGCCACACCGACTGGGTCAACTGTGTCAAGATCCACCCTAAGAGTGGCACCGTCTTCAGTGCCTCCGACGATGCCACCGTGAGAATGTGGGACCTCAAGACAAACGAGTGTCTTCGGGTCTTTGGAGGAGTGGAAAACAACGGCCACATTGGCCAGGTCCAGAGCGTGATTCCGTTCACGATGAAGGACACTATTGTCACCGACTTTGACGACAAGATCACTGACGAGACAGTTGACAACGGAGCCGGCGCCGCGGCCGGCGCCTCAAACGTCACGGGAACTACGGGTGCAGCTACCCCAGCTGCTGCAGAAGATGAGTCCGAAACGGACGACGCTTTCGACAATCCGAACTTCCCAACGCATCTGCTCACCGCCTCTCTGGACAACACCATCAAACTGTGGGACACGAAGACAGGAAAGTGTGTCAGGACCCAGTTCGGACACATCGAGGGAGTTCTTTCCATCGCGGCCGATACGTTCAGAATCGTCAGTGGAGCTCACGACAGACTGATCAAAGTCTGGGACCTTCAAAACGGAAAATGCATGCACACGTTTGGTGGCTGCAGCTCGCCTGTCTTGTGTGTTGCGCTTGGAGACTCGAGATTCGTGTCGGGATCGGAGAATGGAGATGTCAAAATGTACTGCTTTGATTGCTAATGATTATGGATACGGTTCTATATCAAGCTGTGATGATTTTTCTTTTGCGACAAAACTGTTTTATTATTGCTTGGACCTTGTGTATCACTTGTGTTATATGTACTCGCATGGAATGACCAAACTTCGCTACAACAGGACACTGGTGAGGGAGTAGGACGTAGCGATGTTGAACAGAACCACAATGAGCCCGTAAGTGAACGGAATCCAGGTGCTCATTCCAAACTCTGCGCTTCTGTAGATTTCTGCGATCAACACCCCAATCAGTGAACCAGATATAAAGCCTTGAACTAGTCCCACCACCAGGTAGCCCATCAGTATGTATAGCAAACGGAGCTTGTGGCTCTTGGACCTGTTGTTTTTGTAGTGCGTGAGCATGGCGATGATGGCTGCTGAGGAATAAAACACGCTCATCAAAATAAGCGACCAATAAACAGTGAAAAAGACAATGTCGGACCTATGGTAGAGAAACGCACTCTTGTACGCGGCCCTGGTGGAACCCAACGGCCACGACAACGAGGGAAACCGGGGTGCAGTGTAGCCAACGGGCACGTATCTGGAGAAAAAGGGGGTTAGTAACGGTGATCCAGGGAGCACACAGAGCAGATGCTTACGTCATTCTGTTCTCTCGGGCATGTTTTGACCTGCAGCGGCAAACAATCGGTATTTCTGGCACCAGAAGCTTGTTTACCCGACTTTATTATCTACAGTCAAAAAAATACGGGAACAGGTAGAGTTGTTTGATTTTTCTATAGTATAGTCACGTGACCAAAATCACGCGCGACTGGAGTGGTACTCGTCGGCCAGGTTCAAGAGGGTACCCAGAATGAAGATTCTGGCGTCGATGGCGCTGAAGACCACATTTTTGAGACTGAGATTGATCCTGGTATTCGGGGCCACGTTTAGAACTCGACTGAGCAGGATGGCGGTGTTGGCTGCCACCGAAACCCCGCAGTCAGAGCCATTGATCTGTTGAGGAGTGTGTCTATCAGTGATTGTTTCGAAGGGGAACCCGTAGTAGAGCTCCAGTTTCCGCACAAGCGCAGCGGTCTCGTGCTCATTGGCCAGATGCATCGAGTCGTAGACGAAAACTTTGCGATCTTTCGGACAACAAAGCACCAACGACCAGTGAGATCCTCCTTCGGCGAGCTCAACATCGTCGTTGTCATTGAGCGGCATGAAAACAAAGGTCGCTTTCTCTATAGGGGGAAGAACACCTTTCAGGTCAGTTGGCGAGGGATGGTTGGCCAGAAGGAAGGTGAACGTGGGCATCAGCAAAACTATGGTTTCGTCAATCATTTCCTCGCCAAAGTAGCGCATCCGTTTCCGCAGTGTCGGTCTAATCTGGAATCGAGTGAGGTACTCGTAGACAAAAGCCAAGTTGTTATCGTTTAGCCACTCGTCGTCTTGAAGGTTGTAGAGGTCTTCTTTGTAGATGGAGATGTCGTAGAACTTGAACGTTCTGTTTGCTGACCATCTCGCTGCCTGGTCAAGCAAACTGTTGAGAACCTTCAGTTTTTTACTAGAGTCTCCCGGTTGCTGTCGACTCGAGTGTTTGACCTCTTTCTTGCTGTTTTTCTTGAGCTTCTTCTCCTTTTTGCTGGCAATGTCCTGTTGTTTTGGCTGTTCGGAGGCCTCCAGAGGGGTGAGCATACTCGCTACAAAGCCATCATTATTCAGGTAGCTGCAATGGACCGAATGCGTCTCGTAAGAAGGAGTTCCATCGCGGTGAGTCTCGTCCTCTTCCTCGTCGTCACTGAACACAGGCCATTTCAGCTGATCGAACCCGTTGGTCACCAGCGGTTCTGTAAGTTCATGTGCTTCTCCAGGATCTTTTTGGGGAGAGTAAAAACCTTTGTTAGTGCTGAAAACGGTCTTGATCATTGCTGAGAGTCCTCATACTTTAAAGATTCGATGTGGAAGGATTCTCACCAAATCTTTTTTTTCTCATGTAGGTCAAAAAAAATATATCAAGATTGTGGGGAAATAGGTAGGGGTGAAAAAATATTTATGGGAACAATTCAAACGGTTCCGCTGAGAAGCGCTTCAATCGCACCTTCAACGGACCCTCCACTTCTTCTTAACGCTGTGACGTTACGGTCGAAGTCGAAGAAACCCATGTCGTTCAGCTGGCGAAGCTGGGTCTCAAACACCTCTTCTGGGGGTCTGGTGTCTGCAGCAGCAGCAGCAGGGCCGGCCCCACTGCCGGCACCAGAGAGCATGCTCAACAGTGCAGGGTTCATGAAAGGGTTAGCGGCACCAGGAGCGCCAGAAGAGCCTGATGCACCGGCATTTCCACCAAATAGTGCCGCAAAAGGGTTGGCAGCACCAGCAGCACCAGCACCAGCAGCACCGGCAGCACCGGTAGGCGCAGCTTCTGTGGCACCCGCGCTTCCTGGAGCAGGGAAGGCAGACTCAGAAGAATTTCCTCCGCCCATCATTCTCTGCATCTGCATCATGCTGCGCATCATCTGCGGATTCGTCAGCATGCTGCGGAAGTACTCGCTTTGCAGCATCTCTCTGGCAGCCGGCCCCATTGAGCTCAGTTGTGGAGACTGCTGGATCAAGAATTCCAGCATTTGTGGGTCTGATAGCATCGACCGCATACTTTCCTGGAACATTGGGTTCTCCATCATCTGTTCCATTTGGTTCTCGTCAGGCAACTGCATTCCGTCCGCGCCAAACCCAAGCGACTCCACCGAAGGCATTGGAATGTTGTAGCCGGCATACCGGGCGCCAGTAAGCCCTGCCAGAGGGTTGAAGGCTCCCTGACCCGCGGCAATATTTTGTGGCACGGCAGAATCGGAGGCTGGGGCCGCGCCACCGGCAGATGTGGCTGAGCCGTCCCCGGAGAAAGAAGCTCCCACACCTTCAGCCGCGCCAGCGGCCGCGCCCGACACAGCCTCATTCGAGCTGGAAACGCCCTTAACCGCACCCTTCACCAGATGTATCGTATGTCCGTCTTGGATCTTGTACGATCCCACCGAGTCACCATCCTTCAACACTTTACCTGAGTAGATCAGTCTCTGTCTGTCAGCTGGTATCTCTGTCTGTGCCACCAACTGCTCTTTCAATTCCGCCACGCTGGCTGATCTCGCAACCGTAACCTGGTATCTTTTGTCTCCCGACGATCTGCTGAAGTGTTAGTATTGCACCACCAAAAGGTTTCCAAATTCAACTGTTTTGACTCACTTGATCGTGATTGTGATTTCTCCTTCAAATTCTGACATTTCAACCTCAATTTATGCTGTTTCAAGCCCGTTTCAATCTCTATATTTTCTTTTCCGCCGGCCAAACTTGTTACGCTCTATTTTTTTCGAACGCTCTTTTTTTTCTTCTATCGAATTTTTCAGAAGCATTTGCGCTAAGTCGTTAATCTAGATTAATTGTAGAGTAGTATGATTACCTTTCCGTTTTGAGCAGTATATTTACATGTGGTCTATATATTTGAAGCCTTTCCGATATACTCCATTGCATTCTGGTCTCCCTTGGCCAGTTCTGGAGTCTCTAAAACGTCTGCGAGCAGCTGCCACGGGTCACGTGACCCTCCGTACTTGAGGACACCGTTTTTAAACCGCTCGCCTCCCCGTCTATCCAAAGGATCTTTGGCGAACAGGTGTTCCCAGACCTTGGCAGCAATGGCCCTATCGAACAGATAGGAGTAGTAGACCGATCCGTAGGAGTACAAATGGCCAAACTTACCCGGCCAGTTGGAAATGGAGTCGTTGTAAATTTTGAGATGCCGTTCGAGATCGTGGTAGATGTTCACCACGTCAAAGTTTTTGGAGAAAACAACGTTTGAATGCAGCAGTTGGTCCAGGAGGGCCATTTTGATCTGGCCGAACGTTTCTGACTTGTGGAGAAATCCGTTATCGGCCTGGTGGCGACGCAACAGGCTCAAAGGCAGAGGTTCTCCGGTCTCGTGGTGACGAGCAAACGACATGAGAACACGCTCGTCTTTTGCGAAGTGCTCCATCAGAATTGACGGTAATTCCACGAAATCCGTCGAGCATCTCGTTCCGCTCACGTTGTGAAGATTGGTTCTTCCCAGCATCGAGTGCATCGCATGGCCCATCTCGTGGAACAAGGTTTCCACCTGCGACAAAGTCAGCAGACTTTTGGCGGAATCGTTTTCAGGAGCAAAATTGCACACTAACGAGATTACCGGTAACTGGAACATCTCGTCGTTGTGCTGCCCTGTTTGAATAGTCTGAATCTTCAAGTTGAATTTGTCTTCGGGATCCAACTCCTCAGGATAGATCTTTCGGGAGCAACAGACAGTGAAGTGAGCAGGATTCAGCGTTTTGTTGTCTCTGTAGAAAAGATCCAGATAAATTATTCCAACGAGTCCTTCCGTCTCGCTCACCACCTCGAACTTACGGACGTCGTTGGACCACGTCTCGCCTAGCTCCGACTTGACGGGTTTCATCTCGATTCCATAGATTGCCTTAAACAGCTTGGATAGCCCCTCAACGACTGTTCCCACTGAAAAGTAGGAGCTAATGTCCTCCAGACTGGTCGACCTTTGTTTCATTAGGTGCAATGTCGTCAAGTAGTCCCTGTCCCATGGCCTGATCAGCCTGAAAAGCTCCTCGTCGGACGGATTTTCAACAGGCTTGTTGGGATAGTTCTTGTACAGCAGACGCAGCTCGGAAACGACATCTTTGGTCACTTCCTTCAGCAGATTTTGCAAGAAACTCATCACGTTTTCGGGGTTCTTGGCCATCTTCTCGCTCAACTGGTACTCGTTGAAACTGGAATTCCCCATCAGATGAGCCAGAACTCCGCGGTACTTCAGAACGTTCTCCAAGTAGATGATCTGCGTGCTTGGAACGTTGTGCAGTGTGAGCCATATTTTCTCTCTGATCTGTTTGTTTGGACAGCTGCGCAATAACTCAAACGGAAGTCGGCCATATAACGGGATTTTCAGGTTTCCCTTTCTGTCGAAACTCATGTGTTTAAGCATGTTCTTGCTGATGTCACCGTCTTTTATCAGATCTTTGTCAATCGAGATGTAGTCCTCGCTGGAGTCTGCCACTCCGTTGCTAAAATGTTGGCCGGTGATGGCAATGTGCTGGCTCAGTTCGACGAAATTGTTCCCCGTGGACTCGTCCATGTCGATCCCCGACTTCTTGAAATCAGAGTGCAGCAGCCGGCCAACAGCGATCTCCTCAGCGTCTAGTTGGCTAGAAATCTCCGGGTCGTTCAACACTCTCTCCAGCTTATCGAACAATTCTTTGGACGTGTTCAGAATGTTCATGTACTGGAACATTTCCTGGTGACATTCCTGGGCTGCGTTGACGAATGACTTGTTCGGATGGACCACCCTGATAAACTCACACAGGTCAATCACCCGGCACAGTATGTCACTCAGTCGGTCCAGATTGCGGATGTAGCTGCGTAGCCCCTCTTCCGAATCGTCTGATATGATTGCTCGACGCAGCATCTCCGCCTTCTCCAATGACTCACTGCTGAACTCTTTCAGTCCAGAGGGTCTTTTCAAATACGGATTCCGAAATAGGCCTGCTGATCCAGACTTGTAGTTGAAAAACGACGCCCTTTTATCTCGCCCCTCATTGAACGAGGCCCACACAGAACGGTCGTCAAAAACCTTCCCCGTAAGTCCCAGCTCGATCGTCTGACCTTTCTTGCTGTCTTCATTGGCCGTTGATAACCATCGTTTTTTGTATCGTAGAACGCCCGCCGTTTGTTGTTCAACCCGGTAGGCTCCGGGTCCGACTCGACTCAAGCATCGAAGACCCCTCTCGGCATACCGCTGAGTGCTTCTCGCCGCGGCAAACA
The DNA here is from genome assembly GCA_030674545.1 of Ogataea saltuana. Taxonomy (NCBI): domain Eukaryota; kingdom Fungi; phylum Ascomycota; class Pichiomycetes; order Pichiales; family Pichiaceae; genus Ogataea; species Ogataea saltuana. Next base: position 376,783 of record JAKTYV010000006.1, read on the forward strand.
TTCTGAATCGTCCAGTTTATTCCAGTTTCTGTCTCGTCCCGCCTTTGCGAGAGCTCTTTTTCCGTATAAAAATCATTCGAGGGAAGGCAATCTTTTCGTCTATACAAAAAAAAGTTGAAAAATTTCGCTCTGATCGATAAAAAAACTCAGATTGAATCAATCTGAGTTCTGACGGGAAACAAAATCATCGTAAATGACGGAGCAGAGTTCAGAGAACTTGTCCCGAGACTCGCTTTCGGTCCCACAGTCGTACCGATAACTGTATATCTGATCATTCAACCGAATTTCTCCCGAGATGCCACCGAACCTGCCTGCTTCCGTGGTGGGCCGGGCATGTTCCTCAATCGCTCGCGACTCCACATGGTTCTCGCCATCCTCTTCCTCCGCAGAATTCGTCCCGAGCTCATAGTCGTCGTGGTCGTCGTGGTCGTCGTGGTCGTCGTCTCTTTGCTGAATGTCCTCGGAATCAGCCACGTAAACGTCCACCACAGGACTGTCTACCGAGCGGTCCTTTCTTTCAACCGCTGCTGACTTCCCCCGTCTCGCTGCCGACTTCCCCGTGGACTCCGGCCGCTCTCCGCGGTACGCGCTGTGATAATAAATACTTGGCGAATACCCCATTGGTGGTTGGGACGACAAGTTCAAGTAGGGATGCGACTCCTCAGAAACAGAAAACTTGTTCGCCTTGACCGAAACCTTGTGTCGGCGAACTGTAGGCTCGGCCATGCTGGCCGAGGGAACCGGTCTGTAAACCATGGGCTGTGGCGGAGGCACCCAAGGACCCATATTGGGCACCATGCTCGGCACCATGCCCACTGGGGTGCCGTACATGTACGGATAGCTGGGACGCGTCATTGGAAGCCGTGGCGGATAGTGCTGCATGTTCAGCTGCTCGGGGGTGGGGAAACCCTGTCCAGCAGGTTGTTGGTAGACAAATTGCGCTCGGCTACGCAGCGGCGCCGACCGCACAGAAGGATTAGCCAGTCTCGAAGGAAGCGGGCGGATGTTGAGCGGCGGTGGTGCTTTCGACCTTTTGATCGGTCTTTCCGCAAGCCGTTCAGAGGGGTTCTCTCGTTTGGAAGCCGGATGTTTGCTGTCGAGGTTGGTTCCCCCGGTCGAGCTGGTCGTGCTTGTTGCACTTGTGGCAGCGGAAACAGGCTCCAAGTCGCTCGAGACGCGCTGTCCAATCAGTTTCTTCTGCTGTAGTTCAATGGACTTGCTCAGTAGCACCGTGTTGCGATTCTTATCGCTCAAGGGAGGCAGCCCCGGCGAGACGATCTTGTACGCGTAGTTTTCCAGCTCCTGTTGTGACTTCGGTTCCTTCAATGCCTTCAGTTCTAACGCGGCTGGTCTTCTAGGAGCCCCGACTCTCTCGCTACTCTTTCCCAAGGACACCTCGACGGCATCGACTTCCTCCTCCTTCATGCTGCGCTGGCACTACTCGCTGATCTCGGTAACTGCTGTGCCGTGCCGACTTTGAACGCGGTTTGTCCAGCTGGTGTGTATATTGCCTGAGTGCCCAAGTCTTTTTTGTCAACACGTTTCTCCTTGCGATGCCGACCGCCCTTCCTCCCTTGTTTGAGGCTTCTTGCTACAAAATTTGGTCGTGTTTTCTTGTTTTTTTTTTCCACTGATACGAATCTGAAACAATTTCTGGAACTGAGCCGCAAAGCGCTTCTTTATGCGTGTCTCACACCACTCACAGGTTTCGGTCACAGTACTCGACCCAATCAACATCCAAAAGCTGGAAGATTGCTCGCTCATCGCGCGAGGCCAGGCACACCATGCCGTCCGCAGTAAAAAGGCCCTTGTCGCTCAAATTATACCCGCGAACGGAGGCCAACAGCCGGATACATCTGTTGAAAACGTCGTTCCCCGCAAAATAAAGCACCGAAGAGCCCAATTGAGAATGGGCCGCGCCGATAATGTCGATCCGGCGACTTCTGGATTCCAGTGGCCCTCGACAGCCGCCGTTGAACTTGTGCATTGTCGTACAAACGTCGTTCAACGAGCACTCGATGTAACCTACTTCCTGCAGCCGTTGCACCAGTCGGTACAGCAGAACGCAAATACCAGGCCTTTCGACCCCCTCCTTGTACACCAGCAAGTCGATGTCGCCGCAGGTCGGTTTTCCCCGCAAATACGAGCCCATTGCCACCACTTTCAAATCAGGATCCACCTCTCGAGCCGCGTCCACCACAAATTCGTGATGTCGTTTGACCTCGCTCCGTGGAATCGGAACCACCCAGTCTTCGTAGTATTGGATGCCCAGCTTTTGCTGCGAGTTGAGCGTTCCAAATATTCCACTGTTTGGAATCTCCGCCACGCTTTTGATCCCGCTTCTGATCAGCTGCAGCGCCGACTTCGCTCCAAACCCGTGTACTTTCTGTAACCGATCCATCAAGACAAGATTCTCGTCTTTTTGGGCCTGGTTACGCAGAACTTCCAGCTTGGTGAACGTTCCTCGACGTATGATCTCCTCAACATGCCCGGCAATGGCTCCCTGGTGTAGTCCCACACTCGCTAGATCGCCCGCTGAGGTTATCGGGTTTTTCAAGGATTGGATCAGATCGATCGCAATCCGGTAGTTTTTGATCCGAAACGCATGGTTGGCATCAAACAGCTGCATAGTCTCGTACAAAGCTGCGATTTGTTCAAACTGTTCAACGATCCGGACATTGATGGCAAAACTTTCTGACTTTGTGTTTTTCCCTGTCAAAACTTTCCGCAGTTTGTCATGATGCGTAATCGATTTGTTTTTGTACTCTTCTGGCTTCCCCCCGTCTGCAGAGACCGCCGCCTTTGTCCCTTCAAACCCCCTCTTCCTCGGCCCAGGCCTCTGGAAAAAATACTTATCGTACGGAGCAACCCTCTGTGCTATCAGAGAGTCAACCACCCATTCACGACGCACAATTGGATACTGTTTCTCGCGGAACGGATCCGTCTGGTCTTGTCCCGTCTCGCTATCATTGATCACCACCACCACCTTTTTTTCGCTGTCCACATCGCGGATCGAGGCCGCACTGAAAACAACTCTGGCTCCGTTCTTCCGCCAGATCGCTATTCGTGTTTGCTCCACGCGCGATTCCGGCCGTGGTACCACAATCAGATCATACCCATCAAGGATCTTGTTATGGCTGGTCTTACTCTTGTCTGCTTTCATCCCGCCCAAGCGTTTTACCCCCGCTCAGAACCAGTCCAAACATCAACAAGGCCTACTATGTACCCAGAAATCGTTTCGCACACCTCAAAACTGTCTGAGCATGACAAAACTTATCTGACAACTGTTTTCCCCTATGCTATTGTTATTCCCTATTTGTACAAATAAAATAATAATTCGCAACTTTTTCGCCCTTTGTTCTTTTTCTGGTAGATAAATAATATTGCGCCTATCATTAAATGACACATTTAGCCTTTTTCATCTGATTAACGAACGGCAAAACCTAATTTGAGGCAGGTTGAAGAGGCCATAACTGTCCAATTCGACCAAACATCGGGAATTGATTCGTTTGCAACTACAGCAAACTGCGTCCCATTCCACAAGCACATCAGCCGGCTGCCCCCTTTGTTCCTGCTGTCCCGATCAAAAGAGAGCGCCGTTCGTTTAATTAAGGCGGTGTGACAACATCTTTACTGAGAACAGGAGTTTCAAAACACGCTGTTGTTACCATATCTTTGTCGATTTCACACGCCCATGAGTTCCAGATACCAACCTGAACCGTTCCCAGATCCAGGCACCGTTGCCGGACTACCGGCACCCTCTGTAAATGGGCTATCGAAAGTGGGTGCTCACAAGATAACTGTCGAGAGATCGTCACCAGCTCCAGAGGGAACGCTTCCGGGAATGACTTCAAAAAGCCTGGCCATCTCCGGGTTTGCTCCGTCGAGCGGAAACAAGACGACCACCGTCTCGTCTTCTGGTGGGGTCAGATCCGGCTCCGGATCCGGCTCGATAAAGATGTTCAGAAATAGGCTCCAATCCATGGGAAGCTCCGGACCCTACAACAACAGCAAAGATTTATCAGGAAACTCCCCGAGAAGTTCGCTGGACCTCAACTCCTTCACTCTCAGCAATGACGACCTCACAAGTGACGTTAATCTCGACTCGGTGAGAGCAAACTTGAAGCCTTACAACGAAGCGTTGATCCGCTACCTCACTCAACAGGGTCTCAACTTCAACGCCTTGAAGCTGAAGTCACCCAAAGCCAGCCGATCGCATTTCAAGCTCTCCACGGGAACACCTGCTCTGAAAAGCGTGACGGCATATTTATCCGGCAGTGGACAGATACTGTTCCTTCCGTACAACCCCGCCAAAAAGAGAGATCAGTTGGCAGACGACGCTCCCATCGAAGATGAGGAAGGCGACAGCGATGAAAGTGACAACGAATCCGAGCCTGCTCCGACACCAGGCAATTCGAGCAGACCCGCAAATCGCCATGGCCATCACAGCGTTGCCAACCACACCTTCGCCGTGATTCTGAAACTCACTAAAGTGCAGTCGTTGACCTCTGTGGTGAAGGCAAAGTATTTTGCTGATGCCACTACTAAATGGATTTCGGGAATTTTGGTCGACAATCCAAAGGGCAAACAGAAGGTTTCATTCAAAGAAAAGTACAGAGTTTCAAAAGATATTGATTGGGATCTTGACCTAAGGAATCCCGAATGTTTCATTCCTTTCAGAGATACTTCTGGCTCAGAAGATAAAGATTATGTGGATGATCTGAATTTCGAATTCCAACAAGACGTTGCCTCCGCAGTCACCTCAACTACCACTTCCTCCTCCAAGACCCGCGGGTCCACCGAGGTGTTTTGTTCCCAGAATCCAACGCAAGATATCAGGAAGTTTGAGCCCCTGAGCCCGAAAGATTACGTTAACGAAATCGACGAGTCTGGAAAAGAAATCGCCCGCCTCGACAATATGTTTGCCAGTGATAACACCGAGGCGCGCAACTTTCAGCCTGGTTACTACATATTTCTATTGCCAGTCGTCTATCCTATCAACACGCCCGAAACAGTGAGGACTCCTTTGGCCTCGATTTCCCATCAGTTCCGCCTTCAGATCGAGTCCGCTCAATATGTGCCAACATTGCAACCTCCACCTACAGCATTGCTTTCGCTCTCACCGCACCACAACAACAAGTACGACGACGACTTGTTAGGGGCAGGAAACAGCTCCACGAATGGACCAAAGAGTTTTTTTAAGAAGATTGGGAGACGTCGTTCTTCGTCAACGGCAACAACAGGCAATCACACAAGTGGAACAACCCACAGTAGCAATGGAGTGCACGAATTTTCACACGAGCTTCCCGTTATTCGGCTGCCTCCATCTGATGCCACGTCCACCTTGAACAAGTCAATTTATGTGAACAAAGTTTGGAGTGACTCCTTGAATTATGAGCTACTTCTGCCGAGAAAATTCATTCAGCTGTCTCCGAAATCTGGTCTCAATGACAGCTTTATGAAAACCAACACATTCGTTTTACAAATGAAGCTGATTCCCCTTATCAAGAACCTCTTTCTGAAAAGAATCAAAATCAACGTGGTGGAAAAAATCACGTATGTTTCCAAAGACAAAAAGTTTGAAACTGATGTCGGGGACGTGGATAGATCGGGAATCAAAGAAAGAAAAGTCACCCTAATGGAAATCAAGACCAAAGACAAGTCAACGTCTACCTCTCTCAACACCCAAGTAATCAAGGGCTGTATTAATGACAATTTGTTGACATGCTGTTACAACAACGGAAAAGCCACGGGCACTAATGACGTCAGCAACAAGCCAAGAAGCAGATCCGGCTCTGCAAGTGTTCTTCACCCAGGTTCGAAGCGTGTGACGAAATTTTTGGAAAACAGAAACGCAAGCAGCACCTCGCTTACAAGTGGTGCAAATGAAGATGTAATGATCACAAACCCTGTCAAGCTCCAATGTCCTCTCAAGTTTGTGGCCAATGATGAAACAAAAGTGGTGAGCGAGATCCATGATTCATTGACCAGAGCAGGTGCGGAGCTTGGCGATTTACAAGATTCTGAAGGCGTTGCCACAGGGGGTGACAGCGCTTCAATTTTCTCCGTGAGTTCCCACAATACTTTGGACTTGAATAACAACACATTTTCAAACGAAGAAGAGGGTTCTAGCTGGCTTTCCAAGTCGCCAATTTTATCTCCGATTTTGTCCCCAAGAAGAAACACCAACCCCAGCAAAATGAGTTCAAAAGAGGAGGAAAAGATGCATGAGTTTTCGTTCTATCCAGACGTGACTGCACACAACGTTCACATCAGACATCGTCTCCAGATTTGTTTTAGAATCAGTAAACCTGACGAAACTGCTAGAAACTCAGATGGAGAGCCAAAAATGCATCATTACGAGGTGATTGTCGATACGCCGATTGTCTTTGTTTCTCCGTTCTGTGTCCAGGAGACCTTGCAATTACCAAGTTACGATTACGCGGTGAAATCTTCGCATTTCAATCCTAATTTAGGCAGAGACGATAATTTCCTATTCTCCAAAGACGAAGAGAGCGCCAATGACGACATCGACGAGGATCTGCCCACTTTTGAAGAAGCCATTTTGGGGCCTTCATCTCCAATGTTATCTGGCTACAATCTCCCGAATAACTTGTCCACAACTTTCAATTCCTCCACAATGCTCTCGCAATCGCCATTTTCATTGGCTTCTGCGTCTCCTCCTACTTCCTTGTCGCTGGTCCAAGCAATGAGCCATTCACAGTCGGTTCACGGGCACGGCTCTCTTCTGTCTAAAAACGGCAGTTTCAGTTTCAACAACCTGGACTCCCTTCTTCACAAGGAATCCTGGTCTGACAACCAAGAACAGACCGATGATGAGCTGTTTAGCAAAAAAGACATAAGACCTACGAGCGTCGGCGGACAACTCAGCAGTCTTCTGAAAGTTGAGTCTCCCACCCGAGAGCCAACGACGAACCCTTCGATTGCAATCAATGGAAGTCTCATGGACGAAGATTTGGAGTTGCATCACGTTCCGTCGAGATCGTCTTTAGCGTATTACGAAGACGACCTGCCTTCGTATCAAACCGTGATGGAACAAGATTCCAGCAATCTGGAAGAGAAGCTGGGCTTGCTCTCCGACGATGAAGACTTCCCACATTCGAGTGGGGACTCGCCAAGCGGTGGAGAAGGAGACGACACGTTTCAGTATGCAAATCCAAACCTGAGCTTGGGGACTCTGGATATTGAGCAAATGCACTCGTTGCCTGCGACGCAAGCCAACCGCATTTTGAAATAAAGAATTGCGAACCTCTTCTATATATTGTGGTTTCATTCATATAACTATTTACAGGCTTTTGTTATCATTTTTTCAGGTTCTTCAGCTCTCTAGGCTCAATTCTGTAGATATCACCGTTGGCCATCATATTGTTGACGGTTTCCTCCTGAGTTGGCATACCCTTAGGAGTCAACGACTTGTCCACAGCACTTTCGAACACAGCGCCGGCCAGAGCAATTTTGTCAGTGTATGGATCAATGTTGAAAGCCAGGTACTCAGTAAGGTCCTTGATTTCCTCCTTGATTCCGGTCTCGCCGGCTTTCTTGAATGTGAGTCTCTGTTTGGTGTCAAATCTGTAGACGATCTGCAGAAGCAGGGTGGATCCGTCGTCGTGCGGAAACGAGTGGAACGAGATGAGCTTCGGGCTCGAGTTGAACTTGACCAAATCCCAGCCAAACTTAACATTTTTGGGCAGTGCATTCTGTCTCTTACCTAAGGCGAAGAAGACGAACTCGGAGATGTTTTCTCTGACGCTTTCGATTTTTCTGGATGCAAACGCCTTGTTGACTTTCACCATCGTTTCCACGGCATCATTTTTCCAAAGCAGGAAGTTTGGCTTGTACTTTTTTCCCATGGACTTCTTGAACTGGTAGACCTGGACTTGGTTGAACGCAAACAAATACACTCTTTTCAGAACGTTCTTCACAAAAAGCTTTGGCGAAGTGAGCGGATTAGGCATTCTGGAGCTTCTAATAGGGATAAAGGGCTCAAAAGGAACTCCCACTTTGGTTATTCCTGGTCTTTGCTGCTGTTTGGGCTGTTTCTTCACTGGACTGGCAGATGAGTTGAATCTCAGCTGAGACAGGACAAACGGTTGCAAGCGGCACGGCCCTAGTCCAAGCTCAGCAACCCCGACTCTGGCAACTTTGAAAGAGGCACTTTTCAACATAATGGCGGTTCTTCCTGACAATAAGTTGTACTCCTAGTGAACTCGTCTTGGAGAATTATGAACTTTGTTGAACTTTCACGAAAATTTGTCTAAAATTGATGAAAAAATACCCAAAAAATATTCAAAAGATACCAAAAAAATAAAAACTCAGCGAAACATACTGCCAGGCAGCTGATGTCACGGAGGCAGCATTTCTAAGCTTTTAACAACAGCTTTCGCCTCAATTTCCGCCCATCCGTTTCTCAAGCCATGCTGATTACAGAAACTTTTCACGATGTGGTCACCACCAACGGGAACCCAATGAGACTGTACATATACCACCCTAAGATCCCTGGCTATCCCAAGGCCAAGTTCCCGGGAGTTGTGGTCTACTCCGAGATCTACCAAGTGACAGGTCCGGTGGCACGGTTTGCTAAGAAAATTGCCTCCGAAGGCTACATCGCGGTGGCTCCTTCTATCTACCACGACTTCGTGGACCACACGCCATTAGACTATGACACACAGGGAACGGACGACGGCAATCGGTACAAGGTGGAAAAGACTTTGGAATCCTACGACGAGGACACAACGCTTAGTTGCGACTACCTCTTTACTTTGGACACGTTCAGCGGCAAAATCGGGGCCACAGGAATGTGTCTCGGTGGTCATTTGGCATTCAGGGCCCTGCTAGACAAACGTATCACCGCCTCGGTTGGTTTCTTTGCGACCGACATCCACTCGAAAAGTCTAGCAAAAGGCGGCGACGACACGCTGGAGCGTGTTTGCAAAGAATTGGACACTTTCAACCAAGAGTTGGTGCTGATCTTCGGGACCCTCGACAATCACGTTCCTCCAGAGGGAAGAAGTCTGATCCGGTCCGAGCTGATGAAAGCAGGAGCCAAGATGACCTTCATCGAGCTATGTGACGCGCAACACGCTTTCGTCAGAGACGAGAGCAGCAAGGGAAGATACGACTCGTCTATTACCAACGCCTGTTTCGGGTTTCTGTTCGAGCTGTTCAACCGCAGGCTCAAGACCGACCTCGGAGAGTCGAACGGCGCCGCAATCAAGGTTGAAAACGTGTGTTAAAACGGTTCCGGTCAACTAGCATCACTATAAATTTATTTCGCTTTCCTGTATATCTCGTCGTCGCTGTCCTCCTGGTCGCTGAGGGCGGCGGTGCCCGCGTGGGCTTCGGCGCCGTGCGAGCTTTCCGCCTCCTGCGTCGCCCCGTATGGGTCTGGCTTCACCTTCACGCTGTCGCTCATCTTTCGTAGTTGATCCATCACCTGGAACACGAACGGACGTATCTCGTTGATCTCCATCAAAGACAGTCCGTCCAGCTGGATGTATACATCGTTCAGCTCTCGTATACCTTTTCTGGCTTTCACCAGACGAATTTCCCTCAAATCCTGTAAAAGAGACCTTATTTCGTGTGGCGGGTCGATAAAATCGTCCGCAGCATGGTCTAGAAGCTTTTTCGACACTGGCAACCACTGCCACGGCAGCTTGGAGAAACTCGACGGGTATTTTATCTCCTCCTCGTACTTTCCCCGCAGAAACTCGACAGAAATCCAGTCCGGTACCACTATGTTGCACTTGTCCTGTTTCTTGAGCACTATCGACAACCACAAGGGTATCCGCTCTCTGTTCAAGGCACGCAGTCTCGGTAGCTTTGATCCTATCAATTGTGTCCCGTTCATTGAGTAACGGGGTATCACGGTAATCAGCTCCTGTTCGGCCAGGTAGTTGATCTCCGCCGGCGTAAACTGCTGTTGAAACCTCTTTGGCAGCGACATCTTGCTTGCTGGTGAGTGGACAGAAGAATGGACTTACTCATCTTCAAGACCAACTTCTCAATCTCAACTCATACGCGTAGCTGAAAAATATACCAAATACAAGGCTGTGTAGTTAAGCTGATCACGTGAGAAAGTTGACGTCGGGGGAGGCGGGGAAACAGAACCTCTTGCGACATACCAGCTGTGGACGCTGACTACGAAGCTGGTGCAGAACAGGGGCGTCCCAGGATGATGCTTCCCGTAGACCACTTCCCGATCAGATCAGCTTCTCTCGATCTCGTGATTACATAATCTCACGATTTCCCGGTATCGATTTCGAGTGAGTTTTTCAGTGAAAAATTGACTTGGATTCCCTGGAAGCCCTCACTCCATGATGGGACCATCTGCTACGATGGACAACGTCGACCCGCCGTTCGATGCCCTGACCTTCTTCACTCCGCTGGAACCAAAATCGGAAATACACGAAGATGAGACTTCCGAAGAGAAGACAGTCCTGGCTGAAGAGAAAAGCGCACAGCTGCATATACTAGATCTACCTCAAATCGCCAGCAAACCGCCCTATGCAGTCCTTCTCGTGATACTGAAACTACTCAGAATGGATGAAGTGCGGAACTTTGGAGCGGCAGCCGAAACTGAGCACAAGCCGGTCGATGACGTGATGTTTGAAAAAGGCCTTTCCGAACAGGACTTAAGTCTTGCACAGCCTTGGATCAAAGTTCATTGTTCGCAGCTAGACACCCTAGAAAAGCTGGTCCGAGTGAGCTGGCAACGTACGAGTTTGGCCGAAAACGGGCAGTTGATTTCATATCTGACGACGATCATTTCCTCGCCGTTGTCTTGGTTGTCGTCGGAGACGGAGCAGGAGACTATTTGGAAGATGGCCTCGGTAAGGATCTCTGAAAACTCTGGAAGGGCCGCTGTTCCTGAGTTCACCCGGAAGATTGTGATCGAGGGCATGCCGGACATCAAGATCAAAGAGCCTTCGCTTTCGAACGACAACATCGGCCTCAAGACCTGGGGCTCCTCGCTCATGCTTTCCAAACGACTTTCGAAACCGGGCGCGGGCTCGGACCTGCTCTTGGCACCGATACTCGAGCTCGGAGCTGGAACAGGACTCACTGGGATCTCGTGTGGTCTTCTCGGATACCAGGACATTCTTCTGACGGATTTGGAGGCGATCGTTCCCAATTTGCGGGAGAACATCGAACTGAACGGTCTGGATCTTGAGTGTGAAGTTCTAGACTGGTCTGATCCCTCGCGGTTTATTGAAAAACGAGGGAATGGTACCTTTGCCACGATTATTATCAGCGACCCAATATACTCGGAAAAGCACCCGTACTGGATCAGAGACATGTTGCAACTCTTTCTTGCCAGATCCTCCGACTCCAGGGTGCTTTTGCAGGTTCCTTTGAGAAGACGATTTGAAGACATCCGCCAGTTACTGTGGACCCTTCTCGAGGAGATGGGCTTGAGGGCAGAGCAGACCGTTCTCGAAAACGGGTTCGACGATTTCGGAGAACAGGAGTTCGTGTTCAAAGTGCTCAGATGGAAGTCTTAATCAATTGGATCCAACTGTATTACTCTCTTTGAATAAAATAAATTGTATATATAAATAATAGAACTATACCGTCCTGTGTCTGATTGCGAGGTCCTGATCATCTGTTGACCTGCCCACTGAAACACCGCCCGTTTGGAGAGTCCCTCCGCTTGGAAGATTCTCCTCAGAGGTCTCTTCCCGACGGTGGTCGTCTTCCTCGCTGTAGTCTTCGTCCCATTGGCTGTCGTCATCGTCGTCGTCGTCGGAATACTCGTTCTGAGACCCGCCATAAGAGAACTTCCCCTCTTTGTCGTTGATTGGGTCGTGCGACTCGACATCGCTCGCTGCTTCCACAGAGGTGTCTCTCAGATGAGTCGAGCTGGCCCGGCGTCCTCGCTCTATGCATCTCTCTATGCTCAGTCTGTGCTTGATGAACAACAGCTTCGGGTAGGCGACCAGTTCACCATTCTTGATGATCTCAGCCAACTGTTCCTCGGTAGGATCAGTCAGAAGATGGAAATAGTCGGAAACTTTCACCTTAGGAAACAGCGTGATAGTTCCCCCAAATCGCTGTAAAAAAATGTTAGACCAGTCGCTTTCCATAAAGTTGGGCATAATTTGAAACTCCTTCATCAACTTCAACCACTTGATACTCTCGAGCTTAATGAGGTTCTCGAAATAACTCGACAAGAATCCTCCTCGGTAGCCTTTTCCCTTGGACCTAGAAACAGGTTTGCCAATGTCGCCTTTATTCTTGTAAAACCACAAAAGAACATGTGGATTCACCTGAGAAACAATAGCAAACTTGACGTTGAAATAAGCGTTCAAGGATTCTATCGGAATGTCTGTCCTCAGGGAACCGTCTTTCCACTTGCTTCCAAACGAAAACGGACTCACCTTACCGGTTCTCCTGTCCTTCTCCATCAGCACGACCGGCTTCAGTATTCCGGGAACGGCAGCGGAAGCCAACAACGTCGACCAGATACAGCAATTTGGCGATGTGATGTGGTTGCACAAGATCGTGGGAGAATGGATGTCGTGAGGAACTGTTGAAATGTTGAGTACCTTTCCTGTTCTCTCGTAGCACTCTTTAAAAGTCATTGAACCCAGCGTCCACCATTGGGCCTTTCTTGCCCACTCCAAAGAGTCAAAAACAGCACCTGTTTTCCACCACCGTTTCAACCACACCAAGCCAGACTCGGTTCCCGAGGCGTTGATTTTGCGAGCCAATTCTGGGGTTAAGAGCTTCAAAAGCTCCTTGTCCGTTCGAGTTGTGGCCAGAGCCGCTATAATTCCTCCTCCGGAAGTGCCGCTCAAGATCTTGGGCATCAGGTCATTCTCGAGCAGCGCTTTTAAGATTCCATAATGATTGTAGCAAAACGAGGCACCTCCGCTCAATGCCAACGCCGTCTTGCCATAATTTCTCGACAAAATCTTGAAAAATATTCTCTTCTCGTCGTTGGGTATCTCTGTGGTTTCAATAATACACTCGATCGCGGTGATAACCTCCTTGTTGTACACCTCAACGAGTCGTTTCGTCCCGTAGTAGCAATGGGAGTAAAGCAATGGATTTTCTATCCCCGCGAAGTTCGACTTGACACAGCCCTGTAAAACAACCATCAAGTCCTCATATCGAGCTTCTTTCCTCAATCTTCGCAGATCCTTCACAATTCTTCTGAGAGTTTTCCAATCGTAGCAGTAGAAACGATCCTCCAAACACCACTCGTCCAACCCCAGATGCTTGTCCAGGACTTTAGCCTTTTCCACGTACTCCTGATAGTTTTTGGCGCTCTTGAGATCATCAAAGAGTCTTCTGCGCTCGCCTGTGTTGGTCATGATTTGCTCGCTGACGAATACTGACAGCCTGATGAAAAAATACAGCACGCTTAGAAGGGAAAGCCATAGCGAGATGAGCACCAACAGCGGGTATCTGAGTAAAGTAAACGTCAAAGACCCCTCTCCGCTGGCCACGGGGCGCTCTGATCGTCTCTTTGACTTTGACGCTTTGCCTGTGCTGTTGTAGACCGGAGCCCAGTCGGATTTGGAGGCGATCAACTCGATGTTGGAAACAGAGTTGGTTCTTGAAACAGTCGAACTACAATCATCGTTGAGCGCCGCGGTGTCGTCATAGTTGAGAGCTTCTTCAAACGCCAAAATGTCTAGAAAACGTTAGTATCGGATAAACCACCACCCACTCGTGTTCACTCACGTTCTTCATCGGTAAACTCAGCGTCGAGGTCGCCTGCGTTCGCGATCCTCCCAGAGTGAATATGTGGCGGTGGAGGCGTTTCTTCTCTCACCGGCCCGTTCCAATCGCCATCAGCACCGTTGGAATCCCATTCCAAGTTCATTTGTCTTGAGCTTCCACAATGGAACAGCACTCGATCGTTGGAGCAAAAAAGACTCTCACTTTGACTGCAACCACTTTCCTGATCGTTTCTCACTAGCACTGTCTCTGAACAAAAGTTTATCTTTGCGGGGGGACAAGGAAATAAAGTCTTAGACTAATTGTTGGTTGGTACACTACCGCGATCGTAACTACAATGCGTCTTGGTCCGATCTACAGAGATTGTACAGGCCTACTAGTGTGTTTTCTAATTCCATATAAAGCAGATAAAAGCTGAGTTGTCGTTTACGTTCGTTTCGGGGAGGAGGGAGACGACGGACCGCTGAGACTCTTCCGAAGCATCGTGTTTTTGTAGTCGTTGAATTTGAAGGACGTCCGTCTGTTCAGTCCAGGACCCGGGTCGGCACGAGTTGCTCCGGCCTCGTCCGCGAGAGACGAGGACTCGCTGCCGACTCCAAACTCGTAACTGCTTGTCTTATTGAAAAATGGCTTCTCCTCGTGGATGTGAAGGCTGTGTTCGATCTTGTGCTTTAAAACCTCTAGCTTGCTCAGTGGGTCGTGGTGCGACTCGGGCTTTTTGGAGGCGGCTGTTTGGCCCGATCTCGAGTCCAGAGAAGGAGCTGAAGAGCTCTCGTCCGGAACCACCGTCGGCGTCTCGCCAAACGAGGCCTGTCTGCGCCACGTTTGCGGTGACATCCTTTCGTAAGTGTACTTCTCCGACTCCCGTCTTGTGAGTTGGTGCTTTGCACTGTCACTTGCTCCTTTCGTTTGCGCCTCGAGCTCGTTCTGATAATTGTGGGTGGCCGATCGCTTCAGCTTCGGGTTCAAAAGAGTCTCCAAAGGGGTACTCGAGGCAGGCGGTGGCACCATATCTGACCTGAAAGAGTCCGCCTTGGATTCGTTAACATCTCGATTCAGCGGAAAAGCCTCGAGACTTGTGGGATACGATTGTGTCGCTGTGTCATCCGGGTTATGCCTTGAGCTCATTGCAATTTGCGTTCACGCCCTCCGTAATGTATTCCTGTTTCTGAGTGATTATGCTACTGACGGTTGCCACAGACTGTATATCTGAATTCCGCTCCGAGTCCCTGACCTTTTCTGTGCAGATTAGTCTCTCCAAGAACAATAGTTGCTATAATTCGCCCGAAATACACTGCGAAATAATCTACACCCCCCTGATCACCTCATTTTAGCGGGCTTTTCATGCAACAAAAGTGAGTTTCGGGCAGTGCAACATGCGGGGAAGAACACCCTTGCACCACCAACGAGGAAAACCTTCTCAAAATTAAGTATTTTAGAGATGATCAACAAGTTTTTCCCAGTTGCCCTGATCGCCTTCTCCTTTGATTTCAAAACGATCGCTCACCTACCAGCTTCCGGAACTATGTTTGTGCGCGTACGATGGCCGGCTACCATCACAGGTCGTGTGAGAACCATAGCGTCGCAGAGACAGCTGGAAAACTTCCAATCGCACCTGGTCAAACACAAACAACTCAGCGACGAAAAGAAGGATCTCATTCTTACTATCCTAAGCAGCACTGCAACTAAGCGCGAAGTGCGAACGTATTTGTCCAAGTATCCTCTGTTGAAAGAGAATGACATTTATCGCAACAAGAATGTTGTCGTGCAAGGAGGCCCGAGCAGCTCTGGTGGAAGCCTCACTACCAGCAGCAATAAGAAGTACCAGAAGCTGATAGACAATCTTTTGGCAAAGTACTCGGGCTCAGATCACATTGACCTGGACTCGGGGATGCCGGGCTCTGGTCTGGGGTTGAGCAATCGTGAAGTCCAACGTGAAGTTCAGCTCTCTGACACCCTGCGACTCGCGGTGATCAAGATCTCGGATCTCAACAGGCTCACAGTGGAGACTGCCAGGGGGATCGGGTTGACCCTGCAAAAGATGATCCAGCTCGGAGTCTCTCCTGTGATTGTTTTGGACGCAACGTCGGCTACTTCTTCGGCAGAGGCGAGGTTGTTGGCCATTAGAGCCATGGTTGACCAGGCCCGAAGCCTGATTCAGGCCCTCAATTCTGATGGCAACCTCGAGTTCCGGTCGATTAGAGATCTCTTTGAGTATGAACCGGCCACTGGCTCGCACAGTTTTGTTGTTCCTGAGCTTCTCACGATCCCGCTTTTGCAAGGAATCATCCCGGTGATCTGTCCGATCGCGGTCGACAACCAGGCCAGCGAAGAACTAGTGATGAGTTCCTTTGATGCCATCAAAACTATCACTTGCTGTCTCGGGGCTCTCAACGAGAATTTCAAGACCCAGAATAGTACGAACGAGGATCTGCTCACGATTGAAAAGATTATCTTCATCGACGAAGGCGGCGGAATACCGTCTCTGGAGCGGTTTCAGTCGAGTCACGTCTACATCAACCTGTTGCAAGAGTACGAGGACATCGTCTCGGAACTTTACATCGGCCATTTAGCACCAGCTCGTAGAGACGCTCATCTCAGAAATCTCAGAGAAATGAACAACCTCATGACTCTTCTCCCCGATGCGACCGGAATGATCACAACACCCGCGATTGCCACTTTGAAACACCAGAAGCGGACCACAAACCCAATCATCTATAACATTCTCACGGACAGACCAGTCATATCCTCCTCGTTGCCGGTCAACCTGAAGAAAACGCCCCAACTCAACACCACCATCATTAGAAAGGGCGTTCCTGTGAACATACAGCTGTCTGAGGACGAGCCGAATGGCCAGGGTATCAGTCTTCTGGAATACCAAAAACGAGGAGACGTGGATTTGGAGAAGCTGAGGCACTTGATTGAGGACTCATTTGGCCGCCAGCTCGACATGGACCACTACTTGAAACGAATCGACGGAAACGTTGCTGCCTTGATCATAGCAGGTAACTACGACGGGTGTGCCATCGTCACCTGGGAACAGGTGGCAAATCAAGATGGATCTATCAGAAGAATACCGTATTTGGACAAGTTCGCCGTGCTGCGAAGACTGCAGGGGGTTCCCGGCATCGCCGATGTCGTTTTCAAGTCCCTTCTTCTCAGCTTTCCAAAGGAGCTATTGTGGAGGTCCAGAACCAACAACCCGGTCAACAAGTGGTACTTCGACCGGTCGCTGGGTAATTACTGCATTCCAAACTCAAATTGGAGACTTTTCTTCAGCGGAACCAAGAAAAGAGACCTAAAGGACTTTGAAGCCTACGTCGGGGTCTGTTCTAAAATCCAGCCATCTCTCAGGAACTGACACTGCATTCCCAGACTCATATAATGCAATTAAGAATTAATTAGACCATGACACTCATTTCATACTCTGCCACGACAACCATCATACACTCAAGAATCGTCCTCGCTCAGGCTCTTCGACATAAACGGTCCATCCAGTTCGTATCCCAGTCTCTTGTAGTAGTTTCTCACACCAACTCCGGAAATGACACTTATTTTGGATGAGCCGTGTTCCTCTCTAGAGATTCTTTCAGCCTCCTCCATTAACAGAGTTCCAAACCCTTGGTGCTGGAACTTTCTGGGATCTCTCGAGTGCAATGGAACAACGGATCCGTACACGTGCAACTCTCTAACAATCGACGTCGGTTGACCGGTGAACTCCTTTCTGTAAGTATACTTTTTAGAGGCCTTTCTCAGACGCAAAAGACCAATGAGAATGTCCTGTTTGGGGTCCTCGTACGACAAAAACGTCTCCCAACCACCATTGGCGTAGTAATCCCTTCTGATCAGCTCGACCTGGTCAGGCTGGACTTTATGGTGAACTTCCTGAATACCAGCCTCTCTCGTTCTCACGTCTCGGCAGCTGGTTCCGAAATCCTTCATTCTCGCCAGAGCCAACTCCCTCAAGTTTCCGTTCTCCACACCTGACGTCACCAAAGGCATAGGAATGTCTCTTTGCACTCTGTAAATTCGAGTCCACGGAGGCACCAGCGCCATGATTCTTGCCACGAGATCAATGAGCATGTTGGCATTGTACGACTTGTAGAGCCCCTTCTTCCAAAGCTCATATAGCCCTGTTCCTCTAATGACAAGCGTCGGATAGAGCTTCAGCCCATCGGTTCTGAACTCTGGGTTCTCGAAATACTCTTTGAATTGCTCGAGGTCTCTCTCCATGCCAACGTTTGGTAAATCAGGCATCATATGCGAGACAACCTTGTATCCTGAGTCCTTAGCGTAGCAGAAGGTCTCGCAAACTGCCTTCACCGTGTGTCCTCTGTTGGTGTCTCTTGCGACGTCCTCGTAGACCGATTGAACACCAATTTCCAACCTAGTACAGCCGTACTTCAACATGTCGTCCAGTTGTGTTTCCGTGCAGTAATCTGGCCGCGTTTCGATGGTAATCCCGACACACTTAGTGAGCGATTGCTGGGAAAACTGAATGGCCTCGTCAATGTCTGTACCGTTATATCCCGTTAGAGCATTATGCAGCTGAACAATGAAGTCTTCTCTGTAGTCCTTGGGCAACGACATAAACGTTCCTCCCATAATGATGTACTCAACTTTGTCAATTGAATGTCCGATCTGCTTCAGCTGCTCGATTCTTCCTCTGGCTTGTTCGTACGGGTCGTATCTGGCACGGATGGCCCTCATCGACGTGGGCTCGTATCCGGTATACGACTGAGTAGAGTACTCGAAGTCGGAATCCGGACCTCCTGGACAGTAAACGCAGATGTTTCCAGTGTAGGCGATGTGGGGGCACCGATGCGGTTTGCACATCACAGCCACCACGGCCACTCCAGAGGCCGTTCTCACCGGCTTGGCTTTGAGTTTCGGTAGCAGGTACTTTTTGTACTGATCTGGAATCGATGTGATAATGTCCGTTAGGCGCGGTTGCTGTTTCAGCTTGTACTTTTTTGAATACCGGATGATGAGTCCGTTCAAGTTCACCTCCCTTGATTTAGTAAGAGAACCCACCAGTTCTAGAGAAATGTCTCCGCAACATTGCAAAAACCGTTCTTTCTCCGGCGCCAGCTTTTGCTTGTTTTTAGGTCCCTTGATTCCCACTGCCATGGCTTGGTGTCGTAAATGGACGGAGCAAGTTGTTATGGGGTGGAGCAGTGTCAATTTAATGACCAAACACTCTCATCTTATTTGTCTGTGGTTAAGAAAAACCGAAAGGAAAAAAAAAAAATATTAAGTATGACACATGAGATGATTGGCAGACTGTTTACCTCAGCAGTGTTGATCTCGCGTCTATTGACACAGTAAGCGCTGTTGGCAGACAACAAAGAAGAAAGATCTTTGAAAGAGAGGAGGGGGTCGTCGTTGGACTTTGCATCAAACGGAAAGAACACCTCGTAACATAATACAGAAGAGACTCGTCTGCTACCAAGCCAGCAAGAACATACTCCCAGCGAAGTTGCACGAATCGAGTAGGCTATACGCTTTTTGAGAGTGTCTCCAGTTGCATTGCATTATGAGCTCTAAAGACAGCGTTGACGCTGGACTATCTGAGACCACCGACAAAACCATTGATTCTACGTCGGTGTTTTCTGAGGGGAATACAGACGAAGCTGGTGCCAGCATATTGGACGAGAGTGCCAAGATTTCCTTGGATCAATCCTTGGATCAGGCTGTAGAAAATGACACCGGTTTGTCGGCTACAGAGACACATGTTCATGAAGACCATTCAGACGAACTCGAACAGGAAGCAAACACCATTTTGGAAGAAGACTCATCGCCTTTTGTTTCTGGGCTGGACAAAAAGGAGGTTGATGTTGTATCAGCCCCGGACGCCGTCTCGGCGGACCAGCCTATCGATAGCACAGAAACAGTCAAGGCGCCAAGTGGGCTTGGGCGTTTGGAGAAGGAATCCCTCACTATTCAAGAAGCCTTTGTCGGGAATCTAGAGCCAGCCGAAATCAACGATGTCCAAACTGAACTGGTGCAAGACCGCGATGATCAGACCTTCGATCAGACGTCCTCCGTTGCCGCAGACGGGGGCTATTCGGATCAGAACACTTCATATAGAGATGACTCGATCGGCTCAGCACGAGAGGAGACGCCAGTGAAAGCGGTTCAAGAGACCGAACCAGAAAGTATCATTATCGAGGCTGACTCGCCTGGGCCAGGTTTGCTTGAGCCAAACGAAGTCGAAGATGTCGATCAGAACCCGGAGTCGCTGAAAAGTGAGTCTTCTGATCTCAAAGTTGACGAAGAGAGATTCGTGGAAAAGGTTCATAAAGATGGGCTTGTTGAAGGAACTGAGCTAGAGAAACATGTTGAGCCTGAAATCGTCCAGTCTGTGGACGTGGAAGACGGGAAACAGACTGAGGAGGTTGTTCTGAACGAAGAAGTCGAAGCAACGCATGCGGAGGTTCCAATACAGGCCAAGCAGTCTGAAACATTAGTTGAGGAAGCTCCAATAGTGGATGCGGAGACCATCAAACCGATTGAGACCGAAACAGAGGCTCCGACGCTGCTCGAGGAAAGCCCCGACGACATACCAAAGGGTGTTTTAGAAAGCGCGTTCTCAACCAACGATGAACCTAAAGAAGTCTCTTTTGGGAGTAAGAATGATGCAGAACCGGTGATACTGGAACCTTTTGGAGCACCGGCGCACGCCGTCGAAGAGCGTTTGGTGACCCCCGAAGGGCAGTCCGATGAGACCGAGATCAATATTGACGCTCCCGAATCGGAGACCGCGCCAAGCAAAGAGGGAGATGCGCTAGACGTACAAGCACGGCAATCTCCAGTGATGGAGCCTGTTTCTGAAGCCATCGCTGATGAGCTTCCTTGGGTTTCCGAAGCTGAAACGGCCATGCCTTGGGAGATTGATGCCGTTCAGGAAACGGCGATGGAGGCCACTACTGACGACAGTAAGGCACAGGAAGCTAAAGACTCGGATGTGGTTGATTCTGTCGAAACGGCAGCCATGCCATGGGATGAAGTGGAATCTGAAACAAACGGTAAGATGCCTTGGGAGGTCGAACATAGTGTTGAAACGGAAACCGGGAAATCTGAAATTGAAGCACTCGAAGAGATCAAACCAGGTTCGGATGTCCGCAAAGAGTCTGGTGTGGATGCAGAAGCCACTCACCCAGCCAAGGAGGAGTTCTCTTCACAAAAGAGCGCATCCCCAGTGCCAGATCTTGCGGACAAACTGAGCTTTCTTGAAATGGACCAAGAGATTTTGCTTGATGATGTCTTGGACGATGACTTCTTGGATGATGATCCTGCTCCGGAAACATTGTCGAAAGCTACAACAACCATTCAAGAAAGACAGAACAAATACGCTCCGGCTTCAACTCCTTCTCTGAATCATCAGACTTCGTTTGCGTCTTTGCACAGTCGTACACCAGCAAATCCATATGCGCCAACGCATCAACAACCGTTTGTTTCCCGGGGTATCGGATCCCCTCAGCCTCGGATTATTAATTCTTCGAAACCAGCAAACGCGGGACTGGTCCAAAAGCTTCAACAAGAGAAAAAGAAGACGGATGCTTACGACTTCCCAGCTGATATTCTGGCAAAGCATCACGCTCCAGCGAAGACACCTGTGCCGCAGCAAAATGTGTACACCATGATCGAGCTGAAAAAAGCCCACCCGCAGGTTCCTCAGACTTTGTCTGCCCTGCCACCACCCCCTTCCCTACAAAGTGCCACAACTGGAGTTCCTACACCGCAAGTTCCGTCCGTAAACGATGTTCCCCGCCAAGTTAAGCCGCAAAAAAGCTTCTTCGAGGAATTGCCATTGCCTACCAAACAAGCATCTTCATTGCATCTGAAAAATCCTTACCAGCGAACTGAGCATTCTCCAGGTCTTTCTGTTCCACCACAAGCTCAAGGGGTCTCAGGATCTTCGTCCGGAGTTAGTCAGTCCGGTCCTAGAATTCAGTATGATGTTTCCGTCTCCCCTGCTCCTAGTTTGAGCAACGCGAAGTTGAATCCTTACGCGCCCTCAGTCCAACATTTGGCTAAACAGCAGAAGCCGAATCCATATGCATTGTCAGTTCCTCTCCCGGCTACTCAAGGTCTCACTGGAACTCTAGATCAGCCGCCTCCTTCGATCGACGCGGTGATGAAACAAAGAAAGTCGAAGAATCCGTATGCTCCTGCTGAGGCTGGAGGACATGCCAGAACCCTTTCCGTCTCATCCAATCCGTCGATCAATCCCAGTGTGGTTCCCGTTCCCCACAAGTCACCTATTCATAGACTTGTGAGTCCAGTTCTACCTCAAGGTTCTCTTCATCCTCCTGTTATCAACAACACCTATGTCAATCCTCAGCAAGGATTGAGTCAGCAACTTCATCCTACGCAATCTGAAGTTTTGAATCCTTATGCCCAGCAACACCAGCAGAACCAGCAAACCTCTATCCAACATTCACAGCAATCCCTCCAACAGGTACAACAAACACACCAGCAACTGCCACCCCCACGTCAAACGGGATCAGCGAAGTACTCCCCCTATGTTCAAGGGCAGCATCAACCTCCTGCTTCTTTGAAACCAACTCCTTTCCCAGGATCGAACTTGTCCAGCAAGGCTCATTCACAACCTTTAGACTCTGTTTATGGTGATAACCTCAAACCAGACATCACTTCTCCAACTATGGCATCTTCGAGAAAAAGTTCTTTCTTGCCTCCGCAAAATAAAGGATCGATTCATTCATCAGCTAATCGTGGTTCAGTGCCACAGAAGGTTCTTCCAACACCGGCATCAATGCACCACTCAGGCCCTGCGCCTGTTGTGGTCAACCCGGAGAACCTTGTTAGAAGACAGTGGCCACTGTTCAGCTTTTCAGCTTCGAACAAGGTCGCAACTTTGATTCCTTCCTCTGATGGGTATGGACACCAAAGATTCAATGTGAACGTTGTCGAATCCACATCGATATTCGTTAAGGACAATGTGATACAACAGTTCCCTGGCCCGTTGGTGAAGAACAAATCGAAGAAGAAGGATATCGAGAAGTGGATTAATGAAAAAATTGTTGCATCTGGAGCGGAGTTGGATGGTCCCTTCATTACCGATGTCCAAATTCTGTGGGCTGTTTTGAAAGTGATGGTGAACAGTATCACTAAAACTGGTGATTTCACTGAAAACAAGGACTACGTTAAGGATGTTGTGAGTGTTTTGAATCCATCCTTGAAGGTCAAGTACCATGAAGAAGCATCCACGGACATTGCGAGCTTGGCTGCTATGAGTCGTCAATTCGTGAACCAGAAACCGTTCAATGCTCACAAAGTCGATCCAGCAGGACTTCTGAAAATCTATGAGTTGCTTGAAGAAGGTGACAAAGAAACGGCATTGTCGTTTGCGATCAACGAGCGTGATTGGGCATTGGCTCTACTTCTTGCAAACCTGATTGGTCCTGATTGTTTCGCTGAAGTTGTGAAACTTTACACAACACACAATTTCGACTCCAATGATATTGTTCAGCACAACCTCAGTTTGTGTCTGCAATCATCCATCGAGAAGGGATTCAACTCAAGCCAGTTTGTGGGCAAAGAGCAGTGGATTGTTGAGAACTTTCAGGCAATTGTTCCTTTCGTTTTACTGAACAATGCTAATCCAGGAAGCATTCTCATTCAGGTGGGTTACTTGTTAGCAAACGGTGGTTTTGAGACCTACGGAAAGATTTGTTTCATGCTATCGGGTCTTCCTTTGGTTCCTAAAAATCAGTTCGAAGTTCCTGAGGACATTGATTCGTTACTGGTTGAAGAATTATACGATTTTGTTTTGCAATCTTCGTCGAATGTTCCTCAGACGTTTCCCAACGGCTCGCCACATATGATTGCGGTCAAAGTGAGACACGCTTCGTACTTGACCGATTTGGGATTCTTTTCGGAAGCGAAAAAGTACATTGACTCAACGCACTCCTTGTTGAAGTCGAAACAGGTATTTGTTGATCCCACCATTGCGCTGGCTCAAGAACAGCTGATGGAAAGATTGTCGCAAACTGAATTAGAAACTTCCGGTTGGTTTGGGGGCAAACTTGGACGCTCCGGCTTGGACAAAGTCTGGGGCCAGCTAGACAAGTCATTTAACAAATTTGTTGCTGGCGAGGAAATTGACGACGGAATCAAAAAAGCTAAGTCGGAGGGGCTTTTTGCCAAATACAGCCCAGCTCCATCGAGAAACCAGTCGGTCGTGGACTTAAGCAATATGCAGCCTCAGTCCCAACCGATCATGCCAGCACACCAGCCTTCATTCACTGCTCCTCATGTTGGTCCTTATGCGTCTTCCTCCCACTCCCAATCAGCTCCAACGACCTCTTCAAATTCAACCTTAGTGCAGGCTAATGCAGCTTATCAGAATTATCCTCAGTCATCAAAGTCGAAGCTACCAAAGAGACCAAATCCATATGCTCCTCGTTCGGTGAACTCGTCCTCTAATTTGATTGAAACTCACTCAGAATTAAATAATTCGGAAGCTGAGCGTCCTCTTTTGGGTACAGCCCCACTGTCTGCATCCACATCATACGCTTCATTGAATCCAGTCAGAGCTCCTCCAGCACAGAAGTATGCAATTTCAAGCGGTGTAGGCTATGAGAAGCCGCACCCTGAATCTGTTCATTCGTCTCCAAAACGACACAATCCCTATGCGGATATTTCCGTTCCTCCAAATAATGGTGTGCCTCTTGAAACTTCCACCCCCGGTCATGATCAAGTGAGGGAAATTTATGATGCTCCTGTTCCGGTGTTCAATCCCTCTGCTCAATCTCTAAAGTCGTCAAAATACGCTTTGAATGGAGGTACAGAATCACGACCAGCAATTTCTCCGGAAAACTCGTTTTCGCAAAACCTTGACGCCTCGTTTATGGGTGAAAAGTACGCGGAGTCCATTTCTTCGATCAAGACAGATGCTTACGTCCAACAACCGTTGGCCCAGAAACCTCCTGTTGACTTTTACAACTCCATGAGTTTGTCACCAAGTGTCACAAATGCAAGTATGGATGATGTTGCCCAGTCTCAAAAGTGCGAAACGAAGGACACGAGTTTCCTTCCTCCGATCCCGCAGAACGAAGCTCTGGAGCACGATGACGAGGCTGGTGAACCTCCTATCTTTTCAGGTGGGGTCAGATCTCCTCTAAACTCACCTCTTTCAACCAACGTGTCCACTTCTGCTGTCCATGACCTCACCTCAGAAAAAACCAAGGGATCATCCAATTTGATGGAGGCGGTTAAACAAGATGAATTGCTGGAACCTGTTGGGTCTTTTGTTCCTCCTTATGTCAAGGAGGAGCCACTGAAACAACCTGACGAGCCAAAGCTTGCTGAGAAGAAGCCCTCGGTTCCAGCCAATCCTTATGCCCCAAGGAAAAGTTCGAGCGTGAGCACCCCAAAACCTGTGAATCCTTACGCTTCTGTGACTGCTAAGAAACCCGCTCCTGTCAAAGAAAGCAGATATAAGCCTTCGGGAGGTGCATATTCTCCAGCTGCTGGTGCCTCGCAATCTGCTGGTTCTTCTGACCCTAAGAAGGACAGCTCTGCGAGCGAAATGGGTGTTTCGGACGACATGGGTTCGTATGACTTTTACAGCTATGGTGGTTACCACGCTCCAACTACAAATGAGATAGAGGCTTCGACGGCTGCCAAGACAAACATTCAGAACGATGATGACGAAGTGAAGAACAGCGAACAAATTGAGACCGATTCGACCAAGTTAGAAGGTCCGCAAGAACCTGAGTTTTCCGAAGAAGAGCTACCTCCTCCAAGTGGCAACGTGTTTATACCTGCTACCTCGCTGAACGGTGCTAATCATCTTAGATCAATGTTTGATCCGCCTTCAGGACTCGCTGACACGACCGAAGAATTCACTAGTGACTCTTTCAGCAGGTCGGTGAACTCGCCAGCTACGGTTATCACTGACCAGAAAAGGTATCACGTTGAGCAAGATGACGGAGCGTACTATGACGACGTTGTCGAAGACGACGATGATTCCGAGTTTGAAAGAGAGCAAGAGAGAAAGCGCAAAGAGGCGCAAAAGAAGAAGGAGGCCGAAGAGGCTAGAAAAAAGCAGAATCAGAAAGAGAAGAGCAAAAGTGGGGATCCAGCTCAAAGCTCCTCTTGGTTCGGATGGCTTGGAAAGAAGAAGGAGGATGGTCCAAAGGCGATCAAAGCTAAACTGGGAGAAGAGAATGCGTTCTATTACGACGCCGAGCTGAAAAGATGGGTAAACAAAAATGCTGCCCCTGAAGAACAGGTGGCTTCTGGGCCCCCTCCTCCTCCGATGCTGAAGAAAGCTGCCACTTCTGCGAATACTCCGGTAGTTGGCAGTCCTGCTCCGCCTGGAGCTGGTTCGATGAGGTTGAGTCAGCAAGATATGCCTCCTAGAGCAGCTTCTACTTCTGGTATTGCACCAGCGAACGGACCTCCGAATGGCCTAGCGAAGAAGTCTGATAACATTGAGGATTTGCTCACTCTTTCGGCTTCCACCGCCAGAAAGTCCAAGAGAGGTCCTCGCAGAGGGTATGTCGATGTGATGGGGCAAAAGTGAGAGGAACAATGCTCCCTTCAGTTGGAGCACTGTATTAATAATGTTTCATGTTTGTGTTAGTGTAAAAATATATTTTCGTTATGTTCGACCTCTGGGGTCAGTTTGCGTGTTGTCAGAGGCTAGGTCTCTTGTCGTAGTACTGGAAGTCCAAATGATTGGCTTCGCCTTCATAGTCGATCAGTTTGACACAAGGCATGATGGAGTTCAATTTCGAGATGTTTATCAACTTGAGGCTGAGGTTGAGCAGGCTTAGTCTGTAGACTCTCAGGAACTTGTCAAGAGAGCTTATTATGAGCAAGTAGGTTGAGTCTTTCAGCGGAACCACTTCCAAAGAAGAGATCGATCCGATGACGGGCAGCTTGAATTCTTTGATGATCTTCTCCAACGACAAGTCCATTATGGCCACCATGTTGAAAGAGTCCATGAACAAAAGCTTGCCCTGGCAAAGATGGTATACCTGATTGAGTGGGTGGTGAGAAAGCTGAAAAACTTGTATGGGGACTTTTGTTATCAGGGGCTTGTAGATGAGCATTTTCCCGAATCGGGAGATGGCCGCTATCGTCACGTCAGGGTCTGTAGTTGGCTCTTCCAATATGGACGCATCTTTGAGCCAGGTAAAATCTGCCATCGTCTTCGGGTTGCTGGCTCTGTAAACGGGTGTGGCTGCTACTAGGGGCTTGCACATCTTGAGCAAGCGGGGGCTCGAGGTCATTTTCAAAAAGCCCAAGTGGTCTTTTGTCAAGTCGTAAATTTCGAGGTTGTTGTTGTAGCCACCGGTTGCGACTTTAAACGCGTCATTTTTGAAATTGTGACAGAATTCCACCGGATCGTTAACGAGGAGAGAAACCCCACACTCTTGCTCTGGGTCTCCCGTCAGAGCGTTGAAGTCATATACGGAGATCAGACCTCGATTGCTGCAGCAGATGAGGTAAGGCGTCACGAAGTTGAGCGCCACCAAATGATCTGTGCTGAACCTGATGTTTTCTGTAAGCGACGCCAGCGGGGTGGTGTCTTGTTCGAGATAGATATCGATCAGCCCGCTCTGTCGTGCTATCGCCAGATAGTTGCGGGAGAAGAACTTGAAGGGGAGAATTTGTTCCACAATAGCATTGGGAAGAGTCGTGCGGTACGTGGCGTTCTTGCAGGCCCCCAGAACTACTTTCTTACCCTTTTCGTTGACTCTAAGGTGTACTTCTTGTGGATAAATGCGTTAGTATTCTTTGGTCCGATAAGATCCTGCCTGGAGGAGCTAGGATGTTTGATTGTTCTTACCGGAGAGCTTGTTTTCGCCGCGTGCGGTTGAAAGCAGAATCTTCATCGCACGAGAAATTCGGATAGCACAGTTCCAGGAGGACAGGGTGGGCTATACGGGACAAGATGCGACGAGACACGTTATCTGCCCTTTTGATAGTATTCCAGATCTTCCCTTTTTCACTTTCCTGGGGTAGTCGTGCGCAGGCCGATCTTAGGTCGATCGGCGCGTCGTCTGTGAGTAAACGAGAGAGAGCTTTTTTTACCTGCGCACCTTTTGAGTAGGATGTGATCAGGTTCCTTTGGCTTGGGCGTTGTTTGCTACTGTTTTGCAGCGCCGATGCCGGAGACGAATCTGCCAGACGGTGTCACGTACCCACCTGAGGAGGTGAGGGCGATCATAGAGAAGACTGCAGGGTATGTTTCGCGGAATGGTGACTCTTTTGAAAAGAGAATTGTCCTGAAGGAATCAACGAACAACAAGTTTCTGTTTCTGATCGAAGACGATCCGTACAACGGGTACTACAAGTGGTATCTGAACGAGTTGAAACAAGGGAATGTTCCCGGTGAGAAGCAGGCGCCGGTAGGAGAGCCAGAGGCCGCGGGGACCGGCGAACAGCAGGGTGGCGGTGTCAGTTCAGGTGCCGGTTTGAGCTCGGACGAGATACCCCAACCCCCGGAGTTCAACTTTTTTCTGCCCGACGCGAAAGTTTCCGCTCTGGACCTGGACATGATCAAGCTTGCGGCACAATTGGTGGCTGTCAACGGCAACGAGTACCGCAACAGGCTTCTGGATTATGTTTCCAAAGACAAGAAAATGTCGATACAGTTTCAGTTTCTCAATTCAAGCCATTCGATGAACCCTCTTTTCCAGCGGTGCGTGAGCGTATACCGGCTCATCCTCCAGCGTCGAGACCAGATTTTGGACAATCTCAACAATTTCGATGCTCTGAAGTTTCTGGACGGGTGTTTCGCGCGGGCAGAGTTTGCGGCGAAGCTCAAGCTGGAGGAGACGAAAAAGAACGAGAAACTCGAGCAGGAGAGGATCGAGTTTGCGTCGATCGACTGGCAGGATTTCCAGGTTGTCGAGACAATACAGTTTACCGAGTTGGACGAGGTTGCCGAGCTGCCGATCCCGCTGAACCGGGCCGATCTGGAGTACAGGTCCTTGTTGCAGAAGAGCTCGGGTGCTCTGATAGAGGAGGCTCCTCCGGACTACGAGCCGGACCAGCAACAAGAGGATTTTGCCGGTGAAGATAGCGATCTGGAGGTTCCAAAGTACGACGAGGACGACGGCGCTGTCGCACCGGTGCGGAGATTGCCCAAGGGAATCAAGATCAAGTCGGCCGGAGAGTCGAGATTAAAACGCAAACAAAAGCAGGACAGCCAGAAGCACCACATTGACGCCGAAACGGGGGAAAAACTGGTTAGATGTCCGCTGACACAGAACTTGATCCCCGAGTCCAAGTTCCAGCAACATCTGGCGATTCTGCTGAGAGATCCAAAGTATAAAGAGGAGAAACAGCGGTACGACGCCAAGTTTGCGCACGGGTCAAACCTGTCAACAGACCAGATCTACGAAAATATCAAAAGACTGGCAGATCACGAGCAAGATAAGAACGAAAGCAGCGCCGAAAATGACAAAAAACGTCGCAAGGTGACGTGGGACGGACGGTCCGAAAGCGTCAAATACGCGCAGCATCAAGCGCACCAAAGTCTCGACCCGGTCGAGCAGGAAATCGCAACCAAAGAGCGCCATCTCCGCGAGAGCAAGATCGGGCCAAGAAAACCTTCTTAAAAGGCCATACAGACCATAGTTAATTAATAATACTCAAATTAAAAATAGAATTAGATCATCTATACATCCTAATTTTCTTTTGCTGGTTTTGGGGGGGATAAAGACCTAAGATAGATAAGCTCTATCACGCTTAAGCCTTCAAAGAAGAAGCTCTTCTCTTCTTGATCTCAGCCTTCTCGGCCTTACGCTCGTGAAGACGTTGAGCCAAAAGTTGAGCGTACTCAGCAGCAGCATCTCTTTGAGCTTGAGCGTTCTTGACCTTCAAAGCCTTGACAGCTCTCTTTCTTTGCAGTCTTTGTGGAGTGACGAGTCTTTGGATCTTTGGAGCCTTAGTGTACTTCTTCTCACCCTTGACGACTTCTCTTCTGATGACGAATTGTCTGACATCATCCTCCTTGGTCAAACCGTAGAATTTTCTGATGTTGTTAGCTCTCTTTGGTCCAAGTCTCTTTGGAACTTGGGTGTCGGTGAGACCCTCGATCTCTTGCTCACCTTGCTTGACAACAACCAAGGACAAGACAGCCAAGTCAGCAGCGACAATACAACCTCTGACAGACTTTCTCTTTCTCTCACCAGCTCTTCTGGTTCTGTAACAAGAGCTGTCCTTGGTCAAGAGGAGCTTGACTCTGTTTGGAATCATGACACCTTGCTTCATTGGGAAACCTTGCTTGTCGTTACCTCCGGTGATCTTGAAGATGTAACCCTTGAACTCGTCGCTGACAGAGTCACCTTCGACTTCTTGGCCCATTCTCTTTTCGTAGAAAGCTCTGAGCTTGTGTTCGTCATCGATTTCGACACTCTTTTGGGAGCCGTTGGCTGGGAAGGCGATGTTTAACTAGGTAAAATGTTAGTATCAAACAAAGTTTCTCGAACTTCGACAGATCAGGAGGCCGGAGCTGCTCAAAACTGTTCCAGACTACTGGACGGTGTTTCGCAGGGTGTTGTTCGTCTTTCTCTATGCTGTAATGCTGTATCGTCAAATTTTGTTCTCATCAATGTTCTTGCTGCTGCTCTGTACCAACCGTTGGACATCTTTTGAATAGCTCCCTCCTTGTCTGTCTGTCTCTATGTGTTCACACATACCTTCATGGTTAATGTTATTGATGCTATATCCACTGACTGAAGTTAACTGTAGAGTCTTGAAACAGTCTTCTTAATCTAGTTGTATCTCAAATTTTCAGTACACCAAGGAAAATGATTAAAAATTTCCTTCTTCGCCTGGCGAGCTGAAAAGTTTCCAGTTTTCCAAACTCCCACCGGGCACTCCGCGGTGTCGCTTGCCTGAGCGGAGACCAACTTTTCGCGTGAGCCGGCCGCGCTCCTGCGCTTGCGCGCGCCCGCTCCCGGGTACCCCAGCCGTCTTGGAGCAGCGAGTTGCCGCGAACTTCTAAAAATTTTGCAAAAATCCCGAGACCTGGTGCGCGTGTGTGCGTCCGCTAGCCCTTTGGTAACCCTATCTGGTGTCACGTGAGTCTTCTCTCCCGAATATTCTACCCCGCGTTTTCCGAGTCTCGACATTTTTCACCAGATTAAGACTTAATTATAATGTACAAACAAAACTCAAGTACTTATACAAAGAAATGAAAGCAACGATAATCTACAGGCCGGCATATTAGTTTACTTGATGTTGCTTTCATCGTCCTCGTTCAGCTTTCCCTGTGTAGAACGGCCCTCTTGGTGTTCCTGCTGCTGCTGGGCCTGGGCAGCCTGGTTGTAGATGGCGGAACCAATCACCTGCAACGGACTGGTTAAGTGCGAGTAGTGTTGGCCCCCCTGGTGCTCGCCCAGGGACGTAATTCCCGTGGACCCGCCCCTGCTGGTACCGGAGTGCGCGGTGCCGGTTGTAGTCCCCGAGCTGGAGGGCTTCGCGGCAGAGGCGTAGAGTCCGAAGCCAGTGCTCGGTTGCTGGCGCTCCTTCTGCTGCTGTTGCTGGCCCATGCTGGACGTCAGAGGGAGTAAATGCGCTGCTGAGGACGGGAGGGGGGTAGTTCCTGTTCCCATTGGGATCGACCACTCCTGACTATAGTACACGTTGGGAGACGGGAACATATCGACAAACTTGGAAGGCAGGCCAGAGGGCAGACCCGAGGGCAGAATAGGAGTGTCTCCGTTGAAGCTGAAATAAGGCAGTTGTTGGCCCGTTGAGGAAGTTGGTTTAGAGGAAAACTTGCCAAACTGGTTACCAAACAGCGGGGTTTGCTGGAACGACTGGCCATTTGGACCCAGCTGTTGCTGCTGCTGGGCGTGCTGTTGAGCCTGTTGTTGCTGTAAGTGGAGTTGCATCTGCACCGACTGCGGCGGGAGCGGGAAAACAGGGGTCGGGAGAATTTGGGTCGGAGACATTTGCGGAAGAGACGAGAACAATCCCTGGGGCAACGTTGCCGAGATCGGCGTTGATTTAGTCGACGCGTTGGCCTGGTCTATTGGGTTGTTGTGCTGATTCTGTTGGGTGACTATGTTCAGCCCGGGCAGAAACGATGACGAGATCGGCGTGGTGACAGGAATGTTGAGGTTTCTGTCTCGGGGAGTGCTCAGATGGTGCGAGTTGTCCATAATATTCGGGAGGTTACTATTGTTGGACGTGGTCTGGCCTTTATCGGCGATGTTGGACCTGGTCAGTTTGCTGAGCGGCGCCGAGTCCAGCGCAGTGACAGTCACTGCCGACTCAGACGACGACTTGTCGTTGTTTGGAATTTGCAGACTCAACGTAGGTCTCTTGGTAGACTTGAACGAGGCTCCAACGGCGCCATTGTGATGGTGCATGTTCGCCGGTGGAGAGGGTAAGTTGCTGGGAGCGTTAGACGACGATTGCGTGGACTTCTTGTACGGGTGCATATAGGCGGGTCTGTTTCGAGGATCGCGGGTAGGAGAATCGTCGAGTCTTCTTTTGCCGAGTCGACGAGTGTTGCGGCCGTTGGCCAGGCCCTCTCTGCTCTCATCGTCTCCGTCTCCATCTCCGTCGTCATCGTCGTCATCGTCGTCGTCGTCGTTGGCATTTCCATATTTCACCACCGTATCTTCAACATCCTCGTTGAAGTCACTGCCAGCCAGCTCTTCTTTCACCTCATGTTTGACACTAGCCCCCGACGCCTTGCCCTTTCGGCCCGTAGTGGAGACACGGGAAACCAGCTCGTAATCGCCATAATCGGACGGCTTCTTGGACTCTTGCAGCTGCTTGCAGTCCCGGTATTTCTCAATCACATGTGTCGGATCGTTCGACGAATACTCGTAAACTTTGTGGTTGTGTCCAATGATAATGACGGCAATATCAACTTTACATAGAATCGAAAGCTCGTGGGCCTTCTTGAACAACCCAGCCTTCCTCTTGACAAACGTCACTGTTCTGTTTCGCTCGTCATCAATCGGCTCGATCTTGATTTTCCTTCTGCCCATGATGTGTGAGCATATAGTGGCGCCAGTAAATGTATGTGTCCCGTGAAGTCAGTGCAATGCTCCACTCAATTGCGTGTGTAAATTTGCCCGAACTTCAAAAATTCGGAGACGTCACCCTACGTTGTGCCCGTTTTTTCAATCTGCGGAAAATCCTTCTAAGCCCGATACTTTAACCTTCTCTAGCTGTTTTTTTCTGATCTCCCTTCTGAACTCTACATGTTATTATTTAGTCAACAATAAATCGCTTGAGTCAACCTTCAAGTTGCTAATTATAGATGTGTCTTTAATTTTTTTTTTTCCGGAAATCGCAATTTACGTAAGTCGATTGCTAAAACGTTGCACAGCCTTGAGCGTGTCAAAAAAAAAATCGAGGGGGATTTCCACCGGAGCACGAAATCAGGCGCTTCCAAAGTATCCCTCTTTCGGTACGGTGGGTTGTTCCTGTATCCCCTGGCAGAGGATAACGGGTCACACGCTGCTTTAGCTGATTTTGGCTCCATCTTGAGGCTCGCTGAGCTTTAACCTGTGATGGGCCTCCGGTAAAGGTGCCAGAAGTGAACCTCTCAAATATGGCTCAATGGCTAAGACAATTCCTGTTGTTGGTCTGGCTGGGTAAGCCGATCTCGCTGGTGGCAGTGGCGGTGGAGACATCAGCGCAATCAGCAGCAGCTACGTGGGATCTTTCGCGGGTTTTAAGTCGACATCAGCCAAAGGGTCCGAAATTGAACGACGCAGGCTTTTACTCCTACCTGGACCATTTAGCTTCTGTTCTCCAGGTAACTAACTGTGATAACAAGTATGGTGCCCTCAAAATCCCTGAAGCGGGCACAGGCGACAGTCTCATCTTCCCGGTCAAGCTGGAACAGTACACAAACATTCCGAACAACAGTACAACCATGGAGGTCGTTCACTCGTTCAATTCCAAGTCCCCTTCAAACAAGCTGGACTGGGTCCAGTACTTGCTCAATGGGAACGGACTGATGGTGGTGGACCACGAGTATCAAAAAATCCTGGTTTCTTTTCGGAGCGACTTGGAGCTGAATGACTACTTCACAATATATCACGACCAAGCTGCGAGTTTCTGGCCCATAGTGTACACGGAGGCGTTTTGGAACAGCGTGAAGAAAGACATCTCGAAGGAGTATGTGGAACCCTACTACCAGTATTACAAAGCCAAATATTGGCAGTTCTATCGCCAGAACTACTTCAAGTCCAACAAAGTCCATTCCGGTTACTATAAGATAGCAGATCGGCTTTTCAAGGAGATCTTTACCCATTATGTCGAGACGAAACAACGATATCCCGACTATCAACTGTGTATTGTTGGTCATTCAATGGGGGGCTCTATCGCTTCATTAGTTTCGTTGGATTTCCACCTCTTGGGCGTTGAGAACGTTTTGATTACCTTCAATTCCCCCAAGCTGTGGTCCAACAACATGGCCGACTTGTTCGACGGCGTCTCCAAGACCAAAGGGTTGCAGAAAGTGGACTTGAGCTTAAGCAGCGGTCATTTGAGAGTATGGAATACAAGAGATTCGTGGAACTTGTTTCCCCCAAGCAGCCTCTTCGGTCTCATTTTCTCAAAGGGCTACAAACACAGCGGGTTATCCATCTCGACCCAACAAGAACGACTCCCGTTTGAAATGGGGAATTTGATCATCGAGTACGGATTGATTGGTAAATGGGACGATCAGCTCGAGAAAAAAAGGTGCAAGCCTATCAAGGACGCCGACGAATTTGCAGACACCATGTCGTGGGATGCCCACAGGTACTTGATAAGGGACATTTGGGCCTGTGTTGACCTGGAACCCGATAGATAAGAGTAAGCAGGAAATTAGAGATTGGTGTGGATTTAAAAAAACCGCGTTTTTTAGTTTCAAAAAGTCAATATATCATGTTAGTCATAAATCGTTATCTTGTATTTGCTCAGCAAATACGCTCTGAGCACTATCGTCCATTTGGTCGCCGTAACCCTGACTGCTCTCATGGTCAGACTCGTCGTCAAACGGGTGTTCGTTAGACTCCCGTCTTTCGCTTCTGCGTCTCTCCGAGCTCGAAGAGAGATCCGTTGGAATGGTCAAGCTCAACGGGGTCATTGGAGGAAGGGTAGTCGAGACGGGCAAGAACTCGGGTGAGCGTCCACCAATTGAGTTCGTCATCGAGTCTGCTCGCATCAGCTGGTGATGGCCGTTCGTCTGCGCAATCTGGATATGCGGTCTTGCGGTGTGTCTCACGGTTTGATTGTGGGCCAAGGTGGCTAAATTCAAATTGAGATATGAGGAACTATGCGACTTCAGAGAGCCCGGTGGAGACGAATGGCTTAAATAGAAGTTCGACGGAGAGCCTGCCAACGACGTGGGGATGAGGGAAGGGGAATCCGGGGTCGAGCCTCTGTTGGGGTTTTGGATCTGGATCGATTGGGCTTGCGACTGAGAACTCGTTGAAATGTGAGGGATCAAGGAGCCAGGAATTTTTGAAATCGATTGTTGGGAGAAGGTGCCCGAGTTTGGGATGGTCGGAGAGGTGAGCGAATATTTACGGTAATGCGATGATTGCGACGATTGGTTGGAAATCGACGTCAGAGTTGGGATCTGGTTCGAAGAGGTGGAATGCATTGTTGGTAGTCTTTGTTGTGTGATGTTTCTTTGCAGGTTCAACGACCAACCTGAGTTGCCGTAGTTGTAATCTGAGCTTGAGTTTGCCGACGTTGTGGTAGGCAGCGCCGCATACTGCTGGTTTAGCGATAGTAGCGAAATATTAGAAGTCGACGGAAGCATTCTTCCTTCCACTTCAATGCCAACCGAGGTAGCTAGCAGCTTAGGCGAGTCGTCCACATAGGTCTTGCCGTTGTTCTCCTTCTTATGATGGGGACGGACAATGTCACGTGGTTCGCTTTTGGTGCTTATTTGAGATGCCGAGTTTGGCGTGCCAATCTGGGATGCCGACGTGAGCGTGTTGACACTCCCGTTGTCGATGTTGTAGCGGTACGCGAAGGCCGATGCCGAAGCCGAGGTTGTCTTCGGGCCCTGCGACATGACACGTGGCGTTTCAGCTAGCGACTGGGATTCTGCGACCACCACAGCAGCGGGACTGGTAACACCGGAACTGACCGAGCTGTTGCCTGCTCCCATGTTTTGAGACATCGCACAAATAGGTAGGACTCTAGTTCATTTAGTAAACGCCCAAATCTGCCACTTGCTGCCGTCAAATCTGTGCAAAATAACGGTCTCTAGTAGGTGGTTGGGTGCTGGTTGTCGGAAATCGTTGAATTTATCGGCACGAATGTCGGCTTTTGGCTAATTTTTCACTCGGTTCAATTGGGTAAACTACATAGAGAAGCAAGCAAACAGTCTTCAGCTTTCCTGCTTAATCATTCAACTAGATATGAGAAAAATTTTCAAAATATTTCACCAGCCACTAAAAAGTAAAAACAGTGCCCAATTTGTGGCGGTGCAGGAGTCGCAGCTCGAAGGTTCAATAAGAGTAGACGGTCTTGCTACAAGGCTCAATCGTCGTCTTCGCCCTCAAAGTAATCTTCAATATCGTCTACCACTTCCTCAATTTTATGCTTCATATCGTCGAAGAAATGGTTGAGTCTATCAATGGCTTCACCTTTTTCTTTTGGTGATTTGTGATCCTTGTCGTCACCCTTGTCACCTTTTCCTTTATGAGTCTTTTGTTTGCCGGGCTCACTATTCCGGTCGTCATCGTCGTCGTCGTCGTCATGCTTCTTATTATCCTTATCCTCCTCCTTGTCATCGTCATCATCATCATCCTCACCGCCCTTATTTATTGCGGGGCTGGTGATCCACGCACCGGTTTCCCCAGATTTAGTAACCGGGCTCGAGATAACGAGCTCCGCGGTGGTGGCGGTGGGAACGGCAGTGTCCTGGGACAGCAAGCTGGAATACGGATCAGACGGCAGCTCAAACTTGTGATCGCTGCTTTGATTTCGGTGTGGGCCCCACAACAAATCAACTGTGGCATTGTTCTCCAAGGTTTTCACCTCGAAAGAGACGTTCGGGTAAACGTAGGGATCTGTCCAGTCGTAGGAAAGAACGTTCAGCGTGTCAATGTAGGAGGGGTAAAAAGACGCGTTGTTTGCGGCCGGTGTCAAGTTCAGGGAGTCACACACAATGTTGTATATTTCAAGATTGGAAAACGGTTTCAGCTTGGTATTATTTCCCAGCTTGGACTCGAAGTACGGGCCTGTGGCCAAGAATAATGACCGCATCAAGACCTCATTGTGGTCGTATCCGTGGACACCTTTTGGAGTGTAATGCTTCTTGCCCTTCATGCTTTGGTGGGTGGTGATAGAGTATCCAATTTTCGGAACTACCCATATTG
Source organism: Ogataea saltuana (assembly GCA_030674545.1). Taxonomy (NCBI): domain Eukaryota; kingdom Fungi; phylum Ascomycota; class Pichiomycetes; order Pichiales; family Pichiaceae; genus Ogataea; species Ogataea saltuana. The sequence continues at coordinate 413,835 of JAKTYV010000006.1, forward strand.
GGGCCACTCTGGACTCAAACTTGCTGTCGGACCCACCAAACAGCGACTGCATGATCTCCTCCTTGAGATAGACGTTATAATGTGACTTCAAAGGGTCGATCTCACGGTTTGCTTGTAACTGCTGGTAGATCTCTTCCACGCTTTGTTCCGAAAACGGTCTGAGACCAAACAACGGCCAGCCATCAAAGTGCTCTATCGTGGAAATATCGATCAGGTCGTCCAGATATATTAAGCGGTCGTCAGACGTTGGAGCCATGCCGTGATCAGAGACAATCACCACGTTGACCAAATGGGTCAAATTTCTCTGTTTCAAACCCAGATAAAGCGAATCGAGATAGTTGTCAACATATCTCAAGCCTTTGGCCAGTTCGTGTCCTGAGATTCCGTATCTGTGACCCAGAGAATCGATCGTGGGAACGTAAGACAGCAAAAGCTCTGGTCTCGTCTCGACCGGGTTATCTATCCACTCCAACAATCTGTCCACCTTTTTCGACAACACTTCCGAGCCATTAAAGTGGTCCACCTCCATTGGATTGAGTCCGTCGCCGTAATCTACCTCGGATCCGGGCCACATGTGTACTGCGCTCGAGACGCCCTGTCTAGCGGCGGTAGACCAAACAGGCTCTCCGCCCCACCATTTGGCGTCCAGTGAGAGACTGGAATTTGTGTTGACAAATTTCGCATCAAAATGCGGATCGTAGAACTTGTTGGAGATGATTCCGTGGTAGATCGGCTTGAGTCCCGTGACCAGGGTATAATGATTGGCAAACGTGACAGAAGGGTTGGTGGGAATCATGTAAGGGGAACAGAAAGATTGGCCAATCATCAAATCGTGCAAGAAAGGCGTCAGTTCGGGGGAAATGTAGTGCGGATGGAATCCGTCCAATGAAATAAGAATGGTTGTGGGGTAGAAAGGGTGCGTTCCGTTGGACAGGACAGGCTTATGCTGCAAACTCTCAGACGCTGGCTTCAAGTCTCCAGAAGACCGGTCAGCTGGCTTTTTCGCTTTAGCAGCGAAGATCGATCCAGCCACAAGCGCCGACAAAAAAACAACCACTATCATGAGGAAGTGTAGTTTTTTTATTCTTCTTTTGTCCCTAGTCGTGCTGAAAAACTCGCCAGAGTCGGCAAAACTGGACGCAGATCTGCTATTGTTTCTGTCAAACAACTCTATCGAGTCCAGATAGTTGTAATCGTTCGGCTTGGACCCCCTGAGGGCGCGGGTGACATTCTTTTTGAGCCTTTTGAACAACGAGTCGTCTTGCGGGCTCAAATGGGAGACGTTCAGCGAGATGTTGTCGTCGTCGTAATCATCATCAATGCGAAACGTCTCGTCGTCTCCGTCGTCGAGATTCGTCACAGGAAAATCTACGGGAAATCCGCGTTCCTCCGCCATGATTTGGCTAGTTTTGGGTTGCGTAGAAACAGAGGAAGCTCAGCACGATGACTCGGAAACAGAGATTAATTTAAGCATTGTGTTTCTGATCGCAATAAAGTTGCCGCACGTCGATCGATAAAGTATGATTGCGTCGATCGACGCGATTATCTGGATTTTTTTTTTCACCAGTACAACTCAAATAAATCACCATTCTATCGAGTCGAGCATCTCTGCTCCTGCTAATTGACTACCTGTACACAACGCAACACTGTGCAATGCTCCCTATTAGACTGTCAACAAGAACAGTGTCGAGATGCACCAGGGGTATCAAAACCCCGGTCTTGCTCTCTCCGCTCCGGAACTACGCCAAGGAAATCGAAACTCCAGTCGGATCGGTTAAAGAGTTCGCTCCGCAAGGCAGCAACCCAGAAACAGCAAAAAGCAGTCTATCCGAAACCAACAAACTGCAATCCACAATGACTAAGTTCTGGGAGAAAGTCGGTCTTGTCGAGAAAGAGAACGGGTTCCATGTTCAGTTGGACGGTAAGACCATCAAGACCCCGCTAGGATTCGATCTCGTGGTGCCTCAGGAAAAAAAGGCTCTGGCGTACCTGCTTGCACACGAATGGAAACATCTTCCAAGCTTGCAAATCAAGCCCTATCTGGTCCCCTTGACCTCGCTGGTCTCGAGATGCATAGACTTGGAGCGGGTCGAGACGCTGAAAGACGCGGAAATGATGGCAAAGATCGGCGACCCAGAGTCCATCAAAAGCTTGTTGCTGCGTTATCTGGACACAGACACTTTGCTGGTGTTTTCGCCAGCCGAAGATTGTGACGGAGACCTTCGAAAGGCCCAGGAAAAACTCTACAGACCAATCATCCAGTCGATGGAGGCATTTTTCGCTCAGCACTGCGAAAAACAAGGCGGTGCTAAAAATTTCCGTCTCACGTTTATGGATTCTGATTTACACGGACTGAGGGGTAACAAACAGCCTGAGGAGACGGTCGCGGCCGTGAAAAGATGGCTGGATTCGCTCGACTCGTGGTCTTTGGCTTCGTTGGAGAAGTCCACGTTGAGCGCAAAGTCGTTTTTGAGCGGAGTCGCGATCTTGAGAACCAACAACCACGAAGATGAGTTTGAAATGTCGCTAGACGAGATTGCCCATGCCTCCAATTTGGAAACCGTTTTGCAGACCGAGAGATGGGGGGAAGTTGAAGACACTCATGATGTCGACAAGGTTGACCTGAGAAGAAATCTCGCCGCCGCCTCATTGGTTGCCTTTGGCGAGAGGAAGTAGGGGTGAGGCAGTCTCACCTGAGTGGTGGAAACCAGGCGACCCCATTTACAGTGTTTGGGAGCGTGGAGGGGTGCCCCCCTTTTGTTTCTTTTACTCCACTTGTTCACTTTTGTATATAGATGTAATAAATTAAGCAAGAGTTATGTGAGTTTATTAATGAATGATTGGAACACGTCGAGGTTCGACTTCTGCTGGAACTCCAGCAGGTACCAATTTTCACCCGACTCTGCGTAGTCGACGCAGTTTACCATAATTCTGGTGTCGTCGAGTTTTTTGAAGCATTTGGCCCCCATAATCAGGTCGAAGCTGATGGAGGTGTTTTTGATGAGAATCTGGTAGTGATTGGGCGAGCTAAAGTCTCCGATTCTCACCAGGGCTTTGTTAAGACTAGAGAGTTCTTTATCGACGCCCACCTTGTAGACTGTCACCAGAGACTGATTGACCAATTTCGACTTTTTGTCGGCCATGAAAGCTTGTCTCTGGGTGTTGTTGAGCGTTGGTGTTTGGGATGCTTTTTTGTTAATCGGTTTTGGGAAACTCAGCTTTGATGGCGAGTTGAGCGATGAGGACGAGCTGTTGGCAGACAGCGACAGGCCGTATGCTCTGCTGGCGACCGGCATCACCGGTGGCATGAATGAGCCAGTTTTTGGACTTGGCAAGTCTGATTGGCCGGGCTGGGAGCCGATCGTCGAGATGGAGGTTAGCGAAGAGTTCCACGATTTGTAGCTGAGGTCCGAGTTCTGGGAGTCGGAGTTGGCTATTGAGCCGTTTCTGCGGCAGCTGAGGACGTTGAAAAGAGACTCCATTTTGTCCGAGTCCAGCACTCTGATGAGCAGCAGCGAGACGGATTTGCTGAGGTCGTTCGACGAGATTTGCAGGTCGAGAGGAGCCGAGCGTCTTATGGCTGTTTTGGCGTCCAAAGCGAGCAAAAATGCCAGTTCTTCCGAGCTGGTGTCGAACGCAGCGATGAAAGTTTCCGACTCATATTTGATCAGTTTCAGCGTCACAGTGGCCGGAAGCGACCATTTGTTGTTGAGCCATTTCGAGTACTTGACCGTCTGCAGGAGCTGGTGTTTTCCGTCGTTGATAATGAGGCGAACTTCAGAAGAAAGCTGATTGTAGGACGACGAGGCAGACGAGGAAACGGAAACAACGTCGTTCCCGTCCTCCTCGCTGCTGCTCTTTCCAACGAGACTGGACAGAATGTTGAAAATGGAGTGTCTTCTCGAGCTCTTTTTCTTGGACTCGGCAATTCTGTTGTTGCTACCATAATTTCCGTTGAGTCCATTCTGGTAATTTTTGGCGAATGCTTTTGGATCGAATGCCGGTTTGACTGACTGAAGAGGCGGAGAGATTGCTGACTTTAGGTTCTCGACCGGCTGAGCGCTTGGTTGCTGCTCCGTTGACTTTCTGTCCTCCGACTTCTTCTCCCTCGACCTCCGCTCTTTCTGCTTCTGTTCCTCCAGTCTTTGCTGCTCTGCCTGCTCTTCGATGACTTCTTCGGGGGTGATCCGCAGATCCCTCATGGCTTGGCCGTTTTTCAGCCCGTTCAATCTCGCGTTTACCGGCTTTTCAGCGTTCAATTGGCGAGGCACCAGTGTCCGATAAACAGTTCCGTCATGTCTCTCTCCTGCCTCTGATCTCGCCCGCTCCAGAGATCTTTGGTTCACAGAAGACAGATTGAGTTGAGCCGAGGCCGCTGCGGGTGCTGGCGCTGTGATACCCATTCCTCTTGACCTCAATGCAGGCGCTCCTGCCGCGCGGAAGTCGTTTGCTCGTGGGAAAAAGTCTATAAACTGACGTTTCAGATCCCCTTCTTCCAGTCTGAGATACAGACAGACTCCAGCATCGGAAAAGTGCATGAATTGGTAGATCGAGTCTTCGACCTGCTTGACGAATTGCAGTTCCTTCGTCTTGAGCGGCGGAAAAATCAACGACCGACTGGTCTCCTCAAGAGCGACTAAAGCCACCGCGTAGATGCTCTCGTTCTTGAGCAGAAACAAAATCTCAATCTTGTCCAAAATCATAGAAGATTCCAGCTTTTCATTAGTGTAGTACAGCTCCGAGGAAAACGAGCTTCCAACCGCGCCGGGTTCGAAACTAGCCGAGACCATGGACATCTCGGTAATTGACTTGACCGAGCTGAAGTGGATCGTCTCGCGCAGCTTGCGACGCTCGTCTTCATCCACTTGACGGGCCGCACAAAGAGCCTGTGAAAGCTTGTGATTGGCCACTTGCAAGTTGGACAGGAGCTCCGAGGAGTGAGCCTGCTCCGCTTGGTGAATTGTGAGCTCTTTCAGCTTCAAAACGTAGTTGTTCAGCCGTCTCAATCTCACCAGCGGCCGTCTCCGAAGATACTGCTCAGAGGCCGGCTGGCTGGCGTTCATTCTGAAAAGGTCCAAATAAGCGTGATAGTATCTTGTCACGTTTCGGCACCATTCCGAAAATCTGACCGTGGTCGCAGAAACGTCCGAGCCGTTCAGTATGCGAACGATCTCCGAGTGCTGCAGAATCAGAGTCCGGACAAGCTTCACCAGCTTCGTGTTTTCACGTTTGCGAAACTCGATCATGTCCTCGCCGGCATCCTCGTTGGAACCGTCGAAGTAGTTGTTGTACTTGAGATCGAAGGAGTTGACCACAGAGAGTAACGAGTTCAGGTCTCTCAAGTACTCTCTCTCCGACGTTTGCAGTTCAGCAATCAGCTTTTCGGTCTCGTGTTGGTACGAGTCGGAAAACACTTGCGGAACGCTTCGAAGGTGTCCCAATTCCATGGCTCCGCCGGTCTTCAACATATTGATATATTCGGTTCAACCAATCTGCTACCAAATTACCAGACCAACTATAACTGAAAGCCAATGCACGCTCACCAAGAAAAGCTAGCGATACAGTTTCTTTGCAATCAGTCAAACCTGTCAAATAACCTGTCCTCTAGTCTCCTCCTCGCCTTAATTTTAGCAACCGGTCAAGTCTCGTCTCCCTTTGCAATAACCTGCAGTGTTTACTTTTCATTCTGAGCCGCACACCCTCTATGCACACCCCCAGTTCAAAGGAGTTCGCCTCGAAAAAAAAACGGTGCGGTCCCTGTAAGAAGCGAGAATTTTTCATGAATTTACGCGTTGCAGGCTCGTGACTAAACACGCTCCACGCTTCACGCTCTGGATTTCAGTCTGAATCTAACCGCGTCCGTTTACCGGGCCGTGCACAAACCTTTGGCTATTATCAGTTTTCTATAAAAAGTAAACACAGCCTGCTATTTCAATCAAGCACTCAGCTCCAGTAGAGCGTCCACACACTCGCCAATGTTGCTGCTTCCCGAGTCATCTGGACCGTGGCTCGTCGAAACAACCACGTCCACAATCAGCTCGCGGTCCAGGTTCGGGAACATTGAAACTAACGCCTGAGTGGTTTCCTCCTGCTGTTTCTGGTGAACCTGCTGTCTCTCGTGTTCTGCCAGCGAGAGTTTCTTGATTTCAAGCAACTCTTCGCGAGTCGGAGCAACAGCAGGTGCCCCAGACGCTCCAGTCGCTCCGGATGCCCCAGGAAAAGCGTTTGCTCCGGGCGACGGCGATTGGAATAAACTGTTGATCGAGTTGGATAGCGACGTTTTCATCATCTCGGCAGACTTGGTCAACACCTGTGACGGAGAGTCCGTCGACGAAGAGCCAATCAGCTCGGTCAACTTTTTCGGAATAGGGGCAAGAATATCCAGGGGGGGAGACGAACTGCTGCTTTGTAATCTCTGTTGCTCGCGGGCCAGCTTCCTCTCTTCCTGTTCTTTAAGCAATTTCTCTCTGGATTGCTTCAATGACTCGTCGTATTCGGTATCCGAAATCGTTAGCTTGTCTCTGCTGATGTCTATGATGAAGTTACATGCGATCTGTAACGTGCTCACGTAGTACGAAGTTTCGCCAACCAGAAATTCTTCGTTGCGGAACCTCTCAATGTATAGCAAGTTGGAGTACAGGTACCTTGGTTTGGCCTGCAGTAAAACGTAAATCAACAGCGGAACGAATGAGTCTGCATTTTCTTCGATCTTGTGCAACTTCTGTTGCTGTCTAATGAGTCCGAATATGATCTTGCAGCTGTTCAATATGCATATAATTTTATCTCTTGGGGACTTGTAATTGTTGATCTTGTTGAGCTCCGTGGAAGCCAGTTTGACAAAATTCGACTCCAGGTTCAAAATCATTGGGATGTCCAGATGGTTCAACGTGATCCAGTCATACAACTTCACGTTTTGGTTGTACTTCTTGTCGTTCTGGAGGTCTATTGTTTGTTGTTCGGACAACTTGCTCTTGGGACTCAACACAGGAGTAAAAACCTGGTTGTAAACTCTCGTCATGATTAGCTTTTCCAACCCCTCTTTGCAATTGTCGAGTTCTAGCTCGTCTGTGATGGTGTTGAAAGGTGGGTATTGGATCAACTTGTCGAAAATAAAACTCTCAAAGTCTTTGATCAATTTGACTTGCTCGTCAGTGGTCCATTTCCGCTGGGAAAATTGACTCAAAAATGACTTTAGATACTTGTGAGCCGGTTCGCACTGCTTATTTTTGAACAGCTTCAGGAACTTTTGGAAATCAAAAACCACCTGCTTTTTGGTGCTGGTCGGAGGGTTTGGATACTCGATTCTCTTGGAAGTGGCGGTCGAGACAGACGCCGACCTAGCTTGTTCGGGAACAATCTCCGACTCTTTGTCGTCACTCTCCGAATCGCTGGACCGCAGCCGATCCTCCTCGGCCAATATCGAGCTCTCGCTCTCGTTCTTGGTCGCAAGAACCGTCTTTTCGTTCATGACGTCTTCCTCATTAGCCTCGTCCTCGTCGTGGTCGCCACTGTCTGAGCTGTCGTTCAGCTGTTCGCCTTCGCCACCATAGGTCATCGCACTTATCAGTTCTTTTGCCTTGTTCTGTGATACTCCGTCGGCCGCATCATCCGCAGATAACAGCGACTCCAGCGTTGGGATCATAGTTTGTGCGGGAACCGGCGGTGGGATGGACACCTTCGCCGTCGCCGTCAGTCGACTGGCGTCCACCGGAGACCCCTGGAATCCCGAATTTTCACTCCCAGCGGTCGGGGACTCAAGGTGCTCTAAATAGCTGATAAGACTATTCTTGTCCGAAGATTTCCTGGCTGTGCTGGCCAGCGGTAGAGTCGAATTCGATAGACTCACCGAGGGCTGCGACGATTGAAACGACGGAAGAACAAGCCCACCGCCATTCCGCGAGCTTCTGGGCCTCTCGGGCGATCCGGAAGCCGATCCCGAGCTGCTTGAGGAACCGTCTCCGCCTGAAGAAGGGGGTTTCTGAAATGTCTGACCAAAGGACATGCGGTTACGCTTGGGCGATAAGGTCGTGATAACTGGGTTTTTTTTATAATCTGGTACCCGTTAATGGTTGCTGCTGCGCTGACTGTGCGTGCAAATTGAGTTCATTCGCTTCAAAATCGCCGAAATTCGTTGAAATCCTGTGCAGGCAGCCTCGTTTCCTGCCCCCTTTTGGTAACAAGACATTAATATTTTGTCACTCAATCTTTTGGGACAAGCCAAGAAAGAGAAAAAAGCCTTCTCATCTATATACGGTGCAAGGATGTTTCAGCGACAAAAGAAGACCGCCGCCAAAACACCCGTCCACCGGAACAAGATGGAAAAAACGGCTGGGCTAGGCCAAAAGACTGAGTTCCGCGGCGGTGCAACCGAGAACGTGGGACCAGCTCAACCCGAATAGTCTACTGAACCGTTAGCCGTCTACTGCTTGGCAAAGGGAGGCCGGCTCAACAAATCAAATTAGAGGCGAACGGATGCCAATATATGCACAGCGGAAGGGAACAGGGGCTCGCTCGTGCTCGGGCTCTGTTCGAGCTCACTCTCGCTTGTTTAACTGGCTCTCGATCCCGTACGCTTCAACCTTTCCTAATATATACCCGTGCGAGTCTCTGAGGCCATCAAGATTGAAAAAAATCATGCCTTAGAGCTTCCCCGTGCTGCCGAAAATTTTCTCTTGCATCTGCGGCTCGATCTATATTGTTTCTAATGCCACTCCTATTGTCTGGGCTTGGATTAGCACCCACGTGGGGCAGAAGTATCTTGAATTGCAGCAGCGCACACGAGGTCCTTCTTGATAGAGAGCCGTCCCGTAGAGCCTTATTGCAGCAGAGATACACCACGTGCGTGGCGAATTATTGCCTTGATTGATCCCACGGGGTGGTGCCAAGCTTGTCGGACTGCCGTGTGAGCAACCGGGTACAAGCAGGATAAATAGACTGCAGAATTTGTATTCTAACCAGTGTCCGGTATAAAAATAATCACATTCCTCTCCCTGAAAAAAGCATCGTTTCTTTCAAGCTCCTCGTAGTAACCAGTGCATTTCAAAGTTTCGAAAAGAGCTAGAAGCCTATCGAGCAACCCCATGAGTGAAGAGTATAAAACCGAAGGTGGTAACGCTGCGTTCCACAACTTCATTAACGACTTTGCACATGTTACGGACCCTCTCGAAAGAAGAAGACTGGCACTGGACAAGATCGACAATGCCGCTTTTGGATGGTATCATATCAGAGCCATTATGGTGGCGGGTGTTGGTTTCTTGACCGACGCTTACGACATCTTTGCTATAAACCTCGGTATTGCTATGATTACTCATGTTTACTGGGGCGGTTCAATGCCAACCTCCACCAACACTCTTTTGAAGGTGTCCACATCTGTTGGTACCGTTATTGGTCAACTTGGATTCGGTTATCTTGCTGACCGTTCAGGAAGAAAGAAAGTTTACGGACTGGAGCTCATCATTATGATTACTGCTACCATTCTCCAGTGTACCATTGGAGAGTCTTCGGCCATTTCTCTTCCAGCAATCCTCACGTTCTACAGAATCGTGCAAGGTATCGGTATCGGTGGTGACTACCCGCTCAGTTCTATCATTACCTCGGAATTTGCAACCACAAAATGGAGAGGTGCCATCATGGGTGCTGTTTTCGCCAACCAAGGGTGGGGACAGCTGCTGGCTGGTATTGTGGCCATCGTCTGTGTTGCTGCTTACAAGGACTCGCTTATCACTGCAAACACTGCTGCCGAGTGTGGTGCAGAATGTATAAAAGCGTGCGATCAAATGTGGAGAATCCTAATTGGTTTCGGTTGTGTTCCGGGCTGTATCGCTCTCTACTTCAGATTAACCATTCCAGAATCTCCAAGATATACATTTGACGTGTCTCAAGAGCTGGACAAAGCTGCCGCCGACACTGCCAAGTTCACTTCTGGTTTGCACGGTAACGCTGCACTGGGCGACATTGAGCTTTTGAAAGACACTGAACATCCTGTTTCCGACACTGAACAACTTGGACCTCCAAAGGCTTCTTGGGCCGACTTCACTTCCCATTTTAATCAATGGAAACACATGAAGATTCTTATTGGTACCGCTGGTTCGTGGTTCATGCTGGATGTGGCTTATTACGGTCTCGGTCTGAACACTGCCTCGATTTTGACCACTATCGGTTACGCTTCTTCCAAGAACGTCTACCACTCTCTCTACAACCAGGCTGCTGGTAACTTGATTCTGATTTGTGCTGGTTCCATTCCTGGATACTGGTTCTCCGTTGCAACCATGGACACTATCGGAAGAAAGCCGATCCAATTGGGGGGTTTCATTCTTTTGACTATCATCTTCTGTATCATCGGATTTGCCTACCACAAGCTTGGAGAGCACGGACTGCTTGGATTCTACATCATTGCCCAATTTTTCCAAAATTTTGGTCCAAACACAACCACTTTCATCGTTCCTGGAGAATGTTTCCCAACCAGATACAGATCCACTGCCCATGGTATCTCTGCTGCTTCGGGTAAGGTTGGTGCCATCATCGCGCAAACTTGTATTGGTACCTTGTCGAACCACAACTGTGCCAGAGACGGCAAGCCTCAGAACTGCTGGCTTCCACATGTGATGGAGATCTTCGCTCTTTTCATGCTGTTAGGAATCTTCACCACCTTGTTGATCCCAGAAACCAAGAGAAAGACTTTGGAAGAGTTGAGTGAAGAGCTGCACGGAGAGGTTGACATCTCTAAGCAGCACGTTAGATCAAATTCTTCAGACGATGACGTTGAGAAGTTGGTTTGAGTTACTTAAATGGTTGGTTGTGCTTTGCTTTACCTTACCTCGCTCGTTTTGGTGTCTATTGTGATCCATATTAGGTGAATGTGTGTACATCCATGTTAAAAACATTATTGCGTATAGCCACTAGTAGGAAGATTGCAACCACGACGAAAATACTGTTGTGCGTCGATCGTCGCGACTGAAAAGGTTTGTGCGAGAAAAAAAAAATAGAAGGAAAAAAACCGAGATAAGTCCAATAGATTGATGGTGGTAATACTGATAGTTGTAGCAGCATCCGGATTCTGCAAACGCAATCAAGATGTCGACGGAAACATTTACGGAACGATCTTACAAAGGCAACAGTGATCCAAGTAGACAGATATGTACCTTTTTCTCCAAGATCGGAGCCTGCAGACACGGCGACAAATGTGTGAGAACACACATACGACCTAAACACTCCAAAACGGTGGCTTTTCTCAAGCTGTATGACAATCCGAAACACATTAAAGGACTCAGGAAACACAACGAAGGAGCGGAGCCCACCGAGACTGAATTCGAGGCTGAGACTGAGGCTGAGACTGCCGCCGGGGAAACCAAACAGGGGGGCACCAACGGAGTCGTTGTGGATCAGTCGTTAGACGAGGCAGAAATACAGAAGCTCTTTGACCGTTTCTTCCAAGACGTTTTTGTGGAGCTTGCGTTGAAGTACGGGCCCATTGAACGAATGGCTGTGTGTGAAAACGTGAACAATCACCTGAGTGGTAACGTGTACGTTAAGTTCAAGGACGAGCATTCGGCAGCGGACTGTTTCAAAAGCTGCAACGATCGCTGGTACAACAACAGACCTATATTTGCAGAGCTTTCTCCAGTCACCAACTTGGACGACGCCACTTGCAGGTTATACGAGCAGGGTCAGTGCGACAGAGGAGGGCTCTGTAATTTCATCCATATTCGGAGGCCCACTTCCAAGCTTGAAAGGGACTTGCTCAGTAGCCAGAGGAAGTATTTGGCCTCGAAGGAGCCAGTAGACTACTAAACGGGGGGGTTTAGAGGAATACGAGCGATGTGAAAAATGACCGGAAAATCGACCGCGTCGATCGACCGCGCACATAGCAAGATTTTGTACGATATCAAATTAACACGAAAGAGAAATAAAACAGAGGTCCCGAGTCCCAAGTATGATGATTTAGAGGCTCTCTTATTCCTTTTTCGTTGGCATAACATAACCATGGAGCTGGATGTATCTGCTCTGGCTAACAAGTCAGCGGAGGAGTTGTTTTCCAGCTATTCGATCCAGCAATTGAAACAGCTAAAATCAAGACTTTCCAGCGATGTAAACTCGAAAAGATCCGAGCTGAGAAACCTCGTGGGAAACAACTACCGGGACCTGCTCAAGGTGGCCGATGATATAATCAGCATGAATGAGCTTGCAAATGTTGAAAATGCGAAGCTCGTTGAACTGACGTTCAAAAACTCAAAGTACGAAGACAAGGGGCTGAAGAATCTGATCGCCCTGAGTCGAAAGGTTAGATTAGAGAAGGTGACCGAAACCAAAGCCAAGAGCAGGGAAGTGATTTTGAGATCTTTAGTTCATGACCTGAACTTTTGCTGGGTCGAGCTAAAGGCCTTGCTCTCGGAGCTGAAGCTTGAAAATAGTCCCTCGGCAACAGGACAAGAAATTGCCAACGACCGGGGTGTCGACGAGTACAGCCAGTCTTCGGCAATCAGCGAGTCTGTTTCGAGCACCTTCGTCAGGCTTGGCAAGCAATTTTACCTGATGGAACTATTTTTCAGAAAAGAGCTAGAGGGGAACTCTTCCTCGAACACGTTGGTCAAATTCAAGTCTCTCAAAACTGATTTCCTCCAGGAGGTTGAGAATCAGGTGTTGAACCTCATGGGGGACAACGAATTCGAGTTTGCAATGGACGTGCTTGTTTCCTTCATACTGACTAAACAGGTGACTCCGTTGGAAGCTTTGAAGTGGTATTTGGAGACGAGATTCAGCAGGATAAGGAGCTTCAGTCTAGTGACTGACCTACATAGCTGTTTGGACTACATTTACAACAGTTTGGGGTATCTAGGGATATTCAAGACGAAACTTTCGACGGTTTTGATAAGACTGATTCACAACAGCAACAATGCCAACTGGGTCGCTCATTCTAGCTTCAAGAAGTATGCCAAGTGGCTTGATGTTCCGGCCGATTTCAAAGTTAATTTCCCGATTCCGTTGGCGGGTCTGAGACTATCGATGGACGACCCTGCTCTAGAGGCGGAACTGGGCAGCTGGAAGTTAAAGATCGGAAGTTATTTCCACTCGGAACTTGGAACAAACTTTGAGCAGGCCGAAAGCCTAGTCTCCTTGTCAACCATGCTCAACAAAACGTTGATTGGTTTCAAGAAGTTTACCTCGATGGCCGATCTCAGGTACTCGGACTCCGGCAACGAGGGCTATTTGATCCAAGATTTGATTTCGACGTGGAAAGCGATTTTCCTGGGGCTGTTGAAGGTTGATTTGGACCTGTTCAATGGCATCTCCCAGCTTGTTTTGGAGAGCTACAACAACACTGAAGCTTTGCAGTCGATCAGAACAAACAACGGAATGAACTTGTTCAAGTTCACCGACATCTCGGACATTGACTTTTACATCTCGCAGATCTCGAACCCTGTCTCCAGTAACAGCACGATTGAACTTATCTTGAGCAGACTCAACAATTTCAAGGCTACCCTCAACACTATTCTCAACTCCTTGCAAGGACTGAGTCGGCTTTCTGGAACCTTGAACAAGCCGATTTTGTCGATCGATGACCACGAAGACGATCAGTTCTGGAAGGAGACCTCAGAAACTCTCAACCAGTTGGTGAACGAGTCCATTGAATTCGTCATCGGTCAGCTCAATCAATCAATCCGGCAGTTCATCGACCGGGTGGGTCAACTGGTGAGTCCTTCCAGCGATCCGATCAGACCAATCAAATACTTCTACATCACCAGAATTCTGATCCAGTTGAAAGACAAAATTGACTTGATATCGATTTACTCGAGTTTCGAGACTCTTTTGACCAACGACAAAACCTACGAGTCGCTTGACTTACCTGGATTGATTGACGCTCTGTTGAGCAAGATTTTCAAGCCTCTGACCTTCAAGATTGCAGAGCCTTATCAGACGCAGCTAGCTACGATGATCAGCGATAGATTTGACCCGTCAAAGATCGGGCCTGAACGAGCTGCTGGAGACGACGAGTCCAGTTGCGACTTTGATCCTCAGTATCCCGAGGTCGGTCTTTGGGTTCAGCTTGACGCTAAAAAGCAAACCCCCAGTGCTCCGTCTTTGGAGGTGGAGAACCTCGTCTACAGGTTGGGTTGTAACTTGATCAGCGTCGACGAGAATCCAGATGAAGACTTTTCTGACGTTTACTTTAGCGAGAGGTTCGCAGAGGTTAAGCGAGAATTGATCGATGATTTGCTAGGGCGTGTTGAAGCGGGACTGTCAAAAGCGGAGAAAGAAGAGAAGGGGGAAGAAGTCGAAGAGGACGCCGATGAAGCTGGTGAAAAACAGGCCGTTTCCAACGTCTCTGAACAAGATGACAGCTCCGACGGTCCGGAGACAGAGTTCACCGAGCAAGTCGAGGCCCCTAACCCGGAGTCCGGCAAATTCCCCAGCCTGGAAACCAGCGAAGCTCTCAACCAAGAAACCAGCGAAGCCCGGAACACCGGAAGCGCTTCTGAGGGCGACGCTGAAGCGAAGACAGCCGCTGATGATTCACCTGTGGCGGACAAAGCTGAAACTTCTGAACCAGCAGAGTCTCTCGAGGTTTCGCGTCTCGCTCATAAACGAGTCGCTTCCAAATTTAACGAGCTAGAGCCATTGCGTGCCAGCTTAACATACTCGGACCTGGTGTTCCTGAGCTGCTTCAAGCTCTCCCAGCGCAACGAAGAACAACTCCAGCAATGTCTTGAAGAGAAAACAGCCAAAGTCATTACTTCCAAGTTAGTTGGGCGCAACCAACGACTGTCAGATCCAGCGTACGTGGGCGGAATCCACAGGCTTGTTCTCGAACACTTCAAGAGCTGTATGCTGATGTTCGGACCGCTGAGCTAGGAAACTCCTCCTCTCAATATGAAGTCCACCATTTGGCTTTGGTTCAAATTCATTCGAGAAGCCCTAGCGAAGTAGGTGTCCCGTTCTTCCTGAGATAGATATGGGAACTCTGGTCTGGGACGCTGGTTCACGGCAAAATGTCTATTCAGCATAGAGAGCCTCTGGAGGGCGGTTGGCGGACGTGGTGACGTGGTGTTTGAAGTCATTGCATGTCTGCCGGCGTGATTGTAGGTTGCGGAAGAATATTTAGATAACCTCTCTACCGATAAACTAATGCGAATTGATCATAAGATTGAAAAATTTCAAGCCGGGTCACGTGCGGTGACGACAGCAGGAAAGCGGGTCGAAATTTCAAGAGGGAGGGACTGAAAAAAGGGAACGGGAGATTCTTCGCGGGCGGTCTAATAAACAGCCTTCGATCAAGGCGCCGCGTGCTGACAGAGTCGCAAGACGACTGAGACGTCAAAAGTCTTGAGCAACTAACAGCTACTCGAAAAAGGAAATATTATTATTCTAGACTCGAAAAAATTAAAGATTTGCGTCGATTGCGTCGATTGCGTCGATAGGTGTCTCAGCTCCGGAGTTCAACTGTCGCAAGGCCGTTTACATGGCTGGACGAGACGACTTGAGATGGGGCTCTGTTACAAAGGCTTAGCTCGAACCGATTGTAGATTGTAAAAAATCCCGACGCTTGTGCCAATTGGGGCCAGCAGGCGTAAAAAGCCCCCCCCTCGGCATCTGGCACGGTCGGCTATGACGTCGGCGGACCTGCATGGAATTCGACTTGGAATGGCTGGGTCGCCGGAGTCTTCTTTGTTTGCTGCAGCTGCCTTGGTGGAACGCAACAGTTGCTCCGAGCGAGCGCGCTCGAGCAAACGGTTTCAATTTTCGGATGAGGAAGTTTCCCCCGTTTAACTGGGGTCGCGAGCCGAAGCAAAATAAGGAAAAACCAGCAAGGCTTAGGGAGTTTCAGGTATTTGGTTTTTCCTGTGTATACGCTGCTATTCGTTTGAAGCAATTGAACTCTTCCAAGGATTCGCATCATTACTGACACAGTTCACCAAGAAGCACCCCCGTTGCCGTCTCTTAACAAACTATTCCAAGAACCTGCTGGGCCCGTGAAAAATTCAGGAGCAAATTTTTGTGCGAGAAATCAGATCAAGGCGAGAACCCCCTAGACCCCAATTACACAACAATGCTGATTAAAGGGCACAAGATCCCCAACATCAAGCCCAAATATGCGTTTCTGTTGCCCCTTTTGTCGGTGACGGCATGGTGGGCCATGTTGATCGCTATGGTGATTTGCTGGGTGGTGCAGGGCCGGCCACTCTACACGAACGACCATACTTACATGGTGCATCTGATTGTGTATCTGTCGTACGTGGGAGCCACAAACTTGCAAGGTTTGTTCATTGCGGGAGCAGCCGTGATGGGCATTTTTTACGTGTGGACTTTGCTGGAGGACATGTATCTCAGGTCTGAAAAAAAACAGTACTTGCTACCGCAGTTCCGGCGCCGGGCTACGGTTCTGCACTGGTTCTGTGTGGGGTTTGCTACTCTGGCGTCGCTCTCGATTCTGTTTGTGTCGTGCTTCAAAGACACAGAGTACAGCGGCGTTCACATGACGTTTGTGGCCCTTTTCATTGTCTTTGACCTGCTCATGGCAGTGTGCAACATCTGGGTTTACTTCCTCTACGCGGGGCAATACAAGAATGCCCGGTGGTTCACGATCAGCGCGTGGCTGAAAGTCACGTGGCTCGTGGTGGCCATCGCGCTTGCCATCACTTATCTGGTCTGCATGCAGCACGCCGACGACCGTGGAGAAGACTCGCGTTTGTGGGGAGTGTCGGCCGTTTTCGAGTGGACCTTGTGTTTTTTCTTTGGGGTTTTGTTTTTGCTGTTTTCGCTTGACCTGAGCCTGAACAAAGAAAAGGAATACCACCGGGACAAGACCTCGCAGTCCACGGAGGAAACCGTCCAGATCCCGTACGGGCAGTATCCAGTCCAGGAGGACCAGCGGAAGGAGTACGACGTCCCACAGGCCGCCAACACGCAGTACGAGCAGTACGAGGAAACCGCCGCGGAGAATTTCCAGGAGGAGATTCCGAACGTGAACCAGATCCAACACGCCAATGCACAGCCCCGTCCCGTTGCTGAGCTGCCTGTCCGTGAGAACGGCCCCCTCCCTTCTTCCTTTATATCTTAGTTTGTCAATGTAACTGTTATCCTCGTCTGACCTGTCGACGCGAGGTCACGCGACTTCTTTTTGCGGCCAAGTCGACCGAGTCGACCAAGTCGATTTCGTCGACACGTGTTGCCGAACGCGAGACTATTCGCGGCAGTGCAACGCAATTGGGGCGTGATAATAGAAAATACTTTTCTGGCGGCGATCCTTTGGGCCCCTCGGATTGTTCCTGCTTTTGAGCAAGAGCAATTTTCTTTCTGAGCCCTCAATAGTCCTGTATCGTCCGCGACGTTTAGCGGTTGGTTTGCTGTCTAATCCGCTGTTTACAGTTGCTTCAATCGTTGAAACCACGCGCGAGGTGGAGGCACTTAGGGATTCTATAGCACAACAAAACAAGAATGCGTGCGCTCTTGACCAGACGACGTTCAGAAAAGCTGGTAGTGCCGTTGGCGCTGTTAGCGCTGGTGCAGCTGGTTGTCGTCTACCTCTGGTTTGTACAGGCCCCGCAAGAGGGCGACGGTTCGGCGGCCGGCCCGGTGGCGGACGTGGAAGAGAAGCCGATACTAGTGGGCTCGGAGTTGGGCGACCCTGCGGAGAGCGAGCAGGACGGTCGTGAAAACGATCTCAGCGTGTTTGACCGGGCCAAAGGAACGGGCTCGGCGGGAGAATCGCCAACAAAGGGAACAAAGGACTTCAAAGGGGCCAAGAACTCCAACTCCAAAGGCGGGTCGGTCCACCCTAACGACCAGATAGGCGAGCTGTTCAACCTGCTGGTGGAGTCGAAGCCGAAGTCGGCGGCCCTGACTTCTTACAAAGACGACCAGAAGGCGGCACAGCTATTTGCGTCGGAGGAGGAGTTCCACTTCAGCAAGAACTACCTGTCGAATCTGCTGGAGGTGAAGGAGACTTCGTTGCAGGACCTGAAATCCCAGCACCAGCTGTTTGTCAGCAAAGTGAAGTTGCTGGACTTTGAGATATTCGGCGACCAGCAGCACAAGAACATTGACGGTCGCGGAGTGGTGATTGTGGGAGGCGGCCGATTCTCGTGGCTGGCCCTCTTGAACATCAACCAACTGCGGGCCACCGGCTCGGAACTGCCAGTCGAGGTGTTTATTGCCACGGAGGACGAGTACGAGCAGATATTCTGCGAGGAGGTTCTGCCTCCGCTCAATGCCAGATGTTCTCTCGGGTTCAAAGAGCTTCCGATCGCTAAGTTCTACAACAAGCTGCAGATCAACGGGTATCAGTACAAGATTCTCTCGATTCTGGCCTCGTCGTTCCGGCACGTTCTGCTCCTCGATGCCGACAACGTGGTGGTGAGAAACCCGGAAGGGCTGTTTGAATGGCAAACCTACAAGGAAAAGTCTCTGATTTTATGGCCCGACTGCTGGTCGAGAACCACACATCCGTACTTTTACGACATCGCCGGAATCGAAGTGGGAGACAAGCCAGAGCGCGGTGTGTTTATGAACAACGAGTCGCCTGACGAATGGAACTTTCACGACCTTCCTGGGACAATGCCGAACCCTACTACCGAGTCCGGGATGCTGGTGGTTGACAAAGTGGCCCAGGTGGACACTCTGTTGCTCGTTCTGTACTACAACATGTTTGGACCGTCGCACTACTACCCGCTGATCACGCAGGGAGGAGCCGGCGAGGGAGACAAGGACACTTTTATGGCTGCCGCGTTTGCTCTACAGAAGCCGTACTACCAGGTCAAACAGGACATGAGGTTCTTGGGCTATCACGACGACTACGGGTTCCATGCCAAGGCTTTAGGACAATGGGACCCAATGACTCAAGCGGAGAACCAGGAAGGAGACGAGTCGAGGTTACTGTTCATGCACCTGTCCTATCCGAAGCTGTATCCGGTTTCTTTGAAAGACGAAATCACTTGGGAGGAAGACGGTGAAGTGAAGCACAAAAAGCTTTATCCGGGAGAGCTTCCCAACGGAGAGTACGGATTTGATTTGCGCATGTGGGAGCTAATTACGCAGTTGATCTGCGACGAATACGAGCCAAATAACACGCCAGATGATTCGCCAAACCCGGCTTCGGTTCTAGTGAGCGAGTCAGCCCGTCTTTCGGGCCTCAAGCTGAAATACATGAGGGCCACCGATGCGCAGAGTCAATGCGAAAGCTTGTTCCTGCCCCACTTGCAGTATCTTCGAGCCAACACCGGCACCGACTAGACTGTTTTTGTAACAATTGAACCCCAACGGCTTGTTTTGGCTATGTACAATTACCCGTGTTATAAAGTTTATAGACATACAGCGATGAATATCTCGAGGGCAGTAGCAATGAATCAGTTTTGCGTGACGGGACGGTCACGCGACTGCCGAAAAACTGCCGACAACGAAGTCCCGTCAATTCGGTGATTTCTTCCAAAAAAACAGGCGTGCCATTCGGGGTAGCCGCACTGCTGCGCTCTGATCTAGTTTGTTCTCGTCTCAAACGTTCAATTGCCTGACCTCGTCGAAAACCTCTCTCCAATAGCGCACGGTATCAAGCAACGAGGAGAACGTGCCGAAAAAACCGACGCTAAGATCGTTCAAACACCCGTCGAACAACGACCAATGAACTGTCAAAGGAAGACTTGCTACATTAGCCACCAATGACCGATTCAAAGGCGCGTTTTCCAGCAAGTTGAAACTCTTCCCGTGTTGTTTCATGTCGGCCAGCGTCTTGGCAATCTTCACCAGCTCCAACACGACGAAAGCCGCCCAGAACCGGCACGATATCACGTAGTACCACGCGGCAGAAGACGAGGTCTCCTTGTGAAACGTCCAACTATGGTCAGTTGCAAACCCTATGTTCTCAAGGGGCTGGAAAGCGACAATTGAAAGCACGTCGACCAGCTCCACCAGTTTGACGATCCTGGACTTCCCGCTTGAGTTTACCGTCGTACGGATGTCAGCTAGTGCGCCAGACATCAGCGAGGGCAGGGCCCACATTCTGTTGAATATCCGGATGTCCGACAAATAGTCCGACAGAGAGCGCAGCTTCAGCGCTGTGAGCATCATCTTGGACTCTCGGAACCGGAGCTCGTCTTTTTCGGCGTCTTTTTCGTTTTTCGGCGCTGTCCAACCGGCCAAATACGCCTCCAAGCGTGGCCTCCATACCGTTGGAGCCATTTTCAGTAACTCTGTAAGAAGTCTGACGTAGATTCGTTTGAGCAACCCGGCGATCTGCGGCTTTCGTTTAATCAGCTCAGACAGGAAGAGAGCTCCGTAGCATACAGTGGAAAGAGTAGAGTCCAACTTCGAGGAATCAGCAAAGGGGCCATTCAGCTTGTCGTAGAAGTCAGCACTCGTAATCAATCGTAGTAAGTAGCGTAACCTGGATTTCGGGGCGTGTCGCACAACGAAACGCGTCGCGGAGGTTGCGGCCAGTTCTGACATACCTGGTAATTGAGTGGATGGTTTTATTGAGAAGAAGATCAGTTGGGCAGAAGGATGAGTTTGTTCCCCGCTTGTCAGCTTCTTTATATGCGCTCTATTTACGTTGAAAATCACATGCAGTAAAAAGAAGCGGAGTTCCCAATTGGGAAATTTGATACGATAGCGACGCGTCGATGTCTCAAGGGTAAACCTGAGCGGGCTGTTGCCAGCTTTTGCATGATGCCAATACAGAGATTCACCGCTGACTCCTCTTTTCGGGCCGAGATCTGTGAAAGCGTCACGAACCCTATTTGTGTGGTCATCCGAACAAGCGGCGCAAGGCAGCATTCGAACGTCTCGTCGATTGGACGTTCGGGTCGACGCAGCTTTTTATCGCGTCGATTTTTCATGGTCTATTTCATCTAGTATGTACAGGTACAAACGGCCGAACTATGTTCTTTTCCTGCTTCTGCCGCTTGCAGAGCCTCCTCATTCCACAATGAAAATCAGGGCTTTCTTCTTCAACATCATTTTGGTGATTTTGCGGCCATCCAGCCACTTCTTTCCTTCCTCAGTTTGGAGTATCTCCTCGAGACATTTCGCCTCATCCTCGATCAGACTCTCGCCCGACTTGTGGACAAACCGCATCTTCCCGTTCACCATCACGTTGTACGGAACCAGGTTAGAGATCGGCTTGCCGGGGATCGGCCACTCGGCAACCAGAATCGACCCCACGGCCCAGGGGTGCAGTAGCTCGTTGGCCTCCTCGGCAACGGCTGGAGCAACAGGCGAAATCATCTTCAGGAGCTTGATACAGGCATCGTAGTACACCCAGGCATCCACGTTCGGGTTGTCCATGTCCGCGTAAAGACGGTTTGTGTACTTCATGTAATCCGAGATCACCGTGTTCAGGGACAACGTTCTCTCGTACGAGTCGTTGATCGACCACTGATAACCCTGGACTTCGTTGTGAAAATCAGCCTCATACTCGCTGTAGTCCTTGCTCAGCTTGATGTTAGAGACGCTCTCCGGAGTGATTCGGGCCGACAAGGTCTCGGCAACAACAAGAATCTTGCGCAGCCATCTCTCGACTCCAACAATCTTGGCCTCTTCCCAGTCCAGAACGTCCTTGATAGGGGCCTGGAACAACACATGGGCCCTGGTAGCGTCTGCTCCGTGGCGCGAAATGCACTCTGTAGGGTCCGCTCCGTTGTACTTGGACTTTGACATCTTCTCGTAGCTGACGGCAGCAAGTCGTCCTGACGAGTTCACAATCACGTTTTTCTCGGAATCCAGGTGGTATTCGTCAGGCTTGAGGAACCGGCCGGTTTCAGGATCCGTGAAAGTCTTGCCGTGGACCATTCCCTGACTCACGAGTTTTTTAATTGGCTCTCCGTTCGTCTCGGACCCGTCCCACTTGCCTATCGAGTGCAGAAACTTGGACACAAATCTCGTGTACAAAAGATGCAGAATCGCATGCTCAATACCTCCAATGTACTGATCCACGGCCATATACTTGTCCGTCTGAGCCTTGCTGAACAAATCCTTTTCATTCTGGGAATCCACGTATCTGAACATGTACCAGGACGAGTCCATAAAAGTATCCATGGTGTCGGTGTCCCTCTTAGCGGGCGATCCGCAGGATGGACATTCAGTGTTGACAAACTCGGGAATCTGGGCCAACGGCGATCCTCCCCTGCCTAGTAGCTTGTCCACCTTCGGCAGCTCAACAGGGAGTTGCTCATCGGGAACAGGAACAGTTCCGCAAGACTTACAATGAACAATAGGAATTGGAGCCCCCCAGAATCTCTGTCTGCTGATAAGCCAGTCTCTCAATCGATAGTTCGTCTGGTGTGATCCAGTTCCAATTTGCTCCAGTTTTTTCACCACCTGTTCACGAGCCTCCGCAGAGGTCAAGCCTTGCAAAAATCCCGAGTTGATGTTCATTTTCCCGTGTTTGGAGGTGTATGGCTGGTCGTTGTACTCGTCCACAAGCTCCCCGTCAACGGGGTCCACTGTCTTGATCACCGCCGCTTGCGGCCCCGTGTTGTGTATCCAAAATTCGAAATCCCTGGTGTCGTGTGCAGGACATCCCATCACCGCGCCATGGCCGTAGCCACCAATGACGTATGGTGCCACGAAAACGGGCACTTTCGCCTTGGGGTTCAGTGGGTTCGTGGCCATGATGCGCTCCAGCTTGTACCCCTCTTTCGAGGCTTCTGCTTCCGGCGTGTTCTTATTGGTCGCCTCAATGAACTCCCTCAACCCTGCGTCTGTCTGGCAAACGTCCTGAACAATCGGATGGTCGAATGCCAGTGCCACGTACTGCACACTGAATACGGTCTCTGCTCTAGTTGTGAACACCTTGATCTCTCGAGATGCCACAGAGAGGTCGGAATCCACTCCGAAAACAAGCTCTGCCCCGTGACTCTCGCCAATCCAGTTTTTCTGCATCGCCTTCACCTTGGACGGCCATTCGGGCAGCAATTGCAGGTCCCGATTGAGCTCTCCCGCAAATTTGGTGATTCCCAAGAACCACTGCTCCAACAGCCGTTTCTCAACAAGGGCGCCGGACCTCCACGAGCGTCCCTGGTCATCCACCTGCTCGTTGGCCAAAACTGTGTTATCAACGGGGTCCCAGTTGATCTCGGCCTTCTTCCTGTACGCCAGTCCGTGCTCATACATAAGCAGGAACAGCTTCTGAGTCCATTTGTAGTAGTCGGCATTGCACGTGGTGACCTCACAATCCCAATCAAAGTCGGCGTACATCAACTCCATTTGTTTCTTCATCTTGGAGATATTGAGCTTCGTCCACTCCTCTGGACTGGCGTTCCTCTCCACGGCAGCGTTCTCAGCAGGCAATCCAAAAGCGTCCCATCCCATCGGATGTAAAACGTCAAGCCCCTTCATCCGGTAGTATCTCGCCAACGCGTCTGATATCGTGTAGACCCGCAAGTGGCCCATGTGCAGGATTCCAGACGGGTACGGGAACATCGACATGGTGTACATCTTCTTACCTGTCTTGGGAATCGCCATCTCTCGAGGTCCCAAATGGCGGCCATTTGACGACTTTTTCCACCGCTCGACCCACTTCGTGCCCAGTCTTGTCAGGTCTTTGACAGCCGCCGGGCTGCTCCGTGTCGATCTGGCACTCATCAGCGGAAAGGTGGAGCTTGAAGAAAGCTAAAGATGCGCTCGCTTTTGAACCCTCTTTCGTAGTTTTTTTCCCTTTTTCTATCCAACCTTCGCCAATGACCGGGCTGTGCAAAGACCTGGAAAGTACAGGTTATATTTGTGCGGTACACGAACCGCGTTTTTCTGCCTTGTGTGATTTATAAACAAGATTTAGAGAAAAAGATGAGGGATCTCCAGGTAGACTACCCCTGATTCCTACTGACCAACGCAAGTCGAAGGGTTCTTTTCGGTCATCTTGATCATCTGACCCGTCAAGGTGGATTTGACGCGCCGCGCAAATGCGGGGAATTAAAAGAGCCAAGATAGAGGAGGATGAGGACTCGGAGGCCTCGATGCTGGAGGCATCACAGACACGATCGTCTTCAACGCCCTCGGAGTCGTTCGACTACTCAGCGAAAGACAAGGTGATTAACTTGGAGACAGAACTAGAGCTGGCGGAGGATCCAGCGCCGGACATTGTTGTTCGAGACTCGCAAATCGACGTGAATGCGCAGTTCACCCAAAACGTGACGAGGAAGCTGAAGCGGAGAAGGACGGTCGGTGTTATGACACAGGCGCACAATCTGGATACGGATGCAGTGGATGACAAACCAGCACGGGCGGGGATCATCCTGAAGCTTGAGCTGTTCAACTTTATGTGCCATTCTGCCTTTTCGCTTGATTTCGGAGAGCAGACTAACTTCATTATAGGAAGAAACGGGTCCGGTAAGTCTGCGATTCTTACGGGAATTTCTGTGGCGTTGGGGGCCAAGGCCAGCGAAACCGATCGGGGTAATTCGTTGAAGGGGCTGATCATGCATGGGAAAAACGTGGCTCGAGCCATCGTGACGTTCAAAAACGAGGGACCGGAGGCATTCAAGCCCGAGGAGTACGGTAAACGAATTGTCGTCGAGCGTATATTGAAAGCAGACGGGAGTCCCGCCTGCAACATCAAGGACGAGCGAGGGAAAATTCTTTCTTCAAAGAGACAAACCATAGAAGAAATTCTGGACTACTACGGGATTACGATAGCCAATCCCATGACGATTTTGACTCAAACGGAGGCCAAGACGTTCCTGGCCCACTCTACCGATGAGGGGAAGTTCAGATATTTCATGGAGGGAACGCGGCTTCAGGAGACGTTCAACAACGTTCGGGAGCTGCAAACGGATGTGAACGAGATCAAACAAAAGATCTTGAAAGACGAGGAGATTCTGTTGCAATCAAAGGACAAGCTGAATCATGCGTTGGAGCTATGGGCAAATTTCAAAAATTCCGACGAGTTCAAAAAGCAGCAGGAATTGCTTTCGGGGAAGCGGCTATGGCTCGAGGTGACCGACAAGGAAGATCAGCTGGCCCGGGCTAAACAACTCTTGCAAGAGCGCAAACAAGAGGTTGAGAGTGCGGACTCATTCGTGGAAACCACCGAGGCGACTATCCAAAGGCTATATGCTCTCAAAGACAAGCAGGGCCAGCAGCTGTTGGACTTCGACGAGACGTTGCAAAACGCCGAGATCGAAAAGGAGCAATTGAAGGAGAAACTCACGAACATTCAAAAAAAGGTGAAGATGACGCAGTCGACAACGAAGGCAATACAGGACGAGCTGGCCACCGACAACAAGAATCTCAAAGCTGTGGAAGAGAGCATTGAGCTAGAAAAGAAACGGCTCGATAGTAACACCGGGGATGCGTTTAATAAGTACCAAAACGCGAAGAAAACGCAGGAAGAAGAGCTTGACAAGAAGAGATTGGAGATTCAAAACCTGATTACCTCAAACGACGAGCTCAAGCTGAAAAGGACAGAGCTTAACGAAAACGCCCGCAAAGATGTTCAAGAGTTGAAGTCCGAACTGATTGGGCTCGAGCAAAGTCGAGCCCAGCACCACAATAGACAGGGAAGTCGTTTGGATGGCTTTGGAAGCAACGTCGTTCGGCTGGTCACAGACATCCGCGCGAACGAAAGGCGGTTCAAAGGCAAAGTGACCGGACCATTTGGAATGAAGTTTTCTCTGAAATCGGAGCACGAGAAGTGGGGGTGGGTTCTTGAAATCCTGCTTCAACGGCAGCTGGGGATCTTCTCTGTTGAGAGCTTTTCGGACTCGGCTATTTTGCGTGATCGGATGAAGTTTTTTCAGGTTCAGAGTGACATCACCGTTCGAAAGCCCGAAATATTTGATTTCTCGCACGCGATCCCTAGTGGGAACCACCTGAAGATGGTTGATGTGCTGTCGTTTGACGACAAGTATGTCGAGTGTTCTCTGGTGGACTCAAACAGAATCCACACGACGTTGTTGATCGAGGATAGAGTGGAGGCTGAGCGAGTTTTGCTTAGTGATCGCGAAAACAAGATCTCTTCGGTTGTGTGTCTCATCCAGAATGGAGCTCTAAGAATCTCCAAGAAGAACGGAAGATTGCAGACCGATCCTGTCACCTCGTTCAACAGCCGATTTTGGATCCCTATTCACAGAACAGGCGATTCAGAAAACCCTACAGCAAGTATCGACCGGCAGCTGAGAGACGTCAGCGAAAGACTGAGAAGAGCCGAAGCTCAGCGAAGTGAGAAGGAGAACAGAATGACCAACCAGATTAACAATTGTCTGACTGAGATCAAAGAAGCAAGAGCGAGGGTTACTACACTGCAAAAAGCCATCGCCAAGGTGAATTCGAAATTGGAAGAGCTCCAAAACGGAACAGGCAAGCTCGAGTCGTTTGAAGAAGACCGGGAGAAGTTGAAGGCCCAGATCCAGCTGAATATCCAGAGAATACAAGGCCATACTGAAGAGGAGAAGGCTATATTGGCTGAGTTTGAATTGGACAAGAAGAAGTTTACGGAGCACGTCCAACGATCAAAGCGACTAGAGCGGGAAAAAGCTGAAATGGCTTCAGCGATTGACGAGTTGCGGGACAAAATAGCCGAGGCTCGGGAATCGATCAGAACAAATCAACTGAAGACCGAAAAGTTCAAGATGGACATTGTGAAACTGGAGGAGTTCGTGGACGTTTCCCTTCCCCCTGTGATTGAGACGCTGGCGCAGACCGCGAGGTCGCATTGCAGCCGAGAGACGGCCGGTATCAGAGAAGGGGACAGCATACAAAAGGTGGACGAAGAAATCGAGGCCATTGCCAAGACGTTGGCAAAGATAGAGCAGGAAGTGGGCATCAGTCGAGACCAGGCAAAACTCAACGTGATCCAGGCACGCGACACGTACAACGACGTCAAGGTGAAGTACGAAGAGTCAGCCAAATTGCACAACCATCTTTCGAGCTCGCTGCAGGCGCGGTTGGAGAACTTGACGTCGACAGCCAGCTTGTTGATCCAGGAAGTGAACTCTGTGTTTGAGTCGGCGCTGAAGCTGCGTGGATTCACAGGCAAGATTGATTTCGACTTCAGCAAGGCCAAGCTGATTCTGAGAGTGTCGACGAAACCAACAGAACGGTTGAGAAACGTGGAGTCTTTTTCGGGAGGTGAAAAGTCGTTTGCCCAAATCGCGTTTTTGCTGTCAATCTGGAAACCTATGCAGAGTAAAGTGAGAGGGCTGGACGAGTTTGATGTGTTCATGGATCAGGTTAATAGACGGCTGGCTTTGAAACTGATCCTGCAAAAGGTGAGCGAGAACCCAAAAACTCAAACCATTTTCATCACTCCGTTGCAGATCAACCAGATTGAGGGGCTGGACCATAGGTCTGTTCACATACACGAGATCACTCCACCGGAACGACATGGCAACGCCGAAGCGTAGCCTGCTACGACTGGCTATGCTCTGGTCTACTGCGATATACCCTCACCGAAATCAACTGCTGCAGAGGTGCTCGGGGCTTTTTGGTACGCATTTGTCGGAGACACCTTTCGGTCGAGGCCAGCAAAGATCTTTAATTAAAGCATGTAAGTTGACAAAAGTAATTTAATCCTTATTCTCTCTGTCTCAGAGATTCATTTAAATATCTCTATTATTTAGGCTGAACTTCCACTAACGCGAAGCTTCTCAGAAGACTGAAGACAAAGCCCCGATAGCCTCTGAATGACGCCCCTGCCGCCGCATTGGAGACTGTCAACCTTCTTATTTTTGTTCTGACAGCCTCTGGGAGATGGCCGCTGTCTTCTAGTCGTCACAACAAAATCCCTGTCGCGATACGACAATATCTGGTTTGATTTTTTTCACGGGCAGATATTTTGTGCCTGCAGATCGAAGTTCTCCGAGAAAATAAAATCAAGTTGATTAAACTTTCTGGTCTTGAACAACCTCGGGACCTCCTATTTACTGTACCACACGCATCCCATCATGACGGTCAGACTTTCATCCCAAGTGGTGGATGAGTACCTTCTGGCGCTGATTGACAAACTCAATCCCTCGTTGATCCAGTATCACCATCTTTTCCAGGTTGGTCTGTTGTACCTGCCGTTGTGGGTCTACGTTCTGGTGTACGCTTCCCTGTTTGTGGCTTTGGTGCGCTTTTTTGGCAGATTCCGGTTTATCAACACTGTCCGGCTGATCAGCCCCGTCCATCCGGCCAAGTTCCGGACCGAGAAACGGGGTCAGGACACTCTCAGCATGGCTGATATAATCAACCGATCGATCCCCCAGTTCAGAGATGGTGCAAAAAGTCTTTTCAATCCTTTCCTGTTCAATGGCCATCTCCATACGATGTATGCGGGTATCAGAAGTTTCAGGTTCTCCGACAAACTTTATTTTGGAAGACAGGTCATGGTGTTTCCCGACGGAGCGTCCGCCTCGTTGGACAGGGCGATCAGCGCTGACCTGTACAGATCGGTTATCGTCGGGCCGGAAGACGTTCCAAAAGGTCAAACTGCGGAAATCACGGTCAACACGAGATATTTCACGAAATCAGAGCTCGCTCAGAGCCCGTCAGCAGACTCGAAGCCTATATTTTTGGCCTTGCACGGTCTTTCGGGCTCGTCAGCCGAGTCTTACGTTCGCTGTTTGATGTCAAGGCTGTCACGGGACCACGGGTTTGAATGCTTCGTTCTCAACAGTCGCGGATGCGGCTCGACGAAACTGACGACTCCTGTCCTGTTCAACGGATTCTGGACCTATGACGTCAAGCACACGATCCAGCACTTCAGGAAGGTTTATCCGAACAGGAAAATCTACGTTGCGGGATTCAGTCTGGGAGCCTCGATTCTGGCCAATTATCTTGGCCAGGAAGGAGAAGACTCGGGGGTAACGGCCGCTTTTGTTATTGCGAACCCGTGGAATTTGCTCCAGTCTTACGAAGTGATGACCTCTGATTTCATATCAGACAATGTATACTCGCCGGTGATGACTATTCCTTTAAAGAAGATGCTGAAATCCCACTACGAAGAGCTCAAAATCAGCGAAACCTTTATGGAAAGTTACACGAAAGAGCTTGGAAACATCGTCAAACTCAAAGATTTTGACGACTACTTCACATCCAGAATGTTTGGCTTCAATTGTGCCAAGGAGTACTACAGCGTCGGATCCTCAATCAACAGAATCTTCAAGATCAGAACGCCGACGGTTATTTTGAATGCTTTGGACGACCCTATCGTCGGAGGAACCCAGGTGGCTCTTCCATTAGACGAGACCCGTCTGAACCCGTATTTGACGACCATCACAACCACTCTTGGAGGTCACGTTGGCTGGTTCAAATGGAACAACGAAAGATGGTACGCCAGTCCCCTCAGCTCGCTCATAAACGAGTTCCACCAGCAGTTCGGTAGTTCTCAATCGCTGGAATTGGTGGTGGACAGCAAACACCTGCCTCGCTCCCACAAGGCCCAAGACGGAAGACTTGTTGGACCGTTTTAATAACAATGCAAGATGGAAACTCCAAGTTTGAATAATATATTAACCCTTTTGAGATGCAGAACTAGACAAAACACAAATAAAAAATGACAAACCTCCCATACGAAATACTCACATCGAGATACAGGAGAAACTAACGCACGTGCACCTAAAGGGCAGGGCCAGCAGCTCTGACCTCGGTGGTGCAGTTGGCAGAGTACTTCTCGAAGTTTTCCATGAACAACTGTGCCAAGCTGGTCACCTCGCTGTTGAAGTCCTGGGTACCAAGAGACCAGTTCTTGGATGGGTTCAAAATGGAGGCTGGAACGCCAGGAACTGCGGTTGGGATCTGCAATCCAAAGGTTGGGTAAGTTTCAAATTCAGCGTCCTTAAGTTCTCCAGAGTGGATAGCATCCAAAATGGCTCTGGTGTACTTGAGAGGGCATCTCTTTCCTCCCTTGGCGGCCGATTGTCCGGTCCAGCCTGTGTTCAACAACCAAGCAGTGGTTTGGTGCTCAGAGATCTTGTCAGACAGTTGTTGAGCGTACTTCATTGGGTGCAACACCAAGAATGGCTGGCCGAAACAGGCAGAGAAAGTGGCCTCTGGCTCGGTAACACCCATCTCGGTACCTGCCATCTTGGAGGTGTATCCGGAGATAAAATGGTACATCACTTGAGCGTTGGTGAGCTTGGAGACAGGTGGGAGAACACCTCTGGCATCACAAGTGAGCAAGACAATGTTCTTTGGGTGCGAGTCAGCCAAACATGGAATCTTGGCGGAAGGAATGTACTCGATTGGATAGGCACATCTGGTGTTCTCGGTGATCAGAGAGTCCTCGTAATCAACAGATCTGGTCACTGGGTCGTAGATAACATTTTCCAAGACCGAGCCGAACTTAATGGCGTTGTAAATTTCAGGCTCCTTCTCGGCCGAAAGATCGAGACACTTAGCATAGCATCCTCCTTCGATGTTGAAAACTCCGTGGTCAGACCAGCAGTGTTCGTCGTCTCCAATGAGCTTTCTGTTTGGATCAGCACTCAAGGTGGTCTTACCGGTACCCGAGAGACCAAAGAAAAGAGTCACGTCTTTCTCCTGGATACCCTGGTTGGCAGACGAATGCAGGGTCAAAACCTGGTGTTTGATAGGCATCAAGTAAAACATCACTGTGAAAATACCTTTCTTCATTTCTCCAGCATACTCGGTACCGAGAATCACCATCTCCATCTCCTTAAAGTTGATCTCCACAGAGGTGGCCGAGGTCATTCCTCTGGTGAAGACGTTGGCTGGGAATTGACCTGCATTCCAAATAGTGAAGTCTGGCTCCCCGAAGTTTTGCAATTCTTCGTCAGTCGGTCTGATCAGCATGTTCTTCATGAACAAAGCGTGGTAAGCTCTGGCACAGACCACTCTCACCTTAATTCTGTAACGAGGGTCCCATCCTGCAAAAGCATCGATGATGTAAACCTTTTCTCTGGTTCTCAAGTAGTCAATAGCTCTGCTCTTGGAAATCTTCCAGGTCTGCTCGTCAACCTTCTTGTTGACAGGTCCCCACCAGATATCATCGGTGGAAGACTCTTCGTCCACAATTCTCTTGTCCTTTGGCGATCTTCCCGTCTTGGATCCAGAGTAGGCGATCAAAGCACCGGACGACGAAATCGTCGTGCCCTTCTCAGTCAAAGCGTCCTCGTACAAAATTGGCACAGAGGAGTTGTAGTGAATATGAGCGTCAGGGCTGAGACCCAACGAGCTCACAACCGAGTCCTTTCTGGTTTTCTTGTTGAAAGGACCTCCAGTTTCCTGCGCAAGCGAGGTTTTGTATTCAGTGTGTAAGTCAACAGCGGTTGGGGCCATTTTGATATTTGATAGTGATTCTTCTTAGTCAGCAAAACTAATCTGATAGTTCTGGTGGCTAACATTTACAAATTCTAACATTTGAGGGGGATTGTGCTTGTGTTTTATATCCTTTCTCGTCCCCTTTTTCAAAATCCGGGGAAAACCCCGGAGGTTGTAAAACATTAAATAAAAAATTTAAGTCCCGCAGTTAAAAGCCGCACGCGCGTCCATTTGCACGCGAGCCATTGGGCCCGCTGTCCGAGATGGTTGCTGTCATTCTCCAGGAGTAAAGTCCCGCCTTGATAGAAGAACAGAAAGGAAGGGTTCGATTGTTAGCGATGGCGTTGAACTGACTTTCTAGAGCTTTACTTCTACAAGTGCAGCTATCAATCTATACAGTCTACGATCTGCTCTAGCTGTCCTTAGCTAGAGCAAAATACCTCAACAGTCAACCCCGGGACAACGGATCAAAGTTCGGGGGATTATTTGTCTTCTCCAGTCTTCAACAGACAACTTTTGATTAGGCGGGAAAAACCCTCCATTTCACCGTGTTTTTTAAACAACGCCTTGCACATTAGTAGTCGTACGCGCGCAAGTAACGCCATGAGTGGCCCCACCGGCCCAAGTTGCCCGCGCCAGCCCCGTCCCAGTTGCTCGAACTAGCTCCATTTACCCACCAGCCCTAGGGAGCGCAGGTTTTTCCCCACATTTCTTCTCGTCCCGGTTTTTTGCGAAGTCGTCCCGGTTTGCTACGAAACCCAAATCAGCAGCAGACGCATCTTTTTCCCGGGCCAATCCACATGCTCCGGTTTCTTCCCGACCTCGCCTGCGCCCGGGCAGTGCCCGGGTAGTCCGATCTCGCGCGTGCAAAGGCTTGTCTACGTCATATCTGGTGCAAGGGTGCAGCGATGGGTGACGTTTGGACGCTTAGTATGGTGCAGAGATGTTTTGACTTTTCACTCCTGTTCTATTTGGTCGGTTCGCACCGCTCAAACTCCGGCCAGTGAACCAAAATTGATTTCTTCTACAATATTTGATAAATCAGTGATTGTTCAGCTCAACTATATGGCTGTAAAAAGTCCCTTACGCAGGGATAAACATTTAAGCAAAGCGACTTCCAAAAGAAAGGGAGTTAGTTGACTTCTGCCTGGAGCCTAGTCAGCCAGACAGAACAGCCAAGAAGAGCCGGTTGTCTCAACGAACGGCAATAAGTAGACTTCTCCATCTGCTAAGGTGGTCCGGTTTACTCAGTCTTCTCCTGGACCTTGTTCAAGAGCTCGGAGGCTGGACCTTCAGACTCAACAACAATGTACTTGTCGGAGATCGGCTTGACCACTTTCAAGTAGATCAATTGAGCACCGTTGTACTGTGGCAAAGCCAAGTAGAGCAAGAACAAAGTCTTGATCAAGAAGTAGGATGGAACCCAGTACAAGATAGCTCTGGACCAGAACTCGACAACGCTCAAAGCTGCAAAGACAACCCAATAGGTCAACAATCTGGTGTCATCCTTAGTGCCAGTGGTCTTGAGAGCTTTGAGAGAAAGGTAACCAGGAATGACAAATCCGGCCAAATTGGAGAGCAGTTGCCCAATTCCACCAAAGTTCAAGAACACAAGGAAGAAGTAGAACACGACAGCTGCGATAACGGCGTAGGATCTTGGCAGCTTGGATTGTGCCTCAAATTTGTCCAAAATCGCGAATCCCTTGGTTTGCTACAAAGAGGTTAGTCGATCAAATTTTTGATGAAAAGTCCGGGTTCGTTCCACTTACGGTGTCGATCTTGGTAAAAGTATCCTGGAATTGACTTTGAATCTTTGCGAAATCCATTTCGTTTATGTATGGCAGCTGAACTGTACGTCAATTGAGTTTGTTTGAATACTTTTGAACTAACGAAGAGGAGTTTTATAAAGACGTTTCCGTTTAGTTTGCCGCTTTCAGCTGCGCGTTTTCCTGTAGTGACAAAAATTCACCAGAAGAGCCGAAAGACGTCGTGTGATCACCAAACGGAGAGGAAGGGGTGAAATTGGTAACAGGCGCACGACCGTCAACTTTGAAGGGCTGTGTTTCTCCAGCAATCACTTTTGAGTCTATACATCAAGAGAGGAGGTAGAGGGGTTCACAAAGTTTGAGAAATACTAGCAAAGTCGAATTGGCGTGAAACTGTGTGTGAATCCAACACGTAATCGAGTTTGACACGGATTTTCACTTTCGAGCCCACAGCACCGGAAATGCGAATACCAAGCGTCGAGGACTCACCTGGAGCCAAGAGGTTGTTAGTGATTGGAGATAGATGCAGTTTCTGGTGCTTGGTGACTGCACACAGTATTGTAACGTGGGAGATCGGGTTCTGTGCCGTGTTGGAAACGCGTCCCTGCAAGACGGCCTGACCGTTTCCAATCTCGTTGACCACAAACCCAACGGCGATCGAACCATCATTGAAAGCGGAGATCTCTGGTTTTTGGACAGCAGGTTCCGTAGTTTTCACTGAGGGACTGAACAAATTGGTGACGGCGGAATCGGTCACCGACCGGGCGGCTGGCGCATTGATCGAGGTGGAACCAAAAACGTCCGATAAAAGATCCAAAGTGTTCTCCATCTTTGTGTCTGAGTGCGTAGTTGTAGACATCACGGGCTCTGTTGAAGCCCTCGGCTGCGCAGGCTGGGAATCACTGTCGCCCAACAAGTCCAGTAAAAGGTCAGCTGTATTCGAACTGGCAGATCCGCCGGTTGCGTGAGTTCTGGATGAGGACTTCGCCGAAGTTCTGTTCACTAATGACATTCCTTCGTGCATCTTGACCGGTGGAGCAGGCATTTTTTCTAGGAGGCCCTTCTTGGTTGCCGCGGGTTGGCCAAATATCTCGCTATATTCAATTGCCCGGATCTGGATTTCCAAGTTGTAATCATTTTTCGAAGCGTTGATGATCTTTCTGAGTGACTCTATGGATTTAGCATCCTTGACCCGGGCAGATAATTTCAAGGCGGCAGTCAGAGCGTATATCTTTATCTGGATGGTCTGGCTTGATTCGTCAAAGGTGGACAAGTTCAAAAACGTCTCCAACAGCTTAATCAACGATCCCTCGCTGATTGTTTCCGTTTTCTTGAGTCCGTTCTCATAGGTGCTACCAAGAACAATGTCCCCAAACTCACCAACACACCACGTCGCAACCAAGGCCAGACCGAACTCATTATAGGAGACCTGGCTGGATTTGATCAACTCGATAACCAGGAACTTCGTCAGTTCGATATCACTGTTTTGCATAATTAACGCAAGAATGCTCGATAAAATGTCTTTGGTGAAGTAGTTTCCCACCAACTGCAACAAGGAAATCAGCGTCTCGAAATGCCATTGGGCATTCGGACGATACTTGTTACAGGCAATGCACAGTTGGGTGGTGATGTAGGGTTTGAGTTCATCGTCTGAGTTGTTCAAGAACGTGAGCAGCTCCTTAGTGAGCACTCTGATATTCTGCTGGTTCATGATCGCAAAAGTCAACTCAAGAGCTCTTCGACGAATGGAAATATCACCATCTTGAAGACATCCGACAATGGTAGACCTGTGTCTCTGAACTGCCAACGGCTCGTAGTTGATCACGTTCAACAATGTATTAAGGGCCACGTATCTGGTGTTGTTGTCTTTTTGGGTGAGAAACTTACTCAAAATGTTGATACCCAAGACTTTAAGTGACGAATCTGAATTGACCATAAAAATCGTTTGGACAGACTCGTATAGGACAGAGTAACCAGAGCTTTTGGCCGCGTCGATCTTGGAACAGACTTGGGTCAACAGGTCGTTCAGAGCCTCCAAATTAGGGTTTGTGTCGTCGCCAGCAAGCAAAACTCTCAAAGTGTTAAGCAGGGAAACGTACAGGAAGGGATCCGGGATTCCTTTGACATCATACTCGGGCGAGTATCCCGTGGTGGTAAGCAGGCGAAGATGCGCGAGAAGTCTAGGGATTTGCGCTTTCAATGCTTCGTGCGAGGTCTCATCATTGGTAAAGATGGACCTCATTAATTGTAGAGCTCCTAATACCACCCCATGTGATCTGTCGTTCAACAGCGACCCGATTCTTGGAAGAAAGATTTCTGAAAGATCCGGGTCCTTGTCAATAAGCTTGGCCGCCACAATTGAGGCTTTCTTTTTGAGATAAGCATCGGACGAAGACGTCAAAAGATAGTCCACGTTGGTGTACAAATCTCTTGCTAATTCAGGTGAAGCAATGTTTCCGAGCGTCACCAGCGCCAAACCCGCCACGTACTTGTTAGAACTCTTCATGTCGTTGTCCAAAGAGTTGGTCAATAGGGTCAGAACCTCCTGGTTCTCGTCTAGTATCAACATCGTGGCGAGGTAACCTAGTCTCTTATTTGAAAATTTCGGAGAGGCCAGCAGTTTCAAACACTCCACCTGCCCGAAGTAGGTAGGCTCCCCCAAAATGTACAGGTACAACAGTTTGGAAATGTTCACATGTCTGGCGTCATCGTCGAGATGAATGTCCCTGAACGCTGTTCTAATCTTCGCACTCTCTTTTCTGATCGCGGCTCTCTCGGCCGCAATTGTCTTGCTATTCCGCACAGACTTCACGAACGATCTCAGCGAGCTCATCTTTTGTGAATTCCCCGCTTGTTCTACCTGTTTGCTGCAATTATTGCACGATGAACACGCATCATTCCAAGAAAGTAAATGAGAACAACATTTACGTGGGCAAAACATTTACAATATTTTGAGAAGCTGAGAATCAAAATTAATTTGGTTGAAACACGACGCAGGGACTCTTTACCTAACAAATATATATATACTGAAAACAACGCACCAACACCCTAACTCTGGAAAACTTCAATACTACAGGTTGTCCTTGATCATGGCCACAATCACAGCCTTGATAGACTTCAAATAGGCCATATTGCAGGCGTCTAAGAGCTTGTACGAGATGGCCATGTCGAGCGAAAAAAACATCAGCACAGCCAGAACGGCGTAGATCATTAGCACAGCCAGGAGTTTCAAGATGAAAGAGGAAATCGAGCCCAATACACGGCTTTTCATGGTGACATGTTTGTTCTGCCTTTTTACTTGAGTGGCTTTATCTGTGGCGATCACCAACGTGTCGGCCTTTTCCACAAAAGTCGGACTGTCTTCGCTTTCGTCGCTCAATATATCCTGGAATTCGCTTTTTTCGCTATGGTTGAGACCATCGACGTTGAGGTACTCCCTTCGGGTGTTATCGTGTAATTCACTGAACTGCTGATCAAGCCAGGCGGTGAAAACGCGTCGGCTTTTGATTTCCTTGAGCACTTTTTGGCTCTTCTTCAGCCATTCCAGTTGTCGATAGTTGCCAGCAGCAGTCACTGAAACCAAAAACTCAAAGTAGCCGTTTTTGTTGCATCTTCGATTAAGCAACTTTCCCATACAGATTGTCTTTTTAAAGGCCACAAAGTCTGCCGCGGAACCGATGAGATTGAATTCGGCGTTGAAAACATCGTTACGCGTAGTTTCGGGAATCACAAGTCGAGGAAACACAAGATTGTTTCCGCCAGACTTTTTCTTGCGCCTGTTCGAAAAGATCTGGTGTTGATTGCCCTTCTCCAGATCTGATAGCTCGGACTCTGACGATCCCGCTAAAGCTGTAGACATTTCGGCACCTGTGGGTGAAACACTATGATAACTTAACCCTTGAGTACATCAAGCTTGCTTAAATACTGTTGCTCTATGAGAATGGCTGGTTTGTAATGCCATTACAGTTGACCTGTCATAAATAACTGAAAGTAGGTTCATCTTTGAGTGTTTCCGTAAAAGAGGGATCATAAAAATGTTTAAACATCTTTGCACCAATTTTTAGGGCCTAATTGTCCCCCCGGTCATTTTATCGAAGTTGCCCGAAAACAAAATCCCTGGAGTTGCCCGAAAATCTTACGTTTCCGATCTGCATAAATTGTTCTCGATCGTGTTTTAATTAGGCAATGCAACTACAAGAACATTCGCGAAGTTTAATTTTATCCACGCTTCCAGTTCCCCCCACCAGCTCACGCGACACAATGCTGAGAGAGCGGCTCAAGCAAGTTCGTTAGGAAAACTTTGCGCGCTCGCTGTAATTATGTAGGAGACCGACGCCGTCTAATATCTCAATGCCGGGGTCAACCGGGCGCTCTCACTACCCGATTTCGGCTAGCGTAGCCCTAAAAAGTAGAAAAGGTTGCCATGGTTATTTGAATGCATTCTACGGCACTATTCGCCACGCGGCTGTAGCCTTTAGATTGCGCAGAAATTTTTCGGTTACGATATTGGGCCAGGCGACTGAATCTCCGGTGCAGCGGCGATTTTGGGCTTTGCTGTATAAGGCGGGCGTTTCGCATGCTTCTGGCGGCGGGGAACCAATATACGACTCTAAAGGATAGAACAACCTTATTGTTTTAGCTGCAGAGAGCAGAGCTTGAGTCGTTTGAAGGTAACTAAAAAGGGGATGCTAATGAACCCCTGAGTTTGATGAGCCCAACTTAAAACCGGGTGGGAGAAAAAAAGTAGGCTAGTTTACGGATGCTATGGACATTGCATATTTAAAAATTACAGCGATGTTCAGATTGTTCACAAACGCTCTCAGTACTACTGCTAGCTGTAACATAACTCAGGCCTCTGCCCACTTCCCACCCTTTTCTCACCCTCCTCCCTCAGTTATCTTGCCGCCGATCCCTCATCTGGAAAAACTTTATTTTCAGCGTTGGGAGGCAACGTCACACTCCAGCTAGAGCCAAGTGTCATTTTGATCCGGTGCTCCATCGTTAACCTGCAACATCAATAGATTTCTCCTATTCGGGAAGTCCCGATATCACGGGTACTATAGCTATTTACCGGATGTTGAACTGCGCCTCCCTTTTTGGATTATGATTTCCTCTGGCAGAGCATCTGCCAAATTGCCGAGTCTGGTGGCTCGATCAAAATTGCCGGCGACAAATGTTCTCGGTGGAAGATATCGGCGTACAAGGCTTTGAATCAAGTTAGATTGGTGTTCATATAAACAGTGTAATCTGCTGACTGACTCCACAAGAAAAACCCGTTTTCTTATTTCCCCTTGTTACCCTGGTTACAAAATGCCGTAACGGACTAACTCTTCCTTTGGAACTCCACATCTTTTCAGCGAACGCTGTCCCTTCCAGTGGTTAATCAACTGATATGGTCTGTTGAACTTCTT
This sequence comes from Ogataea saltuana, assembly GCA_030674545.1. Taxonomy (NCBI): domain Eukaryota; kingdom Fungi; phylum Ascomycota; class Pichiomycetes; order Pichiales; family Pichiaceae; genus Ogataea; species Ogataea saltuana. The sequence continues at coordinate 452,200 of JAKTYV010000006.1, forward strand.
GCTACAACCCCATGTTGTGCTGTCTTTATTCTTGCCCTCGCAAGCATGTATTTTAGTCCTTCTATGCTGTTCCCGGATGTGCCTGCGTAAATAATCTCTAGAAAGGAACGTTCCTTTGTATTTGCACTTAGGAAAGCTGCAACGAAACCTGATTCGTTCTGTCAAACCTTTTGAAGAAATTTCTTGCTCGATATTTGCGTCAATCGAGTCATTATCAGAGTTGTCGTCATCATCAACCTCATCATCATCATCATCCTCCTCTTCGTTTTCATTTTCGTCGTCTAAGTGATCGGTTTGGCTGTTTTGGACTCGGACGAGTCCGTTTCGGCCATCCTCAGACAACAGCGGGGAGCCCATGAGCGATGGGGGGGAAAGCGAATTTGGGGGTGATAAGATTGTCTTGATTTGAGAGCCCGAAACAGGAACGCGAGATATTCCTTTCGCTCCAATGAGCGCGCTTGGAGAGGGCAGTTGTGTGGTGTTTTGTAATGGTTTTGGAACGTAAAATGAGGCTGCAGCGACAGCAGCCTTCTCGAGCCCCAGCCTAGGGTTATTCACGGGAGGAAGCAGAGCTCCGCCGCTGGACGATATGGATGACATTGAATTCGAATATGTCAGTGAGGGAAGACACCTGACCGGAGGTATTGAATCTTCAACAAATCTTCTAGACGGAAGTGAAGGGACTGATGAGTCTGGAGTAGGGAAGATCTTGTAGTCATCCATGCGCTGTTCCGCAGAATCATAGAATTTGTACAAATAAAAAGGAGCAGAGAAAGAAGATGAAGAAGGTTGGAACCTCATCTCACTTCGGTTGCATGTGGCACTCATTGCTAACAGTTATCACTTGAAAGTGAATGACTAAATTTTGCTTCACCTTTCAAAAGAAGAGCTCATGGAGAAAAAAGAGTTAATAAAATCGAGATTCGAAATATGGGCTATCTGGCCGTTTTTTCATTAGCGACGGGCATCTCAAAAGATCACCTGTCTCCTAGTTAACATACATTTTGCACAATTCCCCCGTTCCCATGCATACATGTAGAACCTGCTAACCGTGCGAGGGGCTGTTGGTGGGAGACACAAAAACATTTATGCAGAAGCATATGCATGGTCTGATGTAGCACAGCCATAATGATGCATGACTGTTCGGTTGCTAGTTGGCACGTGTTCCTGTCCTGCGAAGCGAGGAAAGTCGCCGAGGCACCTGGCGTCGCGTTTGGCACTTTCCTTGTTTCGGGTTTGGCGGGCTCTAACAAAGTAGGCTAAAACGGGCAAAGTTTCGCTCGTTCTCCCGGACCAAGAGCCCCGGGTCGACTGCCCTTGTGTATTCCTCAGAGAAGTTCTAAATTTACCGCCCTCTACAAAGCCTCCTTGAAAGGCTTGTATAGATCAGTTCGGTGATTCTCGCACACGGCTGGCCTTGGTTGAAGGCCTCAGGCGTACCAGCAAAGATTACGGGCATGCAGTAGAGATAAATACAGGCTAAAACATGCAGATCCGACTCTATTGTCTCAAGACGGGCCGCTTTTCTTTTGTTTTTGGCCTCGAGAACATCCTTATTAGGAGATGGGAGAGGTGACCGTTGAGCGGGCGGGGGAACTTGGCCGTAAAAAAGCTAGGGCTAGTCCCCAACCTCCCAAATCTCGCGGCACCTGGTGTCATGGAATCCTTAAAATCAGGGGCAGGAAAAGAAAACAAGGGAGTCTGGACATCCAGTCGATCACAGCGAGCAGCTCACATGTGCAGCTAAAACGCGTTGAGACACGCAGTGCTGGAATGCCGCGAAACAGTAATATAATTGGCCCAGTCCAACGTGTGAAAACGACCCTTCGAGAACTCGCTAGCAACCTTACCCGCATCGTGTGGAAATCCTGCGTTTCTCATAGATGCCTCGCGTGCCGCCACTCCGGGAATTTCATCACTAACGCGTTTTTGACTTGACGACATGCGGCTGACTGTCTGGGCTCTTTGGGAGTGGAATTAGTTAGTGGTGAAATTCGAGTACCAACTCCGTGTTTTCAAACAAAAGCTGTCCTCGCAAGGCCAAGAGTTTGTCACCAGTTGCTTTTGTGTTTCATGTCAATAGTGTTCGGCTCTTTCCGAGGGTGCGCGTGGAATTGGGCTTCGAGATCTACCGCCGTACCTGCGTCGGCGCTTTCGCTCCCTGCAGCCTTTCAACTTACTAAGTGCTATTGCAGGCGGTGTCCGCACTCGAGCCCGCTAGCGCGTTCCTCTCGCGCCTTCTTGGTCGATCGACCTCCCGGTGCGTCGATTGTTTGATAAGTTCACGCGTGAGGCTGAGCCCGCGAATATGACCCGCCGCCCCACTTCCGCGCCCGCGCGCGGGCTCGCTGCCCCGATTTCTTGTCCGGCCTGCCGACCGACTTGGCAGCAGCACCACCCGGTAAGCCTGATAAAAATATTGAGAAAAAATTTTGGATAGGGTCATTAAAAGGCGGAACAAAACTAATATATAATAAATACTCAGAGACAGTTATGCAGTCAAATTTCGCCACCACATAAACACACAACCGTTTTACCGCCCTGGACAGCAAGTGGAATGTGTCTTTGCTACTGTGACTGCTGCTGCTGCGATTGTTTGCTAGCAGTGCTGGCTTTTTTCTGTCCCCCACTGCCGGTGTGCATAAAAAGGGGCCTGTGTTCGTGCGACCTACTCATAAATATCTGTCTGTGTCTGCTGGGATATGTACCAGGACTCATTCATGCATGGTACATCATCCTGAAGACTCCTGAATTTGCCAATAGATACGACGACGTCGAAAGACAACAAATTTTCATAAATCAAGCACCTGGTTCACCTCCCGTGGTGATCAATAGACAGCCTGACCTCACAAGAATCACATTCAATCACCCCGAGCCCTTTGGAGAGTCTTCAACGAAACCACGTGCCAGCAACTCCTTCTTCGCACACATGCAAGTGAGCCCGCTCTCCAAAAGCCCTGGTATCCCACCTCACGTGCACTCATCAGCTACGCCCGCCCATTCACCGCTGGCTACCGTCAACTACGGGTCAACTTTCATGGACACAGACGAACCTCACGACCTTCCAGAAGAGGCGCCGCCAAGTTACGATAACGTTATGAACGAAACTGCCAAACAGTTTGTGTGATACTACGCTGCAGTCAACAGCTCCGAGTGCAAGCTCGTTGATTGGCCGTAGATCGAGCGTTTCGATAATACAAGTCGCGGAACACCTTCAGAGCTCGAGTTTGAAGAATAGTTTCTGGCGAACTTCTTACTCCACCATTATACAGGTACTAGTGGCGCCGCACATCGCATGTCTGTTGGCTGGATCGACCCGTTTAGAGGACACGTACTGGAAAGTTGTATAGTGATATGCATTAATAACCGATTGATAATTGGATGACTTTTGATTACGGTAAAACCCCATAGGTATGGAGACCAGCCGCAAAACCCAATACGGTTTCGCTACATGTCTATCTTCCTGGTGTAAGGGTTTGATGTCTGAATTTCGTAGATAGCAAGAATGACCCACAAACAAGGCAACTTCTTGAGAGTGAATCTCCTTTTTTCTGCACCCTGTTACCTAGCATAAGCTATGTCTGTCTCTATCTCAACTTCCGGAGGTACCCTGCTCGACCGCTGCTTTCAACTGTCTCAGTAGTTTGGATTGCGTAATCTTACCGTCAGCTATTTTTCTCGACGCGCAGAATTAGATACAGGAAATATTTTTTGCGAAGAGTTGTCGTACAACTTCTTATCAGGCACGCTTGAATGGCCCTTACGTGTCGAAATCAGCTTCCCCAAACGACCAGGCATGGACTCGAATCTTCATAATAGCAAAATACCCTACAAAGTACGATACAGTGCTAACAAAGTGCACAACGACAGCTCAGTTTCGGTGGTAAAAATCAGCCCCAACGGTAAATATCTGGCTACCGCTTCTTCTGACAAGACGATAAAGCTATGGGAACTTAGCGACTCGCGCCTCGAGTTTATTAGATCTCTCTCGGGACACACAAAGGGCATCTCCGACATTGAGTTCTCGCCCAATTCAAAATATCTTGCCTCGGCTTCGGATGATCTCACTATCCGCATCTGGAACGTTGAATTTGGAGAAACCATTCAAATACTCAAGGGACACACGTATCATATCAACGTCGTCAAATTTCATTTCAAGGGTTCAATTCTTGTGAGCGGCTCTTCAGATGAGAGCATAAGAATATGGGACCTCAAAAGATCAAAGTGCCTCAAAACTCTCAGTGCTCACTCTGATCCGATCTCCAGCATAGACTTTTCCTTTGATGGCACAATTATCGTGAGTGGATCTTACGACGGACTTATAAGGCTTTTTGACCTTGAAACGGGCCAATGCTTGAAAACTCTTATCTATGACAAAAGCGGGTCGTCTTTTCCTGTCAGTCAGGTCCGCTTCTCGCCCAATTCCAAGTATATCCTGTCAAGCTCCCTAGATGGGTTTCTCCGTCTTTGGGATTACATGAACAATAAGGTGGTGAAAACTTACAAGAGCCCTGACTCGAAACCGGTGGCAGAAAAATTCAATTTGACCACCAGTTTTGTGATGTTCAACAGGGAGTCTGTCGTCTGCTCAGGTGACGAATCTGGGCAAATTTTGTTTTGGAACATTCAAACTAAAGAACTACTGTTTAAACTTCAGGCTAGCAGCACAGGCTCTCCAATATTGCAAGTTGAAAGCTTCCGAAACGGACAGGTGTTGGCGTCGGTCTCTTTGGACGGAGAACTACTCGTTTGGGAGCTCGCCACCTTATAGAATAAATCCTTAATATTGAAAAGGGGGAGAAGAATAAAAAGATTACACAGGAGAAAACTCAACCGCAGAAACTAACAACCAAATGGAAAAAAAGAGGAGAGAACATTGTAGTCTTTTTTTTTTTCCCAGCAAATTGAACAACCTAATTGAATGCAACTAGATTGAATCCAATCTTAAACAAGAACACAAACCCCAAATATGCCAATTGATCATAGCCCAAATAGCTGAAAGCCATAAGAAAGAGAGCGTCATTTGTGCCGCCAGGTAGATTTCAAATCCAGCTTCAGAGTAAGAACTCTAGCGCGCATTCCAAACCCACTAGCTATCAGCAAAAAAGGCGCGTGAGAGAGTCACCAAAACTCTCACTTTGTGGCTGGTTCAGCATCTCCAGCTGGAGACTCTTCAACTGGAGCTTCCTCCTCTGCTGGAGCCTCGGTTGCTGGAGCCTCCTCGACTGGAGCTGCAACATCTTCCTTCTTCTCAGAGTTGTTTCCGAATCTCTTAGAGAGAGACTCGTATTGCTCTCTGACAAGTTTGACGATTCTTCTGATTGGCATTATGTGTGTGTGGTTGAGTTACTTGACTTGGTTCAAGGAAGCTTTTTCTAGTTTTTGAATACCAGCTAAAAACAACAAAGAAACAAGCGATTGAAAGAGGGGGAGGGAGACAAAGGGGGTTTATCCCTCTTTTTATATACCATCTGCTTATCGTCTCAAGCGTTTAATTTAATTTTTTACTATCACAGGCGTTTGTTTTGTTCCCTAGAAACCAATCTGAAAAGGAAAGAGGGAACCTTTGCGACAAAATTTAGTATGACCAATTTTGTCGCGAGCTAAGGATCACTGAGCAGGCCAACCAAAAATGGCAATTTTCAGATGATGGAAGACACGCTTTGTTTCATCAAACGCGCTGATTAAAAATTGACTTTTCCTTGTTTTCCTTTTTACTAAATTACTAAGATGTTGACATAATCAGCTAATATACATTGAATAACCCGAAGTAATCCAGCATCAAACAAAAAGAATAAACACTATTTGTACCGTACCTAGATAAAGAAACACACATAAGAAAGCAAAACACCTACAACTCCTGAGAAGCCTTGGACTTGGCCGTCTTCTTTGGCAACAAGTTGGAGTGAATGTTTGGCAAAACACCACCTTGTGCGATTGTCACGTGACCAAGGAGTTTGTTCAGCTCCTCATCATTTCTGATAGCCAATTGCAAGTGTCTTGGGATGATTCTGCTCTTCTTGTTGTCTCTGGCAGCGTTACCAGCCAACTCCAAAATTTCGGCAGCCAAGTACTCCAACACAGCGGTAAGGTACACTGGGGCACCCGAACCCACTCTTTGAGCGTAGTTGCCCTTTCTGAGGAGTCTGTGAATTCTTCCCACTGGGAAGGTCAATCCAGCCTTGGATGATCTTGAGGTCGATGCCTTTTCAGATGAGCCTGCTTTTCCTCCTTTTCCGCCTGACATTTTAATTGTATGTGTATTTGTTGATAAATTAGTTATAATTTGATAGCGACCCTAAATCAAGATAAAACCAAAACAGCGGGAGCCTAGCTTTATATACCTCTGCGATGCAAAACAAAACTAATCCTATGATTAAAATTCATATTAGCCGGCAAACTGTGAAACACAAAAAAACCGCAGCACGAGTTCCCATTCCGCTCTTCTGTCCAATAAGAATTCGTTGTTCGACGCATGTTCGGCCATCCAAGGGCGATCAGACTCACCTTTACACATGAGTTGTTAAATCCTGGCACGGTACTTCTGTCGCGAAACTAGACAAAAAAATTCCAAACAACTGAAAAAACTCTGGTTTAGCCATTTTCTATGGACATGTTGTGTGATGCGAAAAACTTATTTGTATTGGTTATAGTACACGACCTCTGCGCGGTGTATTTTGATGCGCCTTGCTGTTGTTTTGTAAAGAGTATATAAACGGAAGCGTTCGCCCTTTTGATTGTGAGAGCTATGTTGTTACCTTTGCAATTTCTTGTTACATTAAACAGATTTTGTAATTAATAATCACAATGGCACCAAAAGCAGAGAAGAAACCAGCCTCCAAGGCTCCAGCTGAAAAGAAGCCAGCCGGTAAGAAGACCGCTGCTTCTACCGACGCCAAGAAGAGAAGTAAGTCGAGAAAGGAAACTTACTCTTCTTACATCTACAAGGTGTTGAAGCAAACGCACCCAGATACCGGTATCTCCCAAAAGGCTATGTCTATCATGAACTCTTTCGTGAATGATATCTTCGAGAGAATCGCTTCCGAAGCCTCCAAGTTGGCTGCCTACAACAAGAAGTCCACCATCTCCGCCAGAGAAATCCAGACTGCTGTCAGATTGATCTTGCCTGGTGAGTTGGCTAAGCACGCTGTTTCCGAAGGTACCAGAGCCGTCACCAAGTACACCTCTGCCACCTCTGCTTGAGCGCAGAGAGACGTTTTGGTTTTGTTGTTTAATTTAATTGGGAAAAGATTGCTAGTTCTTTTTATATCAGTTCTATCTAGGGTGTATATTAGTATCTGTAATGGGAAATGATTTCTATTATCAAACTTTGTAAATTTGGTGGGCGATAAAAAGCTGGGGCAGATTATTTACTGGCTGGTCGCGACAACTGCTTTGTGGTTGTCACGACCGTGTGGTTGTCGTGGGCTCAATCGAAATGGCGTAACAGGGCAGGATATGAGGTACTATTGGGAACTACAAGTTCTAGAGCTCATTTTCTTAGGAGCGCCATTTGAACGCCAAGATAAGTTCACTCAAATGGAACGATGGTTGTGAATAAAGTGTTGGTAAATTATTTTAAAGCTTTGGAGATTAGTTAAAAGTAAGTAGTTGTCATTCAATATTTTCAATTAATAGCTTTCTTATTTTTATGTGATTTATCTATTATCTTTGGGAAGCGGCTATACCGATGTTGACAGTCATTAGTTGATGAGCTTCAACACAATCATCCGTAGGCCTTCTATTGCTCGATACCCATCTCGAGCTCCTGGTTCACTAAAAAGTGCACAACAAATTAAGTGTCGCAAGAAGTCGTGGGCCTTTCCACAAAATTTTTTTTTTTTTTTTTTTTTTTCAGAAGCTCTATCTATATTTCAAGATTATATAGATGCCTGTTGCATCGTCGGTTGATCGACTCATTAGAGCACTGAACAGCGTATTACATTGATCGAGATGCCTTCATCTACACTGACCGACCCGTTTGTGATAACATCGCTGCCCCGACTTCCGGCCATGTCGGGGAACTCGAAAATCTGCGTGATCTCGAGCTTGAGCTCGCCATTTGCCTCGACGTTTGATATAGGTGTGAGCGGGTCATATGTAGGATCTTTCATCACCAGACCGACCCCAAAGATGACTTGGTCATACGCTTTATCTCCACAATCGAGAGTGGACTCATTGGACTCGTTCACCGTTGAAGAGAGCCCAGAAAATCAGGAGCTCAAGCTTTTCGCTATTGGATTGACCGAGAGAAAGAAGTCCACACTCAAGTTCATCACCTACGGGAAGCCCCAGGGTCATGAGAGTGACGAAGACAGCAAATCAACACACGACTCGGTGTCTGTTGCTAACGAGGAGGACAGACATACGGCAGAACCTGAGTCTTTGAAAGAGGTGAAAACGAAAGGAATCGTCTTGGAGGACGAGATTTTAGGTTTACAAGTTTCGGCTGACGGAAAGAAAGTGTACTCCATTTCCGTGAAGGGCACAATATCCATATGGAACTTTAATGTGAACGAAGGGTACACAGAAGATCTTGCATATTGCTACAAACCAACTACATCGAGAAAGAAGTCAAAGTTTCTTTATCACTGTTTTATTAAGCCAGAAGAGCTCAAGATTGACAAGTCTAAGGCTGTTGAGACTATGATTTTGACTGTTGAAACGGGAAGCTCAAACGAGTTTTTGAGCGTCAAAATATTTGCGATTGAGGCCTCGTCTGTGCTGGAGATTTCTCACTCGATCATAGAGTTATCTGAGAGTGCAAACGTCGAATCGCTTGAGATCGCATACGATCCTTCTGGTAAGTTGCTTGTTTTAGAGAACACCACAACTTTGAGCTTGCATGTTTACTCTCTTCCTTACACCAAAAAACAAAAAACGATTGTTTCTCTTGCCGAAGTTTTCAAGAAGGAACAGCCGGAACAGTCCGTCTCAATAATTCCCGCCTCGCTCAACCGAGTGTTGGTCTCAAAGGGAAGCACTGTCGCCTTGATTGACACACTTTTCGAGGCTCTTTTGGGTTCTGTCGATCTTTATTCCAAGGCAAAAGAGCTTCCGCAGGGTTCCTCAAAGGGTAAAGAAACGACCAGAAAGCACCCAAGGACGGCCCAATTGCTGGCGTGTCCGGTAGTGAAGGGAAACTCTCTGAGATCTAGGGAATCGTTTGTCCTGGCTCTTCTGAAAAATCCAAAGGACAACTCCTCCTTATTGGAATACGTTTCGATTGATGTTGGCTTGGGAAAACTGAGCGATGTTCTTGGAAAAGGACTGGTTAGAGAAACCAGTTGTGAGAAAGAGTTTGTCGGACTTCCATCTCTCATAGTTAAGTCTGAGTTCAAGTCCATTTCTAAAGAAGTCTCTTCGCTGGAAAACAGATCTTACCAGTTGAGTAACGAGGCTGCGAGAATTTACAACGAGCTCCTTTTTCTGAAATCTGAAGCAAAAATTGAACCGTTTGAAAAACTCCTCGTTTCCTACCTCAAAAACGTGGCTCCGGACCAGTTGGATGAGTCCAGTCCAAGTCAACAGGGTTTCAAAGTGTATGAAGTTGACCAAGATAGAGTTGTTGATCCTGAGTTCATCAAGAAAGTCCTTCTTTTGCTGCTTGACAGCGATCCGGAGACCGGAAGTTTGGTCCTGAATGGAGACTTCTTGCCAACGAACTCCTTAACATATCTTCTGACCCATCCTTTGTTCCCAGCAGAGTACACTGCAGGTCTGCTCAACACTTTGGAGTTGTCTCCTCGTTTGATGAGACAGGCTATCGTTACGTGCCCGAACATCCCATGCGAGGACTTGGTTGAACAACTGAGTCACATCGAGGACGAAGAAGTGTTCAAAGACATTATTGCCCGGTTGGTTGAGGAGTTTTCAAGCGAAAAAGTCACCAAGGGTATTATGAAACTCATGAAGAGAGAATTGAGCATTGACCTGGACAAGATTATAAGCAAAATCATACAGCTCAACTACGGATACGAAATCTTGAACTCGTTTATCGACTCCAACGGACTCGTTTTGAGTCTGCACTACTCGAAAAACGAGGCCCAATTGCTGAAGCTGATCAATAAAGCACAATCCAAGGTGGAATCGCTCACCACCGACACTCAGTTGCTTACACTGGTCAACCAGACACTCCTACTCTCGGAAAGAGAACTGGAGCAAGCCAAGCTTTCCAAGAGAAAACAAAGCAAGGGCAAGAAGACAGAGGCCGAACTCAACAACGGGAACATCGTTGAAGAGACTTCCCAATTGGACGCAATCATTAGCATTCACGGAAAGTCATCTCAGTTTATCAAGGAAGACTTTGTTAACAAGAAGGTCCCTTCTTACTCGATCGAAAAGCTTACGATTTGAGTTCGTGGCGAGTCGAATATAGTTGTATACGTCAAATGGTAGCAGATCTGTCATAATTCAATGGTTCACTGAAACAAAACTTTTCTGCCATAACAAAAGCCGGGTTCAGAAGTCTTGCGGCTTGGTGATAGTTTTTCGAGGTTCGCCTCCAGGTAATTATTTCAGCGAGCATCGTGAAAAGTTAGGGGAGCTAGCAGAGAGAAGCCAACTAGGACCACTACGAAACTGCTCAATTGAACACGATAAATGATGAAATTGCTGTCTCTTGTTGCTCTTTTCATTATTCCCCTGTTCCTGCTGATTGGACAGGTGAAGTCGGCTTTGTCCGACGACGCGTCCACTGAGACTGCCAAGGTTACTCACAAGGTGTACTTTGACATCACTGAGGGAGCCGGCGACTCTCCCAAGAAGCTGGGAAGAATCGTCATTGGGTTGTACGGAGACGTTGTTCCGAAAACGGTGGAGAACTTTTACCAATTGTCGATCTCGGACGATCCAAACATGGGTTACAAGGGCTCAAAGTTTCACAGAGTGATCAAGGACTTTATGATCCAGGGAGGAGACTTCACTTCTGGTGACGGAAGAGGAGGAAAGTCCATCTACGGAGCCAAGTTTGCCGATGAGAACTTCAAGTTGAAGCACACCGGTCCGGGCGTTCTATCTATGGCCAACGCGGGCAAGGACACCAATGGTTCCCAGTTCTTCCTTACTACCGTCAAGACCTCATGGCTCGATGGAAGACACGTTGTTTTTGGCCGTGTTTTGGAGGGAATGGACGTCGTCAAGGCTATTGAAAACAGCAAGACCGGATACGGAGACCGTCCAGTCAAACCTATTGCCATCGCTGATTGTGGAGCTCTGGAGGTTGAGGAAGCTGAGGAGGCTGAGTCAGAGAAGATTTCCAAGGACGAGTTGTAATTGGTAAGAATAAATACTAGAAACTTTGAACAGATCGACACATTTCCGCTGCTGTTGAGATGCCACCGCACGCCATGCGTGTTCCTCGTGTGGATCTCCCCTTTCTCTTCTGGCTAAATTTAGTTTATCTGTCCTATCAGAACACGAGAATGTGTGACAGCAAACAATCAGGAGAACAAATCGAATAATTTTTTTTTATTATCTAATTTCACGGAAAATTTGGGAGATCGGGGAAAAGGGCTCTTTTACTTTAACAGCAACTTGTTTTTGTTGTTTTGAACTTGAGAAGCTGGCTGAAGTTGCACCAACAGCTGGAAAATCCACGTATTGTCTCCAACAACACGCGGTTTGTCTGGAGTGTCCGGTGCGTGTGAATCTATTGGTGAGTTGCAACCCTCCAAATGTCCGCACACAGCAACTCGTTGCCGAAGGCAATCACGAGACCCAGGCCGGCTGGATCGGTTCCGATTGCCTCAAATACGCTTCAACATAGACAATCGGTATCCAATGATCACAACGCACTGGGAAGGAGCTTTGTTTACAGCAGTTTCAGGCCCGAAAACCAATCGCCCCTCAACTCCTTCACCGTCCATTCATCGAGCTCCATCAATGAGACAACGGTAGGTCTGGCGGGAGTGGGCGTTCCAGAAATCCAGGACGAGGACTTGGCGGATTACGCAAGCAACAGTGACCCAGAGTCCCAACGATATGGCCGCGGAGACTTCTTCGCCGGACATTATAGCGGCGGCTCATACCCTAGAATGTCAGTCTCTGGAGACGACTCGGGGATATCTCGCCTGATCGACGAACAAGCCGACTTAGATCCTTACACTAAACCTGATACACAGCCGCTGCTCTCTGGAGACCACATTAAGGGCTCCTATCATGCCACAGGCGATTACGTTGATACCCCCGTCCACCCGTCTAATTACGTCTCCGACGTCGAAGCTCAATGCTACGACACCCCTATCACAGAGACAGGTCTCTTGGGACCGTATTCGAAACTGGAGTCACCTAGTCGGATTTCCACCGCGCAGAACGCTGTCCAAAATGCTTTTGAAAGTGCCAAAAATGCGGACTTGGACACATGGATCCATGAGTGCATTGTGCGGCCGGTCGGGTATCTGCCGGCAGTGTTTCTGGGATCTTTACTGAACATTCTGGACGGATTGAGTTACGGAATGATTATGTTTCCGATCGGGGAAACTGCCTTCAGCGCAATGGGTCCTCACGGCCTGTCCATGTTTTATCTGTCGACCGTGATCTCTCAACTGGTGTACTCCCTGGGTGGGTCTGCATTCAAATCGGGTATTGGATCAGAAATGATCGAAGTGACTCCGTTTTTTCATCAAATGGGGATCAACATCATGCTGAAATTAGGAAAAGACCAGCAAGATGCGATCCTGGCCACAACAATGGTGACATTCTCTTTGTCGGCGATCGTGACTGGTTTGGTATTCTTTCTACTGGGCAAGTGCAAACTCGGAAAGCTGGTTGGTTTTTTCCCAAGACACATCTTAGTTGGCTGTATTGGCGGTGTGGGATACTTTTTGGTGGTTACCGGCATCGAAGTTTCCTCTAGAATTGAGGGTGGAATTGAGTACAATCTTCCGACTCTGAAATACCTCCTTGAGCCGTTGGTTTTCTGCCAATGGTTTATTCCGCTTGCATTGGCTTCGGTGCTGGTGCTCATTCAGCACTACAACTCCAGCTCACTCATAGTCCCGTTGTACTTCATTGTGGTATTCATTCTGTTTCATATAGTGGTGATCGTCAATCCCTCCTGGAGCCTGCAGGACGCCAGAGATTTTGGCTGGGTTTTCGAGGCCCACGAATCCAACATTCCTTGGTATTCGTTTTACCAGTTCTATAAGTTCGGGCTTGTGAACTGGTGGGCTGTCCTTAACGAGCTTCCTACAATGCTGGCATTGACTTTCTTTGGTATTCTGCATGTCCCTATCAATGTCCCTGCGCTGGCAGTGACGGTGAACATGGATGAGTTCGACGTGGACAGGGAACTGGTTGCGCATGGTATTTCCAATGCACTCTCAGGCCTGTGTGGTTCTATCCAAAATTACCTGGTCTACACAAACTCTGTTTTGTTCATCAGGGCCGGTGCGGACTCAAGATTGAGCGGAGTGATGCTCGCGGTTGCGACTGGAATCATCATGTGGGTTGGGCCTGTGATTATCGGATACATTCCAGTTGCTGTTGTCGGTGCTTTGATTTACTTGCTGGGCTATGAGCTTTTGAAAGAGGCATTGTACGATACAAAAGGGAAACTTCGCAAGTTTGAATATTTCACCATCATCATCATAGTGGTCACCATGGGGGCCTGGGATTTTGTGTATGGTATCCTGGCTGGTATCCTGTTGGCGTGTGTTTCGTTTGTTGTCGAGGCTGCACGTCAGCCCATCGTTTCGGGAATATACACGGGGGAATACGCAAGGTCAATCGTGGTGAGACATCCGAAACAGCAGGAGTTCTTGAAAGATGTGGGAAAGCAGATTTACATCATGAAGCTACAGGGTTCACTTTTCTTCGGTTCCATTGGGGGTCTGGAGGAGAAAGTTAGAGAGAGATTCGAGGTCAGAATCTTTGACAACGAGCCAATCAAGTATCTTATCTTGGACATGAACAAGGTGTTGAGCATAGATTTCTCTGCTGCCGAAGGTTTCAGAAGAATCCGGAATCTGATCGTTGAGAAAAACACTTATTTGATCATTTCTTCTGTGGAGGAGAACTCGTCAATTGTACAAGCACTGAAAGAATCAGGCTTGTGGGAAACACAAGAACACCATGAGAGAATTCAGTTGTTCAACAATCTGAACTCTGCTCTTGAATGGTGCGAAAACATGTTTCTGGACGCATATAGAGAACTGGCCAGATCAAAACTCATTGCCAACACCGGCAGTGCCTTAAGCGAGCAAAAGAGAAAGTTTACAATTTCTTTGTTTGACGATCCTTCCAGTTTGAGATCCGGCAGCGGAACCAGTCCGTCGCCTCCGGTCTTTGGATCTCCAAGACATGTTCACTTGTTGAAAGCGGCCAAAAAGTCCATGGAGGCTGACCAGGAACAAAACCCAGCTCAAAACTTCTCCAGAAGAGCGTTCTCCGTCACGACGGGCACGATGAAACAGCCTTTATCACTGATTTTGACCGTCATGCAAGGAGTGAGCGAGATCAAAACTGAACAATTTTGGGGCAGACTTTCGCCTTATCTAATTAGACAATTGCTTCCGGCCACCCAACTGTTGTATGAAAAACAGATCAATCAGCCGTGTATTTACTTTGTTGAGTCAGGTTTGATTGGCTGCGACATCTGCTTCAACGACGTGAAGTTCTTCCTCAACAGCTCTGTCCTGCCGTTGACCTTATTCGGTGACATGGTGAGCACTCAATCTCACAGACTGGTCAGATACTATTCCATCACTGAGAGCGTTGTCTGGAAGCTGGATTCTCCTCAAATTGAGCTTCTAAAGAAACAGGATCGCGATTTGTATGAAGAGTTGCTGGTTGTGACATTGAGACTCTTCACAAGCAAGTTCGATTCTATTTCCTCCAACATTCTAGTTTCTTCATAGACCAAGTAGATAGCGAGGACGATCTCGAAAAAATAAACTAATTATCTCAAAAAAAATTAAATTATCTTTTCAATTGATTTGACACCTTGTTTTATAGGAGCCAGTGGTAAGTTGTTCAATGCTGTTGACAGCTCAGCAAAATGACCTCATTGAAGGCACGAGCAACCAAGAGCTTAATCAGTGGTGCACGGATGGACTGAAAATATCATTTTCTGCTGGAGTTTCTTTGCAGAGATCATCAACCGGAGGACTAGGATTATTTTATCGCCCAGCCTACGAAACCTTAGAAGATGGCACAAATATCGAGCTTCTCAGGGTGCCGTCGCAATCGACGCTCAGCATTTTTTCCTGCTTGAAACTGATGAAAAAGCTGGATGAGCAAGATCAGAAGTTGGTGAAGTCGTGTTTGGAGTACTTCTGCAATGGGCCTCCGAGCGAGACTCGCATTCTGATCTGCTACGTTGTTTCTTTCGTGGTCTTGCAAAAACTGGACAGGTGGAAACTGACAGAGTGGGATGTGTACTTGAACATTCTGAGAACAACGTCGGTTGACGATCTGCACGCGGACGACGAGGTTTTGCTAGAAAGCTATGTGCAATGGCAGTCGGGTAACTCGCTGCTAAATGCTGTTGTTTTGGAGAGAACTGGCGAGGATATCGAGGAGTTTTGTGGTTTCATACAGGATCAATTTTCAGTGGAAGTTGCTGCCAATGAAGTTTACCAGATCATGGCTGCCGTGCGTTCCAGAACTCTGGAGATTCCCAGAGCAGCGGAAGAAGAAGGCGATTTTGTGACCGACGTGACTCTTGTTCCTGTGCTGGACTTTGTGAACCATGACAATTCGAGGAAGAACGCTTATTTCGACGTTGATGTGGAAACAGGAGACGTTGTTTTGTTCTTGGATTCCGACAAAATAAATGACCAGCCGCGCCCATTCGAGGTGTTCATAAGTTACTCAGGCATTGAGGAAGTGAACAAGATGTTTTTGACTTATGGGTTTATACCAAAGTCGAGTGGGGATTGGAAGTTGCTGGAAGTTCCGTTTTGGGGATATTTCAAGTCGGAAAAAAAAGTCAATGAGCTAGTTTATGAGCTCGGACAGACATCTAACCTGCAATTTCTGGTGAGGTTTGGAGATTCCAGTGAAATCGAGGCCGTGAGACTGAATATGAACGAAAATTTTAGTTTTTTGGCGTTGATTGACGATTTCGACTGGGAAAACTGGAATTTTGACCAAAACTCTGTTGGTTTAGTGCTGGAAAAAGTCTCTGGGGAGCAAATCAATAAAGCTCTGATGAAGCTGCTTGCTCTTGTTTATGACTTCTGTCAAGAACAAGAGGCGAAGCTGGCTCAATTTGAGTTGATCAGCACTGAATTTGAGCCGTCTGCTGACAGCACGAAAAACATCCAAAATCTGGTTGAGTTCCAACTGGAATTCTACCGCAAACTCCTCAAAACTTACCTGGACAGTATAGTCAATGTAGACAAGTCAAAAGAGGGTTACGACGAGTACGATGAGGTGTTTGACCTGGTGATGAGACCCGACGAGTGCGAAGATGAGTGGTTAGATTATCGTATACCGCCAGTGTACAGGTTCCTGGACGAAGAGCAGTTTGAAGAACGAGAAGGCGAAATAAGGGCCTTGAAGATATAAACAGGCGAAAGAAAAAGGGATTAGTTTATTTGTATGAGTAGAAAAAGGGGAAAATCTGTCAAATTAAATCCCGGACCACTAAGCACCTGTCAAAAAAAATATTTACCCTAGTTATATGGTTTAAAGAATGGCGGAGTTGAAACGGCTATACCAAGCCAAAGAAGAGAGTTGTCCCTTATAAAATTCACGAGCAAGCATATCGGAGCACCTGAAGTGGTGGAGAGTAACTGGTGTTGCATAAATACCTTTAGAACTGGGTTTGAAGAGTTGAACGGATAATCAAAGGTCCAACAGACAGATCTCTGAACAATGTCGGATCTGAACCCTGTCTATTCGACAGGTCGTGGTGGAGCGGGAAACATGGTGCACAGATCGGAGGCGGAAGAGGTGGTTCTTGCAGAGTCGACTGTCCCTGTGAAACCACAACGCTCCTCGTTCAAACACGACGATCTGGGACAGGTAACGCTATCTTCAGGAAGAGGAGGTGCAGGAAATGTCACTAAAGCTCAAAAGGCACCTTCGCCCAAGACCGATTCAGAAGCATTCAAGAACGAACTAGGTCCGGTGTACTCTACGGGACGAGGTGGGGCTGGAAATACCGTGCACAATTGGTCCGAGCACAAGACGATCGAGGAAGAAATGGAGGAACAGCTTTCTCCTATCCATTCAGGCAAGTCCGTCAGGTCGGGGAGTGGGGCCACACTACGTTTAAGTGGTAAGGAGGGAAAAAGTTCGGCCAAGGGTGGCTTTGTCAGTAAATTGAAGAAATTCTTCAGTTGATGGACTCATACATTTGATAGCAGTCTGATTGCACACTTTGTATTTTTTGAAGAAGAACTGATCGTTTCGGTCACAACTTTACTTGGACGTAGTCTATTGTGATAAATAAAGTAATAAATAGATTGTAATAAATAATTTTTCTAGTCAAGGCTAGGAACAGATGAAACGACGTGTATCAAGTTGAGCATTCACAGGTCTAGCGGTGGTCTAATGACTGTGGTCCCATGGGTGTTCAATACCACACCATTGTTTCCAGTCGTGCTTGGTTCTGTAAAACAACCAGCACCACATCGTGGCCCCGAGGACCGTGGCGGTATATCTGTATAACGGGCCTGCTTTTGGCGTGGGAGCTCCCGAGTGACGAATGTATTTGACAGGGTGACCGTGCGCAGACATTCTTGGAGGTGGTGGTCGATTGGATATTTGAGGAAAACTGAAGAGCCGGGGAGGAGGGTACAGATGGTAGTGCAATCAACTTGTTTTTCCGCACCTCTCGTTCGCCAAATCTTCAAGTATACAAATTGATAATATATTACGTAATCGAATGCCCTGAGAATCTGATTAATTTTGATGGAAATTTATACCCTTAGCTAGGAGACCATGACTAGGGCTTGCAAGTTGATTTATTGTAATCTGGAGCAACGATTCAACGAGTCTAGCATGACAGCTGTATCCCCTGAGAGGTACACCTCTACACAACTTGGATTTCACAAAAAGTCAATCACCTGTGTAAGGATGTCCTACGCGAAGCTCAAACATCGAACAATAAGCACAGATCTCTTACTGCTGGATGCAATGACCTCACCGTCGCGTTTATTGTCGTCTTTTAATGTCAGATAGAAACCATCCAAGATATCAGTTCACAACGTTGTATTCAGGAAGCCGAGTGGGGTGTTTGATTGATTGAGAATCAGTAAAAAATCATAATATTCACATTCAGTACAGATCTGGTATATTATGTAGAATCTACTGTCTTAGTCAGACTGTTCGACCTAGACTCGGGACTGGTAGATCTACGATCTAACACTTATCAGGCTGAGAGAACACATTTAAACTGCTCGGGACATTGAGGAAGTAAGAGAACCTGGTTGCACACATGCTAACACCTCTACACCAGACCCTGTTTCTGTGTCCGAACATGGATCCACAGACAGTCTCATATCAATCAGATCTCAAATCTGGGTGACCGAAAGGCAGATTCATTCAATCCGGACACTGCTGAAGTTGAATCACTTGAACCTGGTATCGACCATCTCCTCAATTCTGTTAGTGAGCTGTACTCGAACTCACCAAAGACCGGTCGATCTCAAACAGATCCGGTTGCGGTAGATTCTCCTTCTGCAACGCCTCTTCTTTTCCACTCTATTCGGTTGATTACTCTTTCCAAAACCCGCAAGGAGAATTGCCAACGATGTTATCGTCAACGAGCACAACAGCGAATGCTTGTCCTTTGCCAGCTACACCCTTTTATAGTCCTACTATTTTTTGCACAGCCTTGATTGTAGTCACAGCTGTTATCAGAAATATTTTAATCCCGATAATTATTTCTTACGCATATCCCGTCTCCTAATGGCCACTCTCTTGCTGATTTCACCTCTTTCAATATGTCATTTTTCAGCAACATGCCCGGGATCCGTCTTCCGGAGAACCCGGAAGCTCCAGAAACAACGTCCCCCGGTGAGACGCTAGGAGAGAGACTCTCCTTGTGGAACCCCTTTGGGAGAAGAGGAACACTAGATGAACCAGCCTCTTCGCCCTCAGACAACCCTTTCAACCTTTCATACTTTGAGAGGATTGCGCTTTTTTCAGTCACTCTGGTTGGTTCGTTTGCGTGCTACAGTTTGTGCCTGGCGTTGCTGCCATTCTTGTCGCTTAAACCCAAGAAATTCGGTCTTATATGGTCTCTCGGATCGGTCCTGTTTTTGCTGGCGTTTGCCTTACTGAACGGATTCTCCAAATTTGGTCGCCATCTGGTCTCGGCTGATAGACTCTGGTTCACAGTAAGTTTTGTCGGGTCCATAGTGGCCACTATGTGGTTTTGTTTCATATGGAAGAGCACTTTGGCCGTGGTTATCTGTGGAGTTGTCCAGATCTTAGCCTCATTATCCTATACTATTAGTTATTTTCCCTACGGAAGACAAGGCCTGAATCTCACAGGAAACGTGGCGAGAGCGCAGGTTGAAAGCTGGATCAATAGTTGAAGAATTATACAAGTGTGTGGGTTGGATTACTTATAGTAATCCAAGTAATGTGATCTATATGGGTCTAAGACAGCTTGCAATTGACTCAGTCTTTCGACGTATTTTTCGTCGTTGCTGAAATTGATCACTTGAGCCAACACTTTTCCGGTTTCGAATTGATCTTCATTGAAGTAACGCTCGAGAAGGATATCAGCGAGCTCGTCGTCATCCAACTTGGCTAGATCCTGAAAGTTTTTGAGGAGTCCTACAGTCAGGATCTTTTTGATTGGCTCCTGGGTCTCGTTGTCGATCAACGCAGAACGGAGGCCCAAATACATGTATCCAATGTAAGCGTTGGGAGGGTCCAGCGCTTTGAGTTTGTTGAGCGATTGCAAGCAAAGGACAAACTTCTTCAAATAATAGTTCACTTTGTACGCCAGAATCTGGGCAAACACTGAGAAATTCGAGTCTAAACGGCCCAATTGGCTGATCAATAATTCCATCTTGTCGTTGTCGTTAGTTTTCTCGTCAACGAGCTTGAGAATGGCAGTCTCGGCGAAAATGTCATCATCCTCAGAAGAGCTTTGAGAGTACTTCACCAACTCCTCACGTCGTTTGATTTCCTCCTTCTTGTCCTTTTTCTTGGCCTTTTTCACACCTTTCTCCTTTTTGAAATCGTCTGGATGGCCAACAACTTCGAACACAACGTCCGAGAGACCTTGCAGAACTCTTGTATATACAGGCTGATCATAAAGCGAGTCCCCCCACGTCATCATGGTCATGTAGGTGCGTGGAGTTCCCTTACGCATGCAGTAGTGATGGAAGTCCAGCTGATCGTCGTAGAATTCGTCGAAGATGGCTGTCAGACTCAAGTACCGCTTGTAGGCCAGTCCAATGTAAACAGATCGGTTTTTTTGCAGTTTTTCCAAGAGCTCATCGTTCTCATCCGAACGAGCGGCTTGTTTCTCCAGCTCTGCTATTTCTCCGGCCGCTTGCTTGTACAAACGGAAATATGCCTCAGCGCTCTCAACAAGGAACCAGACAGATTGCATAGTGTGCAGGTCTCTCAAACCGTTAGGAGCGTCTTCGTTTCTTGTGAAAACAGAGATGGTGTCGATGGCCTTGTGAACCAGGTTGGCACGCAGATAATATTTGGTGGTCTTGGAATTGATGAATCTGTCCTGGAGATCAAGCTTCAGTCCTTGGTTCATAATCTCAGCAGCCTGGACAGTCTGGTTCATTCTCTTGTAGATTCTAGCCTTAAGAATGTACAGCTCCACCAAAGTTGGGGTGTGGTCGATTGCAAGCCCAACCAGCTTCAGAGCGTTCTCATAGTCTCCCAAACGGTAGAAGTGCTGGGACAGGAAATACGCAGTCCAACAGTACGTCAAAGGGTTTTCTGCTGCCTCAGACTCGAAGAAATCGTTCACGATGGTGTAAATAGCCGCAGCGTTGGACTTGTTTTTGTAAAGAGGCTTGACGTTGACGAAGGTGGAAGGAACCCCTCTTTTCAGCTGTCCCAGAATGTACTGGGATGCCTTGGTCTTGAACTCGTCTCCACTCAGAAAAGTGAGAGGAAGAAACTTGGGAGGGTCTGATTTCGGATAGAAAACTGCCAGTTTCTCGTACAGTGCCAGTCTGACCTTTGGGGACATTTTGTTAGTTCCAAGACACTCTTCCAACTTGTGGTAATAGTCAACGTTGTCTGGGTTTCTCCTCAACAATTGACGGTAGACCAGTGAAGCGTCCTTGTTTCTGCCTAATTTCATAAGATATTGACCCTTATACTCCTGCAAAGCGAGACCGTCAAAAACTTGGCCTGATTTCTCTAGACTCTCCACCTCTTCCAGTGCTCTTTGGTAGTCACCGCTCTCTCCAATGATCTGATTTTTGTACAACAGACACTCGGAATGCTCAAACAAGTCACTCTCCTGCAACTTGTCCTTAATGAGGTCTTCAATTCTGGTCAAAACTTTCTCGGCGTTGGCGCAGTCTCCGTTCAAGTGGTGTGCCACGGCAGCTCCCGTCCAGTTGGCACGGTACCCGGGCTGGTCTTCCAGATACGCCAACCTGGACTTGGGCAGGCTTCTGTAGTCCCTGATTTGCGATTGCATCGAACTGAGATCCCGGAGAATGCTTTTGTTGGTGGACTCGTTCTCCACAGCTGCCGAGTACCACTTGGCGGCCGCATTGTAATTTTTCACCGCCCGGTAGTAGATTCCTGCGACGTGATCAACGACGCTGTTAGTGTCGTCTTTAGCCAGGCCTTTGAGAATGTAAGATTCCGCCTCCGATTTGTCCGGCGAGTCCGAGTAGTAAAGGGCCAGCCCCTTGAGGGCAAACGACTGCGCATGCTGGGAGTTTTTCTTGAGAATAGCGTCGAGGATCTTGAGCGACTTTTTGTACTGTTTACCGTCGTACAACTTCAGAGCCTCTCTAAACTGGTTATCGTCTTTGCTAGCTACCAAAGACGGCTTCGCCTTGGCGACTTTCTTCGACATGGCGGAATTGGGCAAAGTGGTCGAATTGGAGAGCTTGGCTTGAATGGCAGAAACACTTTAGAGGCAAAAGAAGGATGTATAATGTGTTTATTTACGTACAAATATTTTTCTCCGCCAAAATTCAAATTTTTCATTCACGAGCCGTGTTTCAAAATGACAGAGATTACGGGTCTGAGGGTGTCGAGAAGGGCAGGTAGCACAAACAGACAGTTATGATATACACCTAAATGCTCTTTCCAACTCGATGACACTCTTCCAGGAAAAACCGAATGGTCTCTGGATCCATAAACGGATGGGTTCCGTGGCCGAAGTTAATGATGTACTTTTGCTTACCAAAGCCCTTGATCATTTCTTCAACCTTGCGGGAGATCACCTCGCGAGAACCGTACATGATGCACGGATCGAGGTTTCCCTGCAGGCTAACACGGCCGGCAGCAACTTTCACTGCATCGACAGGCGAGTATAACCAGTCCAGCGAAACTGTATCGTAGCCAGACTCGCACAGGTCGTTCAGGGCGTACCAGGAACCCTTGGCAAACACTGTCACGGGCACCTTCTCGGTGATACCAAGCTCCGCGAGACGTTTAGGAAGCTTTTCGGTGATTTGTCTCAGATAAGGCAGCGAAAACTCGTTGAATTCGGCCGGTCCCAGTTCACCCCCCCAGCTCTCAAAAACTTGCAACATCTGTGCACCAGCTTGCACCTGCAGAGCAAGAAACTCAACAGCAACATCGCAGATGCTCTGTAAAAGCTTGTGAGATGCCTCCGGGTACTTGAACAGCCACTCTTTGACGAAACGGTATATCTTGGATCCTCCGCCCTCGATCATGTAGCACATCAGCGTCCATGGGGCTCCGCAAAACCCGAGCAGCGGCACTCTTCCTTGGAGCTTGTGTCTGGTCACGGTAATGGCCTTGAACGCCCAAGCCAGCTCTTTGGAAACATCGGTGTTCGCATTCAGTCTTTTGAGGTCCTCAGGGACCCTCAATGGGTCTGCAAAGCGAGGTCCAACCTTGTCGATCATGTTCACCTCCATCCCCATGGCCTGCGGAATCACCAGAATATCGCTGAATATGATGGCGGCATCAATCAGGCCGTCAAAGTGATCCACCGGTTGAATCGTGATTGCCGAAGCTATTTCTGGGTCACGACACGTCTCGAAGAAATCACGGCCTCCCTTCACCTCGTGGTACTCCGGCAGATAACGTCCGGCTTGTCTCATAATCCAAACCGGGGGTCTTTCCACGGGTTCTCCGCGGGCTGCTCTTAGAATCAGGTCATTTTTCAAGGCGGGGAACGACTGCGACATTTTCTGTAAACCTGACAGCGACTATGTCTGTTGAAACCGGTCAAGTTGTCTTTGCTACCGTTTTCTGTCTTGTCGAGAACAATTTCGACCGGCTGAAAAATTACGCCTAAAATATCTCTTCGCAGCTGAAAAAAAAACCCAACTCGGCTAATTTTACTCCAGCAGAGACGTATTTGGCAGAATCGACCAGGCGAGGTTCCAACGTCAAGCCATTTGGATCTGCTCTTCACCTGCTTGTCCAGTCATGTTGCTTCTTTGAAAAATAGAGTTTCTTCTCGTTCAGCGGTGGCTGCCCCGGGAATTCGAGGGCTGTGCAAAATTGCACAGCCGTTTTAGTTTTTGATAGCAAGCGAAGAAAACAAAAATGATATCTTTCGTAGATACAAAAAAGGGCTCACTGAAGGCAAAAAGAGGGAAACTTTAATCGATCAATTGCGTCTGGTCACCTTATTCACCGAGAAAAATCAGGTAAAAGCACATGGAGAACGAACAGGTAGGCCCCATAAAGCGGTTTGTGCGGTCGACCTTCGGGTTCCGGAAAACAACTCTTACGTTGTTGGTCGTCGTTTCGTATGTTGCAACCATATTAGTGAACATTTACTTTGACAAGATGGCCTTGACGCCGCCAAGTCCCGCCCCACGGATTCTCTCGTCGGCATGGCTGGACCTACAGACAATTTCCACCAGTTTCCATCCGTACGACTCTCACGCCAACGACGTTGTTCATGATTATCTCGTGGAGAGAGTGAAACAGATGGCGCAGCGGAAGCCGTATCTGAACTACACCGATGACTATGGCCAGCTGGACTTCATGATAAATCAGAAGGACGTTTTCGACAAGAACAGCAAGGCCAACCGGATAATCTACTTCGAAAGTGGCAACGTGGTTGCCAAGGTGGAGGGGAAGAACCCTTCGCTTGAGGGGATCTTAGTGAGCGCCCACTACGACTCAGTCCCCACTGCGTACGGAACCACCGATGATGGAATGGGAATTGCGTCAATGCTGGGAATGCTTGAGTACTACACGTCAGACAAAGCAGAGCAGCCCGAAAGAACGATTGTGTTCAACTTCAACAACGACGAGGAGTTTGGTCTGCTGGGTGCCGAGTCCTTTTTCAAGCACGAGTGGTCCTCTCTGGTTAAGTACTTTGTCAATTTGGAAGGCACCGGAGCCGGAGGTAAGGCTATTTTGTTCCGAAGCACCGATGTGGGTGTTTTGAGCTACTATAGTCAAGTGGAACGGCCGTTTGCAAACTCCTTGTTTCAAGAAGGGTTTCAAAGTGGTCTCATCAAGTCTCAAACGGACTACAAGATCTACGCGGAGAACGGATTGAGAGGAGTGGACATTGCCTTTTACAAGCCGCGGTCGCTGTACCACACTTTCAGAGACTCAATCACTGGAACAAGTCTCGGCTCGCTATGGCATATGGAGAAAAACGCATTAGATATGGTGAACGCCATGGCCTATGACTCGCTGCCGATCAGCGATGATCTGTCGCAGGCCGTCTATTTCGATATTCTGGGATCTCTGTTCGTCTACCTTTCTGTTAGAACGTTGTACGTTTTGAACGTGATCATTGTTTCGCTCGTGCCAGTCGCAACCCTCATTCTGCTTTTGATTGTGGCAAAAAGAAAAACTTGGTTTGTCAACTTTGGAAAAGGGTGGCTCAGATTCCCAGTCAGTCTTGGGGCTTCCTACTTTCTGACTGTGTTTGTTTCCAAATACATTTACCTGAACGATCCTCTTTTGCTCTCCAACGATTACATTTCGCCATTGTTGGCTTTGGGAGCTCTCAACTTGCTGACCAATTACCTGATTTTGAACTTTGCAGCTTGGGTGCGTCCTGTTCATGACCAGAAGCTGATTTGCTTGCTGGAGCTCAACATTCTCACATGGGCTGCTACTGTTTGGATGACTGCGAAACAGAAGTCGGATTCAAATGTGGCTGGATACAGCTTCACGTTAATTTATCTGATGGTTTCTGCTGCATCTATTTTCGGATTGTTGGCTCTGGTTTTCAAACAGAGACCGCCAAGATACAGAAGAACCATGAAACCCCGGATCTACGGCTCCGTAGAGGACGGCCAATCGCGACCACACGACGCACCCCCGGAATCACAGACAGGCTCAAACAACTCATCGCACGACACTGCTGTTGAATCGGAACACCATCCACTTCTTGCGGGGGAATCTTCTTCTATCAATGGAAACAGCAATGTCAACGGCGGATCAACGATTGTGGTTATTGAACATGAATCCGAGGACACGTACAAACAGAAAATGAAAAAGGCAGCGATCAATTCGTTCAGTTACGATTGGTCTTTACAGTTTCTTCTTTTGGTCCCGTTGTCCGTATATATCATATACTCCAGCGGCGAGCTGATTTTGCAAGCTATGAACCAAACTGTACAAGAGAGCTCTGAGTTTGGCCATATTACCATGCACATTTTAGTGGGTGTTGCTGTTTGGTTGGGAGTTCCTGTTTTGCCATTCATTCATAAGCTCAATTCGATGCTGGTTCTCTTTTTGGTTCTGGTTCTCGCGGTTTGCTCCTCGGTCTCATACTTTGAGTACCCTTACTCGTACGCAAACCCATTAAAGCTGCGTTTTTTGGAGACGATAGACTTATCGACTGTTTCAACGAATTCCACGCAACTGGCAAAGCCCGTGGTCAATCTTTATGGGAGAGCTGGCTACATTGAGCCAATGCTGATGGATATTCCCTCGTTGAAAGACGGCACCTCCAGCATCGAGTGCACGAGGAACAACAATACGGGAACGGAGACCTGTCAGTTTGAGGGGTTGAGACCATGGTTGGTCGATGGCAGCTCAAAGGAGAACCAATTTTCAAGCTATTTGAATATTGAAGTGTTGAACGATACAAATGACGGGAAATCGACCGACAAGTATTCTCCATTTGATGCAGAGTTCGTGGTCAACGCGAAAGACAACAGAAACTGTGTTCTGAAGTTCAACACCACGCGGTACGAATCGAAGTATGCGGGCAGCGAGAAAAAGAGTGTATCGCCAGTCAAGATGATCAAAGTTTACAGAAATGGCGAGGACCCTGAAGATTCCAGCACAGGGGCCAGCATTCCTTCCGGGTACTCACGCGATGAGGCCGGGAACCATTACTTTAAGCTGATGAAGGGAATTGACGAGGTGCAACTGCACAAGCTAGACTGGGATCAGTCGTCCTACCGACTCGGAATACAGTGGTTGCCTACTTCGTTTGAGGATGAGGATGAGGACAACAGTGAGGAAGGCTTTCCGCGCAACTTGGGGGTCACTGTTTCGTGCTTCTGGGGTGAATACGACGACTCCGTGGTTGTTTCCGGGGAGAAGTTCCGCAAGATCCCGGCTCTTGATGAGTTAATGCGGTACTCTCCAGGCCATGTTATTTACAGCAATTTGGCCAAAGGGCTGGTTGAGATTGACCAGTACGTTGAGCTGTAACACGGTGTATTAATTGCTTTATTCGACTTTGAAACATCCTAGGGTCTAGTATCTAATCTTTGCGATCTGAAGCCGTCGACCCGATTCCACGGGGATTTCCGAGAAACTCGGCGCACCGGGTTCAGGATGCCTCTTAAGTAAGCGAAGCAATAAAAAAAAAAAAATTGTTATCGATACGAAAAAAAAGGTCTGCATCAGACAGGTTGGTGGCTGCTTTTAAGAACAGGGCCGCTTAAAAGACTGGATAATTGTCAAGATTCAGGCCATTGATGGAAAAAAGTGCAAAAGGACGTACGGATAACTGATCGGCAAGCTTGAGAAAACAATCAGAAGAAGTTGAGTGCTGTTTAGCTAGAAATTAGGAAACACGGAAAAAAGAGCTCCCTCTTTGCAGTTTGAGCGTGGAGATGGAATAAAAGGTGTGCTACTACAACCAAAAGCAACGAAGCAAGAGGAATTCATTTACAGAGATGTTTGGTTCATCGGATTGTTACAGCGACGCGGAGCTAGACCCGAATTTGGATGCCAGTTTGGACGAAAGCGGTAAGGACAGGAGATCTACGACCCCGACCTCGTCTTCGGAACTATCCACAATCCCGAACTCTACCTCGGAGTTTGCCAACAAGTTCAGGAGACTTAGGGCTTGTGCGAGGTGTCACCGGTTGAAAATGCGGTGTGCTTTTGAGGACCCTTCGTTTGAGCGGTGCACACGTTGTTTCAAGGCGGATCTGAAATGCTCGATGACCGAGGATCCCACGGTGGCGTCGGCCAAAGCTCGGCCAAGGAAGAAAATCAAGCTCAAGGGGACAGGGCCATTAGCGGGGTTGCAAAATTCCATGAGTGAGGCGTCCAAGCTGCTGCAGTCGTTTCAAAAGCGAGTGACAGATAACAGAAAGAGCGGCCAAGGTACGTTTGACGAAGAGGAGGACGACAACCTCTTGAAGAAAGTAGACACAGGAAGCACGGACGAAAACATCAGCCCGCAAACATTGAGCCAATTGCAGCTCCAGCTGCGAGAACTGCAACGATTACTGTCGCACGCGATAAACTACAGCCGGGATTCAGCGACAGAGGGCCACAAGAACGTGGCTTCGTCGGTGAATAGCATGAAAGACGGGCCAATCAAATCAGTGCCGAATCTCCCGTGGATCCCGTACGAACTCAACATTGTGAAGGAACTTTTGAAGCTAAACATTCTGACCGAGGAAGACTCCAAGGCCCGGTACAACTTTTTCGTGGAGGAGCTTTTATGCTACTGGCCGTGCGTTTCGATCCCGAACCACTACTCCTACGAGTGGCTGCTGGAGTGTGAGCCGCTGGTTCTTTTGGCGTTCATTACGGTGACCTGTCTGAACGAGCCGGACTTGCACGACACGCTGCTGTACTACTTAGACGGGAGCTTGGCCCAGAAGGTTTCTATCATGGGTGACATCACCGTGAACGTTATTCAGATTTATCTGGTGATGTCGCTGTGGTGTTCTCCACCGCGGAAATGGGGGTCTTACAAGCATCAGATGAGTCTTTTGACTGCCCTAAACCTCACGTTATGTCTCGATTTGGGCAATGAATCATACAGGAACAACCAGAATGTTCTGCAGGACGGGTCTGAAGAGAGAAAAGCTTTGAGATCGTACATCGGGGTCTACTCGTGTTGCGGATCTCTCGGTTTATCGCTTCCGAGGTTCAAGGTGGTGACGTGGACGGCCACTCACGAGAGGTGTTGTCAGTTGCTACTGATGGGTGAGTCGAACCGACAGGATAAGTTTCTGTCCTACTATGCCCGTCTTGTTGCTGTTGGCGAAGAGATTTTCCAGTTTCTTTGTCCGACGTCTTCGCTACCTTCGTTTGCCATGCGGATGGGTTTGGCTGCTTCTTCTCGGAGGGACCAGAGCAGCGACGGTTTGAACACGGATGGAGTCAACTACGAGTCGGCCGCGGGGGTCAATTCTGGGATCGATTACTCGTCCTGGGATTTGAGCTCGGTTGCTCTCGAGGACTTGCGTGCCATTATGATTGGGTACGAGAAAAAGATGCAAAAGCTAGCGTCAGAGTCGACGCTCTTGAGCCCGAATTCCAAGGAAAAGAATTTGCTTTCGATAATCTACTACCAGTTGCTGATGACGATGTACGATTACGTTGTTTGCCGGGTCCTGCTGAAAAAAGATGTTCTCACAGAGGTGTATTTGCAGACGTTGAACCGGTTGATCAAGGCGAGCGAGAAGGTGATCGACTCTTTTGTGGCTCTGTGCGAGCAGGGATGTCAATTCCCTACGTTTTTCTACTACAGACCGATGCATGCTCTGGTGGCTTTGATCAGGGCCCGATTGCTGGTGAAGTCGCAGAACCTGGAGTTCGAGGTGGACGTCGAACAGGAGTACGAACGGGTGTCGCAGGCTCTGAAGATGGCGTCGTCCAAGAGCAAAGTGGCCAGCAAAATGGCAATGATTCTCACCCGAATATCCAAGTGGATGAAGGTTTCAAACAAGTTCAACAAGGACGGAGCCACCAACTCGATGGTTGATCTCTTGGACGAATTAGGCAAGGAAAAGGCCATTGAAAACATCAAAATCACCATGAAGAAGCGAGAGGGAGACAACGGGACGATGAATCCCGACTCTCGGATCCAGTTCAGCAAGTTCATCAACTACAACGCCGAAAACCTGACCAAAAGGAAGGCCAGTCAGGTGGGGGAAAGGCCGGACGGCTCCAAGGCAGGCTCGACAGGCTCTGCCGGTCCCTCTGGTTTACCGCGGTCCAAGACGTTTGTTCCGTCGCCTATCGGATACACCAACAGCGAGTACGGCGAGTCGCCGTATCTTCCGCTGGACCAGCAGTTCCAGCCACCACCGCCGGTCCCCCTGCAGGCTGCCGGCCAGCAGAACGAATCGAGCGTTTTCACACAACCGTATGAACCGATCAAGCAAGAGCGATCGCCTTCGGTGCAGGCTGCGACCTGCGAGGACCCTCAGCAACAGCAACAGAACTTTCTGAACGATCTTTTTTCGCAGATAGACTCGGATGTCATGAATTTGAATCCGAACATGATAGACTTGATGGGCGGAATGCCGCCCGGGGAAGCAACGGGAACAGGAACAGGAACAGGAACAGGAGCAGCAGGGGTAGGCGTGGGAGCCACCGGGGCTGCTGGAGCCACCGATTTTTACAATATATTCGGTGAGGAAGGGTACGGTTTTTGGTAGGGAAATCTCTGAAAAAAATGCTCCAAACACCAGACTATCTAATCATTTGTATAACGTACCAATTTATTCGTTTATGAAGCTGAAACAGTAGCTTGAACTATGGACAAGAAGGAAGTAGTGAAGGTTGAATGATGCGACGCTCATTTGAACAGACAGTCTAGAGAATCTAGCGAATATTGACGTGAGTTTCATCTACATTTGACGGTCCTGATGAAAAGTCGATATGCTCCGGCTTACCCTTGATTAATCGCATGGTATCTCTTTCCTCTGAACCCAAACACCTGCTGGTTGAACTGGAACACCTCCTGAGGATCGTAATCGTTCAACTCCCATTTCTTTGAGCCGAACGCGTTGGGAGTCTTCTCCATTAAAATATCCAAGTCCTCCTCGAAGTTATCCAACAACCACTTGTAGTCTCGGTCAATGTCTGCCTGGTGGTACCCTGTGACGAAGATACCGCACTTGGAGTCCAACAGACCAGGCAGGGACTTCTGCCACAGGTCGGTCAGCTCTCCGGAGCCCATTCTAGGGTGGAAGCAGAAGAAAACGTCGAGGTATGGGTCGTACGGGAAAAAGTCCTGGGCCTCGTGCAGCACGGAAAAGTCCTGGGTGTGGTGGATGAAACACAGAGTGTCGTCCACACGTTTCACGATAGGCCGGTCGGAAACCAGATATTGCTTCTTTTCCCTGTCGTAGTACGACTCCGGGCCAATGTAGTGCAGTTCAAACGATATTCCTGGAAAAAGATACGTGAGCTCTTTCCAGACATGGGCCGGCAGAACAGACTCAGAACGGGCGTTGAGCAGGAAAATACGCAGCGGTCTGTCTTTCAAAGAAGACACACGGTTCTCGGGATACAAGGTGTATCTGAGCGCAGCTAGCGACTTCAGACCTTCCAGCGAAAGAGCACCCTTTGGCTTGAGGAAGTAAGGCGAGTATTGGTGCAGAATCGACGCTATAGTGAGCGGGTAGCTCAACATCTTGGTCACCACCGCCATCTGGAACTCCGTGTCCATCGAGTAGAACTGTCTTGTGTAAAGATACGTGTCCCAATTGGCGAAGTTCACCAGAGTGTCCTGTGGCTGAACCGTTGGGAAATCAAACTCCGGGAACTGTCTTCCGGACCGGAGATCATGCTCGTACAGGTTCACCTTCTTGAGTAATTCGTACTTTTTGGTGGCATGGTATTCCGTGTCTTGCTCCCAGGCCTCTCTGGAGTGATGTGTTGGGATTCCCGATAACGGGCACGAATAGTTGATGTCTTTTGAAGTCACTGGACACTTGGCCTTGGCTCTGATGGTGGCTGCTCTCAGTCTCAGGTCCGGCGACGGCGACTGGTCCCAAACGTGGAATCGGTTTTCCGGAGTTGGGTCGTCCGGCGATGCTGGCGGGTCCATACATAGAACGCTTCTAATGAACGATCCGATTTGCCGCTGTTGGAGTCTGTTGGCGTTGGGGTTGCGCGTTTGCTGTTTGGCCCACGTTCTAAGGTAGGTTTTTTGGGCTATCATGGTGAGCAGGACTAATGTGGAACAGGTATCAGTATGTTGGTCGGGGCAATTCTAGTTGTTGGAAATGCCTTTTTTCACCCGTTTTTGCCTTCTTCGCGTTGCCTGATTGCCCGTATTTGCTCTCTGTTGCCCTTCCTGAGGCCTTCCTGAAGATATTTTTCTACGCTATTTTTCTATCGATGAAAATTTTCGTGGAAATAATCAAGAAAAATATATCAAAATATTCGAAAAAAACAATCTGCAGCGAAAAATTGAATCACGACAAACTCCCAGTGGCAAAACCGTGCTGCCTGACCCATAAATACCAGCGAGCTACCAACTATGAGTGCGTTTGACGATCTATCGCCATTGGAGGTGAGGTTTCAGGCCGAGTTCAGCTACTCGGACCCAAATCACCGCAGCATTGGCCGTCCGGTGCGTACGGTGGACCAGGTCACGCTGCAGACTACGCTAGGCGAACTCAAAGAACAATGCGGCGAACAGGACTTTTTAGAGCTGATTGTGGAGAATGAGCATTCTTCGAGCACACTAGACGACTCATTGACCTTGCATCAGATCCTCAAGCGCGGATCTATGGTCTCGTTCGATCAGGTTCCAACCATAATCGCAGTCAGTGTGATTCTACCCCACAGCGAGAACCACCCAGAAAAACAGCCTCAAGACCAGTCAAAAGTGAGCTACCAGGTGACAGTGACGGGGGAAGACGGAACGCGCCATTCGGTCCACCTTGGCTCCCAGGAGTGCATCGTCGTGGACACCGGCAACCACGAGCCGTATCTGCTGGTTTCCTCCACGGCGCGCGAAAAGCTCGCCGGGCTTGCCCCGGTGACCTGGCCGCAGGTTCTCACGGGCCCCGCCCAGGGGGTGGCAGGCACCGGCCGAGAGACTCCTACAGACCGAGCAGAACGGGTGGGCCAAGCCGGCCAGAACCAACAACCCGACGCGCTGGGCATTGCTGTCAGAATCATTCAATGGCTCTCAACGCTCGCCTGGAGATCAGCTGTTCATTTGGTCACTCAAGGGACGTTGTCCCGGATCTACAGCTTACTTGTCTGCTCGGCAAAACATATAATCGGATTTTACATCTTTGGAGGACCGTTCAGCGGAATCCAAGGAAAGATGGGATTTCTCAGCAATCTGATCTCGCTGGTAGTGATGTATCTGTTTGTCACCGACCAGATGATCTGGAGCATAATCCGCGAAATAGCCGTTCAAGACTTGCCCTTGGGACTCCGCAGCTGGGCCCTGCCTGCAATCGATCAAGCCATCAGATACACGGAACAGCTGCGCGCTCAGCCGGCCGTGTTCGTGTCCAAGCTGGTTCGGTACCTGATCCGCAATCGCCGAGAGCCCGGCAGGGCTGCGCAGAGAGCCAACTTTCTCGATTACATCAGCGATTACGTAACGATTATCTTGCAGGACTTTGTGCTGTTTGTCATCACGTTGTCTCCGACGGTGTTCAAAATCTACAGCTACGAGATGGCACGGACGCCCTCTGGGAACGGGCACGACCGGCAGGCGTAGTTTTTGGTCCGAAGCCCAACAGATACATAACGACTGAAATGAACAGACCAAACCGTGTAAAGGTAGCGTAATATTACAAAGTGCCAAGCTAGCCAGGTGTGGCTCCACCAAGTTGGCGCAGGTCTTCAGAGTCTAGGTGCCCCAGAAATCCAGTTCCCCCGGCGGTCCTGTGGCCCTGTGGCTGCTTCCTGGCACGGCCATGCCGATGGCCATTTATAATGGAATCCCGCAACGCACCCGAAATGGCTCAATTTTCTAGAGGTTTCGGGCGATACGCGTCGATAGCCACATCCAATTAAAAATCGGAAGTAAACTCCGGTGCAGGGCAGAAGGGGGCGGACGATCCAGAATCTATGAGAAATTTAGTAATTCGCGACCGTGGTGGCTGTAACGGCGGGCCTTTTTCCTCCCCAGGGGGGCACGGGAGAAAAAACGGTTTTCGCGGAGTCTTGCCTGGTTTCTCTTACTTTCCTCCCGGACGTTGGCTGTGTCTGAGCGAAATGCGCGAGATAAGTGTCGGAATAATTACTCAGGGGCGAACAATTCTCGGACGGTATATAAGGAGCGGGAATCTCCCTCGAATCTGTAGCGTTACTCAATCTGTATTTGTTCTTCAATCAATTGAGTTAAATAATATAATACAAAATGGTTGCCCTCGTCCAGAAGCCTGCTCCAAAGTTCACCAAGACTGCCGTCGTTGACGGTGTTTTCGAAGAAATTTCCCTTGACCAATACAAGGGTAAATGGGTCTTGCTCGCTTTCATCCCATTGGCTTTCACCTTTGTCTGTCCTACCGAGATCATTGCCTACTCTGAGGCTGCTAAGAAGTTTGCTGACAAGGACTGTCAAGTTCTGTTTGCCTCCACTGACTCCGAGTACTCTCTCTTGGCCTGGACCAACGTGAAGCGTGCTGACGGAGGTCTCGGACCTGTTAACATTCCTTTGCTCGCAGACACCAACCACACCCTGTCCAAGGACTACGGCGTCTTGATCGAGGAGGCCGGTGTTGCTCTCAGAGGAATCTTCTTGATTGACCCTGAAGGAACTTTGAGACAGATCACCGTCAACGACTTGCCAGTCGGAAGAAACGTTGACGAGTCTCTCAGACTCTTGGAGGCTTTCCAATTCACCGAGAAGTACGGTGAGGTCTGCCCAGCCAACTGGACACCAGGTGCCGACACTATTGTTCCAGAGGTTGACAACTCCAAGAAGTACTTCAACAAGCACGCCTGATTGTTTACAGTACCGAACTGATTTATATTGTTTCTAGACCAAAATTCACTGCTGCGCCGTGACTTAAAAAACTCTTTCTGAAGATCAATCTTTCATCTTTAAAATCAGCTTGATTGGCTTTTCTAACGAACTGTCGACAATGTTGACCTGCAACTCGCAAGTCCCGTCCTCGTTGAAGGGAACGAGCTGCTGTATTAGCATGGGTCTAGTGCCAGCGAACCGTGGTTGTTCGCTTGGCTTGCAGTTGTACAAATCACCGGCACTGGTGAAAAATAAAGGCTCGCTCAGCGAGAACTGCGCCACGAGCTGCGCCACGAGATGATCCATTCTGGTGTCGCGGGAAATTTCGAGCTCCACTGCCAAGTTGCCACACACGGGACAGTCAGCGACCCGTTCGTACGGGTCGCTCACGCACACCACGCCACTTTCTCCATTGTAGTACAGGCTATCCTCGAGTCCCGGATTGCAGCTCGTGACGAACTTGAAACACTCGTTACAACAAGCGGCCGCAATCACCGCATTGGTGGATGCAATCGCCGGGATGATATTTTTCACCACCCCGAGTGTCTTCGCCTTGGTGACCCCCTCGATTCCAAATTCGCGTGCGCGCGCCACAGCCAGCCTGTACATGATTTCCACATGTTCAGGCACGTCCGCGTCGAACGTCTCGTTTGGATACAAGCGCTCCCACTCTAGCTGATGCGCCCATTCAATGCAGTGTTCAGGCAGTCGCGGGGTCGAGGCCAGTGTACACAATGGATATGTTGTTTGTATTGGCACCAATTTCATGTAGCACTCAAAGCAAGCTGTGATTGTAGGGATCATGAGTTTGACCGAGCCCTGTAATCCCTCGGTTCCTCCATCCACCCAAGGAACAATTGAGCCGGTAGAAACCGCAAGGTCCACCAGCACCTGGTTGACCCATCTGCGCGCCTCAATGTTGTCCAGACCGCAGACAATCATCGAAAACCCGGCGTAAAACTCCATGTCAAAGTCCTGGATCTTACAGTGGTGCGCCACAATTTTCAAATCGCACCGTTTCCCCAGCCTCTTTGAGACAAACTCGCACGCAACCTTGGCCTTGGACTTGCCCACGTCGCTCTCGCGGAACAGAAACTGTCGATTCAGGTTGCTCAATTCAATCGTGTCCATGTCGATGCATTCTATGTGACGAAAACCGCTCAATGCCAGGTCCTTCAGCATCTCGCAACCCAAGCCACCTGCGCCCAGAACGAGGATCTTGGAGCTCTTTAAGGACGACAAGCCAAACTCAGCCGTGTAGTCATCATCGGTGAACGGTCCCGGTCGGTTAAGAACGGGTAGGTATGAACTCTTGGTTGTGACAGTCATTTGATAGAGAAAGAGACAAGCAGAGTTGGCTCGTAGTACATAGATCTGTGAGATAAAAATTACTTTTATCCAGCTAAAAAAAAAATTCTATGATATATATTATTAACAAGCGTACAAAAACATATTATGATATCCAATTTCGCCCGTTCCACTAGTTATATCATATTAAGTTCGTTCTTCTATTCATTCGCCCCCCCTTGAAATTGTATAGACACTTCTTCGGTTTGCTGGTTTCCTGTAGTGCGCGCCAGGCCTCATGGACATGCTCCACGAGAATCGGCTTGGAGTCGTTACTCGGCTCGTCGAACAAATACTTGCGCTTCTTGCTCTCGTTCTCTTTGAAGTTTTTCAATAAATGGATCCTTTTAATCTCCAGCGCTTTCTCGGTCAGCGAACAAACCATCTCAAACGTCAGGAATCCCAGAATGTCTATCACATCATCGTTCGGACGACTTTCGGTGATCTGCGACATTCCGCACCACTCCCGGAACCGCTTTGACTTACGGAACGTAAAGCTCGCTTGACGACACTCCGACCAATGAACGTACTCCTTTTGAGTCATGTTCTTGGTCCGCTCGTCGTTTTGTTTGAGTCGTTTCAGCTGTGCCAGCACTGCCTCCCGCTCTTCGTCGTCCACCTGGTCGCCTGTACCCGCCGCGCCTGCCCCAGCTGCTGCCCCCGAGTCCTCGCTTGTCTCGAGAGGCTGTTCGTTGAACATGAATTCCAGCTCCCATGGAAGACGGATCTGCGACTTTTTCTGCTTCGCCAGCATCTTATTGTCCAGAGAATTGCTGTTAGAACTAGCAGCAGCGTTGCCACCCACAGGGTCATCAATTAGGTCGTTTCCCGCTCCTATATCACCGCTCTCTTGGTCTTTCGCGTTTTTCCTCACGTCTTTCCACGACAGATAAGTGCGTAGCCGGTTCACTTTGGCTTTGTCGTGGCGAATCATGAAAATCACATCTTCAGGCGAAATCGACTTTTGTCCTCTCGTGTTGGCCGTCTTCTGCGATTGCAATACGAGCTCCACAACCTGGTCTTTAACTATATTCTCTATCACGGCCGTCGTAGACTCGGGCGGGTCGTTTGTTTCTCCGCTCACAAACATCATCTGTTGGATCTCAATCCGGTATTTATACCGATTCCGGTTGTTTTCTTTCTCCGAGACCATCTTTAACTGTGGTCGAGGTCTGTTGATTGGGCAGCGTTACGATAAAAGAACGTGATCATTGAACCTGTTCAAGGTAATTTTTCGTATTTTGTTTTTTTCCATGTAATTTTTCAAATAATTTTGAAGAGGGATAATTCAAAAATTTCGATCGACTTGATGCCTTAATTGCCATGATTATCCGTCGGGGATTATCGACAGTACCGGCGAAATGGACAGGCTCTGAAGTTCTGATACTCAACAAGTCTAAGTTCAAAGGATGGTGCATTCCAATTCAAAATGAGACCGAAATACCGTCTCTTGTAACACAGCTTTTTGAGCTCGATTCCAAACTGAAAAAAGCTTCTCATCCCACAATGTTGGCGTGGAAGATCGCTCGGTCCAGCACCAACGAACCCTCAGCATCGAAAAGAGTGAAGAAACAATCGAAACAGAACGATTCGCCCATACTGATGAGCTTGACTGCAGTCAATCAGGGGTGTAATGATAACGGAGAAGGAGGATCAGGTCAACGATTACTGGGGCTTCTGGACAGACTTCGACTGGTCAACGTGTTGGTGGTGGCTAGCAGGTGGTACGGAGGAACGCCATTGGGACCAGCACGGTTCAAATGCATAAGCGACGTCGCTCACGAAAGTCTGAAATTAGGAGGATATTTGCGAGTTCAATCTAAGTCAGGATATATAGACGTTAGTCGTGTTGATAAGAATGGGGGTCAATAATATTAGAGGCTCATACACATGAAACGTTTATTTGAAAACCTTTCCGTCAACAATCTCCTTGCCTTCGACAGGTTGATCCCAAGCCCACATGTTCTCAATGAAGGCCTTGTCATCGGAGTTGGAAGCGTCCAACTTGGTGTACTCGTAGGATTCCCAATCTGGAGCGACATCGAAAGCTGGAATAGCCTCTTGGCCTCTGACCAAGAAAGCACCAACGATACCGTTGTTGTTGTTCTCACCGTAGACAACAGCACATCCGAACAAGTACTTGGTGGAACCAGACAATCTGTTGAAGAAACCACCAACCAAGTTGTTGGACATGAAGGTCAAAGTCAACTCGTCGTTGTACTTGTAAGCAACCTTCCACAGAGACCATTCGTCCTTGTTGTAGAACTCGTTGAAAAACCATGGCAAAGCGACTTCCCTGGTTTCTTCGTTCGAGTACTTTCTCTTCCACTCGTCGATGGCAATGCTGGACTTTCCAAGAGCCTCGAGAGGGTGCTTTGGCTTTTTCTCCTCAACTGGAGCGTCGTCCTCGACCGCCTTAGGAGCAGCAGCAGCGGCTGGGGCAGCGGCCTTGGCCTTTGGAGCCTTCTCCTTCTTAACTGGTTTTGGAGCCTCGACTGGCTTATCGGCCAACTTAACGTCAGCGAAGAACCAGCTGAGGTAGTCGGTAGCGGTAACGGTCTTGAACCATCTGACGAGGGCTGGGTGCTCAGCTCTCCATTCCTTTCCGTACAAGACGGTCAATGGTCTGAAGAAAACGGAAGCGACAAACAAATCGGCAACAGTGAGTCTCTCGCCAACCAAGTAGGTGTAGTCCTTGAGTCTCGACTCGATCACGTCAACGTGGAGAGCCAACTTGGTCAAAGCCTCGTCGACAACCTTCTTGTTGTATGGGGTTTTGCCGAGAAGCGGAGCAAACGCAAGGGCAGCGTTGGTGAGCACCTCAGAGGTTGCGAAGGATAGCCACTTGAGCACCTGTGCGCGGTCCTTGAGGTTCTTACCCAACAATGGGGAGTTTTCATCTTTGAGGGAAACCACTTAAACAAAAAAATGTTAGTACGCCATTTTTTCAAAACGGACAAACGTCCTTGTGCCTTCAACTGCGATTTTCAGATTGTAATCATTCTCGACATTATGTGTTAAGACAGGGATAACTGTATAATTTTGTGATATTTTCTCTCATCAGGTTAAATCGACAGCAAACAGCACTCAAATAGACAAATGTACTCACAGTAGAAAATGATGGCAATCACCTCGTTCAATTTGAATCCCTTAGGACCAACGAAGGCTGGAACCTTGCCGAGAGGGAACTTGGACTTGAACTCTGATGAGTCGCCATTGTCCAACTTCACATCCAGGTTCAAAGCCTTCACCAGACCCTGTGGAACCAACACTCTGCTTTGCGAAGCACCGTAAAGTGTTCCTTGCGACATTTTGTGATTGTATTAACTTGTCAAATCTAGATCAAAAGGAGTGTTTGCCACTGTACTGGGGGGAGAGTTTTATATAGAGGTTTTTTCTGTTCGCCAGGAACGTTGAGGTGGAAAAATTTTATCATGGTCGTGTACAGCACAAGAGAAGAGACAAGAAAAAGATTGGACAAGCCACAGGTACACCGCCATCCCTCACAAGTGGCGGTGCTTTCTGGGACTGTGGTTTACTGTGGCGGTGTGCAGAGCGGCTGGTGTGCACAGCCGTGAAGAGCTCGAATGATGTAAATCAAATTATCACCTTTTTTTTTCACCAGTTGGATCTTTTCGACACTGATCAGAAGAAGGAGCCAGCAAGATGAGCGCAATATGGCTCTTTTAAACCGACCAATGATGCTGAGTTATCTGAAATTGCTTGGACGGCGCGGACTCTCGGGGCTGCCCGAGAAAGCGGTCACTTTGGAGAAGTTCAGCTTCCCGAAACACACGCACTCTGTCGGGGAAGTTTCGAGGGCTCTGGACCGGTTCGTGGGCCGCAGAGTTACTCTCACCGGCTGGATTAATGGACCGCCGCGCAAAATCTCGAAACAGCTTGTTTTTGCAGGGTTTCGTGACTTCAACTCAGACCAGACGCAGATTGTTGCCAAAGAGGGATCGATTTTGCAGAGGCTTCGTTCTGCCAAACCCGAAGACGTGGTCTCCGTGTCTGGTTCCGTGTCCAGCAAACCGAGCAAAAACGGGTCTTCTTCATGGGAGCTTGTTTTGGACGAGTACCAGACGCTGAACGACTCGGACCTTCGCACCAGTCAGCTGGAGTCCCTCAAGGACACCCCTTCGCAGTACCCTCCGGAGTATAGGTATCTGCAATTAAGACAACCTTACTACCAACAGGCGCTGAAGATGCGTTCACTCGCTGCGCGGGTGGCTCGTAGAGTGTTGGATTCACACGACTTCACCGAAATCGAGACTCCCTTGCTATTCAAGTCGACTCCAGAGGGGGCCAACGAGTTTCTGGTCCCCACGCGCAAGTCCGGCCTGTTCTACGCCCTACCGCAGTCTCCACAGCAGTACAAACAGCTGTTGATGGCAAGCGGGTTCAAGGGGTACTACCAGATCGCCAAGTGTTTCCGAGACGAAGATTTACGAGCCGACAGACAGCCTGAGTTCACCCAGATCGACCTGGAGATGTCCTTTGCTGCGAGCGAAGACGTGCAGCAGGTGGTGCAGAAACTCGTCACAAGCATCTTCAGGGATGTGAGGAACGTCCCGCTGTACAAAGCAGTCGGTGACGCGGAGCTAAAAGAGCTGGGCCCAGAGGAACATGTTCCCAAGCTAACCTACTCTGACGCTTTGAGAACCTACGGAATCGACAAGCCGGACCTGCGGTCTCAAATCAAGCTGCAGGATGTCTCCGAGTTCTTCACCGCTCCGATCAACGACAATTTTCCTGTGGTGGAGGCATGTGTTCTGTCCAATGCTCTCGAGACAAGAAAGTTGCCCAAGGCCCTTTTTGACCCCAACGAGTACAAGAGCAGAAGACCACACATCTTCAAAATTAAAGACGAAGACGCGCTACAAAATTGGCACAAGACACTGCCAACGGAGCTCAGAGGCCCCGTTCAGCAGCTCAACTCGTTTCTCAATCTAGCTGTTGGCGACATTGTTGCCGTGAGTGACCGTGCGAAGTTGTCTTACGAAAACCCGACCCCTCTCGGACGGTTCCGCCAGCTCGCGATCCAGCATTTCCCCTCAAACTGGAGAAGAAAAGTGGTTGGCTATAATCCAAACGTCGACCCAAACGACGTTTTCGTCGCTTCCTGGGTCGTTGACTTCCCTCTGTTCAGCCCAGTCGAACTGGAATCGGACAAGAACGAGCCGTATCCTGTCTACGATACCAAAAAATTTGAATCGACCCATCATCCATTCACAATGGCCAACCTCCAAGACTACGATAACTTGGCTGTGCAACCTCTGAGTGTCCGCGGCGATCACTATGATTTGGTGGTGAACGGGGTGGAACTTGGCGGTGGATCGCGTCGGGTTCACGATGCCGAGCTGCAACGCTACATTTTCACTCAAATCCTTGGCATAGAGAATCCAGACGTATTGTTTGGCCACCTCTTGGCTGCCTTGGACAGTGGATGTCCACCACACGCAGGTCTGGCCATTGGGTTTGACAGACTATGTTCAATGCTGCTAGGTTCGTCCAACATCAGGGACGTGGTTTCGTTCCCGAAGACGCAGGCGGGAGCCGATCCCGTGGTTCAATCTCCAAGTGTTGTTGACCAACATGCTCTGGCGTTGTATCACATCCACACAACTGACTAAACTAGCTGTAGATCAATTTTTAGAGTGGAAAAAACTCCGCAGCCGGGTAATTCTGGGGACGATCGACCTGGATGATCGACCTGGACGATCGACGAAAAACCGACGTGGCCCGACTCGCCCGGCCCCGCGGTTCCCAGTTTTTTTCTGGTTGACGCGAATTCGCAAACTTGCGGACCAAAAGGCGGGAATTGCGAAAACCCCAGAAGCCAGCAAGCCAGCGAGCACTTGTCTTTTACTGGGTGCGAGTTACCGGTGAAGGTAGGTGCTGGATTACGGGTGCTTTGCTGGTATTTAGGTCTCTCTTGGTGAACCACGCTTTGTACATAGAAACAAGAGGACTGCTTTCCTATCCCTTGGTTGGCTAACGAGGCCGTCTTGTTGTGCTATTCCAGCTTATTCATTATTTGCCACCGTCGGCTGTTGAAGGCTTTGGAATTCGCAGACAAAAAAACCGCAAATTTTTCGGCGAGTCGCACGTGAAAGTCGATCGACGCGTCGGTTTTACATACGAGCAGACCGGGTAACGGGATAAGAGGTTACAGCACACTTAGAGCTAGCAGGAGTGTTTCGCACAACGGCCGAGCCAAGATGGTGTTGCCATCGTCTGCGGGCGCCCGTTTCAGACAAAGGAAGATCTCGGTGAAACACACTTTGCAGGTTTGGAAGCAAAAGGACATTCCAGACCTTGAAATTTCCGAACAGCAGCGAGAGCTGCAGCAGTTTGAAACCGGTGTCGAGAAGGGTGAAGAAGAGGAACATCATTTACAAGCTGTGATCAATGCTTCCGCAGCTAAGATACAGGGTGCAAAAGTGGAGCAGCTCTACATTCCTACTCCCGATGCGTCCAAGATTTGGAGCGAGGCTTCGAAATACTACAACCAGAAGTTTGTCGTCCCTGCATCGTATATCAAGTTTTCAGCCACAGTGGAGGACACGGCTGGCTGTCCATACTGCATGGACGAGGAAGACGAAGAATTTCTTGAAAAGTTGAACCAGGAAGCGAAAACGAAGTGTACGGAAGACGAGTTTGAAATTGTCGCGCATCGTTTGGAGACTGTGGTGAATGAAAGACAACCCTTTCTTTCAATGGACCCTCACCAGGTTATGTCGTTTGAAGAAATTATTGAAGTCGCTCTTGTTCCTGACAAAACAGACCCTGCTGATGTCGTGAGAACGCTCGAAAACCAACTGAACATTCATCCTTTCAAGACTCTGCTTGATGCGGAGCCAACTAGTGGGAAGCAGGCAAGACCGTTGAAAGAGCTATTTGCGTTGTTCGGTCCGAAAATTTATGAGCATTGGAAAGAGAGGAGAATTGCAAGACAAGGAAAACCTGTCTTCCCAACGTTGAAGTTTGAAGAAGCTTCCC
Organism: Ogataea saltuana; assembly: GCA_030674545.1. Taxonomy (NCBI): domain Eukaryota; kingdom Fungi; phylum Ascomycota; class Pichiomycetes; order Pichiales; family Pichiaceae; genus Ogataea; species Ogataea saltuana. The sequence continues at coordinate 494,780 of JAKTYV010000006.1, forward strand.
AAAAGGATGACAACGACCCATACGTTTGTTTCAGAAGGAGAGAGTTTAGACAGGCCAGAAAGACCAGAAGGACGGATACCCAAGGTGCTGAAAGGCTTGGTGTTTTCTACAAAGACTTGAAACAGGCTAAAAAGTTGATGTTCATGGTCGCTGAAAGAGAAGTCAAGAGGATGGAGCAGTTGAAGACGGATTCTAACATTTTCAGCTTGAGATGCGAGGTGAAGAAGCTCAAGCGAGATCTGGGTATAAAGGGGGAGGACGAGGACTTAATAACTCACAAGAAGAAGAGAGTCCCACTGCTGGACACAGAACAGCTCAAGGCACAGCAAATGTCAGAGAAGGAGAAGCTGCTAGCAAAGGAGCGCAAAAAGCAGCAAGTCGAAAAGGAGAAGATTCTTTTGTCCCACAATGCAAAGCAGAAGTTGCAGAAAGGTGCGCCGATGTCTGCTCAACAACTCCAAAGCCAGCAGATGCAGCAGAACATGCTCCCAGGCCAGCAAGGTGCGGGGGGATTATCATCATCTAATCCAGTTGCTGTTCAACCTTATGTTAAACTTCCTTCTTCGAGGATCCCTGATCTTCAGCTCACTACGGTCAATGCTGTTTTACAAGATAAGCTGGAAGGGATCAAGAAGGCTGTGACAGACAAGCTGATCAAAAGAAAGTCGCAAGACGAAGGATGGGTTAATTTTACGGATGACCCTTACAATCCATATTTCCAAATTGCAAGCAATGAAGACGAGGTGTTGAAAGAGCGATCTCATTTGCCCTATTCTTCGCTAGCCTCATCTCTTTACGAGGTCGAAAGCTCCAAAGAGATTGATTTCAGTGCGGTCTTGAACAATAACAAGCAGTACGGAAATGAGGATGTTGTCAGAATTGATGCATCGACAGGTCAAGTGGTGAGAAACGACAGGCACAACTATCTACCTGAGTTTTACGATTTGACAGGTCAAGATCGTGATTATGAAAACGAGGGTTTGTATAATCTGCAAAACGAAAACAGACGCAAGCTTGGAGTCACAGAAGTTTTGTTCAAGTTGAGAAAGAGGGTTGGAAGAAACGGGAGACTGTGGATTGACCGGAAGCGGGTGAAGGATGACCCGACGTTTGAGGAACATCTCAATCATTCCAGCGACAGCGGAGACCTCGACTCAGAATCGGAGGATAACTTCAGCTCGAGATCGGAGCCGGATGACGAAGAACCTGCAACGTCTCCAGAGAGTGTGTGCGAGTCTCCACAGAAAAAGAGGATCAACGTTTATGATTCCAACAGAGACCGCAAGAGGAGACTCAAGTCACGGTTTTTGTTTGACTCTGATCTGCCTGCGTACATGCCTCTCGACCCGTCGAAATTGAACCAGATCGGCAACCAGACTCAGGCCATCAGATTTGGGTGTATGTTGCTGACAAAGGCGTACGATGGGATCCATCACATACGACAAAAGCAGATCGAGGCGCACCAACAGCGGATTCTGCAACAGCAGCGAATGTTACAGCAGCAGAAGCAAGGAGGTCAGAAGCAACCGATGCCTCTTCAATCGGACTCCGGATCCGGCTCTGCTCTTAGATCGGGTTCTTCCCTTTCTGCGTCGGTTTCGAGCCCCAACAGCGTGGCTGCTCCAAGCACCCCTTCCAAGGGCTCGTCGCAGTCCCCTAAGGCCTTATCTTCTGCTTCTGGAAAGAAGTTGAATGAAGGCTCTGGAGGGTCCAAGGTCTCTGGTGCTGCCCGCGCAACTCCTCCCTTACACCCAGCTTTAAAGCATTGATGTTTTGATTGGCGTTTACGCCGTTTACCCGTTTTCCTTTATGTAATATATATAATTGTTCTTCTAGTTGAAACATACGTTTCCAATGAATGCCATATGAGTGAATTATGAGATTTGGGGAGATATGTAAATGTGGCTGGTGCTAATAGTGGCTAGTGGTCGTGCGAGGCTGAGTCGAGGGTGGACAGCTTTTTCCTTTTAATTATTAAACTTTGTGGGGGGGATGCGTGTTTTGTTATTTGAAAGAGCTTGATCAATTTAACGGTAGGTTCAAGAATACTTCATTATTCATTGGGCGCGTTGAAAACCTGGAATCTTCTGCCGCTGCAAGTTGGAATCTGGTTTTCGAGCTAGATCCAAAGTTGGGCGTTAAAGACACGCACAATTATCGCGATGGTAAGTGGGATAAAATTATGGGTGGATTGATGGGCAACTCTGACAACAATATAGGACAAAACGGAAAGCAATCCATTTTTGGCACCCGGAGAGGTTGAGCATCGTGATGTTTCTCTTGAGAGTTCTTTGGACTCTGTTTTAGGTCGGGACGACGACAACGATTTGTTTTACTTTAACCTGTCAAATCTGCAGACGAAGGTCAACAGATTGAGGAGCGTGTTGATTGAGCTGCAGACAACTGCAAGCTTCTTTGATGAGTCACTCACGGAAGAGGTGGACAAGCAGCTTAGTCGGGTTTCGGAGCTCAGCGATGAGGTGAAAGCAGAACTTGAGCTTTTGATCAGTGACGCCGGGGCATGTTCTAACGAAAGGGGCACAGAGAACAAATCTGAGCAGGCGAAAACCATATCAAGCGAAGTACTAGAAATTTTGGAGGATATTTCAGAAAAATGTGCGAGATATTTGGAAGAATTGATCAACCACGGAGTCCAATCGTACCAAAACAGCTATCCTGGGAACCCAGAAAAGAGCGTGCGAGAGTTTATGAGCCGATTGAACCAAGAAGAGTTTTTCAAAGAGGCGTACGCAAGTGCAGGCCATCAAGACAGAATTCTACTAAAGCAGCTGGAAAAGTTGAACGAGCAAGAAGCACGGGTGCGAGGGTTTATGACGAACTTGGAAAAGTTGATCAAAGCCACGCGTTTGATGACGCGGAAGCCTTTACACGAATTCTCGATAGAAGAGACAAACAACTTCCAGCGAGACTCTAACGAGGCCGTGACGGCGATGAAAGCTACCCGGGTGTTTCGGATTCGACTTGCGCTGCTTGTTTCGCTGATTTTTGTGGTCATGTCTCTTTGCGTTGCCTGGATTATCTACAATCTGTTATCTGCCGATTGAAGCCGATTTAAAGAAGCTTTGCCATAATTGAGCATTGATCATATATCAAGACTAAGCAAGAAAACAACATTGGACAAAAATTCATAGATGGGCACTGGGATCCAAAAAGAGGAGAAAAAGTCGTCAAAATTAGGAGTATTAGAGGAGGAAAACACGATTGGCTTCAACTCCAAATTGATAAATTGCCGGAGGAACACTCACGTTCAAACCAGAGGAATGAGGCTTTCTTCAGGCTCGTTCCAAGAGCCAGGCATTCTCAGCCACTTGGACTCTGGAATAGGAGCGTAAGAGTTGGCCGAGGTGCTCAAACCGTCGTAGACGGCATAGAACGCACACGATGAAGTCAGGAAACAGAAAACACCCGAAGCGGTTTGGCAGCCCGTGTGTTCACCGAAAGTGGCAATGGTGTATAAGAGCATGAAGAACCACATGCAGAAGGTCAAGACAAAGAGCGGAACCGTTGACTTGAAGGTGCACAGCCACAGGAAGAAGGAGAAAACTGTCCATGAGGATAGGTAGATTCCAAGAGCGTTATCGAGATCATCCGTATTGGCGTATGCGCTCTGCACTCCAAAGACGTTGGTGACGATACCTCCAAATGACATGAAGAAGGCACCGTAGCAGAGCAACAGAACAGAGCCAAAGAGGTTGTTGTCGACCACCGCCCAGATACCGGTGATGACCTGGACGAGCCCAGAAGCGAAGAAGAAAGCGCCTGCTAGAATTGCTGGGCTTGTGACAGAGTTTGCCTGACAGAGAATCAGTCCGAGCGAAAACAGGGTCACCGCAACGAGCGACAGCCCGGCTGAGCATGCTGCTGGGTATGGTCTCCACTGTGAAGACTTTTTGTACCACGACACCCTTAACAGACCGGTTCTTGGAGGGTGGATGGTGTATCCCGGGGCTGCGGCGGCAGGGGCAGGGTAGAAGGATGGGGTCTCTGTTTCCTTCTCCGCAGCTGCTGCTGGAGGGTGCACAGCCGTGTCAGTATTCGAGAGTTGATCTTGGTCAGACATTGTTCGAGGTTTGTTAATTATGATAGGTTTGGTTAATAGGAACACAACGATGTGAACAAGCATTGACTACGGAACCGCAGCGAACCTACCGTCTTTTATGTTAAATCCTGAGAGGTCACGCCGACCTTCGGATCTTCCGAACGTCCCTATCGGTGCCTTCTTGCTGAAGTCATACGCACGCTGGTAGCGGGAGCTTTGCGCACTCATAACGTACGATATATTGGATCAGCCTTTACGAAGAGGGGTAATGCGAGATCGGAGCCCGCTGGAGTACTGACTTGGGTAAGGCATGTCGAAACAAATAGTTGGAAAAGTCACATCGAACGTTGTAGAATAATCAGGTGTCAAATCATGTCATGTTCGTCTCTCACATGGTACCTGATAAAAAACAATAGAAGAACAATAGGCGGTTGCCAATATTTACGCCAGTGCGCCAAGGCGCCGCACATAGAATTACTGGGCTTTTGTCTCAGCTGCTTCCACTGAGGTCCAAGAATTCCTTATCAAGCGAACCGAATGCCGAAGCCTGGCTCTCATGCTACACAGACCCAAGCAACGTCGTTCTCCATCGGTTCCCATGTTCAACCAGTAAAAATCATTCAATCACTTGTCTGGTCGCCCAAAATCAGGCGATTCGAGCTCGCCCGAAATGTTCGAGAACAAAATAGCTCCATATCGGTTGTGGGGTCACTTTTCCAGGACAGTTAAAACATGTGCAGACACACTGCAGAACGATACCGAAAACGGCACGCTTTCTCTCCGCTGGCGTGATGTTTTCCTCAGAGTTCCGAAGACGTGAAGCCCCGCACCATCGGGCCAGCCGGCAGGATCGACGCAAAATTCCTCACGTCGTTCGACGCAACTTTAAAAGGCTGTGTAGCGAAAGGGCTACAATGTTTCACCAGCGAGATTTTTTTACAGAACTTTTGCGCTGGCTGATCTTGCATCCAAACTGTGTCTAACTTTAGCCATTGCCGCTGGAAAATGTCTCACAGCAACCCGGGAAAGCGGAAGATAGGCGAGCTTGGCCAATCTGCGCAAGGACAAGCAAAAAAGTTGACAGTGCGGCTCGTTCCCAAGCCTGTCGTTCCTTATGCTCCAGTCAGACAGGATGAGCGACAGCACTATCTTAAGCTGCTACATCAGCAGTACGCCGAGTCCACTGCACCGGCAGAACGCATACGCAAAGCGGTTGACAAAGAATACGAGCTTGCGACCACCACAAAACACAAAATGGAATACATGAGCAGCATCAAAAGAGTGATGTTCAATTTAAAGAAATATGGATCTGAAGACGGGGCTAGTAAGAAGAACATCGACACAGCCAAAGAGCTCCAGGAAAGGCTCTACTCCGAACTCAACAAGCTGTGCATTTCGAAGGAACGCCTTTTGCGAAGCGGGTTCGTTCTCGAAGTTCCGGAGGCAACCAAGTACGAAGACATGATTGAGTGTGCCCATTGCAAAATCAAGTTCTCCATTTCCCAAGAGTACAACGAGGTTGCTGCCAAGCCGGTGACAACTTGCAGATTTCACCCGGGAAAGATTCTCACAAGCTTGAACACCGACATCAAAAAGTACAACACACATTATGCGTCTAGACAGTACTCCTGTTGCAAAGAGACCCCCGGAGTGACGGAAGGATGTCAGCTGCTAGACAGACATGTTTATAAGCTTTCGACATCCAGCGATCTGCATTATGAGAAACCGTTTGTGCCAATCCAAACTTTGAGCGAAAAGTACACGGCCAGAGAACCGGATGCCAAGTTGCGGGCCATAGGACTGGATTGCGAGATGTGTTATACAACCCACGGGTTCGAGCTCATGAAGCTCAGTGTTGCCGAGTTTCCTGAAGGGACTCGGGTTTTCGACGACATTATTAAGCCTGAAGGAGAGGTGATCGACCTCAACACGTTTGTTTCCGGAGTGGAGTCAATCCCTGACGACGCCATGACATTCAACCAGATGCTACGAAAGTTGGGCTCGTTGACTGACGAAAACACGGTGGTCATTGGACACGGGCTGGAAAACGACCTGAACGTTCTGCGAGTCATTTATCCCAAAATTGTGGACACGTCCATTCTTTACTCCGAGAACACCGTCGATCCCAGAAGAAAAGACCCACTGAAAAAGCTGGCATGGAGGTATTTGAGCAAGAACATTCAGGCCGGCGAGCACGACTCTCTGGAAGACGCTGTCATTCCTATTGAAATCGTCAAGCGGAACTTGGAAAAACGGATGCACAGAAGTTGAAACTTCGTCTAGTCTCGGTCGTTTTGCCTTTTGAAATACTCAAGGATCATCTCCTGGTTTCGATTCACCTTCATCATGGCTCTGGTGTTCTCCGCTAACAGCTCTTTGAGTTCTTTGTCGGAGTTGATTTTTGTTTTGGCCTGTTTTGGGGACAAAAACACGTTCTCTTGGTCGGCCGCTTGCATTTTGCGTTTAACGGGGGAGCACGCCTGTGTGTCTTTAGCCGGTTGTTTTCTTCTCTTGTCCAGTTTGGTCGCGCTATGGAAATTGAGCAAAGTCTGGGATTTGATCGGATTCGCCAGCGACTCCGTCAGTCTCGTTTCCGATCGGAAATTCGCCTGCTTTCTCATCGTGGACAACGGGGTCATTGATATAGGTTTAATTGCATCTTCTCCGGCTCTCAAGCCCCGAGTAGCAGCCTGTCTTGTAGAAGGTGAGATGTAAGACAGAGTCCCTTTTCTGTCGATGATCCGTCTTTGTTCAGAGTTGATTTTGATGGGCGTTGTTCCCACAAGACTTCTATCACGCGGGTCTAGCGTCGGTCTCGATGGCGATTTTAAAAGTCCGGTGTTCTCCTTTGAGAGCTTGCTGTTTCCCCCCGGATCAGGGTAGAGCATGCTGGACACTTTTTCGGCTGAGAAATTCAGACGAGAAGGCCTCGAGCTTTGTTTCAGCGGCGATCGAGCAGGGCTTGACATTTCCCAATGAAAACGACGTTGGAATCTTGCTGGGGCCTTCGGTCTCTTCTCACTATCAAGCAGTTGTCGGTTTGTTTGTTTACAAAAACGCGCTCAAAAAAGGGCAAAATAAAAAACTTGTAATTCCTTCCTTCTTACCTAAGCAAGGACCATTAATTTTTCACCCCCTTTTTCCTGATGAGACTTTCGTTTATCAATATAATACATAGAATACACGTCGAAGATTACACCAACCCACTCAAACTTAGCCGCTCCAAAAACATCGGAAGGTCCTCTTTCCGTATCTCGATCATTGAGCTCTCGAAACTGTCAATACGGGCCTTGGCTCCTGTGCTGTTCGCGATCTCTTGAAATGCCAGAGAAAAGGTGTTGAGTATGGTTACTTTATCCGGATCGATGCCCTGGTTCTCCTCGCTCTCCATTCCTTTCATGTTAGGGTACTTTGGAGGAAGACCGCAGACTAAGTACGTCCCTGTGTCCGGATCCAGCGAGGCAATGACCAGAGGCAACAAAGCTTTATCGAGTTCAGCACAGGATTCCAGAATCCAGTTCCCCAGCTTGGTGAGAATCAGGGGGTTCTGGAACAGTTTGGAGTCTTTGCTGAAAGTGTTGATTTCGATTGAGTCGTGATCGATTTGTCCGACGGCGGAAGAGGGGTTCATGGACGCATGGGAACTGCGATCTAGAATCGTATTGTTGGATGCAAAATTGTCCTTGAGAACAACCAGTCTAAATATTCTCAAGTTCTTAATCATTTTCTTTTGGAAAATCTCAAAGCCTTTGTCAAAGATGAATTGCTGCTGCATCTTGGCCACTTTGAGTCCTTTTTCGATGAGGTCAAACTTGTCAAACGAGTCGAACGACTTCCAGAAGTTGGTGACAAATTGTGACTCTCTTTTCATGATCAAAGTCTCCAAGTCTTTACCGTTGGATCCCTCGTTCTCAGATTCGTCGTCCGTTGGGGTCGCTGGTCCATTGTTCTTTGTTTCCAGACTCGTGGAAAAGTCTCCGTCGTACTCCAGCAGGGCAGTAACCGCTTCCACGTAGTCGCTCGCAGAAACAGATCCGTGGAAACCAAAGTCTCTCACGAAACCATCTCTGATCACATCAGTCAGCCCGAATTGTGCCAGGTTTTTGCGGAATATGGAGTAGAGTTTTTTCTTGAGATCAATGTCCAGATAATGCCAGTTTTGGTTGGCAGCGGCCAGGGAAATACCCATTCTGGCAAACATCGTGTTAAGCTTCTTTTTCCCCGTGTTGGTGTAGAGTTGCAACTTTGAATTCACGTAGTTGGAGAAGAAAAACGAGTGATAGAGATTCCAATGCCGCAATAAAAACAGCGAGTAGTCTCTGTCCATTTTCAAAGCTTTGCTGTCAGCTTTCTTGCTCCGATCGAGATCGAGACCCGATTCGTTCTGCTCTTGGGCCACCACGTCTGCCGTTTGTTGAAATCTGTTCACCTCGTCTTTTAGCAGCGGCATCAAGTTATCATATATCGTGTTGAAGCTAGAGCTCAACGAGGTGGTCCCCACAATGGAAAGCCACAGGTAATCAACGCTAGTTTCTCCAATAGTGGATATCAACGAGTAAACTTGTAGAGCCGTGGACATTGTGACGGTCGTTCCCTGGTTGTAGTACTCCTCGATCGTCCTCTCGTTCTCAGAGATCAGCTTCTTGCGCTTTTGTTTTGACGTTATACCGGAAGCCTTTCTCTTTCTGGAGGCCCCCTCTTCAAGGCCGTCTTCGTCATTGTCTGTATCAGCGAGATCCTCTGCCCTCTCGTCGTCTTCGTCGTCTATGTCGTCTCCATTTTCGTCTTCGTCGTCGCTGTTGACGGAGACAAGGAGCTGGTAAGCTGATCTCTCATCCTTCAGCTCGCTTTCTGACGAACCATCATCTAAACAGGCGACCATATGAGACCCGAACAAATTGTCCAGGTTCCACGGTCTGTGGCCGTCAAAAACGTAAATTTTTCGTGTAAGACGAAACTGCGTCTCGTTGGAAGAGGAGTCAGGCGTTATAGGGGCATTTTCCTGGTAAAAGTCTTGATCTAGATGCTCGTTCACGTCAATCTCAAGAAAGCTCTCGAGATCAACCATGGACCCGCAGCCTACGAGCAAAATATTGGAAATGCTGTCGTCAAGTTTGGCATACTTGGTTTTGAGATCATTATAGCCAACAACGGGGATCAATTGGAACACTATGAGATGTCTTTTCAGTAGCATGGACAAAATCTTGCTTGCGCAGATGGCGTCTACATTGAGACACGAAACAAAAATCACCAGTTTGCAGGTCGAGTGTGTCAACGAGGTGCTTTTGATCTCGTCAAAAGCTTTGGAAAACTCGTTTGGCGTGAGTATCATGACTAGTTCATCCGTTAACGGAGGTTATCTGGGGATGAGAGATGGTATCAAGCGGGAAGAGCCATAAACTGATGGGAATCACAACAGAGAAAGACCGTGATATAGTTGTTGGTGGCGAGAAATTTTAGCTTTCGCGGATACTGGTGGGATACTGGTAGCTGTGTGTGCTGTCTTGCCGCAAACCGTCCCGAATTACGACCCGCGAGACCTGTTCTGAGCGCTCTAGCAAAGAGGGATAGTACTGAAAGCTGAGACAAAGCGCGTTTCAGAGCTCTCGCGTAAAAGTATTTCAGCAGCAAAAAAATATCAAAAAATTAACCTGGTGCAAGGATGTTCTCTAGGAGCCCAGATCGACAAGCCGACCAGGAGCGTTCATTCGCTCACCTATATACAGCTATCAAACGGTCAATTTGATAGAGTCGACGAAAGACTTGACGCGGTAGATATCCGAGCTGTTTCCCCACAGAAGATAGTGTTCTGCTTTTCGCTGGTCACGGACATTCATGCAGTGGAGATAGATCTCAGCCAGAATCTTGTAGGTCAGCAGATCTGGTTGGATAGCGTTGATAGAAAGCTCGTCCAAAAGACGAACCACGAGCTGGAGATTCTGGGTCTTCCGCCAGACCTGTTCCAGCACAGAATTGTACACGTCGATGTTGAGGCCGAACTCGTACACGTATATCAATCGGTGTTGTCTGATGTGATTGAGAACCAACATGGTCTCGTCCAGCGAGTCAAAGTCGTATGTGAGCGAGTTCAGACAAAAACGGAGAAGAACTGGAAGAGTTTTGGTGTTCATGTAGGGTTTGGCGGGATTTTCTGTCGCGCGCAGTTCTATCTGCTCCAACAGCAAGTCGTCTTCTAAAGGCGGTGCTAAACTTAGGGCCTGCTGTTCGAACACAGTGACGAACTCTTCGATCAGGTTAGTCTTTATGAATTGCACCATTTCCTCGCTGGTGTTGATCTCGGTATTGATATGTTGGAGAACGGGATTCAACTTCTCGGAAAAAATCTTGTTGAACCGAGTTTTCTCCTGGAAAGCTCTCAGGATCTGGTTGGCGGACGAGTCTAGCTTGAACGAAAATTGTGGGCCAGTCTCTGTTTTCTTTGGAAGGGCAGAACTATCAATCCCCACAAACTCCTGCAAAGTCTCAGTGACCCCCACAGAGCCCGTATTTTTCATCAGATAGTCAAACACCTTGGTGAATGTCTTCTGTTCACCCACTGAGGTGAGCTTGCTTTGGCTGGTGACCGACCTTGAAAAGTCATCGAAAAAACTTTGGTACGAGACGTTGTTGGTAATCGAGCTCAACGTGCTTGGCTCTCGTGTCTTCCGTTCTGCCTCCAGCTCTCCCACTGTGGAGCCCACTTTTTTTGACGTGTGGCGGATCGCATTTCCAGGGACCCCGGGCTGTATGAAGACCAGTCTATCCAGAGAGGCTAGTCTCCCGAGAGATCCCGCTTTGAGACTAATCGTTTCCAGACTCTTCCTAGCTCGACTCAACATTATGAAGTGAAATCAGGGCTGGTCCTGCGCAAACTTTGACTCTGTTGCAACTTGTCGTCTGATACCCAGTTAGCTAACCGAAGTGAAGTTTATTCTGAAACTTTTTATTCTCGAAAACTTGCCAAATCTTGAACAATAGGGATCTAACAATAGGGAGACAATAGAAGCCGGTGACTCTGAGGAAGAAAATGCCGCACCCTGGAAATGTCTGGAGAGTTCTTTGACACGAGCCCTCACAAACCCGTCATGATAAGCCGAGTCACAGCACCCGCGCAAAATCGTGAACCTCAACAACCACTCATACCACCACCTGGTCATGCCTCCCCAGACTGAAGCGTGATTTCCAGCCACGGGATGAAAAATCTGGCCCGTTTTATCAACCCCTTCAATCGTACATGGAACCTAATCGAACTCTCCATCCGATCCAGCCAGTAACGGTTCGCAGTAGCTCAACTCCAGAGAACTCCCCTATTACCCTTGACCCTCTCCGTCACGCGTTGACCGCATGACTGCCCGATCATTGATCTCTTGATAGCACGGCCGGAATTTTTTTGAGCCGCACGGAAAACCTGCTACCAAGATCGCAACCAGACAGTTTAAAAGGGGGGGCAACATCCAGCTCAGATGAAACAAAGTCCAACTGGAACCTGTCCAGTAAGCTAGCAACACAACTGAACAGAAGATCACACCAAATCCAAAAAGCCAGATAACCGAGTTCCCTACTACTGTATTCTTTCTCAATGTCTGACCAACTGTCGAACGCGGAAACAGCTGTTCATTATTCGCAGGAGAAAAGGCCATACGCTGCCCCTGCCGCCGCAGCCCCGGAGTACACCATTCACCCTCCAAGAACCGGTCTGCTGAGGGTTTCGTGGTATAAGAAATCCTCACAGTGGAGACCGTTCCCCGCGGCATGTTCAGCCGGTCTTTCGCTCGTCGCGGTGACCCTATTTTCGCTCGGACTGATCCTCTGCCAGGCAGACTCTGTCACAAGCCCTGCAATTCTGGCAGGCGCTTTCTTCTTCGCTTCTGGGCTCGTCCAGGTCATCACCGGTATCTGGGCCGTGGTTGATAACAACCTCTTTGGCTCTGTCCTTTTGCTCTGCTACGGTGCCTTCTTCATGTCGTTCGGAGGCATCATCACCGATGTTCTAGGTGTCAAGGACTACTATTCAAACACGGACGACTACAACAACGCTCTGGGTATCTACTTGTCTGCCTGGACCGTCTTCTCTTTTCTGTTATGGACCATGACCTACAAGTCCACTGTTCCGCTTTTTGTGCTTACCTTCTGTATGTGGTTTTTCATGCTTTTGTACACCATCGCAACTTTCGGCGAACACAAAAGCTGCAAGGTTGCTTCTGGCGTCTTTTGTTTCCTGACCTCTGTGTGCGCTTTTTACGGAGTCTACGACGGATTGGCCAATGCAGCGGACTCTTACGCCCCGGTCCCTGAGTGTAAGTGGCTCAGAATGCCAGGCTCTTGGAACGAGCCCAACGATCCAAAAATCCCTCTAGTTTGACCAGGATCAACCTTCAATATATCCAATGATTTGACGATTAAATTGGTGTAGTCAGCCTATGTACATAATTTCGTTCTAGCTGTAATAGTCTCGTTCTAGCTGAAGATACGCTCTCGCTTACTCCTTCTTGTGGATCTTAGGAAGCAGTCTCGAGGCGTGGTAGTTCAACGTTGGTTTCGATGGAGGTTGCACTTTGATTCCCTTGGCCATGCATTCCCTGAGTTGGAGCTCCAGGTCTTTACATGCCGATGAACCCTCGCCGTTGGAGGCCCAGCACGTCAGCATCTGAGACATCACCACTAAACACGGGTTCGCCTGCTGTTTGGCAACCTGGTTTTTCACTCTCAAACGCGGAAGTGGCGGAACCGCAGATTTGCCCTTAGGAACCATGCTGTGTTGTGTTGTGCTGTGTATAGTTGACGGGAACACACGAGACCGAATCGACCCTATCTGCGCACTTGACCGTAGTTTTCTTCTACAGCTGAAAAATTTTGGCATCTTGGGTCGGGACGCTTCGATTACGTAAGTCCATAGGACGGGCCAAAATTCAGGCCAAGATTACCCGGCCCGAAATTGTCAAATCCACCAGAGTTGAGGAAGGATAACAAAGTTAACAAGGGCACAGTTTCTGAGGGCGACGTCACAGTAACAAGTACAGTATCTTTTTGTGCTACAACACGATTATCTGTCTTGTGTCTTGCCATCAGCCTTCAGATCTGAGGTTGTTGGAAGAACTCCTTCGACGGAACACAGGTTAGAATGTCCGCTAACTCGGTTGAGTCGACAGAGAACAAGACGCTTAAAGGGATCTCGGTGTCGCCTTCGCCCTTGAATTCGGTTCAAGTTTCGACTGCGAGCACTCCTAAGCGGTCGCGCAGTCTCGAAGATGTCAACGAGGAGTCTAGAACGGGGTCTTATAAGAAGATACCACGCTTAGTGGATCCTGAGCCAGCATCGAAGCCAGATAGCGAGGTTGAGGCAGGACCGGCTTCGCGGTTTTCGCCAGATCCAACCGAGGGACTTTCTGTTGGAAAAACGTTTACGTTCGAGGACGAAGAGCAGGAGGAGGAACTTTCTAGCGCCACGGGCGCGGATTTGGCTGACACCGGGGCCGACGATAGCTCCGATAGTGTAGAGAAGTTGGAAGCAGAGGACGAGGAATTGGGCCTGCAAGAGTGTGTTTTTGAGTCTTCTGATACGGAGGAGCACGAAGCGTTTGAAATTGGATTTCTGGAAACAACTCCTACGCCCGAGTTGAGCAAAATCAAAGTGACCAAACAGGTGTGCAGTTACATGCGAGGCTACATCAAGACCCACGGGTTTATGGAGTTTTTGGAGAAAACAGTGCCTGCAGATCCAACGCCTCAGGACATCATGACTCTGTGCAACATGTTGGGGTATATGCCCAGAAATTACGCGCGTTTCAAGAAAGACGAGGACGACCGCGAGTTTTACATGCAGAAATGCATAGTTTTCTTTCAGAAGGCTATCAATAGAGTTCTCAGAATGAGGACACGTTTGCCTACATTCCACACAATCAACCACTTGTGTTCCGCTCTGGAGAAGGCCACAAACATTTTGGTGTTGACCGGAGCGGGAATCTCGACCTCGTTGGGTATTCCTGATTTTAGATCGTCGCAAGGTTTTTACTCCAAGATGAAACACCTTGGCTTGGACGATCCGCAAGATGTGTTTAGTTTGGACGTTTTTAGAGAAAATCCCGAGGTTTTTTACTCCATCGCTCACATGATTCTCCCGCCTGACCAAGCGTTCACCCCGCTGCACGGATTCATCAAATTACTCCAGGACAAGGGCAAGCTGCTGCGAAATTACACGCAGAACATTGATAACTTGGAAGCCAATGCGGGAGTTCTTCCTGAAAAGCTCGTTCAATGTCACGGCTCGTTTGCCACGGCCAGCTGCATCACCTGTAAGTACCGAGTTCCCGGCGAGGCTCTTTACGGGAAATTGAGGCAACAGGAGATCGCTTACTGTCCGTTCTGCGAACCGGAGCGCAAGATAATTTTGGCCAAGTACGACAAGATGGAGGACGAGGGTAATTACTCCCGCAGGTTCGATTACATCAACTCTTTCGGAGTGATGAAGCCAGACATCACCTTCTTTGGGGAGGATTTGCCAGACAGTTTTCACAGCACCATCAAGGGAGACGTTGAGAAGTGCGATCTTCTAATCTGCATCGGCACCTCGTTGAAAGTGGCTCCCGTCAGCGAGATTGTCAACATGGTTCCCAACGACGTCCCGCAGATTCTAATCAACAAGGACCCAATCAACCACTGTGAATTCGACATAGACATTTTGGGCTACTGTGATCAGGTAATCACATGGCTGGCCGGCAAGAAACTCGGCTGGACTATCAACCACGACGGATTCGACAAAATTCTCAATTCGGGCCTTGAGCTGAACGTTGTCGACGCTTCCGCAGGCTGTTATGAGGTCACCGACTCGAACGAACGGGAAAAAGAACTCAAGAAACAGCAGGAAAGACACTCCGAAAATTCCTCCATAGACGTCCCTACTCAAGCGTGAGTTCAATGTGTACTTTATCGACCATTTTAATGCCAATTATCCCCTCTCTGTGGAGAGAATCTTCGCAAGCAACCGAAGTGGCATTATTTTCAAGGCAGTGCAGGCAGTGCAGGCGTTGCGCCTGGAAAAAAATGCGCAGCCAAATAAGTATTAATAATTCTATTTAAACCTCAGAACCAAACGCGGGCTACGATGGAGTCTCTTTAAGAGTCAACTATCAAATCAAACCAGCCATGTCTCTTCCTCCTGTGATCGATAACAAGGCCCAAATACGGGCAGTGACCTACAAAAGCTATGCCACGCCATTGGAAGTGACCACCTTGAAGGTTGACTTGATCTCCGACGGCGTCTTTGTCAAGCCCGAACAGGTTCTGGTCAAGACCAAAATAGCAGCAATCAATCCCGTGGACGTTCTGATCCGTTCGCTGACGCCAGATGTCGAAGGATCTCGCGTGTTGCGAATGGTGAAAAGCCCGACTTTGAAAGGATTTGGATCCGACTTCTCAGGAGTGGTGATCCAGAAAGGATCTGAAGTCGGGGGATTCGAAGTCGGAGACGAAATTTACGGCGACCTCTTACAACCATTTACGATTAACGGCAGTTTCCGTGACTACTTGATCTTTGAGCCTAAGAAAGTTGCTAGATTGAGCAAAATTCCCAAAGGAATGTCGTTTGCGCAGGCCGCTAGCATCCCCATCCCTTTCGGAACTGCCCTCCAGTTGATCGCTCAGCACGGCAATTTGAAAGACTCCAATGTGCTGATTTTGGGCGGGGGTGCCTGTGTGGGTGCGTTCGCCACCCAGCTGGCCAGACACCACTTCGGAGCCAAGAACGTGGTGACCACATGCTCCGCAGCCTCGGCCGAGCGGTCGCTGTCTTACGGTGCAACGGAGACCATTGACTACACCAAGGGGCAAGCCAGCGAGCTACAGGCGGTGAAGAAAGTAGTCAGCAAGATCGGCAAGTTTGATCTGATTTTCGACGTTTGCAGAGACGATTCTCTGATGTATGAGCTGGACTCAGTCCTGAAGAGCAGAGCAGAAGGAGGCAAGTTTGTGCAGGTGATCAGCGCCTCTACCATGCGGTACGGCAAGATGAACTACCTCGACATGCTGCCTAAGTGGGCATTTTTCAGACAGTTGGTGGCCAGCAGAATCCGTTGGTCAAAGTTGGACGTGGTGGCGTCATCTCTTGCTCCTGGCGGCGAGTGGGATAACGTCGTTGAGGAACTGTGGAAGAAGAAACTTCTCCAGATCCCTATCGACTCTGTCCTGAAGTTCGAGACCCAGAGCAACGAGGCGTGCGACAAGGTCGGTGCCGGACTGGCCAAGGGAAAGGTCCTGGTTGAGTTTGATTGATCTGCCGTCTTGTTTCCTGTAGCTTGATTAACCTTTCGTCTTCTGCATTTTTTTCTGTCGTGTTTGTATGTTTTCTGATCCGGGGTCAACCGGTGTAAGGATGTTAAAAAATTATAAAAATGTACAAGTTAAACAAGCAGAACAGGAAACAAAGGAAAAAAAATCGTGTTTGTTAGCAAAACATACAGTGTTTGTTTACTCTAGTAACGATACATGGGTTCTTATCGGTGAATTGGCCGATGGACAACTGAGAATTCGTTACAAAACAACTGGGATGAACAGAGCCGGCTCGAACAGCAGACATCAGCAGGCTGTTGGCCACAATGACCCACTTCAGCGAGCTGACTTCCAGCGCACGCATCAGAAGACCATGTCGCATTCGTCGATGGATTTGGCGAAACAATATGAGAGAGACGTGAGCCAGATCAACAAGCACTTGTTTCACGAGATTGACCAGAGGGGACACCGCCTGGAGAAGTATATGGCTCATGTCCGGATCATTGAGGACTCCAAGTCTCAGAGCCAAAGGCCCCCTGCAAACAGTGCCGCTAAGAACAAAAAGGATCGAGTGTTGATCCTTTCTGTCAAGACCTCGGGGAGAATAAGACTGCACAAGGCGAGAGAAAACCCAGACGGATCAATTCAGATCGGCCGGACGTGGGACTTCGAAGAGCTTACTATGATCGAACTCGACACGGAGGTGCCCACCGGGTTCGCCTTTGAAATGGGGAAGTCGTACTACTGGGAAACTGGATCACCCAAGGAAAGGCGAGTGTGGCTTACGTCCGTATTGGAGCACTACACAAAGTACACCAGGGGAAAAAAAATTCCCCGGCTGGTGAACTGCTCGCTTGAATACTTTCATCTGGGGGGGCTTATGAAGAAGCTTAATGAGAACCCCTCGGGAACTCCTTCTCCACAGCCTTCGCAAAGTCGCCATGTTCCACCTCCCACCTCTAGCAGCACCGCCACTTCTTCCAGCGGTGCCCTTACAGCCATCACGGCCACCACGGCCACCACTGCCACCACCTTGACAGCTACGCCGCGGACCAAGTCTCAGGCCTCTCCCTTCTCGGCGAAAGAGCCTCCTGTGTCCAGAATAGGGAAGATATCGTCTCCAGTCGCTTCACAGCATTCGTCTGCCCTGAAACCAGCTAGTCGTGGGACCGATGATGGCTCTTATCCGTCCAGTTCCTCTAAACCGAAATCTATGCTTTACAACAACGCCCCAGACAACTTGAACAACTCGATGGCGTATTCGAAAAAAAGTGATACCAAACTGCCAAATGAGACGCCCTACTCAAGACGAAGTGGAGGAAATAATGTTCAAAAGCCTGTGGATAGTCAACGTGCAGGGGTTGGTTCGGGAAAATCTACCCGGAAACCCTCTTCCGATGACCTGAAGAAAGACTACGAAAGACATGGTGAACCCAAGACGTCGAGGATTTCGGGAGATCGCCAGGAGCGGTCCCAGCAGACTCCATTCCCTGGACAAGAGACTCAGTACTTGCAAAACAGAGAAGACCTCAACAGGCCGTTACCGGCAAACGGTTCTTCCAGATTGCAAGTGTCCTCTTCAACACCTAAATCAACATCTCCAGATCGGGTCCAGGTATCCAAGTTGGAAACACCGTCAATTACCGTGAACCACCGCGACTACGAAAGCGAGATTGATCGTTTGATTGCGGAAGAGAGTCAATTTTCTCCTGGAGAAGAAAATGATCTGAGTCTTGTGCAAACGGAATCGCTGAAGTCGATTTCGTTTGTTGGTCACAGAAAGTCGATGCATGAAATTGAGGAAATAACGTCGCAGAACAGCAATGTGCTGGACGATGGATACGACGATTTCTTTGATAGCTATGCCGACAACGGAGAAGAGCCCGAGAGCAAGACGGCTCCCCTCAATCTCGGGTTTTCCGAGGTTTTACCGTCTCAAACACAGCCAAAGACAAGGGACTCTGAGAATGCCAATAAGTTACATGTCCCGGGAGCCGGCGGCGCTCTCCGCAGTACAGGGGAAGAAGAAGACCTCGACGTTGTCTCTCCCTACACTTCAAGCAGACCTCATGCAAGATCAAGGGCATTCAGCCGAGTGGACACCGAGTTCAAAGGATCCAAGGATTTGACTGATCTGTTTGACGAAATTGGCTGGGATCCGAAAACAGACGACTCCAAAACGCTGCAAAAGAAGCTCGTAAAAGAGTTGGAGAGAATTGAGTATGAGCGAGTGGACGCTCTGACTGACGCGGTCGGTGGCTCGTCCTTGCTTAGCCAGGCGATCAGCAACTCGATCCAGGAGTGTAACGCTATTGAGCCATTGCTGTCTTTCTTTGGAGTCCAGCTTGGATCATTCCAGGACGAGATTGATCACGTCGAGAAGCAAGGTAAAGGATTGCAAATTGAAACCACCAACAAAAAGCTGTTGAAGAAGGAATTGAACGAAATTCTCCATTCTGTTGACATTTCTGACGAGAAGCTGCAGTTTCTGTTGGAATCAAAAGTGGCTCTTGGATCGGGGAACGAGAAACTCGAGTCTATTCTCAATAATCTGTACCACGCTCTGGTGAAAATAAGAGGAACTCGTGATGAAGATGAAGATGATGAAATGGGACAGATGAGAGCATTGGAAGAAAAGAAGATAAAGTACGAAAAGACCAACCAGATTTTTGTGTCCAACCTGAAGAAACAAATCTCAAGGATTTTGAATTCCACCGTTGTCAGTTTGAATCTCAAGCTGCAAACCTCGTCCTCGATCGCAGAACTTCTGGCTACTTCCGTTCGCCAAAAGTTCTCCGATTTGCTGTCTTTACAGGGTTTAGTGGCCTACGTCAAACAAACCTCCCTAACGGATTACTACGAGATTCTGAAAACACACGAGACAGAGTTTGCTACGTTTTACTCTAATCTGGCCAAAATTCTGTGTGACAAAATCAAGACAGAGAGCTTTACTCTTAACAAGACGCCATTCTCTTTCCAGAGCAATCCTGGTGAAATTATGACTAAGAAAAGCTTGAAGACGAAACCGCTTTTGTCCCAGTCGTCAAGGAGCAAGTCTTCCTCGAACACGAAGCTTCTGGAACAATTAGGCTTTGGTGCGACTTCGTCGACTGCAGGACAAGATCAACAGAAGAACTCTCTCGAAGATCAGAAAGAAGACGAAAGTTCGGGAGGGCTGATTATCCACGTAATGGAAGTCTACTTCAATTCGATTGTGTCCCATCAACAATTTGTCACCCAGATGTTTTCTTTGTCGTCGTCTCCAGACTCGACTTTTTCGGAGCTGATCAAGAAAAGCATCTCCGCCCGAGTGAGCGGTTTTTTGAACTCCCAAAACTCTGTCGGAGGAATGGAAACAGACCGAGACGTCAGCGACGAGGTTTTTAACGTGATGCTCAATACTGTTGGAGATTCCATGACGAACATCATGAAAACTATCATTCATTACTCAAGAGAAGACATTCTACAATTTCCTGTGATAACTCTCTTTGCCCAGAACTTGACCAGGGAGCTATCCTCGACCAACCAGGAGTACGTTGTCAACATGTTGACCCGTATCGAATCCAAGTTGACGGGAACCTGGAACATCAATGTCGACTCTCAAATCGGTCTGATTGACCGCGAGCCAATCGCCGTCAAGGTGTTCAAATTCACCAAGGCGTATCCCGAATTCGTCCGCAAAATCGAGCTGGGAATGAAGTCCTTGAAAATACCCCAATTTGTCGATTACCCCGTTTATTTGCAGCTCATGGAGGACTACGAAAAGATCTGGAAAAATATCGACCAGACTTTGCGGAAGAACGTGGCTTCCGTCGAGCAAACGGAAGGACAGTCGCAATTGTCTTCGAGTTTAACGAACCTGTCGTCCGCCACCCGCGAGGACTTGCACTCAGAAAAGTCTCGAGAAAACCTGAATGGCCATCTCGTACTCCTGCTGAACTATAAGTGGCTGAGCGAGCAGATCAAAGAGCTGACCACGTTCCCGTCCGAGGTTGAGGCGTCCATTAATCAGTCGCTATCACGGGAAATGCACGAGTTCTGCGCTGAGTTTGCCAAAGCCAAGCCGATCGGCGAATTGACGGTCTTCCTCGACAACATCGACGAACTGATCAAGTCCCACACTAATCCGTCCAGAACCAACGCGTTCTCAAGCTCCAACATGAAGAGTCTGCTGGACAAGTTTGAGTCGGCCAACTTGAAAACCGGCATACGAGAACTCTCGACAGGTCTGGCGACCCAAATCGTTGGCAGGATGAAGTTCTCAGCAGACGAGGAGAACGACGTAAGCATGAGAATAGCTCACGAGATCGAAAAGGATCTGTTCAACAACTGTCTCAACTCGCTGAGTATCCAATACAACGTGAACTTTTCAAGACTGAACAACATCTTGAAGGAGTACTACGATGGATTGTCGAACCCCGTGGACAAAATCGTCATCAACTACAACTTTAACAAGGAGTATCTATAGAACGAACACGCTTCTTGACAGCCCAAAAACGCGACCTGAACCAGGCTGTGCAATTTGGGATAAAAAAATATCAAAAATTACCGTGCACAAGAAAAAAAAACGCGTATGATCTGTAGATAAACATTCTTTATTTATTCTTTAAAGCGCTAAGACCATCAAACCAGGCGGTGACCAACGACTTGGACCTCTCAATGGCGTCGTCGGAAGACGAATTCAGTGACGATGGGGATATAGTGTTTCTGAACGGTCCTCAGCAGACGAACGAGATGGCTGTTAGGCGTTCAAACGGAACCAGTGCGGTCAACAGAACTTCGACTGTGGTAAGGACGGGCCAGACCACCCTAGATGGCGGGGTTTTGCAGTTTGAGAACGAATCGGGAACGACGATTTATGAGGAGATTAGAGAGAAAAATGTCTGTTTTGGTCCGACACACCACGAACTCAACTATGACAACTTGGGATCGTACGTGTATCCTTCAAATTTTGAGGTTAGAGACTACCAGTTCGAGATCGTGAAGCAGTGTTTATTCCAAAACGTTTTTTGCGCTCTTCCCACAGGTCTGGGAAAGACGTTCATCGCGGCAACGGTCATGCTGAACTTTTTCCGATGGACGGTTCAGTCCAAAGTGATATTCATGGCGCCAACAAGACCTTTGGTGGCCCAGCAGATCAAGGCGTGCTACGGCATAACGGGAATTCCCAGCGATCAAACTGCGATTTTGCTGGATAAGAGCAAGAGAAATAGAGCCGAAATTTGGAGAACGAAGCGAGTTTTCTTTGCCACGCCCCAGGTCGTGGAGAACGATCTCAAGAGCGGCCTCTTGGATCCCAAGGAGGTTGTCTGCGTGGTTGTAGACGAGGCGCATAGAGCCAAGGGGAATTATTCTTACAGCAATGTGGTGAAATTTATTCGGAGATTCAACACCAGCTTCCGAGTCCTGGGCCTTTCTGCCACACCGGGTTCAGATACAGAGTCGGTCCAGGCCATTGTCGATACGCTGGCTATTTCCAAGATTGAAGTCAGAACGGAGGACAGCGAGGACACATCAAAGTACATGAAGACCAAGGACGTTTTGAAAGTTGATTGCGAGCTCACAGATGAAATAGCGTATATTGTCGATATGATATGCGAAGCGATTTTACCAATCTTGCGAAAAGCAAACGCAAGTGGAATCTACGACATCTCGGACCCGGCGAAGATCAACCATTTCATGGCCATGGAGAAGGCACAGAAAGTCGCGAGAAACCCCAGTCTGGCCGAGGGAATCAAATGGACATACTATTTCCAACTGCAGTTGCTCGGGGTGGTTGGCCAGCTTTTTAGAAGGCTGAACGTTTACGGCATCAAGACGTTTTTCTCATTTTTCATGGACAAGTACACTGAGTTCACCACCAAATACGACAACAAGAAGTCCACCAACAAGACGGCTGCCTGGTTCTACTACCACGCTCGGGTCAAGGAGATGAAGAGCCGAGTGCAAAAGATGATTGCTGAAGACGAAGCCAAGGCGGCTAAAGGAGAAACGATAGCAGGTGTATTTTCGCACACTAAGCTTCAGTACTTGGTTGACGAGCTTCAGTCTTTCTTTGACAGGCCCGAGGCCAGTGATTCGAAGGTGATCATCTTCACGGAGTTCAGAGAGAGTGCTTTGGAGATTGTCAAGTGTGTGGAGGCGGCAAACAAGTTTGTCAAGTCGAACCATTTGAATGGACATGCAGATCTGTTTCGGCCGCACATTTTCATTGGACAGTCCAAGGAGAAGGAGAAGTTTGATCAAGAGACGTTTTTGAACAAGAATGTGAGGAAAGGAAGAGGCAAAAAAGGGAAAAAGACGGAGGAAGTCAAAGAAGTCAAGGCCGCCAGAGAGTACAAGGCGCGTCCCACTGATCGGGTTGGAAGTTCCGAGGAAGCACAATTGAAGGGCATGACCCAGAAAACCCAGAAGGAGCTTATCAACCAGTTCAAAAAAGGGATTTTTAATGTTCTGGTGGCCACGTCTATTGGTGAAGAGGGTTTGGATATTGGTGAAGTTGACTTGATTATCTGTTACGATTCGACGTCGTCGCCGATCAAGAACATCCAGAGAATGGGTCGTACGGGAAGAAAGAGAGACGGAAGGATTGTTCTCTTGCTATCGAGCAACGAGAGAGAAAAGTTTGACAAAGCAATGGATAACTACAGCTGGATCCAGAACCACCTCCAAACTGGGACGACCATCAAGTACCACAAGACAGACCGGATATTGCCTGAAAAGTACCAGCCGTTCGCTGAACGTCGGTTCATTGAGATTCCCAAGGAAAACGAGGAGCTTGTGAAGAAGACGGACGATAATGATGAGTTTTTGCGACTGGCAACGCAACTAACAACAAGGAGCAACACCAAGAAGAAGACGGCGACCAAAAAGTCGGATCAGCCGATTCAGGACCGTAACCAGAAACATATCAAGAGGTTTTTCATGCCCGATGGAGTGGAAACAGGGTTCCGGAACGCGTCGAAGCTGGTTCGGAAAAGAAAGGAGTCGCAAGAGCCGGTGGAGGAGGATGAGAATTTACTCAGAGAGGAGCCAGTAAAAATACAGAAGAAGAGACGGATTCTGGAAGACGTTTCAGACCTGGAAGTCTCTGACAACGACGAAGAGGACTTGAAGCCCAGTGAGTTGTTCAGCTCCTCGAATCTCGGTTCCTCAGTGAGAAAGGCTGACCGGGGACTCAACTCAAGTGTACTAGGCTCGACAATTGACCGCTCCATAGATCTGGAAGAAGAGCAAAAACAGACGGAGGGGAAATCCGCAGTTGGGGCTGGCAAACCCCGTATAATTTTGGGCAATCAGCTGTTGATTGACTTGGATGAGTTCTCCGACGATGATTTGACGTCCTTGACCCTACCGAACAAGAATGGAGCTGACAAAAATTCCTTGGCGGAAGCACGTCCTGCTGATGTTCGGACCCGAACTACCTCGTCCGAAAACGAGGTGTTTGACTCCAAGATAGAGGACAGTTTCACCGACGAGGGAGATGAAATTTTGGAGCGAAAGGTTGCACTAGATGGGGCCAAGGAGGAGACCAAGGAGGACGAGGTGGAAGAGTCCGAAAACGACTTCAAGGAGAGTGATCCTCTATCGAGCGATACTTCTACCTACACCCAGAACGCTCCAACTGTGACCAAAGAGGTAATCGACCTCGATCTAGAGGACTCCGGCGACGAGGTTTTTGATGAAAAGATACTTGCAAAATTGCTCCCGCAGACTGAGGAAGGTGTCACCGATCAGGCCAATGGCGCTTTCCAACTTGGAGACACGCGCAAAATGTACTCCCAGAACTCGCCGATAAACAGCCTCAAGATCAGATCTACGTCCCTTTCAAGGGCAAGGAGTTCCAAGGGAGAAAGGTCGAAGAACCGCAGGTCCTCGACACATAGAAGGGTCAAGTATCCTTCTGTTATTTCCCAGATACGCAACTCGCACAAGTACGATCCTGCTTTTAAGAGCGAGTTTGGACCGGAAGACGGATTCATGAGTTCTGAGCAGGAACTGGACTTTTACTCCCACCATTACACCATTGGACCGAACCTAGACTTTAAGAAGCTAGAAAACCCGCTTCCTGCCATTCGAAGCGGAGCACTGACGGGCTCGATCTGCCACTCAACGTCTGCTTACTCGCTGATCGAGGTGATTCGCTCGATGGGCAGCAACAGGAAGCTTGAAATATTGAACAACGAGATGAGCGATTATTACGAAAAAAACAAGATCATCAAGCCAAGCGACGACTCCGTTTTGAGTCGGATGATCGTTGATGACTATACCATTAGCGAACAACAAAAGTAAGCTAACTAATGAATCTAAACTGAGCATTTGATTTTCACTGCAGATCCTGGCTGTGCTAAATGTGGGGTAAAAATTAGAGATGATAAAAAAAATAAAAATAATAATTCAATCCGAATTGATTAATTGCTGTGTCTCGCCACCTGAGTGTTGTCTTATCAAGAGTCTTAATTTTATCCATTAGCCACAAGATGACTGCAATTTCGGGTGCTGCGGTTATAGCGGAGACGCTGAAAAAGCTTGGCGTCACTACAGTATTTGGAATAGTCGGAATACCAGTCGTTGAAGTGAGTTATTTGAATACAGGGGGAAGAGTCCGGATCTGCTAACATTGCTTCTTAGGTTGCTGAATCGTGCATCTCCAATGGTATCAGGTTTGTGTCTTTCCGAAACGAGCAACAGGCCTCGCACGCTGCCTCGATCTACGGGTATTTGACGGATCAGCCGGGCGTTTTGCTAACGGTTGGCGGCCCCGGGCTGGTGAATTCTCTGGCCGGAGTGTACAATGCGAACTCAAACAAATGGCCTCTTTTGGTCCTTTCGGGATCGAGCAGTGTCGACGAACAGCACAAAGGAGGTTTCCAGGAAATGGATCAGATGAGCGTGATGAGCAATTGGACCAAGTTCACCGCGAAGCCTGCGGGCATCAGCCAGATACCGAGCCTGATCTCCAAGGCGTATCTGCAAACATCGCTGGGAGTTCCGGGCAGCGCCTATGTTGATTTACCAGCGAGCCTGATACAGAGCCATGTTTCCGATGATGCCGGGTTTTACCGGAACGCGATGCTGTCCAGCCCGAACGATATTCGCCTGGGCAGTCTGCCCTCGCGTGCCAGGATATCGCGTGTTGGGGCTCTTTTGAAAAGTGCCAGGTTTCCGCTTTTGGTGGTGGGCAAGGGGGCCGCTGGTCACTCGGAGACGTTGCGGAGATTCGCGAAAGCGCATCGAGTTCCGTTTCTGCCGACCCCGATGGGGAAGGGAATCATTGAGGACTCTTCGGAGCTCAATGTCTCGTCGGCGAGATCGCAGGCGCTGAAACAGGCGGACGTGGTACTTTTGGCCGGCGCGAGACTCAACTGGATTCTTCATTTCGGAGAAGCTCCGCGATACAGCGAGAATGTGAGGTTTGTGCAAATAGACTCCGACTCTGAGGAGCTGGCCCGCAACCCCAAGTGCACTGAGTATGGACTTTGTGGGGATGTAGGGGCCGTAGTGAAAGAGCTCGACAAGGGTTTATCGGACTTTGTTTTTCCCAGACTTCCCGAACGAATTTTGGAAACTGTTTCGAAGAACGAGTTCAAGCTCGCAGAGAAGGAGATGATTGTCGATAGCGCACAGACTCTGACGCACGCACAGGCTCTTGCGGTTGTTCGCAAAGTTCTGGGCGCAAGGCAGGACGACGCTATATTTGTTTCAGAGGGTGCGAGAACGATGGATTCCTCGAGACTCACCTTCAAGCTCTCGAGTCCCAGACGGCGGCTCGACGCAGGAACAAACGCTACAATGGGTTTGGGTATCGGATATGCGATTGCTGCCAAGCTGACCAACCCCGAGAAGCTCGTAGTTTCCATCCAGGGCGACTCTTCGTTCGGGTTCTCGGCGATGGAGGTTGAAACGCTAGTTCGGGAGGGACTGCCTTGTTTGATCGTGGTGCTGAACAACTCGGGAATTTACCACGGGGTCAAAGATCCGAAGGCGTACAAACCGCACGCAGCACAGCCGCTGCCCTCAACAGCCCTGAGTTACCAGACAAGGTACGAAAAATTGTGCGAATCGTTAGGAGGTAGTGGTTATTTTGCGGAAAGGGCGGGCGAGGTTGAACAGGCACTGGAGAGCGCGCTCAGCGACGTTCTCCAGCGGGGAAAGGTCTCATTGGTGAACGTGATGATTGAGAATGCGGAAGACACGTCTCTTTCATTTGGATGGCAGACACAAAAGGCGAAGCTGTGAATACTGAGATGTAGAGTCATGAATACTACATTTCTTAAACTATCTGTAACAGCATATATATGTTGATTTTATCAAGTCATTGAAGGTTTAGGCTGCTTTCCGAGCCCAGCGGTTTGGATTTTCTGGTTTCTGATTTCTTGACATACTTGGACTTCTCTCTAGCTTGTAGAGGAGGCAGCCGAGGTCTTCCTCGTTTTCTTTTCACAGTGTTGCTTGTGGCTATGGCGACATCAGCCACGGTTTCCTTGGGGGGATACTTGCGGGGTCTTCCTCTTTTCCTCTTAATTTTCGCGGAGTCTGGGTCTGCTTGCAAACCCTGGTTGCTTGAGGAAGAAAGAGGACTGAAAGTGATGAGCGACGGCGTGCTGATTGGAGTCGTTGAGGGTGTTGGTGAAGGCGAGGTCACAAGTGATAAGTGCGGCTGCTCTGTAGCCTGGTCGCTGTTCGGGCTGGCGAAGGAAATCGGCCTTGCTGGGGGAGAAAGCAGGTTCATAGGCCTGGAATCGCCTGGCCATTTGTAGGGTAAAATGCTTGCGGTAGATCTAGTGTCTCCTGGAAGATTGTTGGCGATAGGCCGCGGGAGGACGTACGCAGTTTTGGGGTTGAGGGGAGGAAGGGATGTGATAGCCGGGATCGGCGGGGGCACGTTCGGGGGCAGTGAAATCACTGGCAACTTAGAGTTCGTCTGCTAGAAAGAGCTGCTGTTAGTTGGGATGACGGCCGAGAGGTTTCAGAAGAAAACTTACACCAAAGTTCATATCGAGATGTGAGAAGCCATGAACGGAGCGAGGGAAGTGGAATTCTTCGAGTAAGTTGATTGACGTAAATTTCGAAATGACGGAGAAGGGGATTTGCGAAAGGAAAGCTCCAAGGGAATTCGGGCGAGATGTGGGGTGTATTCGTTGCTTGGCTGCTTAAAACACGGACAAAAAAAATATGTTTTTCATTAGATTTGATTCTTAAGAGAAAAAAAAATATTTCAGAAAAAAAAAATAAAAAAAAAAAAAAAAAAGTTTTTTTATCGATTCCCGTTTAGGAAATCATTTATCTATGCAGGAAGGCCAGATCTGAGATCTCGAGCATGTTTAAGAGAGTTAGTACCACGGAGTCGTATTCGGGGAGATCATTAATATATACAAGGCTAGAATCAACACAAACAATAATTGACACTTCTGGGAAATGGAATAACGTCCTTGATGTTGTCTGTACAACTGAGATACTGCAACAACCGCTCGAATCCCATACCAAAGCCTCCATGCGGAACAGAACCGTTCTCCCGCAAGGCCAGATACCAGTGCAGAGGCTCGACAGCCATGTTTCTTCTGGAGATTTCGTCACTCAGTGCACCTAAATCGTGTTCCCTCAAAGAGCCACCAATAAGCTCGCCGATGTCAGGAACGAGAAGGTCGTAGCACGCCACAGTCTTCCCGTCAGGGTTGATCTTCATGTAAAACGGCTTCTCGCCAATGGGATAGTCGGTCACAAACACTGGGCCTTCGAAGTAAACACCTGCAAGCCATTTCTCGTGCTCCGACTTCAGCGATTCCCCCCAGACGGGCTCGAACGCAAACTCAGCTTGTCCGTTTTCGCTGGCGTCTCTGAGGATTTGCACAGCCTCGGAATAAGTTATAGTGTCCCAATTCTCTTTGGCTAGCAGCATGTCCCATCTTTTCACCATCCGTTCGAGGACGCGTTTGTCGACGGTGGAGGTGAGATTTGTTCCGGCGTTATCAAGATCGGAGTGCAACTTTTGCACCACATGCTTGATCATAAGCTCGGAGAATTTGGTGAGCTGACGAACATCCTGGATAAAAGCTATCTCAGCCTCGAGCATCCAAAACTCAGAAAGGTGTCTGTTAGTGTCACTCTCTTCAGCCCGGAAGCACGGGGTCAGCGTCCAGACCCTGCTGAGAGCCGCACACATCACTTCCAGGTGAAGCTGAGTCGAAACGGTCAAAAAGGCTTCTTTTCCAAAAAACGTTTCACCCTCGGCCAGTTTAGATTCGGACTCGATTCTAAACAGTTCCCCAGCCCCTTCGCAGTCCGAGCTTGTCACCAGAGGAGGATGGGTTTTGGTGAAGGAGTGTTTGTTGAAAAATTCAATAAGACTCGACTCCACCACGGAGCGGAACCGCAGAATCGCGCTCAAGCCAACGGTTCTCCACCTGTATTCGGGGATCGACCTCAAAAACTGGGCTGTGTGGGATTTTTTCTGTAACGGATACAGCTCTTCAACTTGTCCCAGAACCTCCAGAGTTGAGCTGTTGTTGTCTTCGTTAACTTGGACCTCGTAGGCCTGTTTGCCCTTACCTTCTGACCAAATACCCTTCAATCTCACGCTGCAGCCGGTGTTGAGGTTTTTCGGCACTAGCGATGGAGGCCGTATCACACACTTGACGTCGCGGTGAGACGTCCCGTCCATTATGTCGACAAACGCCACATTCTTTGAGATTCGCGAGGCAGAAACCCAGCCGTTCAGCTCCACGACTGAGTCGAGTTGCGGGGGGTTGTTGCAGATCTCGTTCACACACATCGGCAGAGGAGCGGTATGGATGGACGTCGAGTTCCATCGAATTGAACCGGCTCTCAGCAAGCACAGCCTGACACCGCTCTGCGCCAAGCTCGCAATTCTCATGCCACTACCTGTGGTTTTCTGTTTAAACATCGTCTTACGCCAAGTGGCTTCTTACAAGTTTGGCTCTCTCGCTCGTCCTCGTCAGACTATCTTTTTCAGTCCAGTTGGAAAAATATTATCCAATATTTTTCGAGGCTGTGCAACAGACTGGCCAGCTCGTTTTTAAGGCTGTGCAACTACTCTAACGGTTCACGATCATAATTAAGATAGCTATCAGATAACGAATATCGGAGGCCAGACACCTAAAACTGGACAGGATGGGATCCTACCAGTCAAAACTGTCCATTAGTCTCCACTCAGTAACTTCTACCAAACATAGTGTAGTTGACAGCAGGCTTGCCACATCTGACACATTTTTGGCCAGGCTTCAACTCAGGCTGTTCAAGAGGAATACACAGCGACTTGGCACCCATGGATGGAGCTTTCTCGTCAACCTCAATGTCCTCGCCAGTTTCGAGCTTACCAGAACTCTCCTTGATGTCTTCCTCACACTCTTCGACTCCACACCATGGGGACAAGATGAGGTTCTTCTGGTTTAAGTTAGGAACAAAGTCCTTCCACTCCTCAACAATAACTCTGTGGGCGTCGAACTTCTGCTTGGCCTTTTCGTACAGAGACTTCTGGATGTCCTCCAACAGTTCTGGGACCTTGGTATCGATCTCATCAAGAGAAATAGACACCTTTGCACCGGTATCTCTTCTCACGGCAAGAACAGAGTTGTTGGCAATATCCTTAGGACCAACCTCTAATCTCAGCGGAACACCCTTCAGCTCCCAGTCAGAGAACTTCCAGCCTGGAGAGTAGTTTTCTCTGTAATCGGTGATGGCACGAATGTCCGAGCCGACCAGTTTAGTCTTGAGGTCCGAGCTGGCCTGGTAAAGCTTGTCCTCGACTTCTTTGCTGGTCTTGCTGGTGATTCCGACAGGGATGATGACAACCTGGAATTGAGAAACTCTTGGGGGAATCACGAGACCCTTGTTGTCCGAGTGAACCATCACCATGACACCAATAACTCTGGTGGAAAGACCCCACGAAGTCTGGTGAGCAAAGATCTTTGGATGTTCAGGACCAAGCGGGTTCTCCACAGAAATGTTGAACATTTTCGAAAAGTTTTGACCCAAGTGGTGGGACGTGGCACCTTGAATACCTCTTCCGGTGGTTGGAATGTATCCTTCACACGTGCTGGTGAAAAAACCTCCGGCAAACTTCTCTTTCTCAGTCTTGATACCCTTGACAACTGGAACAGCCAACAACTCTTCATAGACACCGGCGTACAAGTCCAGGATGTCGTAGACTTGTTTCTCGGCTTCCTCGTGGGAAATGTGGGCAGTGTGACCTTCTTGCCACAAGAATTCTCTGGTTCTGAGGAATGGCTGAGGATGCTTGAACTCCCATCTGACAACGGAGTTCCATTGATTCAACTTGAGGGGTAAGTCTCTGTGAGATCTAATCCATTTGGCGTAGTAAGGGTACATGACGGTCTCAGATGTTGGTCTGATAGCCACTGGCTCTTCCAAATCACTTGATCCAGCCTTGGTGACCCAAGCCACCTCTGGGGCAAAGCCTTCGATGTGGTCCTTCTCTTTCTCCAGGACTCTAGACGAAACGAACATAGGGAAATAAGCGTTGGTGACTCCGTCCTTCTTGATTCTGTCGTCAAACCATCTGGTAATCTTCTCCCAAATGGTGTACGAGGCTGGTCTCATTATGTAACAACCGGAAACATCGTAGTAGTCCAGCATTTCTCCCTTGGTCAGGATCTGTTGGTACCAGCCCGGGAAGTCTAGCTCCTTGTCCACAGTGACACCAATCAACTTGGCTTCGTCCAACTTTGCAGCGTTTGCGGCAGCGGCCTCCTTGGAGACGGTCTTGGCTTGTTTGGCCGGTGCTGGAGCTGCAGCGGCAGCGGCGACCTCTGCGGCGAAGTCTATCACCTGAGGCTCGAACTGCGCCAGGAACCCAACCAACTTCTCACCGCTCAAAACCAGCTTGGAACTCGAGTTGGCAATGACGTAATCCGTGGAGTCGGCCTTGATGCTGGAGTCCAAAACAACGCTGATCTTGCCTCCTTGGTGGTCTTTTCCGAGCGATGCAATGGTGAACTCCTTGGCGGGAGTGTTGAAAAACTGTTGAGTCAGCTCATCGTTGGCCAATCTTGGGTCCTTCACGTTCAAGCTCTTGGCCACGATGTTGGACGGTGTCTGAGCGGCGGTTGGGGCAATCAGAACAATCGGGACAGCGGTTTGCGCCTTTGGGGTCTTTGGCTTGAAAACCAACGACTTGAGCTGAATGGAGCCCTCTGGAGATGGCTGTTCCAACGACAGAAGAGAAAGCACAGATTCCAAAGACATAGTCGCCAGTTGTAAAGATCTAGAATTCGGGCGCTGTTGGTGTGATTTCTGGGTCGATTTGAATGATATTGAGTGAGAAAACCGTCTGATCGGGGAAAAAGGGCTGTTTTAACGGCTTGTCAATCAACTTGTTCCTCCAGAACTCGGCAAAGGAAAAAAAAAAAAAAAAACTCTGCCAAAATAAACAACTGCTCAGCAGCTACAAAAGGCGGTGAAAAACGATCTCCAAACGGATCCAACATTAAGCTTACGGAATACTTTACATACTCATTCATGGCTTGCATCTTCCGGTGAAACGAGGATACAGAGAACAGTCTCTGACAGTGAATCTGTTACACAGCCAAGCCAGAATTCTCTCGGTTCCAAGGCCGTATCCACCGTGGGGACAGGTACCGTAGACTCTTTGGTCAATGTACCAGTAGTAGAACTTTGGATCGATTCCTTCTCTCTTGAAACCAGCCAGCAGCTCCTCGGTGTCATCAATTCTCATGGAGCCACCGGTGATTTCTCCGACAGTAGGCATCAGAACATCAACAGACTCGGTCACACGAGGATCGTCAGAACACTTCTTCATGTAGAACGACTTTATCGTGACTGGGAATCTAGTAAGAAGTATAGGCACGCCGATTGTGTCGGTCATCTTTCTCTCGGCCGCCTCAGCAATGTCGTCGCCGAACTTGAACTTCTCCCCGTCCTCGTTTGGAATTCCGTTCTCGTTCAACCAGTCCAGGGCGTGGATGTACTCCATTCTCTTGAAAGGCAGTTGTGGAGCGACGAAACCGGGGTTCAGCTGCTTGATCAAGGGACCGGAAACTGGGTCCTCCAACACGTACTGGATTGTCTTGGTGATCACAGTCTCGATGTGGGTCAACAGCTCGTCAAAGGTCAGGAAACACAACTCGGCTTCGATGTGGGTGTACTCAGACAGATGTCTTCTGGTATGAGACTTCTCGGCTCTGAAGGACTCCTGGATACAGTAAGAGTCTCCCAAAGCTGGCAGACAAGTCTCCAGATACAGCTGCGACGACTGGGTCAAAAAGGCCTCTTCGCCGTAGTAGTCCATCTTGAACAGAGTGGAGCCACCTTCGACCTGCGTTTGAACCATGCATGGCGGAGTCACCTCGGTGACCACCTCCTCCTCGTACACTCTTCTGATGGAGGACAAGAGCGAGGCACGCACCTTCATCACTGCCGACAATGTCTCACCTCTCAAAGCCAAGTGTCTCTGGTCCATCAAAATCGAAGGGTCAGTTCCCTCCTGGATCTGATTGGTGAAGGAGTCCTTGCCTGCCGGAGCCAGGCCAACGACCTCGTAGTAGTCGACAACAAGCTCAACTCCACCGGGAGCAGACTTGCCCTCTGGCAGCTTCTTGATGGTACCGAAAAGAGTCAAAGTGGACTCGATGGTCAAGTTCAGAGTCTGGTAAGCATTGGCGAGGTCCCCGGTAAAAACTGCTTGGACGTACCCAGTTCCGTCTCTGAGAACGACAAACGCAAGACCCTTCTGGACTCTGAGTCTGTGGACCCATCCTTGAACACGGACACGGGCGTCAATTTGCTCACCGATGCTTCTGATCTTGATCTTCTTGGCGGCAGGAAGCGACTTGTCCTCAACAATCGTGATCTTCATGGCCTCCAGAAGCTTAGCGCTTTCCTCGGCATCCTTGGCGGCTTTCTCTTCAGCCTGTTTCTTCGCCTTCTCCTCCTTCTTCTTCAACGATTCGGCACCTTTTTTGGCTTTTTTCAGCGCCGATGCGGAAATATCAACATACTCGCCTGGACCGTCCTCTCCCTCTTTGAAAGTGAACAGCTTGGCTTCAGGGGCCTTGTATAAAGCGTAAGCGGCCGACTTGAACGGAGCATCCTTGGTTCCCAACACGGTCTCCTCGTCGAGACCGGTCTTCTCGTTGATGTAGATCTCGCTCATCTGGTGGTACTGATTCTGGTTCGCGGACGGTGTGGATGACTAGCCGGTACTGGATCAAGGAGTTGTCTGTTGACTTGTCGTGGAGTGTTGCAGATTTTGTCATGACTCAATGAAAATTCCTCCGTGGAAAAAAATTCGGACAATCTTGTTTTCTTATGTAATCAATGAGTCAGAGGGATGCTCGACATGCTAGCGGAACAGCATCATTAACCTGCGGAGGGCGGCCCTGAGGCGGGGACGAGGCCAATAAGACGCTTGCATTGGCTTGAGCTGGGGAAAGAAAGACCAAACTGTAAATGAGTAAGATGAAATAAATCAATCGAAGGAGCAAGAGGAAATTAAAAAAGGGGACTCTTTTGAGTGAGGGCATTTTTTTCTTTCAAAATAAAAGTTTCCCTCTTTTACTCAATACACTCTTTTAAACAGTTTGTCAAGGCGGTTTAGCATCTCAAGGCCGAAGTACACCACTACCGCAGACCAAACAGGGCTGGCTGAGGATCAGCGCATTGAGAGTGCTGACGGATGCGAAACTTCATATTCCAGTTTCCGATTCCCGATTCTTAGTTACAAGAGCAGTCCAGCTCACTGTGCCGCTTCTGAGCCCCTTATCTGGGAGTTCAGTCAGGTCTTCCGTTTTCGAGAGCCCGTTCCCAAGTCCCCATTCAATTCTCCTCTCTCAACAAACTCCCCATGCGGCCGCCTTGAAGTCGCTTGGTTTCACTTCTTGATTATGGCAGCGATGACTTAGCAGGGTTGGAGCGGCGCGGTTCTGGATAGAAAACTATTTAGGGGATTTTGCCGGGGAAAAATTATTATTTTTCTCTCATTTGCGGAGAAGCTGGAAGAGCACTAGACAGGCTATTACTAATCGCTCGCCACTAGCATTGTACAATTCAACCAGAAAATCACAGAGCGACCGATGTCCGAGATGTTGCCACAATCGGTTAGGAAGAACGTACAAAAGCATACAGGCAGGTTGGCCACACTTTCCAAACACCTCTCCACTTCCTCAGTCAGAATGAAAGCAAATTACACCCTACTTACAGCGCCCAAGACATCGTCTTTCACTGAAAACTTGACGCCTGATCCAAGAGTCCCCTCAGTGGAGTTTGCGAAGGATCCAAACACTCCTCAGGAGTTTTTCACTGTGGCCAGAAGACTGTTGTCTGGAGCATTCACCTGGTGCAAACCGGAAGAGAGAAAGGAGTATCGGTACCTACTCGCTTCTCCAAAGGCGTTGATCGCCCTCGGGCTTGATCCAGACACAGAGCCCACTTTGGAGTCGTTTCAGGAGATTGTGAGTGGCCAGAAGGTGATTGAGGACCCTTACCCGTACGCGCAGGCCTACGCCGGATACCAGTTCGGGGAGTTTGCAGGCCAATTGGGAGACGGTAGAGTGGTGAACTTGTTTGAAATCAAGAACCCTGAGACCAACGAGCGGTTTGAACTGCAATTGAAAGGAGCAGGAAAAACTCCCTTCTCAAGATTTGCCGACGGGAAAGCGGTTCTGAGATCTAGCATTCGAGAGTTTGTGATTTCAGAGTCCCTGGCTGCCATCGGGATCCCCACTTCGCGGGCTTTGGCGATAACCGCATTACCGAAGACGTACGCTCGAAGAGGTGCGGCCGAGAAGTGTGCCGTTGTGTGCAGAATGGCCCCCAGCTGGGTGAGAATTGGCACCTTTGACTTGTACCGGATGAGAGGAGACAGAAAAGGTTTACTTGAACTCAGCAACTACGTGATCGACGAAGTCTTTGGAGGAGAGAAAAATCTCGTCTCTTCCAAAGAGCTGGGTCAAGAGCCAGAGCTGAAATTGGGAGAGGAAGACCTTTCGAAGTACGACAAAATGTACTTCGAGATTGTGATGAGAAACGCCAAAACTGTTGCATACTGGCACGCGTACGGGTTTTTGAACGGAGTTTTGAACACAGACAACACCTCCATTCTCGGACTCTCAATTGACTTTGGACCCTTTGCGTTCATGGACACCTTCAATCCCGATTACACGTCTAACCACGATGACCAATCTCTGAGATACAGCTTCAGAAACACCCCTAGTGCAATCTGGTTTAACCTGGTGAAGCTAGGCGAAGACATTGCTGAACTGATTGGCGCAGGACCAGAGATCTTGAAAGACGCTCAGTTCTTCGAAGGCGAGGTCAAGGAAGAGTGGAAGGGTCCGATCATCAGCAGGGCCGGGAAGATAATTGACGTGGCTGGCGAGCTATACGAGAAGGTTTTCATTGACGAGTATTTGAACCTGGTTTGCAAAAGACTGGGAATCTCCCCTAAAGACACAGACCATACCGAGGTTTTGGCACCTATGTTTGAAATGTTGAAAACGACAAAGTTGGATTACAACAGATTTTTCACGATACTGCAGAGCTCTGCGATCCAGAATGATGCCGAATTCGACTACGACAAGATTGCAGAAAGTTTTGTCCCTGAGAATTTCAAAGATGACGAGTTTACCGATTATACCAAGGAAAAGGTTGTTGGGGAAATCAAGAGCTTTCTAGCGGTTTTCAAAGCCCGTGTCCATGACGAACAACTGCTGGATGCCGAACGTCTGGATAAAGCCAAACATCACAACCCGCTATTCCTGCCTCGCACTTGGATTCTTGAGGACGTGATTGATTACACCAAGGAAAATGATTACGACACAAGTTACCTCGAGAAACTTTTGAAGATGAGTTCGAACCCTTACGACAAGAGCCAATGGGGAGACGAGCTGAAGGATATCGAGCTCAAGTGGTGTCAAGATGCCGAAGTTGACAGACAAATGCTGCAGTGCAACTGCTCCAGCTGATGGTCAGAAAATTATCCAATAATTATTTCATTGAAGTGGGATGCAGAAAAAAGTGTGTTCTGTTACTGCTCTGGATTCGAGCCGATTTTTTCAAAATGAACCGTCCGACTCACTCAAAGCGCAGCGGTGTCCATAGTTTTGACGCCAATGGTTGGTGCGGATAGACGACTGTGGGCAAGATGAGAAACCTTCTACGACGCCTGAAGCTGAGGAACAGAACAAGAAACAGCGACGATGACCAAGGCCGCAATCCAGTGACGCTACGCGAGAACCCGCTTGGCTGTGGTGCTGAATCCGAGGGAGAAGATAGCCCGGAAGAAACCTCGTCCTGCGTGACTGAGACAGAACGAAGTGATCGCGAAACTTTCAATATAAGTGAAACCATAGCTAATTTTGACTTCGCAGATGATCTCTTGTCACTAGTCAGAGTCTACAACCAATCCTGTACGTCCATGAAGCCGTTCTCGTCGACCTTTTCTTTGAAAGACAAAAGCGGAGAGTCCTGCTCGTCCTCCGTTTACAGTGACCCCGCAGAGTTGGATCTGGCCGCGTCGAATACGCTATGCGATCTGGTGAGCCTCTATACCGACACGAAAAAAGACCCAAATATGTACCTCTCTGCCGAGGATGCGAGCTACTATTCCAACTTTCTTTGAACTGATATCCCTATTTTGCGTTTTTAGCTATTTCTGTAACGTAACGAAAAATGACACCGATTGGCCTAGTGGAATCTGGAGATCACACTTCCAAACTCAGCGCCCTGGATCTGAGCAATACCGAGCTCGAGCTGACTCACCTTGCGGGAACCGTCGCCGCCGGCAATGGTTCCAGCACCCCACGGAGATCCCCCGTGAGCTTCTGACAAGTTGGTCAGCTCGGGGAAAGCTTTGGCGTAGCCCAATGGGACGTAGATCAGACCATGATGGACCCAGGTGGACAGGGAGTTCACCACAGTCATTTCGTTACCCCCTCCCGTTCCTGTGGAGACGAACACACCGAAAGGTTTGTGATACAAGGCGCCGCTAGTCCACAACGAACCAGTTCCATCGATGAAACTTTTCCATTGGGCAGGGTAGTTTCCGTATCTGGTTGGAATACCAAAGAGGAACCCGTCGTACTTCTTCAGAGTTTCGAGGGTAGCGGTTTCGTAAGGGGCTTTAGCTGGCGCGTGCAGCTGGTCAAGAGTCTCGGTTGGCAAAGTCTCTGGGACCTGAAAAATAGTGGCCTTGACTCCGGTCGTCTCGACACCGGTCTTGACAGCTTCGGCCAAAGTGGCCACGTGGTGGTACATGGAATAAATGATGATCTAGGGGAGGTTAGACGGGATCAACAAGAGGAAATCAGGAGGTTCACATACGGCAACGTTTTTAGTCATTTTTGCGGTTTTAACAAGACAATAGTATTGTATAGTTAGGAAGACAGAAGGAAATAAAACAAGACAATTCAATGATTATATACAAGGCAAACTTAAATCACTCAGCTGCGGATTTAGTTAGTCAGAAGTGACTAAAATGGGGATCTCGCAACGCAGTCTTCTGGCGCTTAATTTCAAAAAACCTTTTTAACTAGCTAAACGTCTGCGCAAGGGCGCCACTCTTTTTCTTTTCTTCCCTTTGGCCAATGAAAGCGGGAAGCTCTTGCTGTGGCGACTCTGTTGCTTCCCCTTCTGACGCTGGTTGCTACAGACAAAAATGGGTTAAACTTTGCGGGGCCGCGCCCCAAAATATCACGCGATACTCGTCATGTGGTTTTCACTGCCCATTTTCGGGATGGCAGATTTGCCAAAACTTTTTTATCTCTTTTGGGACTGTTTGTTTACGCAAGTAAAACATTTGTTTGATGTTTACAAAATAACTTTCTATGAAACTTGTTAGCCTCAGCGATAGCAGGTCTCAGTGTTTGGGCTAAGTTTCATACAAAACGAGCAGAAAGATCACCGGAAAGCCATAAATAGCTGTTATGGCCGCGCAGACCGGCACGCAACATCCTGACGGGATGGTATCGCTCAGACAAGGCGAAACAAACGAAACTAGTCCCAAGCTGGAATCGCACAGGAAAACGTCCTATTACTCCAACTTTAACGCCACCACCACCATGAGGAGATCAAGCAGTCAATACATGAACGACCTGCCGGCGTCGTCGTCGGTCGACATCAACGAAAATTACTGGAGGTCATTGATCTCCGACGCTGTGTATTTCAAAGGGCACGACTCGCTGTTTGGTGACTTGATCACCATGATCTATCAGAACCCGTCCACGTCGAAACTAAGCTCAATGACCATTTCTGTTCACGGGAAAACCATTGTTGACTCAATGTCGCTGACCAAAGACTCCAGATACTACCCTGCCGTAAGGGGGCTTCCAGACTCTATGAAGAAGAGCAACGTGAGAAGAGCGTTGGCCGTGTCGAATCTGCGGACTTTTGCACAATTAGAGCCTCACACTAAAGATCTGCTATTCAAAGTGGGCCGCGTTTCGCCGAATTTCGACTGGGACGAGGCCATAGCCGGGGATCTGGCATCGAGAATGGAGCTCATCGACACCAAGACGCCTAGGGAGGTTGGCGAGTTCCTTCTTTCGCTGGGATTCACCCAAAATAGAAAGACTGTCGACTCGCACGTTGTCGACGTGGTTTACGGCAGTGCCGACGAGACCTATCTGGACAAAAATAATGAAATTGCCTTTCTTCTGGGAGAACAACTGGAACACTTGTTCGACCCGTTGACCGAATACTCGCCAGAGCCGACTGAGAAGGCGTACAAACCACCCCAGGACACGCCTCTGGAAGCGGATCTTGACGATGTTTTGGTGAAGTCCGTCTGCAATGAGCTGGTGAAGGTCCAGACCAACTTCACCGTTCTGTTGGTCCAGTTTTTGCAGAAGTTCCTGATTCCTCTGCGAGTGGAGGTTTTGGAAGGAAAAATTGACAACTACACAACTACAAAGCTGAACCAGATTTTTCCGCCCACGATAGACGAGGTGACCAGGATCAATTGTATCTATCTGGACATGTTAAAGCTCGCACTACCGTACGGAAGTTTTGAGGTTCTCAAGGCCAGTGGAACCACGATCCCGTACTTCTACAAGGCCCACATGCGGCACGAGGCAGCTACCAAGAATTTCCAGTCTCAGTTGGAGGGGTTTCTGATGGACTTGAAGGAATCGGGATACCAAGGCCAGGTGCAATATGACAAGAAGATGATTGAATCGATTATTCATTCATCGTTAAACTTACCCAAGATACAGTTGATCTTGGATAGATTGATGGCGACCAAGAAGTGGCCGCAAAACCTGCTGGAAGAGGTCAACGAGTACTACCAGTCGTGCATAGAGACTATCGTGGCATTTGGCAATGACAAGCTGAAGCCGTACAACCACCGAATATTCACTCCAACGGGGAAGATATTGACGGAGTTAGCCAGCGGATGGCCCTCGGAACTCCAGTACGGATGGCTTACCAGAAGGGTTGTGGCTGTGTTTGATGCCAAAGATATCCTGAAGAGCTCTATTAAAAACCACGGAGTCATCATCATTTTCAGCGACCACATCATGTTTCTAGAGATTGTCGACGATGTCTTCTACCACAACCTGCTAAACAACAAGCAAAAAGCCTCAGAGACCCAGATATATAGACCGTCCATCGCAGACGTTCTGATGCATTCCCTGGTGAACGAAGTCCCGTTCTCGAACCTTCCAGAGATGAAAGTGGAGCGGTGGTGTCAGATCGACAAGATTAACGTTCAGCATTACAACTACAACGGCGAGTCGTACGTTCAGTTCATTGACGGCACAACGACCGGACTCTACAACATCTCCAAATATACTGGCCATTACGTTGTCGAAATTGTCAACAAGGCCAGAATACTGAACAAGTCGCAACCGTTCCATTTGTTCAGGGCAACAGTCGACCCGAAATGCATCTACTACACGGCACACGAGCTTGAATCCTACGATGTCGAAGAAATAAGATCGCCTTTTGCTGTTTTCCTAAATGTCCCGTTCGATGCTCGACTTCTGGACGAGTATGAGTTGTACGGGTTTCTCGTGATCAACTTTTCAAGCGAAGACAAGCTGCAGATCGACGGTGCCACCAGGTCCGGAGAGAAGGTGAGCTTGGAGATTCCAAAGAGCCTCTTGTCGGACACGCTGGTCCAGCAAATATCGCAGTCGATGGAGAGTCGCTTGACGTACCAAAATCCGCAGCTTGCGGTCAACCTGGTGCACAGAAATCAGGAGCTGGTTTCGAAAGCTCTGGAGGTTGTTGCCTTTACGGAAGACCGGAAAAATGTGGAGATCAGAAAGATCAACGCTGCGTACAGCGCCATGCTCAAGGAGAAGGAAGACAGAAAAGAAGCACAGGTTGCCAAAAGTGTCTCGAGAGCCAGTTCGCTCGATGTTCTTGCCAAAACCAATACCAACAGGGTCAGCTCAACCAAGATCACCAAGTCCCCCGTCGAGGAGAGACCTAAAGGAGGTTCTATTTTCAACAAGCTCTTCAGAGGAACCAGACGACTTTCCGGCTCGACCAAGTCTTCGTCAAAGGGGTCCGCTATGAACAGTCCTAACCTGGTCCAAAAGAGGCAGTCGTTCTCGCCTCAAACCACGCCGAGACTTGCGCTCGGCGAACAATCGTTCGACCGCCATTCACAACAAAATACCCAAAGTCCCGCTGTGCGAGCCTCGCCTGTCTCGCCAACGGAGTCTAACTTCAACGCCAACGGAGATTACACCAACGGCTCTTCGAGCCTGCTCATTAATTCAGGCTTCCATTTTCCTGCTAGGATGGACAGCCTCAGCTCGAACCGTCAACAAGACCAGCCATTTTCCAATACACCCAACCGTTCTTCTCTCCAGCTGTCTGAGATAGATGCTATCGAGAGCTTGAACAAGTTCTCGGTGGAGCAACTGCAGACGACGGCCTTCATTCGAGCTGAGACCAAACAGCCACGGGAGAATTTAGTCAAACAGGAGCCACGACAGGTTGGCCTGCAAAACCTAAAACTTCAAGATCCCGGAAAAGAACGCCGAGAATACGAAGCGCAATTGAAGTTGACCGGAATGTCTCAGGTCTCTGAGTCTTCGAGCCAGTATCCCCTGAGCTCCCAAACCATCCAGTTTTCTTCGAGCACGGTCTCGAAGCTACACCGGCTGGGAGACACAGAGGAGGAGAGCAACTGGACAACGTTTGCCAGCAGAGACAATTCAGTTGTGGGTTTGTCTGCAGTCACGGTTGTGGGAACGAAGACGCTACCATATCAAAACTCAAACTACAGAAGTTTACTGCCGCGGGAGAAGGCTCCAAAGGCTCCAAAGGCTCCAAAGGCTTCAACGGAACCAACGGCTCCCGCTGCTCCAAAACCAATCAACAAGGAAAACCAGCCGCAAAATGTTACCTCTAAACAGAGTCTCCAGAACGAAACGAAACTGGGACGCTCCCCGATGCAGCCCGCACACGAAAAGTTCAGAGACGGAGCCAACTTCTTGGACGAAAAGCTCGAAACCGACATGTTCAGTTCTATCGATCTGACAGGCTCCTCTTTCGACATAACGTTACCCGATCTGGCTACCGACCGGGACTTGAGCGAGCCGCCCCACGCCGACAACAGCGAGAGCGACGACGGCGCCGTGGAGTACTACACCCCGCGAGAGCACGCCACACCTGTATTCGCTCAGCGCGAAATCGAGACTGGCGGACGAGACGAGGAGACACAGTCCAGACATGGCGCAGACGAGACTTCGCTATGCTCTGCCCTTCAAGAAATACAGGACACCACTCAAGGGAAGGTCTTGATAGGAGTCTGGGACCAGAAAAGACTCCTGTCAGACTCTTCATTGAGCTTGCAGAACGGGATAGCCTACGACGAGTCGTATGCTTACCTGGCTCAGTTTCTCACAGGCGAAACTACGGTCAACGGAGGACCTGTCTCTTCTAGCGTCGGCAGCGAGATAACCACTGCGCCTAAGAGAAAGGATATCGACTACGACGCTCTCTACGCCACAAAATTGCGAGACAGCTCCCTGAAATACCTGGCAGGGTACATTGGCTCAGAGAAGACCGAGTGCGATCTGGCACAGTTGGCCGAGCAGGATTAGAAGGCCGGTAAGAGCTGGTGTTGAGAGCCGTTAGCGATTGCTTAGGTAATCAGGGGCTGCGGCGTCGTCTTTTGGAAAGTTGTGCTGCAAGGCGGTAACTTAGCGCAAAAGTCCAGGGCTGTGGCAGAACTCTGTTTTGGGAAACTCAACCCGCGATTTTTCACTTGATAAGAATTAAATCGCTGGAAGAGGTGTAATAAATAGTAATAAAATGTACACTTCCATTTGATAGTTAGCGGAAGAAAACTTGCTCCGGAAAAGTTATAGAACCAATGAGCTCCGAACTGTTCCAAGAAATCACCCTGCCTACGGGCCAGAAGTACAAGCAACCGATTGGGTTGTTCATCAACAACGAGTGGATCAAAACTGACTCCCAGATCGAGACCATCAATCCAGCCACAGAAGAAGTGATCACCTCCGTTTACACGGCCGGTCCTGCCGAGGTCGATCAGGCCGTTGCTGCTGCCAGGGGTGTCTACAAGGAGTGGCTGAAGGTCCCGGGCGAAGAGAAGGGTTTGAAGATGCTGAAATTGGCTGACATTTTGGAGAAGAATGCTGATCTGGTGGCCGCTGTAGAGTCTCTGGACTCTGGAAAGCCTCTTGAGAGCAACGCCAAGGCAGACATTGACAGTGTTGTTGAATACCTGAGATACTGTGCGGGATGGGCCGACAAGATCACAGGAAAGACCATTCCGCTCACCCACGACAGATTCGCCATCACCAAAAGATATCCTCTGGTTGTTGGGCAGATCGTTCCATGGAATTACCCTCTTTCTATGTCGGGATGGAAATTTTGTCCGGCGTTGGCCTGCGGATGTCCCATCGTGATCAAGTCGAGTGAGCTGACTCCTCTTTCCTTACTTCTATTCGCCGAGTACGTCAAGGAGGCCGGCTTTCCTGCCGGAGTCTTCAACGTGATCAGCGGATTAGGTGCCGTCGCTGGACAAAGTTTGTCCTCGCACACTGGTCTTGATAAGATCGCGTTCACGGGATCCACTGCAACGGGTGCCAGAATCATGCAAAACGCCTCCTCTAACCTCAAGAACATCTCGCTGGAGTGTGGAGGTAAGTCGCCGCTGCTTGTTTTCGAGGACGCTGATCTCGAACAGGCTGCCAAGTGGGCAGCTTTTGGAGTGATGTACAACTCGGGACAAAATTGCACAGCCAACTCGCGAATCCTGGTCCAAGAGGGGGTTTACGAAAAATTCCTGGAACTTTTCAAGAAAGAGGTTTCTGAGTCGTGGGTGGTTGGAGATCCATTTGACTCCAAGACTACGATCGGACCGGTCATTTCGAAGGGCCAGTACAACAAGATCAAGGGCTACATCAGCAAGGGTCAAGAAGAGGGCGCCAGATTGGTGCTGGGAGACGCTCCGATCCCAATGAAGGCTGGTTATTACATCCACCCGACTATCTTCGCTGATTGCACCCAGAAGATGGCAATTGTCCAGGAAGAGATCTTTGGACCGGTCGTTGCTGTGTCCAAGTTTTCGACCGAAGAGGAGGGAGTTGACATGGCCAACGACACCATCTACGGTCTTGCTGCGATGGTCTTCACCAAGGATTTCGTCAGAGCTCACAGAGTGGGCGACGTCTTGGAGGCTGGCTCTGTGTACCTCAACTCTTCGAACGATGAGAGTTGTCGTGTTCCCTTTGGAGGTTTCAAGATGTCCGGTATTGGTAGAGAGTTGGGGGAGAACGGTATCGACCTCTACACCCAGACCAAGAGTATCTTTTTGAACGTCGGAAACAAGTTGTAGGAAACGGACTATCTAGGCGAATACAAGCTTGCAAAAGC
Source organism: Ogataea saltuana (assembly GCA_030674545.1). Lineage (NCBI taxonomy): Eukaryota > Fungi > Ascomycota > Pichiomycetes > Pichiales > Pichiaceae > Ogataea > Ogataea saltuana. The sequence goes on from JAKTYV010000006.1 coordinate 538,956, forward strand.
GGCAGACTGTGGTCGTTGAAAACCTCAAAAGTAGGGTAGGATTTAAATCCTCGAAAGCAGGCAAGGATTTTTAAAACCTGTCTAAACAGGATATCAAAAGATTATTTTTCGATAAAAAAAAAACTCGTTTAGATACTCATCTTCGGTAGCTCCAACTTCTGTCTTACCCACCCCGTGACTCGCACCGCTTGACTCATTCACCATGTCACGGCATCAAATGGACCTGGTCCTGTGTCTGAAACAGCCGGGTAATCAAGTCGGGAAACTGTGCGAGAAGTGTGACGGAAAGTGCCCGACGTGTGACTCCTACGTGAACTCGCAGACCCTGGTCAAGATATGCGACGACTGCTCGTTCGGTTCGGCCCACGACAAGTGCATAGTTTGCGGGAAAAAAGGAGAGAGTGACGCGTACTACTGTCGGGAGTGCGTGCTGTTGGAGCGTGACAGAGACGGGTGTCCAAAGGTGGTGAACATTGGGTCTGCCAGATCAGACCTGTTTTACGAGAGGAGGAGGACGGGCGCAAATCCTGCTAGATAAGAATTTGAATCGTATGCGTGGTGTATAGTTTTATGTATATAACTGAAGAAAGCGGACGGGCCGTTTATGTGCTATCGTGAATCGTGATATCAATGGCGGTAACAAATTCGTCGCAGTCGGAATCCAAAGTCACGGTGCGACGCAGTGGATTTTCTAGAGAAAAGCGATCGTCATCGGTCCGATTTCCATCGTTCTTGTCGTCGTCAATACCGCTTTTCGATAATTTTTCGTTGACTGCGTCGATCTCGTCGGAAACAGCTTCCTCGTCTTCATCGTCGCCCTCGTTGTCGCTCCCAAAATTGGTTTCCTCGTCCCTGGACGGTGACGCTTGCTGTTCTAAAAGCCCGAGAATCTGGCGGAACAGCGAGTTTTTCGACAGCTCGAACCAAGCCCATTCGACCTTCACGTCCAGAATTTTGGCCAAAGACGTCAGCGACTCCCGCGTCTTGGGGTTGAAAGGAGTCAGTAAGGAGATTTTCCTGCTAACCTCGATGTACGCGTGCAAGGACTCGGAGGAGACTGAGATCAGTTTCTCGAGCTTGGCGATTCGCTCGTCGAGACTCAAAGTCCTGAGGTTGATCACCTCTTTCAACACTTCGTTTGGATGAGGATTGGAGAAAGTCAGTCCTTCGATAGACATGTTGACCGAGTCCAATGCCGAAAGATAGTTGACCGAGTCAATCCACGAACAAAGCTCGAAGTTGTTGTCAACCATGTAAACGTCCTTGCTGTTCTTGGCGTAGATGTAGAAGGTGCGACTTTGCAGCTTTGTCGATTCTGACAGCCCCCCAAAAGAGCCAGAATGAACCGCAGCATTCGACGAGTCGTTCACCAGCTTATCGAGAGCAATGTTCTTTTTCAATCTGACGGCAAAGGACCCGCTCGGAATGATGAAACTAGGCTCAAAGTTCTCCAGAAGAGTCCCCGGCGTCAGTCCCGACGCCTTCTCTTCCAGAACCACAAACTTCTCCCCCGCGGTGCTGGTGATGTAGTTCATTTTGAAGAGATTCACGTTTTTGTAGAACAGCAGTCCGACAGACGTGAGGACGCAAAAATATCGTTTCCAGGACTTGAAGTTTGACAGAATTTTGGACTCGTGTTTCGACATCATTCCGATCTTAAAAACCCGTGTGACAAGGAACTCGTCCGTGGAACTGTCAAACGGTTCGCAGTTCAGGATGTCGGTTTTGCTGTTGATCAGAAACCCTGCCTTCTGGCGGGCGATTTTCAGAACCATAGAGCAATGCGGACCGGTCAAGCTGCTCTTGATGCTCGTGAACAACCGGGAATCGATGTCTTGCTCGTTTAAATCCACTTGCTCTGCTATCCATTGGGTCGTTGGAGTCATGCCGTCCAGCAAAGCAGAGCCGGACTGCTTCGAACCGTCTGGGTTTTTGAGGTTCAGAAGAAACGGATTATCCACCGTTAATTGGAGCCCCATTTTCAGCTCGTCTATGGTGTTCTTCACAATGTAATCGTAGGGATCGACCGAGATTGAGTTCCACAGAAACGTGCTGCTTCTCTTGCGGGCCCCAAGAGTAGGAGAGCTGACCACGACCGGAGCGCTGCTCAAGACCGTTCCTGTCGGATAAGGCAACGGTTTGTTCAGATCGTGGAAAGCTTCAGTGATCCTCTCACTTTGCTCGACGGGAATCTTGACAAACGGGGTATGCGTAATGTTGTCGTAATAGTACTCGAGTATGTCTTTTGTCACCAGTTTCGTGAGATCGTTGTAGTTTAAAGACTCTCCGTTTTGCTCTAGTGTCAATATCAGGTTGCTCACAAACTCCATTTTGGTCATCTTTCTTTTGTTGTTCTGGTTGAATCTGTCTGTGTGCAGCATTATCAAAGAGTATGTCATGACATAGCACAAGTCTGTCGACATTCCTAGACCCCGGTGCTGGGAACTGTAGTGTCTTCCGAACTCGTATATGACTCGGTCGATTTGCTGTGTCTCTTTAGGAAGATCGTTGATCATGAGAAACTTCCTCAAGGAAACGTCGATGGGCTCGTTCTGGAAGTTGAAGTACCGGTCCAGAAACTCTCGCATGCTCAGTTTTGAAAATTCGCTTCCGTTCAAAGACAGAATACTGGCTATCGTGGTGATTGGATAAGCCCCCAACAGTCTGTCGAGATATTGAGCGGGAGTCTCAAAATCCATCATGCTGAGGATGTCCTGCTTTCTGTAATCCAGGTCTGTGAGCTTGGTCAAGCTTGGCGTGCGGGAAACGGGGAGCTTTTTAGTTTTCATGAAATTCGTGAGTGAGTTGAGAATCCCCGGACTCTGGGGCTCTGGTTTGAACATGTTGCTGTCCAGTGCGTTCAATGTTTTGGATCTTTGCCGGGAAATCTTGTTCGGAGACGCAGTTGCTGTCGAATCGTCCGCTGTTTCTGCTGTCTTGTCCGACTCTGCGGTGCCCGAGTTGATTTTCGATTCTGAAATCCCGCGGTTCAGGGTATATACGTTTTCGGGCTCGATTCCAGAATCGTTCTGTCTGTCGTTCAGGGACAGGGACCGTCTATAGTCCGGCCTCAACGACGAGGACTGCGAGACAACAGAGAGAACCAGCTGGTCCTCCGGAGACGTTTCGCGCGAGATCATCGAGCTCGTGCGCAGCGGCTCATCTTCGGCGTCCGACGAGAAGGTGAACTTGACTGCCGGCGGGCTCGTCAATGTCTTGCCTCTGCGGGGAGAAACAGACCCAGACGACTGGATATCAAGAGAAAGAAGCGGACTGGCCTGCGGGTCTAGAACCAAAAATGACTTGGTCCGGTTCTTGATGCGCGTGAACGGCTTGTAGCCGGAGCTTTTCCCGGAGGAGACACTGCTTCCCGACCCCTGGCTTAGCTCCGCCTGTTCCTGTAGTGTCTCCCTGCTCGGGGTATTGGCGGGCGGGAGCGCACCCGCCCCGCCCGAGCTGCTGTTGTACACCTCTTCGCGCGAGCTCGACGGCAGAGAGCACTCGCTGCCCTTCGACGACGTGGACGAGGAAAACCGTCGCTTGATCAGCCAGGTGGGCGACCGTTCCTTGGACTTGTTCCGCTGGATCGGACGGATCCCTCGGCTGCTGTGGGGCTTCATTTTCGATTTGATAGTGCTCCCCCACGAGCTCAGGCGGACCTGCTGTTCCGGTTGCAGCGGCGACGCCGGTGTGTCAGAGGCCAAGCCGGTCGCAGACCTCGACCGGAGATGCTCCCGTCCCCTCTCCATGAGTCGCAGAGTCTTACTGCCGCCCTCTGTAGCATTGTTGGTGTTCGCCATGCAAAAACCCGGTCGGCGCGAGCCAGATGACGCTGTTGTAGCCGGGCTTGTTTTTGTCAGCGTCGAAAGCGATTAAAAAACCTTTCCGGTGAGCGGTGTCGGACCGTATAAAAAGTGCCCCTTCTTGTAAAACCGCGCCAAAACGTACGGAATGATGACCTAAACACGGACCAAACGTCGTTCAACACCCAATTGGCACACTCTGCTCGAATCTGCGTGTCTCGTTGGCAAATCCGGACACTTGAGGACACTTTCGTGCTCTGTTTCGATACCAATGTGCTGTCTCTTCTCTGTATGTCACGCAGTTTGTTCGCTGATTCACTTTATTTTTCCCTCGTTTACCGTACAAATTTCCCATTTCAAGGCGGTGCAGTGAAGCGATTTGGTTTTTTTTTCAAAATGTGCAGGGAAAAAGGGTTCGTAGCTGTTCTTTGTTTGATTTGGGGGAGGGTTCGAGACACAGGAAGGGGCCGAGCCGAGACAGGAGTTGTACCGCTGGAGAACTGGAGACAGCACTGTCATATTTCAGCAGAAGGGGGCAAATTGCGCGATTCTTTACCCCGATTTGGAGAACCCCGGAACAAATGGATCCCCCGCACTCCGATAAGAGGGCGTTGACCCCAATCCAGGAACACTACTTGAAGAAGGAGCTCATAAACCTGGAATTGACGCGAGAAATCAACAAATTGTCTCCGAGCTACAATGACGCGACGGGACTGCGCAGATTCGGACCGCCGTTCACCATGTACGACCCGAAAGCCCCTCCTGCTAATATGAGTGAGGCCCAGCTGCTCGGGATATCTGCTTCGTACGACCAGCATTTCGACAGGGAGTTCCCTTTCCTCCGGTTTATTTTCAAGGAGTATCTGGTGACGTTTCCTTTCATCAAGTCGCATCTCCGGACGCTGCGCCATGGCGACGAGTTCTGGCGAAACCTGCAGGTGTTCTGGGAGCTGTGGAAGACTAAGAAAATCAGCAACAGCAACGACAGAGGGGAGCTCTCAAAAAGGAAAATTCTCATGTTCAAGCTGCAGTCGCTGATGTTGATGCTGTTCAACTCGGCGATATACTGCGAGAGCGACGAGGTCTACTTCCAGACGAGCAAGGAGAGAAACACGTACAAAAAGATGACCAAGCTGATGGCCGGAAACAAGCGGGACGACGAAGCCCTGCGGCTGATGGAGGTGATCCCCCAGGAAGACAACTACATCAGCGGGCTGGACGTCAACGTGGCCGGTGTCTGTACGGCCAAAGAGCAGAAGTCTCGAATGTTCTTCGGCTCGGTGGAGTCCAAGTACTATCTCTTCGTCATCAGGGTTAAGGAAGAACAGACCGGAAAGTCGTGGTACGTCAAGAGGAGATACTCCGACTTTTCAGAGCTGTCAAAAACACTGTCAAAGACGTATCCGGGAAACGACTTGCCGTTCCTCCCGTCAAAAAGCAAGAAAGAGGCTAATCTGGATATCAATTCCGACGAGGACGGAGCCGAAGACCCTGAAGTGGAAGATTCCCTAGACGTGCAGAACCTGGAAAAAAGTTTTGTGAATTCCTTGAAGCTAACCCAGGTTTCCACCGACGATTCCAAGCATTCTTTGGCCAATGATCCGGAGGACAGCGAGCTCAAGTTTCCCAGGGAAAGTTTGAGAATCTCTTTGCGTGGGTATCTCAAAGGTCTCACAACTATCGACGTAATTAGAAACTCACCCGAGTACCTGGAGTTCATCTCCGGGTCACAGGTCGTCCCGAACGCGGACGAGATGCGTGATATCGAGCTTCGATCCAAGCTCGACAATTTGATGCTTATCCAGCACTTCAAGTTCCAACAGGAGACGGTCAAGGTTATGAAACAAATCGAGAAAGCAACTGCGGAGCTGCAGCAGGAAACTTTCAAAGAAGGATTTGGATACGTTTTCCAGCAACTAGAAACCAAGGAATCGTTGAAGGATTTGACTCCGCCGCTGCAGTCAGTAATCCAGCTGATACAGATTGAGGTTGCGTCTACGCTGTACGAATTTTTCGTTGGGAGTGACAGTTCCCGGGAGACTTTGTTGCTGATGAAACGATTACACCGGGTCTTCCCTTACTCCGTGGTGAGCACAATTTTGCGATTCACGAATCCTTTGCAAATTGCCAAAAAGCTGATTGACTTGTTCACGTTTCAGATGCCTCTTGGCTTCAACAAAAAGGCGAAATCCTTACTGCAGCTAGTATTTTCCAACGTCTTAAACGACGATCTGCGGCATTGTGACAAGGAGTTGGCGTTGATCAAGGGGAAACTCTCCGGAATGGACTCTCGATACGGAGTGTTATTGCAGAAAATTGATGAGTATCTCGTTTCCTCGGACGAAATCGTTTTACAGATCAAGAAAAACTGTCAAGTTTACAAGGTTCCGCTCTGTGCATCATTACTGCTCAACAATAACGGCCTCAAAACCAAAGTCTCGGAGCCGGTTTTGGCGCAATTCCTCCACTCCTATAAAGCCACAAAGCTGGACAAGGAGTCGCTCGCTTCGCTGGTGAAATCATACTTCAAGACCAGCCTCCGGAGGCTCGACAAAATCTCTCTCAAGGAACTTTGGGACGAGCCTGAACTGATGGATTTGATCAAAGAACTGTTATCTATTTTCTTCCAGCCATTGATCAAACTTTTCAAAAAGGCAGAGCTCTACCTGTACATTCCCATAATACAGAAGTACGTGACAGAGCTGATTGCTTTGGTTGAGTTCTACCAGAACGACTACAACAACTTCAGCAACACCAATATTGTGGCAAGTTTCATCGGATTGCAGGAAAAGTACCAGGAATTCGTTTACAAGTTTATGCACAATCTTTACGCGAGCGACATGAATTCGAGCGACGTTGACGACAAGATCTTTGTTGGCTTTCTAGGGTGGTTCAACCGGTTTATTGACTTCTTGGGCTTCGTGAAAAACAGTCGGCCGGACCTGAAGATTGACCTCAATTCGATGGTGACGGCCGAGAACCAAAAGGACGTTGTTTCCGAGCTTGATCAAATCATAGAGGAAATCGAGAGTAAGCGACGCAAGTACGAGTCCTCTGAGACTCCGGTTGCCGAAAACGGCGACTACTACAAGACGGTGAGAAACAAACAGCTCACTCAGAATTGGGACAAGATCCATTCCTCTCTCTTCAGTATGGCTGCCGATTCCGGGCTAGCCGAGGGCAAGACAGATATCGGGGAACTTGTGGGTATCAATCCTGACGATTACGTGGAAATGAACATGGAACTTGCGGACACGTCGGGCGGCGAAGACGAATTTTCGAGGGGCCTGTTTGCCCAAATGGAGCCAGAGTTGTTTTTGGACCGGATTGAATACGATTTTGTTTCGGGTCGGTTAGAGACGGACGAGCAATTCAAGCGGATGGACGAGTTCAACGGGTTCCAGAAGGAGGCGATTGGAAAGTTGAGCGACACCTTCAAAGAGCGTTTGGTGAGGGTGATAGAAGATTATAGAAATCAGTAGGAGGAACGTTTCATTGGCCAAAACATACATCATATTCGGTTGTTTTTGCATATTTACAAACTGAACAAAAATCCCTGCGTTCAAGCGACTTTTCAACGGAAAACAGAATCTAACAGCATAGAGTTCCCCTTGAGGCCTTTGTATCGTCTAATCTTGGTCGAGAGATGGAACAGAGTCCTGCAAGACGTTAACAACGCTCTGTGGAGGCTGGATGGCCGTCAACATCATGATGAGCTCGTAAACGTAAGGAGGAATGGTTCTCTGGTAGATGTCCAAAATTCCAGTTGGGTTAGGGTAGACGGCCAGACCCTTGTAAAAGTAGATGGCAGCCTCGATCTCCTTGCCTTCGACAGAGCTCAACTGCTCACCCTTGGTGACCTGGCTCATGAAGAACTGTTCCTTCTCTGCCACTCCGGTAGGCAGAGGTTCCTCGACCAGCGACTGGTTCAGTTTTTCTTTCAGGGCCTCAAGCTTGTTGGTTTTGTCGGCTTCCTGTTCCAGCTTGGCTTTTTTCTGTGCCCTTTTCTTGTTTTTGAGGATTCTCTTTCTGAACTCTGGGTTATTTCTTCTTGCGTAATCAAAGTAGACACAGTAACCGACGGCAGCGGCGGTCACGGCGAGCACTGAGTATCCGAGTTGTTTAGACATTGTTGCGTGTAGGGATGTTGCACAGAGGGTCTCGGGGTTGGTCAGTTTAAAAGAAGCGTTTGGTTTCATTGCGGTGGATCTTTTCGACAGCTACATTTTGATAGATGCTGAAAAAATTTTCAGCTCAAAAACAAATTATGTAATCCGGAAAGTGCACTGAGCTGCGCAAGATTGAGAAGAAACACCGGAAAGGGAAGATAAGGACAGCTCAGGGGCGATTTTAGAGTCCTCAGTTCACCAGCCAGTCTGCACAAAGACGGTAAGACCAGAAAAGATGGCTGTCAGCAAAAGAACGTCACTGAGATCAAAGCTGGAAAAGAAGCAGACCAAGTCGGTCGTTTCGTCCTCGAACTCGCTAGTGGGGTCCAGCAAGGCGGCGACGGCGAAAGAGGCGTTTCTCCAGAAACTCGCCGAAAAGAGAGCTCGCCAAGTTACCCCTGGGTCCGCTTCTGCCGGAAAAACGGCTGTTCTGGACCCAAATGAACCTAACATCTCGAAATCGGCCGTCAGACGCAGAAAGAGAAAGCTGAGAGACCAGCTGAAACCAAAACTGAACGATCTGATGGATGTCTTGGAGACGGAAAGAGTGGCTGAAACAACGGAGATGGATGACAGCGAAGAGCCAGCTCAAAGCGGTTTCAAGCCCAAGTTGAACCACGCCCCAAACCCGCACAGCAGTCAAAAGGGGGCCAAGTTAGTGGAGAAGGGAGAAATCAAGAGATTTGGGGTCATATTGAAAGACCAGGAATTTAGAAAAAACCCCTTTGACTCGTTGAAAAACGCAATTCTCAACAACTCGGGGAAGTATTGACACCATTTGTCCTTGCTACATGTGGTTATCGCAACAAATACACAAATATTTAATAAATGGGTGATAATAAATAAACGGTGATAATAAATAAATGGTGATAATAAATAATTGGGTGATAATAAATATATGGATGATGACAGCAATTCGCAACAGTACTCAGTAGGCTCTGTACCACATTCTCTGTGTTTGGTGGGCCATCATCTTCTTTTGGAGCTGGAAAATACCGTACATCAATGCTTCGGACGAAGGGGGACATCCCGGAACGTAGATGTCCACGGGAATGATTCTGTCAACTCCCCTCACGACAGAGTAACTGTAATGGTAGTAACCTCCACCGTTGGCACAACTTCCCATGGAAATTACCCATCTCGGGTAAGGCATTTGGTCGTAGACCTGCCTCAAAGCAGGTGCCATTTTGTTGGTGACTGTTCCGGCAATGATGATGATGTCCGACTGTCTGGGAGAAGCTCTGAAAATGATACCCAGTCTGTCCTGATCGTATCTAGGGGCCGAAACATGCATCATCTCGACGGCACAACATGCCAAACCAAACGTTGCGGGCCAAAACGAGGATTTTCTAGCCCAATTCTTCAACTTGTCGATCGATGTGAACGCGTAATCCAACGTATTGGACAGAGGCAGTTCCGACAACACCGGTCTGTCAACCTCGGTAATGGTGGGCTCCAATTGCGCTCTGTTCGGCTTTGGTGTGGTCGAGATAAACTTCCTAGGGGTTGAGCTTATAATCACAGGTTTCATCTGTGATCGAACAGCGGCAACTGTCGATCGTGCTAGTAGCGATGTCATCATCATTTCAGGACTCGTCAGCGGTGTTGTCTTGCGGTTTCAGCAGTTCTAATGAGTCGCTCAAATTGCCTGTTTCACCCAAACAATGCGTTCTGAGATCTTGTCGATAACTTTTAGAAGCAACAGGAGACTTCTTTTGTGATTTTGAACGTTCGCAGACGGTTGAAAATTTGTCTTCGGCAATAGTTGTTTGTTTGCCCTAACCAGCCAATGTTATAAGGCTAATTAACAAACCATCGTCAAAAATTGGAATGGAGCTATTTGCCCGGGTTATTGATGACAGAAAAAGTTGGTAATTCCTTATGTAATCAGACGGAGAAAATTGATCGAGGGGCAGCAGAGCATCGATAGAGCCGAGTAGTTGATAACAGACTTGTCGCTGTTTTGCAGTCAAACAGAGGGCGACCGTCTTTCGTTTATTTCACGAATCAGGGGTAACTGGATGGTTCTACAGGTGGAAAAGGAGTCTTTTGAATAACTTTTGCCAGCTTTCAAAAGATCGACGCAGACGAACTTGCGTCGATTGCGTCGAATCTCTCTGCTCATACTTGCAATAGTCTGTGGGCTTGGTTTTTGCAGGTGTCGCCAGTAGAGGCCTAGCCTACTTTCTCAAAGAGATGCAGTCTCAAAAACAGCTCGTTTCCAAAAATAGAGAGGCTTTGAATTTTCAGTGACCTCGTTATCTTGGCTCAAACCTCTCGAACTTGGGACGGCGACCGACATACTGCTCTACGGCAGATTCTGTCACCACAGACGAACAGCAGATGCCGAGCACCTTCGCAAGTAATAGAGTTCAAAAATGGGAGCGGCCTTGGTAGTGCATATATGCATCAATCACCCCTGTAGCGAGAAGTTTTCAAGCAGGACGTACTGCTTTAGAACGAGGGATTCCGCACAGCTTCCGAGAGCATACTGAAAGGTCACGAATTCCGTAAAGTCGCGGGTTTTGTTGACTCGCTTCTTCCACAAGATTTGTTAGGGTAATCGAGACATTCCTTGAGAACGGTATAGAAGGGGTACGAAATCCGGGGAAACAGATTTTACTCTGTACACGACCGAATCGGATGGTCTGCAGGAGAACAGAACTCTGTGGCAAAGGCTCGATTTTTGAGTGTCACAATTACGGGGGGTTATGAACTCACAGGAGCGGAGCAGCTTATGATTCGGGAGTTTGAAAGTCAAGTAACCGATTTGTCTCGACCGGATAGTAAGGGTTGAATAGATATCGCATGGCTTCTTAAGTGGACCATGCAACAATCAAGCAAAGTTCTTTTTTTAAGGTAAGTCTGGGTTGGTCTGTTTTTAGAAGCAAGTAAATAAGAAATCAATACCTAATTTAGATATGAAGCAAAAAGCTCTTCTCCAGAAAACTAGTTTGCTTGACATCAAGTTTGAACTACCCTGTGGGGTTTAATTACGTTTGTTTATCTTTTTCTGTTAATAGAATAGTAATTGGCAAGATCTAAATTACCTAGTTGGGGAAAACGTAAACAAATCCGGTCTATCCTAGTAGAAGAGGTTTTTGGAGCCAGAACGCACATGGAATAGGGTGACGGATATCTGAGCGTTTAGGAAATGTGTTGGGGCTCGGTAGAAACGAGTCCTGCAGTCTCCTATTTGGAGAAGGAGCCGGGACGAGCTTTGAAAACTAGCACACTAGGAAGCCGACCGGGTGCGAGGTCGAGCAATATAGGTTATAGTCGAAAGCTGGAGTGTAAGGGGCACAGCTTGGACGCCAAGGAGAAACGTCATAAGCTCCCCAGAATCAGGATTGTGTGGGTGGAAACATTGGAAGTGTACGCGTTGGTCCTTGCAGCACGGATAAATTTCGAAGCGCGTCGCTTTAATTGTGAGCTTTAGAGTCGACACGCCTGCTCAAACACAAGCCCCCCGGATAGAAACACGGTGCCTTGAAGGAAACAGAAGCAAGGGCACGGTCGGGGTTTGTGCGACCAGTTGTGTAGGCTCTTCAGTCCGCAAATGAGCCGCATATTGCACCAAAAAGGTCAGCATTGTCAGCTGTACCGAACGCGACCCCGTCAAGGCTCCGTAAATGCGTCAGCAACGCCCAGTAATGTTTCGTGGATCGTTCAGGTGGAATTCCATTCCGTTCTAGGAGATCCCACTGTTCTACAACAGGCCCATCCTCCCCATCCAGCCCTGCTGTTGTTTATCTGTGGGAGCATTTCTTTAGGTCCCTCGAGTTTTCCCGATTAGATCCCGTCTGTGCGGCTCACACCTTGCAGGAAAACGCCTCCTGCAAAGAGCCAGTACACCTCCTGAATCGGGATCTCGATGCCCCCTTCCTGATTAAAAATGAGGTAAAACATATCTGAAATTCAGCATTACGACACTATAAAAGCGAGCACATTTTCTCTCCCCCGAGACAAGTTCTTGGTTTGACTCGAACACACCAACCAACATGAAGTTACCGTCTTTCTCACTGTTATCGACGCTGCTGGCAGCCGCGGCCTGCGCTGCCCCTTTGAAGCTGCAAAAGAGAAATTCGAGATGGGACTACTCAAGCAACGAGCTATACGGTATCAACATCGGAGGATGGCTGGTTCTAGAACCGTTCATCACTCCGAGTCTTTTCGAGGAGGCCGGTGAGCCGGTCGATGAATACCACTACACCCAGACCTTGGGCACGGACGAGGCTACAACCAGACTGGAGCAGCACTGGTCCACGTGGATCACCGAGAGCGATTTCGAAGAGATGGCCAGCTACGGTCTGAACTTTGTGAGAATCCCAGTCGGATACTGGGCTTTCCAGCTTGCGGACGGAGATCCGTATGTCCAGGGACAGGTGAAGTACCTGGACAAGGCGCTGGAGTGGTGTGCGAACCACGGTCTCAAGGCTTGGATCGACCTGCACGGTGCTCCAGGATCGCAAAACGGATTTGACAACTCTGGTCTGAGAGACTCGATCGAATGGCAGAGTACGGAGGGATACGTCTCGTTGACCGAGAACGTTCTGAACACCATTGCGCAAAGATACTCGGGAAGCTCCTACGACGACGTTCTGATCGGAATTGAGCTGATCAACGAGCCTTTGGGCTCCTCGTTGTCTCTTTCGGCTTTGACAGACTTCTACAACCGTGGATACGAGATCGTCAGAGAGTCCGGTGACGTTCCGGTTATCATCCATGACGCGTTCACCGCCGACCACTACTGGGACGGTACGCTCAACACTGACCAGGACTCCAGTGTCTGGGACGTTGTGGTAGACCACCACCACTACCAGGTGTTCTCGACGGGAGAGCTGCAAAGAACTCTCGACGAGCGTGTTTCGGTTGCCTGTGGCTGGGGCTCGTCTGAAGCCTCTGAGTACCACTGGAGTGTTTGTGGCGAGTGGACTGCTGCGCTGACCGACTGTGCCAAGTGGCTGAACGGTGCAGGAAGAGGCGCAAGATACGACTCCACCTACGGAGGGGGCGACTACGTGGGATCCTGCGACCAACTGTACGTCGCAGACTACGACTACTTTACCGACGAGGTGATTTCCAATTATAGAAGGTACGTGGAGGCCCAAATGGACGCCTTCACTTACAGCAAGGTGAGAGGCTGGGTGTTCTGGTGCTGGAAGACTGAAAACACCATCGAGTGGGACTTCCAGAGATTGTTGGGATTGGGAATTATTCCGCAACCATTTGACGACAGATGGTTCCCTAACCAATGTGGCTTCTACTAGACAAAACGAAGATTCAGCAAGCCCAAAAAACGGCCCCTGGCGGCCCGGCCTCCTGGCTACATACACACGCGTTGTTTTTTTTGCTACTAACCAGCTTTAACCAGCTTGTACTCCTATAGTCGCGTTAGTCAGACAGTTTAAAGTGTGCGTGCGATGCTTCCCAAAAAAAGCTCACTTAGACTTTTTGTTTACACTTTAGACTTCTGTTCCTCTTTATGTACATTACTCTCTATATTTACTTAATACCTTATGTCTCAACCAACCAAGTACAACACATGTTGACTGAGTTGAAATTGCAATCCGTTTTTTGGGCTGTGCAGACGCGCTTTACGTGGACTTTTCGAGCCCCTGAACCCCTTTCTGCAGGACATATACGCCACCCCCTTATCTCCAGTTCCAGACAAAATATTTTTGTTTCCGTTCATCAGCGTGCGCAAACCAATAATACACGTCTGCGTTTCCAGAAGAAGAAACGTCTTGCATGCATAATTATATTAAGAAACATCCTTGGCCCCATTAGGAACAGCCTTAGATGGAACGGTCAGTACGAGGGGCTAAACCTGTCGAACCCGGATCGACCGCTATGACCCGTCACCTTTCACCGGAATTGGCGTGCAGCGCCGCGGCCACCTCTGTGCAGGAAGACTGAGGGGGCGAGGGAGCACTGGAATCCGCGACCCCATCCTGGAGGGCTTGGAGTAGAATTTCAGAGGCCTTGGGGACCAAGCGAGATCCTATTGACAGCCTGGGAGCCCAATCTCAATTTCACAGGGCTGCCTCATCAGCTTCCCATCGAGGGCCCCATCATTGCAAAGCTCTGAAATTCCCGATGATCCTGAGACTTTCAAACCATGCGGGTCAGTCCGGGCCCGATACGTTTCACGACGCGTCGATCGCTACTTTGTATTACGTCAGCAAGAGCGATTATGTCATTCTGCTTATGTCATCGGACTTGAGGGTGAGGGCAGATGATAAAAAATGATCTCAAAAAGTTCCCCGTTTGCAAAACGAGCCCTCTTGTTCACCCTTGATCCCGCAAACAGACACTGTTTTTCCGAGGGTTTTGATCCCAACCTGTGTCACGTGTACTGATGAGACTGCTGTGTTGCTTGATAACAAAGCTGGAATATGAGGAAGCTCGAGGAGTCGCATTCCGGCACTATTCCTGAGAGTGTGCTTTGTGAGGGCGCAGACTGTTCAATGGACCTCAAGGACTCTGACGAGGACGATCTGTGTCCCATTTGCTTGGATCCACTGCCTGACGTAAGCAACGAAATTGCCAGAGAAACCAGATCAACTCAATATCTGGCCAGAACGGTCCCGTGCCATCACTACTATCACGATTTCTGTATCAAAGAATGGTCGAGCAAGGCCAACACTTGTCCGCAATGTCGTGCGAGCTTTGAATTTCTGGAGTTGTTATCCAAAGACAGGGTCGTCGAGCGTATAAATGTGGAGAGCAAGAAATTCCCCGTGGAGCTAGAGGAATTCGATCTTACTGTAATACCGCCCGAGTTCAATGCAGACCCCGGATCTTCGTCTAGCATCCCTGAATTCAGACACGAGCATCTGAATTACCAATTGTGCTGTCTTTGTGACTGTTCGACGAGTTCTGCGTTTGCGATTTGTAAGGACTGTTCCAGCGGGTTTCATCTGTCCTGCTTGGGAATCATTGACTACGCCAGCTATCATTGTCCTATGTGCGACTCTCTGCAAGGCAGAGACTCTGTGATTCCTGCGGGGAGCGGTTCTAGACGGACAGGGCGCCGGAGAAGGGGCGAGGCGAGTTCCACGTTCTTGCAAGACTTGCGGACACAGATACGAAGCCGTCGTCGGACGGAGCTGGGAATCCAAGTTCCGGTGAGGCGATCGGTGGTCCGAGGTGCTTCTGCAGTTGGGCGAAGACCTGCGGCTAGAACAACAGCTGCTCAACGGAATTCAGGACTGCTAAGTTCGTTAAACTCTATGAACTCGGGCATCACAGCTGACGATGGAGTTGATTACGTTGCGATTGTGGACAAGAACAAGGAGCTTGAGGAGCAACGAAGCATCGCTGCGTTGAGGAGTGAAAATAGCGTGAATTCCGAGGAGTTGATTGCCTGGAAAATTCTGGATAGTCTTCGGACAGGAAAAGATTCTGATCCTGGTCTGCGAACAAGCTCAACAGGCCCGACTAAACTTGCTTCCACTCAGAGCTTCAAACGTCCGAAAAGAGCAGGCTCAAAATCGGAGGCGGTTCGGACGGGTTCTTCCACGGATATGTCTGCGGCCCAGAGCTCGGAGTCCAAGCTCACAGTGGAGGCGCTCTCGAAACACGACGGCACAATGATGCCAGATAACAAAGGCCCTGCGACGTCTTCACCACCGCAGTCTTTAACCTATCAGCACAAAGCTCTGATCCAAGTGCTCTTGCTCAAAACCAAACTGAGAAAACTCCATCTCTCAGCCTCTACTTACACTGAAATCAACAAGCAGGTTTCAAGAACACTTTACCGATTGATATCCTTACACCCAGAGTACGTGGCGTGGTTCAATAAGCTGACAGAGCTTGCCGAAAGATCGAACATAGGCAAAAGACAATATGAAGAGTTTTTCCAGAGCTTGGAGGAAGGAGACAAGCATACAAGAGACAAAATAATAGCGTCGTACGATGGTCTGATCAACAAACTTATTGTGGAAGAGCTCGACAAAAGGAATCTCGCTAACCAAGGAAAGCAAAAGTGAGCTGTTTAGCCCTGTTACAATAATTTACTCTCATGATCCAAATACCAGACGACTACTGTACACAACTATCATGATAGCTGTTCTCCAACGAAATTAAATTATAGTTTCAACAAAGAAGAATAGACCTCGCAGAGTCCAGACCCAAACACAGATTCTACTCCGTCAGAGTTCCGTTTGGCCAAATCACCACCGATGAGCAGCAACTTTGAGTCGAATTGAACTGCCTGAATACAGCAGCCAATCACCCCTTCCAGATCCTGAGAAAGTCTGCTCTTAGCTGCGAAAAAAGACTTGAATTCTTTCCATTGTTGACTTCCGAAGTTCAGTATCATGAAATCCAATAGAGACCTGTTTGTCACGTCAGACAAATCGATAACATCGGGATCGCTTGCTCGTCTTCCGGCCCTGGTGATGTCTTTCAAGAAGTTCAAAACAATCTGTTTTCTCCCTGAAAGCTGCTCTTCAGTTTCTTCCGAAAAAGCTCTCAACTCTAAGGAGGCTTTTGGAGCTTGGAATTCATGAAGCCCTCCTATAACCATCAATCTTTGGCCATCCGAAACTGCACAGTGTCCACAGAGCTTGAGTTCGGCCCGTTCAACGTTTTTGAATGTACTCACCTGGAGCCACGACTCTGTTTGAAAGTTGAACCACCACATGTCTCCTAGAATTTCGTGTTTGCAGAAGCCCGTCTCGTTTCCGTCATCATCCACCGTCTTCGCCCAAACGATTGTCGATCCGCCCAAAATGACCAGCGATTTGTCACTCAGCGAAATTGAAGAAATGGTGTGGGAGCCGACATTTGCAGGAGAAGCTCTCGAGGCACCACTGAGAGAGGTGTGATTGGACGCAGAAGAGTGGTCAGATAAAGAGAAATGGGAGAAGTACTTCCGAGCGGCGGGCAGCTGAGTGGGTGAAATAGCGGAGCTATTTCTGCCTTGTGGAAAGTGAGGAGGAGAAGTCGACCCCACGGACGTCGCTCTGTCGTCGCGCGCAACCAAACCCGTTGGAAACAGTTTTGGCTGGGGTTGGGGCTGGGGCTGATGGAGAGACGCACCCTCCGATACAAAGGACTCATCTGTCATGTCGAACGGCTGATAAATATCCAAACTGTTGACGAGAGACATGGTAAAGTAGCCTCTGGGTTTTGGCCAATTAGTTCCATGATCATGTCTGATATTACCACCGAAGATGTTCATCATTGAAGAGTCTGACGCAATCTGTTTTCCCCTCGAATCAATCCGGTAACTGAACTTGTCCGGGAGCAGGTCGAAATTACCCATCGGATAGCAAACCATCTCGTCGGCGAACTCGAAACCTGTTTTCGAAAACTTATTCAGCAAAACCTCAATTTTCCAGATATCGTTCAGCGCAACAAATCGTTTCTCGCTCTCGTCAAGCTTGAAACCTCCCATGAGAAACACAACTGCCGGAGTTGAATAATTTTTGCCCTGGTTTTTCACCGGATGAGCGTTCAAGGAGGACGATGTGGATGCCGAGTCGATTGTTCCGTCGACTTCGTCGACACCCTCCTCAACAGTGATTCCCTCCACTGCTTGGCCGAATCTTGAAATGGCGATAGGCAGGTTCACCGAATATGTTGGGTGGATACTCATGCTCATTCGCTTGAAACACAAACACAGAGTGTCGAATGTCCAGCAACCATTGCTCGGAACCAATTTCCGTTCTATAATCACTCTGTTTTCCAACTTTGTCACCTCTGTCGTGAGCTCGAATCCTCCAGCCTGCAACCAACTTCTCTTACTCAATCGCTGGACAGAGCTGCTCAGAACAACTCTTGGGAACCGTCTCTTGAACTTGAACTTTTTGGACTTTAGAGAAGGTTTTTCCGCCCAACCTTCGTCGTCGTTCCCGTCCGAGACAGACATGTCCAGAACGTTCAGAAAAGTGTTGGTTTCCGAGGAGAAACGGTACATTTGGTCGTTCGGCTTGACCGCCAACATGGTGAGTTTGGCCCGGCTCAGAGGCAGGGGGATGTCATAATCGAACTTCATTTCTATATTTTCGGGTGGAATGGTGAAATTGTTGGTCAGATCCTTTAAGTAAAGGGCGTATTCTTCACTTGATCGCGGGGTGATGCCACCGTATATGTACACTTTGTCATTCATTTTAACCAACGAATGATATGCCAGCTCCGGAGGATCAAGTCCGGCAAAAATAGTGGGCACATTCACCAGATTGTTGCTTCCTAGGTGTAGTTCATGAGTGCGGTCGGATCTCCCACTGTTGTCCGAAGGTATCGTGGGATAGTCAGGCTCGAAAATGCTGTGTTCGCTGTAGTACTTTGAAGTGGAAGATTTGTAATGGGGCTCGTAAAGCAGGCCATCTGTGTTCAGCTTGTCAAAGTAATGATCGTACTTGGCATGACTAGAACTGGGGTTTGTTTTGTTCTCAAGATCGACCCTGTTGTAGCCGGGGAACTTCGAGGGAGGCTTGAGAAAGTCGGGAACATTGGGTCCAGATAAATACTGCTCCATTGCTTGGTTACTTTGATGGGAAGGACGAAAGGACGGGATCGAATTTGAGACTCACTGATGACTTCATGAGCTTGTTGTCTGGCGCTTGTATCCCTTGTGGTCTCTGCAAAATTTCAACAGCAGGAGCACGGGTTCTCGGCGGTTTCCCCTGGTGGTACATAGGCCTCTAATGCTAGTTCGAGGGGAACATTTTCGCTAACCAATTCGTGAATTGCTTCTAACTTACGTAAGCAATTAAAAACATAAAAAAATAGGGTTGGGGCTGGGTTCGAACCCGGTGCGGACAAAGCGGAAACTGCTTCGCAAAGGCTGTTCTTGCCCGCTCGTGGAAGGTTAGGGGCCGCCGTGGATTCGTTCAGTCGACACAACTCTTCTCCCTTAGAACGTACCCGAAATCTGCAAAAAAATGTGTAAGATCTCTTTGTAAAGCGTGTCATCCTTATGCAGGGGCCATGCTAATCTTCTCTGTATTTTTTCGATTGACCAAATGTCCCGAAGGACCTTGATTAAGTTTTTAAGCTGGATATAAGTTCGCGAACTAAACCAGAGCCGAGCCACATTTCCGAGATCCCCACATTTTAGGATATATGCCGTTCTGCGACAAGTGTTGGGCAGCCAGCGTAGATGCGCAGATGTAAGATACCAGAGACCGTATATAAAGACCGATGAGCCCGGGTTCGTTTGCGATGTTGCACTGCGGTGTCCCCTTTTTTCTCATAAGATAAAATGACGGTGAACGAGTACTCGCAAATTGCAGAAACTAGGCGAATTCTGAGTGAGTTGATCGCAAACTCCGGTCTACGAATGCCTGCTGAGTTCGAGCAGTGGAAAGACTCGATTCAGTTCACAAACGAACAGTCGGATCAGCAGGTTTTGCCGTCTCGTCTCAAGGAATGCGAGGTTTCGGCTGCCCTAAAGTCGCTGGAAGCTATGAGCGCCAGGATGATTTCCGAGCAGCGATTTGGGTTCAAGTCCAACGATATCGAGATCGACCTTCAACACGCACTGATGTTTTTATTCATGGCGTATCTTGCGTCGGTGGATGGAATGACGAAGTTGGACAAAAAGGTGGTCACCAAACTAAAAAACACGGACATCTACCAGGCCCAGTCGATCACGTACCGCAGAATGAGCGCCAATCTGTACAAGACTAAAGACGGGAGATTCTACCATATCCACGGATCACTGGATGCCACGACTACGCTCAACATGATTGGTTTACCCGGTTTCGATGAGCAATTGACCGATTACAACGCGATTGTCGAACGCATTCAGGGAGCCGTGTCCAAGTTTGACTGCGACGAGCTCGAACAACTGAACGTAAAGTTCAGGCAGGCCGGTGTTGAAGCTATCGAATACGAGAAGTTTCTCGAATCGGAGCAGGGCAAAGTTACAAAGGAGAAGCCTTACTGGGAGATTGACATTCTGGAAACCGATACACCGCCAGTTTGCTACAGCCATGTAGATGGCAGCATCGGAAAACCGCAGATTCTGCAAGGGTTCAAAGTTCTAGAACTTTGTAGAATTATTGCGGGCCCTACGATCGGAAGAATCTTGGCGGAGTACGGTGCCGAGGTTCTGAAAGTTACCGACTCAACTCATCTTCCAGACGTTCCGTTCTTCCAAGTGGACGGAAACATGGGGAAACATTGCTGCGACTTGAACCTCAAAGACCCGGAGGACCGTAGACGGTTTGAAGTGCTCTTGGAAGACGCCGACATTGTTCTCGACGGTTATAGAACCGGAGCTATTTCCAAATTGGGGTACGGCCCGGAAAAACTCAAAGATCTAGGCAGAAAGAGGGGTAAGGGGTACATCTACGCCTCGGAAAACTGTTTTGGGTTTGAGGGACCTTACTCAGGCCGTGCGGGCTGGCAGCAAATCGCGGACTGCTACTCCGGAGTCGCTTGGAAACAGGGACTGGCGCTATGTCCAGAGAATAAGGAGCCAATAATCCCACCTTTCCCCATGAGCGACTACGGAACTGGTTGTATGGTGGCCATTGCCGTTCTCCAGGCTGTGCACAAACGGGCCCAGTTTGGTGGCTCGTACTGGTGCAAGTCGTCACTTATTCAGTACGATCTACTCCTATTAAGACAGGGCCAGTATCCAGACGATATATGGGAAAAAATCAAGTCCCGTCAAACTCCAGAGGTGTTTGAGCTCCGGTATTACGATTCCGTTGACAAGATCTCCAAGACGTGCTTGAACTCTATGCGGCGATTCAAGCCGGATCTGTTTGACGGGGACCTCAAGTACATGGACGAGTGGGAGAGCGAAGGGTTCGACGGGACCATCCGAGTGCTGAAGCCGGTCGTAAAGATGGAGAAGACCCGCAATGGATTCAACTGCGCTTCGAGGCCCAACGGTTTCGATAAGCCCGAGTGGTGGTGTGAGGAGTAGATGGAGAGATCTCGGAGAAGTAGTTAGGTGAAAAACTGGTGGCAGAGCACCTATGGCGAGAGTGTAGAGAGTTAAACGATATTCGAGCGAAGACTCCAAGGCCCTACAGCAATCGTAGATTTGTCTAGACGTAGTGAGTGTCGGTTCTCTTCTGAGAGGCGCTTGAAAAAGCCGGTATCGCTGGCAACTGCCGCGAGAGACCGCTGTCCGAGAGCGTAGCCTTCAGGGCAGGTGGTGAGACTTCCCGCTGCCCGCATCGGAACTGTGGAGAGCCGCAAGGAGGGTGGAAACAAAGACTCGTGGACCTCTATCCTCCGAGGCCAGGCGGCATTATTCCGAACCCGCTACCTGTTTGGGGTAAGTCCGGGGTAACTCCAGGGTTTCGAGCAGCACAATTCCGACCGGATTTTCGCGGAGTGTGAATATGTGGGGTAGGATAAGTAAAGCTCGGGGTACAAGTCCGGCAGAGAGGTTGAAGTGGAGGCACCCAGATGGCTCGTCATGGTGGGCACAAGTCAGGCCATCTGGCTGGAAAACGCTCGCGATATAAATAGAGGTGGGTTGACCAATTGATTCGAGTCGAAAAACAATTTGTAGAGTTTCAGTTTCGATTACTCATCTATTTTCTGCCTTAGCTGGAAAACTGAATATTTATCATGTCACAACAATTCACCGACAGTGTCATTGGATCTTTTGGCCCCAGAGCCTCGCCCAAGGCCCGGAGAGTCCTGGCCTCTTTGATCCAGCATATCCACGACTTCACAAGGGAAAACTACATCACCACCGACGAGTGGATGTGGGCAGTGGACTTTGTCAACCAGATAGGACAGATGAGCAACGAGAAGCGTAACGAGGGAATTCTTGTTTCTGACGTTCTGGGCCTGGAGGCTCTGGTCGACTCGCAGACGCACTCGTTAGACGAGTCGAACCAGACTTCGTCCGCGATTTTGGGGCCTTTTTACAGGGAAAATTCCCCTGTCTACCCAAACGGGGCGTCGATAATCCAGAAAGAGGTGGGCGGAACCAAGTGTTTTCTGTATGGAACGGTGAGTGATGTCAGGGGAAGGCCTTTGGAAAATGCAAAGGTGGAGATCTGGCATTGTGCTCCCAACGGACTTTACGAACAACAGGATCCAGACCAGCCAGAGTACAATCTCAGAGGAACTTTCCACACGACGTCGTCCGGGTATTTCAGCGCGCTGTGTCTGAAGCCGACTTCGTATCCAATTCCCTACGACGGGCCAGCAGGGCTGTTGCTCCAGCTGATGGACAGACATCCGAACCGGCCATCCCACATCCACTGGAGGGTCTCCAAGCCGGAGTTCCACTCGTTGGTGACCCAGATTTACGATTCTGAGTGTCCTTACACCAAGAACGACTCTGTTTTCGCGGTCAAGGACGACATCGTTGTCACTTTCAGGCCGATAGAAGAGCTGGACTTGAGCAAGGTCGAGGGGGTCGACAGCATCGACGAGCTCAAGATCCGAGGCGTTGAGGTGTATCTGGAGTACCACATTAGGCTAGTTGAGGAGGCCGAGCTGCAAAAGGCTCGGGCCAGCATATACGAGAGGCAGAAAGAGCTCGAGCAGAGGCGTCTGTCAGAGTCGAAGGGGGTTCAGCATATCGAGAGCGTCTCGCAGAGCAAGACAGTTTTGTAAGCTTTAATCGAGTAACAGCATCCGTCGACGGACATCAAAGTGAAGCGGTAGCCAATCCGCTTCGGTCGGTAGTTGAAGATTCGCGTCGATCGACGCAAGATTTCGTAATTTCTCATCGCACTTTTTCTACTTTATCCAGCCTGAAGAAAAAGAATTTCGTGATTGGCCCAAAGCACGTCCAAACAACCCCCCTTTCTTGACAATCCACCCCCGCAAGCACACACAGAACAGCGCAGATGTCGTACGAAGAGGCAGGGCGGAATGTTTCCGACATCATTGAGGCCAACAAGACGCAGGCGATCAACCTGACCTCGGTTCAAGTCGTGGGCGGCGAACAATTTAGCGACAACTTCTTCAACAAACTACTAAGACCATTGCTCACCACCGCAGATCTGACGATTGACCAGCTGGTGAAGAAAAGCGATGTCTCGCTGAAGAACCTTCTCTACACCAACTGTTTTGACAACGTGAGCGTGGAAGTGGAGGAAGTGGGCATCGTGAAGGATGTTGTCTGTTCCGGGGCCATCTCTACACCGCCTATCAATCTCACCACCAAGATCCAGCTGGTTCCAAAGAAACTGTCTCATTTGACGGTCGGATCCTCGCATTTCAAGAACGGAAATACGCTGCTGTTCAACTACTCGAACCTCAACACATTCGGCAACGCCGAGTATCTCCAGGTGACGGCCGCTGACAGCCTGATTCCGGACTCTAAATCCAGACTGCTCAGCTTCACCTACAAGGCTCCGATGGTCAACACATCTCTCAAACTGTTCTCCAACGGACTCATATCCAGTGCCCACAATCTCAACTACCAGTCGGAGCAGCAGTGGGTCACTTCCGGGGTTTTTGGTGTTGAAAAAGAGGCCGTTCTCAGGTCCCTTTGTGGAGATCGTCCGTTTGTCAAGGCCTCGTATTTGGCAGGAATCTCTCTTGTGAAAAGAACAACGTTGCAGGTGAACGACTCGGCCAATGACGAGATCAAGACATACGCCGGAGACCACTTTAAGGAGGCCATTTTGCTCAATGCCGCCTTTGATACCTTGTCGTATCTGCCTTCCTCAGGCGGAAGACTCGCTCTCAACGGGTTCCAATTACAGCTGAAGAACGAGCTCACCGGGTTCTCCAACATCAACGAAAACAAGAAAAATGACGAAAAGTTTTACAAGGGTGAAGCCACCGTTCAGTACGTCAAGTCTATCTTCCAAAACGGCCTGACACTGGACTGCAATATCGGATTGGGCCATCTGCTCAATCTCTCCACAACTTCCAAAACCGTCCATTATCAGGACAAATTCTATCTCGACGTTTCCGGCTACAAGACCTTGGGGCTCTCGTCGCCAAAAACCGTCAGCACCGAACAATCTGTTACTGACCCAAAGGTTGGAGGGCTGTCTTACGTTTCTTACGACTTGAAGTTGCTATCCAGATTCCTCTTTGTCAATGCCACCAACCCGTTGAGACTCTACATGGGCTGGAACGGAGGGCAACTTCTCAACTCGTCAGAGGGACTGCTCAGTGGACTCATTGATCTCGGAAAGTCGTGGAGATCTATCAAAACTGGCTGTAACGTTGGATTGTCTTACAAGGTGGGTAATGTTGCAGATTGTGACCTCTACTACAAAATACCAGTCTCCGGAACTGGCGAAACACAGCCTGGTTTCGGCCTCTGTGTTTCCCTGTTTGGAGACTACTAGAAGTGAAGAGATTCTGTCATAACTAGAGTGTTTATCAATACATCTTCCATGTCGAAAACCATCTAACTGGCGAGATAATAACCAAAATAATAATTTAACTATGGACAAGAGTTCTCATTAAATCATCACGAGAACGTTTATTTTTTATCCTCTGGAGTAGCAGGGTCAGCCGGGTCAACAGGGTCAACAGGGTCAACAGGGTCAACAGGACCTTGTTTGGCATCGGTCGAATCTGGATGGTCGTGCCCTTTCTCCTCCTTGTCGGCGAGATATTTGTCGAAGGCATCGTTTCTGTTTGGGAATGGTCGTTTGCCCAACAGTCTAATCATGTCCTCTCTGGTGATGACCTCCTTGGACAACAGCTCCTCCGCCACCAATCTGACTTCCTCTTTCTTCTCGATCAAAAGCTGCTTGCATCTTTGGTAAGACTCATCCACCAATCTGTGGACTTCAAAGTCAATCAGAGAAGAAGTCTTATCACTGAACGGTTTGGTCATGTCGTTTCCTCGGTCGATGTTGTAATTCACAAGACCCACAGAAGGAGACATTCCACACTCAATCACCATTTTCTGAGCCAGGTTGGTCACTTTCTCAAAATCGTCAGAACCACCACTGGTCACCGAGTTGAAATGCAGCTCCTCCGAGACTCTCCCACCCAGGGTCATGGTCATTCTGTCGAGCAGCTTTTGTGTGCTGTATAAATAAATGTCGGGAGGAAGATACTGGGCATATCCAAGAGCACCTTGGCCTCTCGGAACAATGGAAACCTTCAACAAAGGGTCAGCAAACTCCAAAAACCATCCACAGATAGCATGTCCGGCTTCGTGGTACGCAACAACCTTCTTCTCTGAAGGTGATAGCAGTTTCGACTTCTTTTCCAAACCTGCAATAACTCTTTCGATCGCCTGCTCGAAATCATGTAGCTTGACGGACTCCTCGTTGTGTCTAGCGGCAATCAAAGCAGCCTCGTTACAGCAGTTGGCGATATCAGCACCAGAGAATCCTGGCGTCAATGTTGCCAGTCTCCCCTTGAGGTCTTCCAAATCACAGTCTTCCGATAGCTTGATGTTCTTCAAGTGGACCTCGAAAATAGCCTTACGGCCTTCAAGCTCTGGATTGTCAAGATAAACTTTACGGTCGAATCTTCCTGGTCTCAGCAATGCCGGATCCAGAACATCCCCGCGGTTCGTACCAGCCAAAACAACAACGTAATCAGAGGTAGAAAATCCATCCATTTCAACCAAAAGCTGATTCAGCGTGTTCTCTCTCTCGTCATTGCTTCCAGCGGCTTTCCCCTTGGATCTGGACTTACCAATCGCGTCGATTTCATCCACAAAAATTATGGAAGGAGCGTTTTCTCTGGCTGTCTTGAACAGTTCACGGACTCTGGAGGCACCAACACCGACGAACATCTCAACAAACTCGGATCCCGAGACAGAGTAGAACGGAACGCCAGCTTCACCAGCAGTCGCCTTGGCCAAAAGGGTTTTACCAGTACCAGGAGGTCCAGACAAGACTGCTCCTCTCGGAATTTTGGCTCCTAGCTTCTCGTACTTTTCAGGATGTTTCAAGAACTTGACAAACTCCATAATCTCCTCTTTGGCTTCGTCACAACCTGCGACATCCTCAAACTTGATCTTGACGTTTTTCTCAGCGTTGAACTTCTTGAATCTTTCTTTATTGCCTCCAAAAAGACCTCCTCCAATGCCTCCGCCGCTTTTCAACATCTTCCGGGTAGACCAGAAAATAAATCCAAACAACAGCAACGTAGGCATAAGATTATAAAGCGCTTTCATAACGGAAGCGTTCTGAACATAGACCACCGGAACCATGAGCTCCTCTGGAACATGACTTTCCTCTTGAGCTTTCTTCAATTTCTCCTCAAAATTCATCATTGAACCAATTGTGAAGTAGTACTCAACTCTTGAGTCGTGGACAGGCTGGTTCTTGCCGAGCTCGTTCAAAACCACTCTGACAATGTTGTTGTTTACAACAATCAGCTTTTCAACATAACGCTTGTCCAATAAAGACGTCCTGAAGTCTTGGTAGGTAATCTCCCTTTCGTGTGATTCTAGTGAGAAAATATAGTATGTCAAAGCGGCAGTTGACAACCACAGTAACAAAATGTCTGGTCTGAGACCTCCGCTAGGTAACGGTGGTGTTTGTTTCGAATTCGAAGAGTCCTCATCGAACTTCTGTCCCTCTGAAGAAGGAGGGGGGTTGAACTTGTTATCGTAACTTCCATTCACTTCCATCTGTTTCTCCAAATGATACTCCATCAATGATTTGTGGAAACGCTGAACGTTCTCCATTTTTTCACCCGCCCGTGTCGATGACTTGTCAGTCAAAATCACATTGATCATCTTGGTCGAAGAAGGCGAAATCAATCCACCTATCTGGTATTCTTCGAACAGTTTGTTCATCTTGGACTTGATCTCAACCTCGTTCAAACTTGTGTTGTACCATATTTTCTTCAGCTCGGCCAATAAAAGCTCCGCTTCCTCAGTTGTGAGCTCCCTTTCACCTTTGTCGTTGAACTTGTCTTCGTTATCTTTTCTCGACTCGTCTGGGCCCTTTGAAGACGAATTGTACCTGATAAAGTTTCTGTTTCCGAAAAACAACCTCGTCTCGTTGGATTTCGGTTGATGTAACCTGTGTGATCCGTTTTTCCAGCTGTGTCTATTACCGCTTGTGAGAGTCCCGTACGACGCTGTTGTGTAAGCTTTAACGCCGTTCAGTCTTGCGCCCCCGGAATAAGCACCGACCGATAATAAACTGTCTTTCAGCACACGGGCCACCGGCCGCCTGCAAACAGTCGCCATTTCGAACCTTTTCTGCTCAACTAGTCTAGTAGCACCTGGTAAACAGAAAAGCCTATATGAATACACCAGCTGTTGCTCCTTTTCCGGCTTCCTCTGGAGCGACTTAATCTTTTCTCGTCTTGTTCGCCACCTACAAAAATCGAAGAGAAATTTTGAGACTTTACTGATTACGTAATTGTTTGTATAA
The DNA here is from genome assembly GCA_030674545.1 of Ogataea saltuana. Taxonomy (NCBI): domain Eukaryota; kingdom Fungi; phylum Ascomycota; class Pichiomycetes; order Pichiales; family Pichiaceae; genus Ogataea; species Ogataea saltuana. Next base: position 566,184 of record JAKTYV010000006.1, read on the forward strand.
TATCAGGCCGTTCTCGATCCAAGCCAAAGCTTACCAATCTTCGTTGTTCAGGACATGAAATTATAGCTAAATACGAGAAAGAGTAGAAACAAATAGGCTACGTAGGGGGTAAGAACAGAGCCAGGAAACCACACGCACACACGCATGCAACGATAATCAAGTCGTTTAGACGGTGGAGACGATTTCAGAAGCGTGTCTCAGAACCTCAACCATCTTTTTGCACTCTTTCCGTCTAGCAATGGTGATCTCATTCTCCTTCACCAAAGAATCCAGATCTCTGTTTCCGTACAACTTTTCCAGAAGCACCTTTTGAATCTCGTTCTTGGAGTTTTGAATCAATTTCAACATAACAGCTTTTGGAATCAAGTCGGCAACAGTTTTCTTCACAATGTTGAAGTAAGATTGAATCAGCAGCTTGATGACCTCTGTTTCCTGTGTTTCTCTGTCAGTCATTTGGCCGGTGGCTTTCAAAACATTTGGAGGAGGCTCCATGGCAGCCAATCTCTTCTTATTCTTTGACGAGAAAAAGCCTCCAAAAAATGATCCTTTATCGTCTTCGGCAATGGCTTGAGAATGTGCAGACTGGACAGGCTGAGGAAGGGATTTTCCGGTCTTTGGGTCCACTTGAACCGGAGTTGGGTGCAGTTTTTCTTGAACCATTGACAAGGCCTGTGAACCTTTGAGGAGATCGGGATGGGCCGTGTTGATGTATGTCTGCTCCGATTTGATGATGTCCGCCACAAAAGAGTTGGTTGGAAGAACCGACTCTCTGAGATATTGAATAAAGATCTGTGAGATTTGCTCTTTCAAACCCGGATACCTGGCGTACTCAGGCTGAGCCAAGATTTGGGACAGGATTCTTACAAGTTCATCAAACACCAGTGTGATACATCTCAAAGAAGGGTCTTGGAATCTGTGGATCTGTTGCTTTACAAGCACCTCAAACGCCTGGGTTCCGACAAATAACGAGGGAGCTGAACCGGATGCATTGTAAACAATGGTTCTGATGTCAGCATCTTTGATTTGGTCAAATGGATCTAAAGCGTAGACACCGTTCTTGAAGATCTCGTGGAAAACAAAGCTGATTCTGGCACCACCGCTCAGCTCGTTAGAAGAGATGTCTTTGGTTTGACCGTCAAGGATACCATTGTAGTCGTTGCAGAAGTCGGTGATGACACTCAAAACGATCGAGCTCGGAGCCTCGGCCATCTCTGGACCAAGGGCTTGTAGCTCCTGTTGGTATTTCTTCAAAGCAGCTTCAATTCTGGCTTTGATGTCCGGAAGGGTCGTTCTGATGTGGTTCAAGAGGATTGCGTTCAACTTTTTGGCCAGGTAAGGGGTACCACAATAGTGGGCTTTGGAACTGTAGGAAGGATGGCCTTCAAAGAATCTTCTCTCATCACTCAAAGCCTCTCTAATCGTTTTGTGGCTCTCTATGTCTTTCTGACCTCTATTAATCACGGGAACATATCCAGATCTCAAAGGGATCACTCTGCCTGCCAAAATGTCAATCACGTCAGTACCTTGATCCATTAAGTCCACTTTGGTGAGAACACCAATGGTTCTCAAACCCTCAGGATCGACTTCTCTAGCCAACTTCAAACCGTCGGAATTGGCGAGATCCTGATTGGCTGCGTTAACGGCAAGAATAATCGCGTTCGGTTTGGAAATGAACTTCATAAGCATGTCCCTGATTTGTTTCTCAATGTCTTTTGGCTGGTCTCCGACGGGAACCTTCGTGAGGCCAGGCAGATCAACCAAAGTCAACGTCAAAACGTGAGGGGAATAGATTCTCAAGTTGATAGGCACAGACGAAATTCCTGCATTTTTACCTGTTTTGGCTTCGGTCTCTCTAACAATTTCTTCTCTTATCTGGTCAAAGTTGTAGATCTTCTTTCCCGGCAAGTGAAGGAACTCTCCCCATTCCTCGGCGTTGTTTTCGGTCTTATTGCCCTCGGAATCTGTCGCCTGGATGTCGATCAGGTCGCTAGAGCTGGCGCTTTTGGAAGGCGTTCTCTTGTTGATCAATTGCAAAATCAACGGCCTTCTGGTGACAATACCAGTACCTCTTGGAAGGAACTCTCTGCCAACAATGTTCTCCAAAACCGAAGACTTACCGGAAGATTGCGAGCCCACCACCGTGATTTGCGGCAAATCCACCGGTGACGTCGACCCGCTTCCCAGAGGAGCCAGGGCATCCTGCAGTTTGTTGATGGTTTGAATCAATGCCTCATCCATCTTGTAATCAGCCGTTTATCTATCGCTATCTTATATTATAAGCCAGACAAAACCGCCTAAAACACTAACAAAACAAGCTCAATCTGCGTCAAATTCAGCAAATGAAGCTAACACTTATCCAGCTAGTAAAATACAGCTGATTGGTGCTAGTTGTTATTGTTTTTCAAACTAATATTCAACGACTACACTGCTTGCGGAAGCAAAGTAATGTAAACATAAATGTCTTGTTTTACAATAAAAACCAGCGAGGCGTAATCGAAAAATGCCAACCTCGTTGCCGCGCCACTCCCCAGCGGAAATTGGGCAGTCGCTTGCGGCGGTGCTCTGCGCCACGGTAAAACTGATAGATTACCCGGATTTCAATAGTCGCGTCGATCGATCCGATACTTCCATAAGCTTTATCGCAACTGATAAGAAATTTCCATAACGTCATCGAGTCTGGGCTTATCCGCCAGCGACCGCATGGGAGGAGGTCGCCCTATTCAGGGAATTCCAGTGGACAAAGCCGGCATCAGCCACGGCATGATTTTTTCTTATCACTCGAGCAAAGATAAGACATGCATACTCACGTCCGAAAACGCCATTTGTGCATCGTTATGGCTTATCTCTTCTCGGAATTTCCATAGGAGGCCGATAAGAACCTCACCGACGCGAGAAACCTTCATCGTTGGCAAACATGATGTTGACTAGAACGGCAGAGCTCGATTTCAGCATCTTCTTCGCTTGAATAAGCTCTCTTTTCGAAGAGTTTAGTGTGGTTTTCGTAAAGGACGGACCCAGCGGGATGGACTCGCACTTCCTTCCGATCGGGCTGGCGCTTTTGTTGCATTTCGCCTACGCTGTCCTCCTAACGCTGCAAGTTGTTGCGAGCCATCGCGTTCTTAGAAATGTCCACTACGTGAACTTCTTCAACCTGTCATACGTCTCGGTTGCCTTGGAGTGCGCCAGTTCGCTCGCTTCGTTGATGGTCTGTGTTGTCAACTACGATAGCACGCCGGTGGGCATCGTTCTCTCAGGGTTTGTCCGCGTGCTATTGGATTGCTTAATAGTCTTACAGTGTCTTTCCTTCAACAGCAAGAGCAAGTTTCACTCGTACGACTCTACACAATCCTCCAAAATTATGAGAAGTTCATCTTCTTCATACCTCGGCTCGCCCTATAATGGTAGCACAGATCATGTTTCCCCGCACCTCGAACCACACAACTACATGATGTTTCCAATCGACAACGTTTTTCCAGGAAACACCACGGTATCATCACCCTTATTAACTTCTTATCTGCCCCAAAATGCCCCGGTTCTCGCCGCTTTACTCGCGATCTCGCCGGTCCCTTCGAACGCACAATCGTTAAACGTCCCAGACTCTTTTTATCCCAGCCAGGCTGTGCACTTTTTTCGATTTTTCAGTTTCTCAGCTATTTTCATGGCAAAAGTTGTACAAATACTGCACATACAAAGGAAAAGAAACGTGGTTGGGATTTCCATACACTACTATTGTTCAGAATCGGTTCTGTTCGTTGCGGCATTGCTACTGGGAAAGTCGGATTCGGGAGATCTGTTTGCGTGGCCGTTCAACTCGCCAATTGAGCTTCTTACATTGTTAGTAATCAATGTCCTGACGCTCTTGTTGATTTACAGAATCATGAGGGCTAATTATTTGCAGGTCCAGGAGCTCAAGCAGGTGTTGAAGTCTTCAAACGCTGTCGGAAATGTTGAAAACAATCTTGTCTGGAAAGGCTACGGGGGGTGCAACGTGAATGGAGATCTTATAGGGGAGTTCGGTTCTGATGGTGCAAAAAGTTGGTTTGTTGAAACGGTTAAAACGGTTAACGGGAACGATTGAGCGCAGAGGAGAAAACATAAAACTGTTGTCTGAGGCTTTCTTTTGCTGCATTATTTATTTATTTGTTTACAAGTTGGTTTGGGGTATTTATGCTAGGTTAATTGATAGTTTAACTGGGTCTTTAGTTTAGACTTCAGATAGATATTTAAATTTTATTGTGCAAAGTCACTGCTTAGATAGACCGTTATATGTCTCGGATCTAGCACAGCCTGAAAAATTTCCCAATTCGTCGAGAATTTTTGAAAAGTTCCCCAGTTTTTCAAAATTTTCTCCGAGGCCGTTAAAAAATCTGCCCGAGAAACATAATTTTCACTTGACGAAAGTAAACAGGCGTTTCGGTTATATCAAAGATAGTTAGGAGCAACATCGTCGAATAACCAAGATGGCTCTTACCGTTTTCCAATACCCGGAGCTTCTTCAAGCGATCAAGGTGAGTGAAAACAACTTTTTATAATATCTCTTTACTCTACTAACAAAGCTGGACGACAGAGAGTTGATGAGTACGTGGAGGAGAAGAGCTCTTCGACTACCCCTGTGACTAGTCGGGAAAGTACTCCTGAAGCCGAGACAGGAGTCGATGCTTTGAATGCTCACAAACAGCAATATTACACTGAGCTCGAGAAGTTCTCTCGCATTTACAACAAAAGTAACTTTTTAAGAACCGTTGGCCTGATTTCCGCAGAGCACGATGCTAAAAACGATCCGAAGATCTTGGAGCTGGAAGATTTTTTCAAAAGTGATGAGGTTTCTGAGAGCGAGGTTGTCAAGTTCATGCTGAAACTGGAAATGTTGAAGCGAGAGTTGGTTGGGTTGGGACTGTTTGAGTCCGAAGGACCATGTAACCTTTTTAACCCTTTTAAAGAGGTTTTGAAGCAGCTGAAAAAGTCTGCTAGCTGAAAAGCCAGTGTCCAGAGGTATGTAATTTCCTTTTGATAAACGACTCTTGTGACGGAAGCTCAAGTCAGAGTCATGTATATTTTCCAATAGCAATTTCAGGCTGTTCTATTTATATAACTATTTTAACCACTGCGGTTAGTTACGGCGCGGTTAAAACCCGCCAGGCTACGGAGATCGGAAAGATAATTTCACGCATCTCTTACAAAACCCACTAAATCTGGGATGGACCCCATTTGCAGCCCACTTTCCCGAAATCTCCGATCGCCCTTCAGCGTACGTTGAGCGTACTAATCTATTTCCATAATGCAAAGAATCCAAAGTAACGACTGAAACGTCTAGATCTCCTAAAAAGCTGAGCTGTGAGTTCAGTTTGGACGACAGGCTGATTAGGACGACCTTTCGCTGCCATTGTTGGTTTCCTTCATTTGGAAATAAGCACATCAAATGGATCTGGGCTTTTAGGGTATTTTCATATTGCCATTGTGAACCTTGCATGTGTAGGTGGTAAGCGAGCCGTAAATCAAAGGATTTTTTTCCAGTGAGAAGTGGGAGCGGGTAGCGGGCCCACTTTTCACCAACCACCAGTGTCGTACGATGGCTCCGGGCGTGTACTCGCACCACGGCCGTGCATTCTAATTGTTGGGATTTAGAGGCTCATGTATCACTAGATACTGTTCGAAGGGTAGTTTGATCGTAAAGCCAACAAGTGGCAGAGCTTCAACCGTTTGGACAAATCTTGCTACCGTCGACTGTAATTATTACTGGTCTCCACAGTCCTCCTCTGACCTAGGAGTCTCCAAGTTTACCTTCAATTACTATTTTTTGGCTCATCAGTTTTCTCCTTCCTTTAATTCTATTTCTCTGACTTTTCACTAGTCTTCCTAGGGTAGCAAATCTGTAGCTCACTCAAAGTCAAGTCGTAAAAACCTGCATTTTGAGCTGCAACCATCTGCAACCCGCTCAAATCCAAAATACGGACGGCAAATGGGATCTGGTAGCAGCCAATTCCTCGGCTCATTTGGACTATTTTGGCAGTTCGAACATCAAAACCTGATCTTCCCATGGCATTGGCCAAAAACCACGGGTGTAGCTAATGGAAGAGGCCGTTCTCCTAGAAGCGGTTTTGAACGATTGTTTGTCTGGTCGATTTTATAGTACTTAAGAAGGACGGCAACCGCCCACTTTTTGGAAAGTTTGGGCCGTCACAATGAAGATCAACCACCTTGGTTTGTTGGATTCGTAGCTATGCTTGCAAATATTCAACTGATACTGGCGACTGTGGTCGCATTTCTAGCTTGCGAGTCAACGGCTGCTGCAAAATGGAAAACGGTCTTTTACCACTACAAGGCTCAAGTCGGTCTAGAATCGTGCGAGAGTGTTCTCAGCGAATACACATTTGACTACGATCCGTTGACTTACTACTCCACGCTCTGCGAGTACCCTCCAATGACGGGCTCCATCTTGCTCTGCATTTCGTCGTACTATCACGCGAGCGACTCTCTCATGGAGTCCGTCTTCAAACGCTTGGTCAAAACCTGCTCTGAGGACTCCGACAACGACTACGATGTGGACTACTACAAAAAGGTTTACCAAAACGCGACCCAAAACGTCCAAGAAGCACCTACAAATGAGTCTCAGCCTGTCTACGCTCCATTCATCCCGGATCGGGATACCGTCGAAGTTTACGTCGCCAGCAACGACGCTTTCTACGCAAACTACGACAACAGCACCTACTACGGAGCTGGAATGCTGGGCTACTTCGGTGTAGTGATGCTGATAGCCACAGTGGTGAATTTCCTCGAGAAGTTAGGGGTCAGCCAAAAGATCAAAGGACCTCTCATCAATAAATTCAGAAGTCAAGTGACAATTCCGGCTCTGCTCCCAAAAGGTTCCAAGACAAGAACGGCCGGGTTCGGGAAAGTTTTCACGGCCCTTCTACCTGACAGACTGGAAACCCTCATCAGTCTTGGTTTCACAGCCGTCCAGGTCGCCCTTTGGTTCTGCAGCTACAACACCAGCAGCGAACACGTCATCTTCGCTAGCGCTTACCTGGAATTGCAAAGGATGATCGCTGATAGAACTGGCATTTTCGCCTTTGCGCAAATCCCACTGCTCGTCCTCTTCGCCGGCAGAAACAACTTCCTGTGCTTCCTAACAGGATTCTCCTACTCTTCCTTCATCCAGTTCCACAAACTGGTCTCCCGTTTCATGTTTGTCAATAGCGTGATCCACTCCGGAGCTTACACCGCTAACTACATTGGATCCTATGTGGAGAGTTTGCACGAACTGTACTTTGCTGCCGGCGTCTCAGCAACGGTTTTGTGCGGAGCGATTCTTCTGTTCTCGCTTAACCCGTTCAGAACGTACACGTACGAGCTGTTCTTGTACTCCCACATTGTTCTGGTGGTGGCCTTCATTGTCATGTGCTGGTACCACTGCAACACTCTGGGGTACTGTGAATGGCTGATCGCGGCGTGCGTGATATGGGTTTTTGACAGAGTGGTTAGAGTGATGAGATTGGTCTCGTTTGGCTTCCACAAAGCCGAGCTAGAGGTCTTCAATTCCGACTCTTTCAAAGTGACCATTAAAAAACCAAGCTCCTTTTACTCTTCGCCAGGCCAGTTCTGCTATCTTTATTTCTCCGACCCTGTTCTGTTCTTCCAAAACCACCCGTTCACCGTTATAAACGACGGCGAGGTTCTGACGTTCCACGTCAAGTCAAAACGAGGAATCACCAGCAAAATCTTCAAACAACTGGTGGAAAATGGTGGCAGAATGTCCAAGACCGTCTCCGTGGAAGGACCCTACGGCCACGTTGCTCCAGTGACAAAATACGACAACGTGCTTCTGGTGGCTGGAGGAGCAGGGGTCCCCGGACTCATTCATAACGCAGTTGACTTGGCACAGAAGGACTCTGAGAAGCCAGTCAAGTTCATCTGGATTGCCCAGACGATGGACCACGTCAGATACATGGTTCCCGAGCTGCTCAAGCTTAGAGACACCCGGGTCCAGGTCGACTTATACCTGACCAAGAAGCAACATCCCGCGGAGCAGAAGGACTTCAGGGCGGTCTCAGATTCCAACTCAGAAGAAAAGATCAGGACGGTTTCAAATTCCAACTCAGAAGAAAAGATCAGTACCCTCAACACTCAAAAGCTCGGTTTCGTCAACTTCTTCTTTCTCAAACCGGACATGGAGGGTCTGATTGCCAAGGAAGTAGGCCAAACGCCAGGCGGGTCTATCGCGCTGCTTGCCTGTGGTCCACCATCCATGGTCGATCTTATCAGGCACAGTGCCGCGCAACAGGCTGGCTTGTACAAGGACAGGCTAGATTACTACGAGGAGCTCCAAATGTGGTGACGGAGGCTGCTCTCTCCGTTTGAATTCTTAGTTATCATTAGTATTTAACAGACAACACTCACCGTCTCGATGCTCAATAAGGTATGTTAGGCGACAATAGGCGTAAAACGTTTGAAACACGGGCTCGCCGGCTGTAAATTCTCGATGTTCCGCTGCGCAACCAACTCATCCCAGTGTTGGGGACCAGGCCCTTCTCCGTACTTCTTCTCAGCTCTTCAGAAGCTCCTTGATGGCCCACTCGGAGTTGTCCAGCGGACACGAATTCCTCTTGTTGATCCACGTGTCAATGCAATGTAGATGGAACGAATGGTTACAAACTCCCACCGCTCTTGGACAGTTGACGCGGCCTGTTCCTCTTCCAGCCGCTCCTGTGGAGGCGCACTCGATACACGGTTCCATCAAATGGTTTCTGCAGATAGCACAGGTCTCGTTGTTCTGGTCCCATGTCCAAAATGCCACTGCAGTCCATCTTTTCACTTCGAACCGCTTCTTTTTTGGTTTATTTGTCACTGGTGTCTCTGGTTGCTGCTGTTCAGCTGTATACAGGTGAAATCATCACGTTAGTAATCGTCCATCAAAAGCCGGGAAAACGCCTGATCTTCACTCACCTGGTGGGTCAATGTCCATTCTATCCGTAGACATCGTGTTCTGCTTATCTAGAGGCGGGATTCGAGGGCACTGATAAATACCGTACCGCAACTAAATAAAACAAATCAACGCAGCGGGGGGGCTCTTTTCAAATATTTATACAACGAGAAAAAAATCCACGAAACAAAAAAAATATAAGATACGAAAATTTCCCACCAAGAAATAAATTGTCTTGTTCTTTCCTCAGTCATATATTCAACCACTGTTAGCGCCAATTGACTCAATAAATATGTCGGACAATCACATGGACTCAGTTTCGTCGTTGTACCCTCCTCCGCCGCCGTACATCCGGTTTTTCACCAACGAAAACGTCGCCAAAGTTAGGAAGCTGCGACAAGAAAATGAAGACAACGCAGACGAGATCATATTGAACACCAAAGACCTGCGCTTTTTGGTGCCCCCTGGCCCGCCAAATAAACCAAGCTACCGCTCTTTCGGAGATGTGTGGAATTTTGAAGACAAGTTCATCACTCTGAAAGAGTCGGGAATTGTCCAACTCTACGATAGCGCTCCCGACAAGGAGGAAGAGGAAGAGGAAAGCTTCACTCAGGAAAGAATCGAAGAACTAAAAAAAATGACAAAGTCCCTACTGCTCAACTTTCTCGAATTCGTTGGGTTACTGGCCAAAAACCCTCCGCTGGCCGTCCAAAAAATCGAACACATAAGAATCATTCTCATCAACTTGCATCATCTGTTAAACAGCTATAGACTCCACCAATCCAGAGAGGGATTGATACTGAAAATCGAAGAAAAAATCAGCCAGGACAACGCAACCATCAGCAAAATACAGAAAACGTGCGAAACCATCGAAACCAAAATCAGAATGCTGGTAACCGACGATATTCAGTTCGACATCGCCGAGTCTCAGACCACGACAACCTTGAAAAAGGAAGACGACATCACTGAGGAGGAAAGTACCTCTATTGACGACAAGGACATACAGAGTTTGAAAAATGAAGCGATCAAGTCCATCATCAGTTCTATTAGAAGCAAGCCAGGGTCCTAGATATCGAGTTATATACAAGTTTCGATGGCGGATTTTATTCAATGAAAAGCGTTCAATAATCGGTTTCGAGTCCGTACTCAGAAAACGAAAACTCTTTGGCGTGAAGCACTGGATCAAAGTCAAATTCTTTCACCCCAATGGTGTCAACTTGCCTGACCAATCCAGCCCTTGTACACAATCTTTGCAAATAATTTCTTTCCGCCCCTTGGAAGTCCAGTTTCGAGTTCAGAAGTATGAGTTGATTTTCGTTCTTTGAAGGTGAAGACTCACCAAAAGCGGGGAATTGCGATTCGCTGATCAATCCGCTTGAGCTTCTGAAGCGTCCGCCAATGCAAACAAAGTTGGTCAGTCCTCTGAGGGAGTCGATTCCGAGTACCACTATCGTGTCTAAGCCTTTGAAAGTCAATCCAGTGAGAGCACTCGAGTTGATCAGGAGGAACTGTTCGTCAGGGACGCTTTGAAATGAGCCGTTGAAGAATTTAGTGTCCTCGCTGGTGCTGAAAATCCTGCACAGTTTGCCAGCTTTTTTCAATAGCGCCTGGATAGTCAAGCCATTGAATTCGTCAGGATGGACCAACAAAATCCGTTTGTTAGACTGTCGAAACGTCTTCTTCTTGAGGAGCTTGATCAGGCCGGTGACAAGAATCTCGAGCTCGACCTTCTTCAACTCTTTAGTCATCTTGCTTCGGCGAAGCTTTCTGTTTTTGGAATAGAAGAGATCGTTACCTTTGGATGTTTTGAAACACAGTTCGGACCATTCTTGAGGGCCAGAACCGTACTCAGACTTTTCCATGTCAAACAGCTGCACTTTCAGCTTCTTTTTGGACGCGCTCATTTGTGGCCGAATCAAAACTGAGCTGAGTGACACGTTTTGAGGTATGAGACGAACATGGGGCAACTCATTCTCTGATTGAAACATTCCCAGATGGTGAAATTTTGACCAGTCGATCCATTCCGTCTTTTCTCTCAATTGCGATAAAAGAGATTCGTTTGCAGCAGATGAGGTCGTGAAAATAATCTGGGGATGGGGTTCGTTGTGAGTTCTCTTATAGTCCTGCAATTTGAGGACGTAATTTAATAGCCCCACCACTGGAGCTTCTTTTGGTGCGTTCAGCAACAAGTTTTCATCCAGCATGCTGTCGAAGTCGTCGACAGCAATAAACGCAAGGTTGTGAATCTGAACATAATCCATGCCTCTTGTTGAGAGCAAATCGAGCAGTCTTTGAGGAGTGGTGACGAGGATATGGGGAATTGGGTTTTCTGCCAAAAGTTCCTGCTGTCTTGATTCTGTGCTGTCGTCTGCCCTGTACAGAAACTGTGCCAGGCTGCTGACACCTCTGGCCTGTTTTGACTCTGGCAACTGAGAAAAAATCCCGTTGATTATCTCCTGATATTGGAGAACCAAGGCCGACGATTTGACCACAATAAGCGACGAGATCCCGGGTCCGCGTGCTGCCCTTCTTCTCAAAAATAAAGCTTGACATATCAAAGCAAGAGTGCGGCCGGATCCTTGCTCTCCTTTGGCGACAGTGCTCAAATTCCCACTAGACAACGCAAACAATCTCTTTTGAAAGTCCGTAGGTGTTTTTGATTTGAGGTAAATGTTCAAACAATTCAACAACGAAGGATTCTCAAAGAACGTGCTAAAAGTGACGTCACCCCTTGATGGGTCTACTTGGATTCTCTCAACAGGGGTCAAGTTCACCGTACGATTGTAACTCTTTATGCTCTCTAGGTTTTTTTCCAGATGTTGTTCCAAAGTGTTGCCTATGGCTTTGGAAACGTTCGAGAGCCTACGACCATACTCGGCATGCCAGTACCTCGGCCCTTGTTCCAGATTCTCTGTATCTCGCGCGATCTCTTCTAACAATGCTTCATCGTCGTCTGGGTCTCTGCGCTCGGTATCTTTGATTTCCTGAGATGGCTTTCGATAACTTCTTCGCAGGAGCAAAAATGGTCCCCAAATCCCAGATTTTGGCCCATGGGGTAAGCCTCGTATGATCATTAGCGCTGTGATTCGCTTGTTGATGGCGCAGACGTAACACCGATCGACTTGATCTCGCCTTGGTTTTCATCTATGCGATAAAATCACCAATACAAATTTTTTTTATTTCTTGTAGATTTTTATGTTTCCGGTGCAGAGATGTTTCCTAAGAAAAATTTTGTACCACAGAAGAGGAAAGGCTTTTTAGATCGGAAGGAACATAGGAGAGGCACTTTTTGTCGGAATCATATGCCAACTAAACTCAAACATGTATTCCCAGACACTCAGATCCCTGAAAACTTCTATTTTGAAAAGAGCGGTTGTTACGAACCGTGTAGGGCTCGTCAGCCTTGCCGGACAATCTGGACTGGTCAGTCTAGCACGATTGATGCCACTGACTGGAACAAGTCATGTCGGTCCAGCACAGTTGCGTTTCTGCTCTTCTGACAAGAACAACTCCGCACAGCTCAAGGTGGATAAGCCAATGCTGATGTTGGCGTTCACTTGCAAAAAGTGTGACACCAGGTCGAGTCATACTATATCCAAGCAGGCCTACACGGGAGGTACCGTTCTGGTCCAGTGTCCCGGTTGCAAAAACAGGCACTTGATTTCCGACCATTTGAAAGTGAGTATGCCAACATTGAGGCCCTTCGAACCTTACTAACACAAGAAACAGATTTTTTCCGACACCCGGATCACCATTGAAGACATTTTGGCCTTGCAGGGCGAGAGCGTCAGCGCCGACACCAGCGACCTGGCCTTTGAAGACATCCCAGAGAAATTAAGGGGGTTAATTGGCCACCACGCGAAAGACGCTCCAAGTCGTCTCGATGAAAGCACAGGTGAACAGGTGAATTCTCTCCCAACACCGGAGAAAAAAGACTAATCGACAGAAAATACACAATCACTGGACATTCGCTGTGAGCTAATAGACTGCAGACTAGTTACAACTGCGTTGAACAATCCACATCTAAAACCGTTTTTCTCTTCAAGGACCTCATAAATTTTTCCCCACAAAAAAACCGATCACGGCTGTGCATACAAAAGGCGTCTATAATTTATTTGGTTCTCAAACATCCTGTCAACTAGATCAAACATCCTTTCTTCTTCCTTGATCACGACAAAAGTTATACTTTGCTATACAGTATCACCACTTGCTTAAGCCATATAAGCTGCTGTCAAAATGAAGAGCCAGGTCGTTGATGCCGCTGTAGACTGTTTGTCCTACGTCCCGTGGAAAAAGATGGTGAGCTTTGTCTCACGGATCGTCCCAACAGACAGTCTGCAATATGTGTGGGTTTTCTCACACATGCTGACGTTGGCGGGAGCTGTGCTTTACTCGTTATTCCTGCTGAACCGGGAGAACGCTTTTTTGACTTCGATGCCTTGGTATTCCATCTCTCTTTTTGGATCTGTTATGACCTACTCGCTAGTTGTTTACAGGAGACACATTCTGGACCCAGACCTGATGAGTCCGACCGGCTCGCCAACACACAGCTACAAGTCCAATCAGCTTGACTACCAAACGGTCCCCTTGACGGAGATTTTGAAGTCGGAAAACACCCATTTGCTTGTTTACTCGTGTCTCTGGTTGTCCACTCCGGCCAATCTACTCAAGGTCTTTCCGTTTGCGGCTTACTCCTTGCTCAACCTCACCAACTACTACATTGTTGAGGCATTCCCAAATCACCACTTTTCCATGGCGATCACTCCGCTGGTGGCTTATATCGAGTACCCGTTGCTGTTGATCTCTGCCCATGTTGATTTGGCGGTGATCGGTCTCTTGTGCAAGGAAGCCACAGACCTCGGCTCCTTTTACGTGCTTATTTTCTACATTTTCGTCTGGGGACTCAGGGTTGAATACTCTGACGCCAGCAGAATAGCCGTGGCTAACTTGCTCAAGTTCCTGGACAAAATGTTCAATGAGGAGATCTTGCCAACCTCTATCCACGGATGCTGGGTCACCGCTAGAAATAGATTTACTTTGATGTTGTCCATCACGGATTATAACACGATCGTCTTAAAAGGCGGCGACGACGGCGACGTGAAGGAATCTTCGATGGCGGACTATCCAGCACCGCGGCCGGCAAAAGCCCGTCCAGAAAAACCTTACAAAACCAAAAAGAGAAAGGCTCATTGAAGAAGGTACAGGATAAGTTCTTCGAAAAGGGTTGCGTTTTGTTTCTTATGTAAGCAATTACCTAACCCGAGAATAAATTATTTTTTCACCCCTTCCCCACATTTCACCCCCTGTTTCAATCAGGCATTCATCACTTCTTTTTTCAGCTCCTGCAGACGTTCGTACCCTTCCGTGTATTCCCAGGACGACTTTCCTTTCGATATGAGGGACCGAACAGCCGACTTGGCTTTGAATTTCCAGTCCTTGCACACCAAGTCTCCTGCTCCGTGTTTCCCTGGCATTTCGCCGAAATTCTCGTAGGCGGACACCAATTCCTCGCATCCGTAGACGGCATCGTTCCAAACAGACTCCTCCGTCAGCAACTCCGGAACGTTGACTGCTGCACGGTAAGCTTTTTCGTAGTTATCAAGAGCCAACCACGGTTTTCCTCGCCAAAGGTCCACCTTAGCCACAATTCTCCAGCACCTCGAGCTGTGTGTCACCACAGCTGGAATCATGTTGCAGACGAAATCAATGCACGATTTTTGAAAGTGAGTATGTCTGACGTCCTCTTCGTAAGGCTTGGAGACAAGCAGTTCCACTAATTTTTCGAGGACTGGAATATCTAGAGACCCGTCTCCGTCGGTGTCTTTTTTCAGATTGAGTAAAGACCGAGAAGCGTACAGAACGTCATCCCAGCGGCCAAGTTTAACGGCCACTATCAGGTAGTTATCCCAAATTTTCCACGACCTGTTGGTCTTGTCGCCGGCATTGATGGCTTTTTGAAGAGCGTTGAAGGCTTCTTTCGTTTTGTCCAGATGTAGCAACGCTGTTGCCAAATTCGACCACGAATAAACGTTTGTTTCGTCCAGTGCGACACACCGCGTGAATGCCTCGGCTGCGAGCTCGTAATTCTCGGTCTCCAGCCCAAGACATCCGTAGAAAAACCAGTTATCAACATTGAGTGGGTTCACACTCAAACAATCGAACAGATGATCAATTGCCTTTTTGTAATCCCTTGTGAGACCAGAACCCTTAGGCGGATTGTAGTAATATTTCGAGAGCGATCTTTTTGCGTTGGCATACCGACCAACTTCCCAAGCCTTCAGCCAGAGTTCGGGGTCCTGTTTGATATCACCCAAGACAGAGATCGCCCGGGCGTCTGTTGGGTTCTCTTCTATTTGACGAAGGATCAGTTCTTCGGCGCGGGCCTCGTCTCCCGTGGAACCGTAGCAGAGAGCAGCATCAGTCCAAAGATGTAGTCTCTCGTATATTTCCAGAGCAGACTTCAATGAGCCCAGCTGGATCAACTTCTCGGCAAGAGTGGTGTCCATCGACCACTTTGGAAGAAGCGGTAGCAAGTAGAAGTAACGCAGTCTCATGGAGTTGGTGAGCTTGACTGAGTCGTCGAGCTGGAGATTACCAATCTCGTCGTAAAACCGCAATTCGTCCTCTGTCTTTGGGAAAAGCCGTGCCGTCTGCTCTGAAGTGACCCCCAGTTCCTCCACGAGCGAGTAAAGCTGCAAAACACCCCGTTCCACCGTCTTGGCCCGGGCTGTTTCCAACAAAGACCTCAGCCACAAAGCTCTTGAAAAAATCAGCCAGTTCACCGCCTTGTTGGGAGAGAATAAAACTCTTTGCACCAAAGCAATAAGCTCTTCGTTGACCAGGACGTTGTCAACAGGCGAGTTGACCCGGATAGTCTCAAGGCGCAAAAGCAGCTGGATGTAATCCAAGTTTGACAAGGCTGGCTGGTTGTTGGGATCCAACTTGGCCAAGCACTCAGGGATCAGGTCAGTGTGCACCGCCACTGGAAGAAGTTTGTTTTTTTGCTCCTCCGCGGGGCTGGTGAAGTCGTAGTTAGAATAATCAACCTTGACCCTTTTGATGGTCTCAGGAGCTTCTTCCTGGAAAATCTGATCGTCGCCCAACGATTCATACTCTAATTTCTCGAGAAACAGATCGTCGTTCAGTTTCACCTCTTGCGGTTCAAAAGAGCCCAAGGAATTGTTCTCAGCCGAGAATCGGAGCAACGAGTCTTGCGACTTGGCCAACACAGCCAGCGACGCCACGGCCGTTTGCTGGTACTTGGTTCTCTTTGCTTTGCATCCGGTCAGAACAAACTCCAACCCGGACGCATTTTTGGCTTTTGTTAGCGAGTCAACAGCCTGGTTCTCGGCGTTGGCAACCACTTCGTTTCTCGATCTTTCCAAATGATATGTCACCAAAAGAACTCGGTTGAGTTCAGAACTCGACCTGTCCTCGTCGATAAACGCACTCAAAACAGAAGCAGATAAAAGCTCGAAACAAAGGGTCGAGGTGATTGGATTCTCATCGTGGAAGAGTGACTGCTGCACTTGTAGGGCTCTGGCTCTCCACCAGCAAATCGAAGCTAGGACAACTTCATTCTCCTTTTCTGGTCTTGGTATGCTCGACCGCACAGCTATTGAGTCTGGTTCGTCCGTTTGGTTCTGTCCTACAAGACTGATCGGACTACCTTGCAGAATTTCCAACAGCCGCAACGAAATTGCTAAAACTTCGGGATAATCCAGCAACTGGTAAGCCTGTTGACCTGATAACGCAAGCAGTTTCAGCGATTCTTTCTTCAAGGCTGTGCAGAAGTCGTCATCCAGTGAACTCTTATCATGGATCAAATTCAAAAACCCAAAAGGTTCGCCAAAGGCTATTCTGGGTCCGGTAAAGTTCGACTCCACGAAGAATTGCAATAACACTATCGCCGTGATCAGTATATACGATGCTCTCAGATCTGGGGACTCGACCTCGTTAAAATTATTCACCGTTTGTGTCACCAGTTGATCGACAAAAATGGCCACCTTCTGCACATCTCTTGATTCCAAAAACTGTTGGGTCAGTTCCAAATTACTTCCATTTTGAAAGACTAGCGATTTCAACGGCTCCAAGTCCAATAACTTGATGTATTGGCCGTTAGCGATCAATTTGACGGGTCTGTAAAGCGGAGACGAGCTCAGGTCGGACTGGCCCTCTAGAAGGTCGCTGTTCAGCGTCAAAAGCACCGTGTGCAAACTCTTAAGCTCCTGGTAATTGCTCATTGTATCACTTTATGACAAAGCAGAGGTGAGTTCGTCACTTAGTCTTAATATCTCTACCTTTCCCTGCTATGGTCGAATATTTCAGACTGAAAAAATATTTTTTTTTCAAATTTTTTTATGATTTTTTGATATTTTTTAATATTCCGGATTAAATACGGTTTCTACTGACTGTCGACACCCGCACCGTAATAGTGGAGGTAAGCACTCAAGGTCTTGACACCCTCAATGTAATTGGCGACATTAATTTTCTCGTTGATGGAGTGGGCACCGTCGTCTCCCATACCCATTGGGAGAAGCAGAACGTTGGTCTTGAGCTGTTCCTCAAAAGTGAGAGTAATTGGAATAGAACCTCCCTCCCTGGTGAGATCAGGGTCCACGTTCCACACCAACTTAGTGGCTTTCTTGGCAGCAGTAAAGGCGTCGTTGAAAGGATCGCTGACCCAGTAGTTACCATCGTGAACCAGCTCGCACTCCACAGTGTTTGGAGATCCCAGCTCGGCAAACTTGGCATTGACGTAATCGAAAACCAATTGGTCCAATTTCTTGGAATCCATGTCTGGAACGGTTCTGATCGAGAATTTTCCAACAACCTTGGCCGGGATCACGGTTTTAGCTCCTCCTCCTGAGAACGCGCCCTCCACTCCGTGCAAAGAAAGTGAAGGGTATCTCCATCTGTGCATGAGAATGTTCTTCTTGTCTTGGTAGATGGCTGTGTTGGAGCCAGAAGCGAGATTCAACTCGTTAACGTCGAACTCAATATCGTCGTACAATGACTCCTCCTTGGTGGTGAGCTCGGCAACCATTTCATTGACACCTGGAATCAAAATTTTACCCTTCGTGTCCACTAACTGCGACATAACGTTGAACAAGTCGGTCATTGGCTCGTGGATCACACCTCCAAAGATTCCCGAGTGTAAGTCTGCACCTGGACCCTTCACACTGAGAGTGTAGTAGTTGCAGCCTCTCAATCCGTAAGTGAGAACCGGCTTTTTGGTACCGAGCCAGTAGTTGTCAGAAATGCAAACCGTGTCGACGCCCTTGAAGTACTTAGTGGCCTCCTGTGCAACCAGTTCATCCAATCCCAGCGATCCGCTTTCCTCCATTCCTTCAAAGCAACAGATTAAGTTAACTGGGAGTTCCATGCCGAGGGCTCTGTGGGCTTCAATTGCGTTCAGCCAGCCAATAACCGGACCCTTATCATCAGTAGATCCTCTGCCGTACAGCTTTCCGTTCTTCTCCACCAACTTAAATGGATCCGTGTTCCATCCGTCCTCAAGCAAGGCTGGCTGGACGTCGTAATGACCGTAAACAAGAACGTTCTTCTTAGCAGGGTCTGCTCCGAATCGGGCTAAAACGATGGGCGGGAGCTGCAGTTTCGGGTCTGCGACTGGAGGAGGTTGAATTCCGAGCGGTCTCAGTTGAATATCCGAAGCGCCAAGTTTTTCCAGCTCAGCCTTAAGGAAGTCGGCCATGGCAAACACCTTTGGTCTGAGCGATTCGTCACTCGAAACCGAAGGGATAGCCACTGCATCGCTAAGACGGCTGATGAAGTTGGACTTAAGCTTGTCAATTTCCCCAAAAAGAGGTTTCAGAGTTTGTGCCACGGGCGCCATTTGCGAGTTTGAGTAGAATCGTGAGCTATGCAGGCCAAAACTGTGCACAAATCTTCTCATTGAAGAAGAAGAAAGGACACAAAGCGGGAACTCGGAGAAAATGAGCAGTTTGTGGCAAATTATAATTTCTCCATTTCAAATATGCCGTTTGGAGATGCGGAAAAGTCGCAATTGTTTTTGTCGACTGGAGCCCCAAGCGTCGACAAAACCGTTGAGCTCGTCGACACGTTACGAGCCCTTTCCTCAAGCACTAAAAAAATTTTCCCAGGTCGTGTGCGAACGGATCTCTACGGATTGCGGACGTTGTATGATTCAGCGAAACAACTGTAAATTCTGACTCACAGCTCTTTTGCTTAAATAGCGCCCCCGGGATGCCACAGACAGCCCGTATCAGCACGCTTAATTTACATTCTCAGCACAAGGTTCCACCGAGTTGATCGACTGTCGTGATGTGTGGTATTTTCGCAGCTTACAACGTGCCCGAAGTGCAGAGCTTCAAGGACAAGGCTCTCCAATACTCAAAGAGGATCAGACACAGAGGTCCAGACTGGTCAGGTAACAAGGTGGTGAAGAACACAATCTTGTGTCATGAAAGACTCGCCATCGTGGGTCTTGATGCCGGTGCACAACCGATCTCCTCCCCAGACGAGCGCTACACTCTTACTGTCAACGGAGAGATCTACAACCACATCCAGTTGAGAGACGAGCTCAAGGACTACTCCTTCAAGACGATGTCGGACTGTGAGCCAATCATTCCTCTTTTCGCCAAGTACGGTATCGATGCTCCAAAGCACCTGGACGGTATGTTTGCATGGATTTTGCATGACAAGGAAACGGACAGAATCGTTGCTGCCAGAGACCCTATCGGAATTACCACCTTGTACATGGGTCGTTCCTCCCAGTCCCCCGAGACTGTTTTCTTTGCCTCGGAGCTCAAGTGTTTGACCGACGAGTGTGACGAGATCACCCTGTTCCCTCCTGGACACATTTACGACTCCAACACGGACAAGCTCACGAGGTACTTCACTCCGTCGTGGTGGGACGAGAACAGCATTCCAAAGACCCCAGTCGACTACAAGCATGTTCGTGAGACACTCGAGATGGCTGTCAGAAAGAGATTGATGGCCGAAGTCCCATACGGTGTCTTGCTTTCTGGAGGTCTAGACTCGTCTTTGATTGCTGCTATCGCCGCTAGAGAGACTACCAAGGCTGCCAAGGAGATCGAGTCCAAGTCCGAGGGTGTCGATGCCTCGCACTCGTTGACTGGTGTGGACGAGAGCGGTCACTTGGCTTTGAACGGATGGGCCAGACTGCACTCGTTTGCCATCGGACTGCCAGGGGCCCCAGACCTGATTGCTGCTCAAAAGGTGGCCAAGTTCATCGGAACTATCCACCACGAGCACACTTTCACTGTCGAGGAAGGTTTCGACGCTCTTTCTGACGTGATCTACCACTTGGAAACCTACGACGTGACCACGATCAGAGCCTCGACGCCAATGTACCTGCTGTCTAGAAAGATCAAGGCTCAGGGTGTCAAGATGGTTCTTTCGGGTGAAGGTTCGGACGAGATCTTTGGAGGATACCTCTACTTCGCCAACGCCCCAACTCCAGAGGAATTCCACACCGAGTGTGTCAAGAGAGTCAAGAACTTGCATTACGCTGATTGTTTGAGAGCCAACAAGTCCACCATGGCTTGGGGACTGGAGGCCCGTGTTCCGTTCTTAGACAAAGAGTTCTTGAACCTGTGTTTGAACATCGACCCTGCCGACAAGATGATCCACCCAGAACAGGGCAAGATCGAGAAGTATATTTTGAGAAAGGCTTTCGACACCAGCGACGACCCAAGTGCCAAGCCATACTTGCCAGAGAGTATTCTATGGAGACAAAAGGAGCAATTTTCCGACGGTGTTGGATACTCCTGGATTGACGGCTTGAAGGAGCTGGCAGAGAAGTCTGTTTCCGACGAGGAGTTTGCCAGCCCTAAGCCTGAGTGGGGAAGCGACATCCCAACCACCAAGGAGGCCTACTTCTACAGATGTAAGTTCGACGAGCTTTTCCCATCCAAGGCCGCTGCTTCCACTGTCATGAGGTGGGTTCCAAAAGCTGAATGGGGCTGTCACGAGGACCCTTCTGGAAGATATGCAAAGACCCACGATTCCACTGTTCTAAACTAGGAAGGTTGCACTGGAAGGAAAATAGAGTATCCTAGACCATGTTTATACACAAAGCGTTACTGTTGCTAGGCACGGCGACGTGCCTGAGGTGTTTATCGAGTTAATTAGAGTGAGTAAGCAGAGTTGAAAAGACCTAGTAATTATACCTGATATGGCTGATCTCAAAGCCCAGTAGTTGACGAGACCTAGTCCAGCTGGAAAATCTCCGTCTGGTCGATTCGCGTCGATTTTTTTTTTTTATCTGATCTCAATAATTCAATCTTATTATTTCACGAGAGATAAGAATGTTTCATCTTGTCCCCACGATCTTCTTGCCGACTGCTTTCCACCTCATCCCTGCCAGCACTCCCATGTTCAAAAAGTCCAGTCTGTCATCGCTGGACTCGAAACACACGATCGCAAGAACAAAAGAGCGCTATGATTACCTGTGCAAGACGATTTTGGTGGGAACCTCAGGAAGTGGCAAAACATGCCTGCTGCATCGATTTATCAACCGGGAGTGGAAGATATTGAACTCGCAGACCATCGGCGTGGAATTCGCATCGAAGGTGGTTCTCGTGGATGGTAACATCGGCCTGAAGCTGCAACTGTGGGACACAGCCGGACAAGAGCGATTCCGGTCCCTGACTCGGTCGTACTACCGGGCAGCCAGCGCGGTGATATTGGTGTTCGATGCGACGAGTCGCGCGAGTTTTGACACCCTGTGGGAGTTTGTGGAGGACGTGAAGAATTTGACCGAACGGAGCACGTGCGTGCTTTTGGTCGGCAACAAGTGCGACCTGATACCGTTGCGACAGGAGGAGGTGGTGAGCAAGAGGGATATCAAGGAGTTTGTGGAGCGGTGTTCCAAGTATCTCGAGACGGCTGTTCAGTTTGTGAGCACCAGCGCCCTGGACAACGTGAACGTGGACGCGGTTTTCGAGAGCATCTCAGGGTCGATAGTGACCAAGATAGAGATGGGGGAGCTGAACCCCGAGGACGCCAACTCGGGGGTTCAGTATGGAGATCTGGGATTCGACCTGGACACAATACGCAGCGGGGCGTCGGCAACAAAGTCGACTGTTTCGGCAAAGTCGACAAAGTCTCCAACCGGGGTTTTGAAAAGAAAAAGGACGCTGGATCTGGCCGCTGTGCGGGAACAGCGAAAGGAAGGAGGGTGTTGCTGAAGTGGGCGACGCCCCACACTCACCAGCTGCCCTATCGCTCTAAGCTCACGTCAATCACAAACGACTGCACAAACGGAAAGCCTCTCGCGTCCGTCTCCTCCTTCGTCACAACATCAATAACGTCCTTCTCCTCCTCCTCAATGATCTTAAGGTCGTCCTCATAGTCCACAAAGTCGAACTCGTCTTCTTTTTCCTCATAGTCGATGTTCTGCTCGATCTCCTCGAAATCCGGTGCCAGCGCTGACCATTTCTGTGGAATCACCACTGACCACATAAACAACGTGCCCGAATCCATACTCGTGGCCATGATGCAACACTTGCGAAAGTTCCAGTCAACCTGTATAAGTTCCTCGTTCGAACCTTCTAGAATCTTAACTAACGACCCCATCGATGTTTCCCATATGTAGATATCGTGTGTAGCACCCAACGTGGACGCGCACAGATACTCCGAGTTGTGGTTGAACTTCACAGCGTTCCACTGAAGTCTGTTCACCGCGTCCTGGTATTTGGTCTCGAGCTCAAACTCCCAGTCCTGTGCCGACTCCCCGACCAAATCAGGCATTCGATACTGTCTGATAACTCGATCGCTCGAGTTCACTACCAGCTTCGACGAGTCAGGAGAAATCTCAATCCCCTTGATGTTGGAGTTGCATATTTTCAACGAACGAACTATCTTCAACTGCTCACAGTCAACAATATTCAGCCATCCTTTGCTAGTCCCATTCAGGATGAACCGACCGTCGTTCGAGTACGCCGATGTCAGTGTCCAGTGCGTGTATTTGGCCTTCTTTTGCTCATTTTCATTGCCATTATCAGCCTCGTTCTCTAAACCTTCGGCCCCGCTCTCTCGATCGTTTTCGGGCTGTGCAACAGGGTCAGTCTCGAGAAACTTGACGAAAACGTCGTCGGGGTCTGTCCAATCGACCACCACCGGGTCGTTCTCAAACAAAGCCGCCACGAAACGAAACTGGTTCCCGGGACACATCATTGAGTTCCAGATCGGACCACCAAAGTTGTGCGATCTTATCACCTGGCCGTCCTTCATGTCCCACAGATTCACCTTCCAGTCTCTGGAAGCAGACAGCAAAAACCGGCCGCAGTCTGACCAGCTGAGCGACGTGACAGGTCGCGTGTGGTCGCGTAAGAGCTTGATCGTGCTGTTGGTGTCGCTGTCAATGATAACAATAGTTCCGTCTATAAGGCCGGACGCGACGTAGTCTCCCTTGTGGCTGAACTTCACGCATGTTGAATGGCCGTACGATAGCGTTTGAGAAAGAGTTTCCGGGTATTCTTTGGCGACCGCAAAGGGGTCTAACAGGGAGAGGTTCATTGGCGCAGAGAGAACGGAGAAAAACAAATCTAGACCTGTTCTTCTGATCGAGTTGTTCACTTCGAGGGTTATCGATTTTTTTTCCATATATTCATTTATTTTTTCGTTGGTAGATATTTCTTTGCGGCTTGCTAACTTATTCTCAAGCTTATCGCAGTCATTCCAGGAAAACATTGAACCAACCGTCCTAGAAACCAAAATTCTCGGACATCCCGTGCAACAGATCAATGTTTGTGGGGTTGACAGCTGTATTGGTCCTTTTGGCGCAATTCTGTACGACACAAGCTGCGGTGCACTTCTATCTCGAGCCTAAGCAAGAGAAATGTTTTTACAAGGAGCTAGCCAAAGAGGCTCTTCTGGTGGTGAAGTACCAGGTAGAGTTGCAGGGTGAACACGAGAGATGGGTCGATCCAAAAGACGACGTCAATTGCTTCTTCACTGTGGAGGAAACGTTTGACGACGGCCATGTGGTGGCGTCGCAGAGGGGTTCTGGAGACCAGTTCGTCTTCACGTCGTTCGACGCAGGCGAGCACAAAGTTTGCCTGCGGCCAGAGTCGCACGGGTACCGGGTGGCGGCGCGCGCGCGCGTGACGATCGACCTGGAAACCGGCCATCTACAGAGCCCGCACGCGCACGCTCAGGCGGGTCTGCCCGGCCAGACAGGGCAGCTTCAGAAATTGCACCGGGAGCTGGCCCAGCTCCGGCACGAATACCAGACCTTCCGCGGTCGCGAGAGTGTCTTTAGAGACTTGAGCGAACGGGTCAACACTAATGTTGTTCGGTGGATCGTGTTCCAGTTCGTTGTTTTGGTAGCGATAGGGTGGTTTCAATTGACAGACCTCAAGAGGTTTTTCGTCAAGCAGAAGGTCGTTTAAGGAGGCTTGCTCCCTGGTATTTCGCAGATGCCCTTAAATAGCTCCCATCTGCCATTTTTCGCGGGCAAGGATTTTTCAAGTATTATAAAGGATTTCAAAATTCAAGTGTTTTTCGCTTTCTGTATGGGGAGAGAATCTACACGCAAGAACGCCATAAGTTAACGGCGAGGTTGCCGTTTCAGCCACCCAAATCTCCCGGAAAGCGTGCAGGTATCCCCTTTTTGATCAGTGCGGTCATCGACGACACAAAGCCGACAAACAGCCTTAATTACACACTATTGGCTGACATGTCTGCAACGCCCCCACCAATGGCGGACCCCAACAGGTCGCAACACAGCAGTGTTGAGCAGCCCGAAGAACCCATTAAACGGCCACAAGTTCCTCCTTTGCCTATGAAACACCCCTCGGTGCCACTTCCGCTACCCGTGCCGCCCCAGCAGCCGGCTTTGGAGAAGCTGCCGCCCGGCACGGAGCTACTCGTGGGCAAACACAAGGCTACTATTGTCAAGTATCTGTCCGCGGGAGGGTTTGCGCACATCTATGTGGTGAAGATCAAGCCGGAACAGTACGGGTCGGAGATAGCCTGTTTGAAGAGAGTGATAGTCCCCAACAAAGAGGGTCTCAACCAGCTTCGTGCCGAGGTGGAGGTGATGCAGCGATTGGCCGGTTGTGACAACGTGGTGCGCTACTACGACTCCAACGCCTCGAGAATTCCTCACACTCAATGCTACGAGGTTCTGGTCCTGATGGAGCTGTGTCCGAACAAGTCTTTACTGGATTATATGAACTCGAGGCTCAGCACCAAATTGACCGAGGTGGAAATTCTTAAAATCATGTTCGACATTTCCAAAGCGGTTTATTATATGCATCGCCTCAAATTAATCCATAGAGACATCAAAATCGAAAACGTGTTGATTGACGCCAACTACAAGTTCAAGCTGGCCGATTTTGGGTCCACCTGTCCTGTTCTTCGTGCTCCTCGCAGCCACCAGGAGTTCCAGATCCTCCACAACGACCTCCTACATCAAACGACCCCGCAATACAGAGCTCCGGAGATGATTGATCTGTACCGTGGGCTGCCTATCGACGAGAAATCGGATATCTGGGCTCTTGGTATTTTCCTTTACAAGCTGTGCTACTACACCACTCCGTTTGAGTCCAGCGGTGAATTGGCGATCCTCCATTCGGCGTACAGGTTCCCGTCCACTCCCAAATACTCGTCGGCTCTCAAGAACATCTGCAACCTGATGCTGCAAGAAAATCCTGCCTATAGACCCAACGTTTACCAGCTTCTGGTGGAGGTCGGACGCATGATGGGCTACGACGATCTCAATGTCCTTGGAATCGAGGATTTCTACGGTTTTGGACCGTACAACTATCCGTCTTCAGAACAGATCCTGCCTGCAATCGAGCCATTCTGTGCCAGTATGGTTCCAATGTACTCTCCGTTCAAGTCCGCTCCTAAAGACCCTGCCGAGCTACAGATGGCCCTGAACCACCAGCAGCATTTGCAGCAGCTCCAGCCGCAACCCCCTCTGTCCATCAGACCGCAGGTTTCTTCTGGATCCGCTGTTCTTGGCGTTCCTCCGTCTCCGGGCGCGAGCGTTTCCTCCCAAAACACGAACGCCTCTTCTCTGCTGGACGGGGTGGAAGACCGGTTCCCAGACATTGTTCCTGTTCCAGCTACAACGGCAGAGACAGCAGGTGTTCTGTCGGAGGGTCCTGTGCTGTCGTCGGACGCAAACCCAAAGCTCTACGGTGCCGTGAAATCCAACAAACCGACCAAACCCAACATAGTGATAGACGAAAACCATCACGAAGAGCCATACTCATATTTGGACCCAAAGTCTAAAAAGTGGTCTAGAAACAATCCGTTCCCGACAGACTCGATCAACCCAATTTTACAGCAAACCAGCGGCGCTTCTGTCTCGTCGCAGAGCCGTCCTAGCCACTCGCTAGTCCCTGAACAGAACCTGATCGATTTGTCTCCCGGAATGCAGTCGTCTGCGAAACAGAGCTACTCGCAACAACCGTCCCCTGTCCTATCTCCGTCCTCGCCCGTCGTGCCCAATCCATTGGACTCGGTAACGGCGGATCTGACCGAGTTCTCGTTGTCGGTGTCTAAGAACGCTTCGGCCTCGGCCACTACCACATCCGGTGCTGCGAACCTCGGGTCCGTGAGCGGGTCAATTGGATCGGTCAACGGTGCTCACAAGTACTCCAAGTACAATCCGTTCCCCCTGGTGGCTACGGCCGGGAGCACGTCGCAGCAACGAGCCACCAGTTTCAACAGCGTCAATAGTGTCAGTGATCTGAGCACAGGCGGCGTGGTTGGCGACAACCAGGGACCATTACCGATAGCCAAGGACAAGAAGTTCAGTTTGAGCTCGGACCAGCTGAAAGAAGAAGTTATCGACTTGAGTGATGACGAGAATGACGACGAGAATGGGAGTGAAGACTGACCGGGTTAGCCTCGGTAACTCTACTCCACTCAATCGACAGACATCTACTGCGATTTAAGAAAATATCATCAATTCAGACCAGTTCAAACAGTGTAAACACAGGTAGACCAGCTATCTATATATGGCACGCGAACCACGAATCACCAGAATCGACAGGCACTAGCCGGATGCTGTACTCCCTCCTTCCGATTTCTCAAGAGCTAGCTGCCTGCCAGCAATGAGGAAACGCTGGACGATAAGGCCGGGTGAAACGAATAAACGTCAGCCACCTTGTGAACCACAGGGGAGATCGCCAGGTTCAAACAGTAGACCACAACGGCAAGCAACAACAGGTTGGTGAGGTGAAGAACATAACACTCGTTCTTAGTCAACATGTAATATGGGAACAAAAAGTAGTAATATCCGTAAACATATTTGATACCGGAAACCAATCCCGAGTCCATACTCATGATGAAAACAATGAAGACTTCTCTGACAATTGAAACCTGTTAGACGTCCTCGCAGACCACTCGATATCAACTCTTCACTGATAGGTTAATTAATTAACCTTCGCCGTTATGTTCTGCATTTATTTACTCAAATAAAACTATTGTGCTGCCAAAATTTTTCATTTTCAACCCGGGTATGTGTGGCTGCGCAGTACGGCGATTCCGGACGCGCCACAGGGGTCATAAAACCCTACTGTATGTATATGCGAAAGCTCTGCAATAGAGCACAGTCGTTGATCTTGATCAAACAAGGTTGACACAGCGAAACGACGCAACCGAATGGTCAGACCGTCGCTACTCATCGGCTTAAAGCCGGCAAGGTGTACTGCTTGGTCGCATTCTAGGCTCCCTGTAAATACTTTATGCACAGCCTTCACAAAAATAAGTTGTGGCTGTGCAAACTCTGGAGTTGGCAATCCGCACGAACCCAATCAGCTCGATCCCGGGAGGCTGCTAACTCGTGGAGGTTCTGAACAGGAGAAAGAACGCTACAGGGAGCTTTCTCCTGGATGCTTATGATGTTCGAGATTTGTTGCATTCCCATGCCTGTCTCAGACGGTATGTTTCCATGAGATCGGAGTGAATTATAAGTCATTAACATAATTCGAACGGTGGGTCTGTACCAATGGGAGAGTTGAACGCTGCTGCCGTTTTCTCAGTCCAGAATTTCCAGGATATAGCGGAACCACCACACCCGAAGATCATCATCATCGCCGTATAGTCCGGTGAGCCCGCAAATCCTCCCGGGTCGTATCTTCCCTCTCAGTCCCAACGAGCCACCGACGACACTCTCTCATCTGACTTCCAGAAAAATTCACGTATATAAACCGCTATATTTACAAATTGTATCTGTGCATTTCTGAGTGCCGACGTTATGGTTGACAGTAGTCTTTATTTCAAAAATGTCAGGTTCCAGTCGTATTTTCGACTCGAGTTGTCCACTTTCTTGAACATGACTGAGTCTTGAACGTCTCTATCTCCTTCTATTTTATACCCCAGGAGTTAGAACTCTCTCATCTGCTGTTTCAGCCTGCTCTCTCTAAGTTGCCCTCCTTTTCTTCGCAAAAGAAGTCCTTTTCTATCTCTCAAAGCTCTGCTATTTGGTTTCCTGATCACACAAAAAGCCGCGCGCCTCGAAAATTAGAGATCCGGTTTCAGGAGTGAGTCTTAAGGCAAAAACCCAAAATCATTGGTAAGATTCCAAAAGTCCTCATTTTGCCACGAGCTCCATCCATTAAGAAAATCGGGCTCAACAGCAGACCCTCCACCAACACCAATGCCCGATAAAATCCCTCCGTGAGAAGCGGATCCGGGACCTTGTCCCAATCCCATACCGGCCCCCGGACCGCCCGGCTGCCCCCCACCAGTCTGAATCATCACTAATCCTGTTTGCGGGATTTGTTGGCCAGATTCCCCGGTCCAGACCGAAATATTGTTGATCATAGTGGTCGTCCGTCCAACAAAAGGCATTAGTTCGGGGATCGATGAGGTCTGAAACGGTTGTGGTGGCAGATGGTGGTCAGAGATAGAAGAGTTTGGGGGCACTTGCCATGGCTGTTTCTCTTCGGGCACTAGCAGCTGTTCCAAATTGAGATAGGCCGGAGGTGGTGATGAAACTGAGTTCTTTCCGTCACTGGTACTTCTCATGTTCGATGGAGAGGACGACACAGAGGACACCGGTGCGGACATGAACGAGGATCTGGTTGAGATTGTCCCACGAGATCTGTCTGACGGTGACCCCAAAGGAGGGGAATGGACCAGCAGATGACTCAGCCCTTTTGGAATGGCGCTCAAAGTCAGTTGGCCTCTTCTCCTGGATCTCTCCTCCTCCTCCAACTTTTCAGCATCGGTTTTCTTCATTTTGAGCTTTGATTCAACTGTGTAGTGTTGCAGGGGTTTTCTGACTATGGCAGGAGGCATTCCGGGCTCGCTGTTGTAGATAATTTCTGACGAGTCAGGACCACATCTAAGTATCAAATTACCAACTGTAGCGTGCATCAACTCGTCAAAAGTGTCCCTAAAACTTAGCGCAAATTTTGTTCTTTCCGCCATCACGTAGAGAGAGATGGAACAGGCCCGGAGATCATCAAGTCCAGAGAATAACGCTGCAGAAACCTTGGGTCTCGTATGTTTTTTGTCATCTCCCAACAGCTTTCTGCGCATGTCGTCCCTGTTACGGTGCAACCACAAACAATATATCAGAGTGACTCCGGCGATGAAAGTTGTGTGAATGTTGATGATAGAATGTCCGCTTACTGTTTTTTGGTGGAACGCTTTGATCGACTGACAGATTTGACCTGCTGCCGCCTGGCATTCTTTGAACAGACGGTCTTCAGGATCCAGCAGCTCTAGGAATGGTTGGATCAGGTTTCGAACAGATCGGTAGTAGTAAACGCTCAGTGTCTCGTTCTCAATGCCTCTTTGAAAACCCTGGCAGTCTTCTCTCCAGTTCTGCAGCTCCTGGAAGAACTGCTCAACAGCCGCCAATTGGTCCCGCGTCACCATCGACGACGAGCCCAAAATGTTGAGGTGCTCAATGAATTTGGCCTCAATCCTCCGTATTTTGATCGATTGATTAATAAAGGTGGTGCCGTTACCGGGGTGGATGGCCTTGGAAGGCTCGTAGTCAAACAGCGGCAAGTCGACATCCGTGTTGCTCTCCTTCAGCACGAACGGCTTCGAAACAGCAACCCCAATCGCCTTTTCCAGAAGATACGCACACCAAAAACACCGCATCTGTCTGTCTCTTGTGGAGCTCGAAACCGCAGTATAGCTGGCGCTTTTGTGCAGCTCGAGCTGGACGCAGATCCCCATCGCATCTGAAATCACGTCGTACAGCCCGTTAGAGTCTTTGTCCGTGCGGATCAGATAAAAACAAAGCAGAATCAGAATCTCGATCTGCTGCAACTGTGTCACATTCTTAAACATGATGACATGTCGAAGAGCTCTCGAAAAAAACCTCGCCGGCTCCGGGCCCCTGTACTTTCCCGTGGTCTGGTGCAGAAGTGCGCTCAGCGAGTATATCATAAACATTCTTGCACAGTTGAAGTGGTAGTCGTCCTCGTTCGAGGGCTTGACCTGATTGTAATGGTCCGAGTGGAACCTAACCACTTCTTGTTCGTTCAAAATCGGGAATTTGTACTGCAAAAGCGCAAAGTAAATCTCCAGCAGCTGTTTGGACAACTTCACATCAACGTCGAAAATCGGCTCCGGCTCGACAAACAGCTTCAGGTTGTATCCAGCTATCAAAGACTCCTTGTATTTATCCGAATTTGCCTCCATAAACTGCTCGTAGGGCAGATTCAGCGCGTGGTCATACTCCTGAGACACCGACGCTGTCCCTTGTGGGCAACTGTCTCCGGCAGTGCCGGTCTTGTTCTCCAGCATCGGACTGATCTTCCTGTACTTCAGGGCCCTCTCGACGTCTGTCCCCATGCCGGCGACAAACGTCGAACTTCTGTTGGATGACTCGAGCAACTTCTCCAGTTGTTTCACCTTCTTCTCCAGAAAACACGTGTAATCGCTTTTGGTGTTGGTCTTGTTTGAAGTGCCATACCGCGGAGGCTGGACACACTCACTCTGGGCCTTGATGCAGTTGGTGCAGCTGGGAGACAGTTGGTCGCACTTTTGCTTCCGTTTCTGGCAAAGATAGCACGAGGTGGATCTTCCCTTCTTGTCCTTGTGTTGTGGGGCGTCTTCGCCGGGCGAATTCGCCTTGGTTTCCTCGCTTGTCTCGATGTCCGTTCCTGACCTCCCCGGTGGCGAGGTTGTTTGTTCAGAGCTGGGCGTCAGCGATCTCACGCTGGCCGACCCGCTGCTCTTTCTTCCTACAGCAGAAACTCGAATGTTCATTGCGGCCGTGTCAATTCTATCCCCGTGCCAGGCGCTGTCGTCTCTGCGCAAAAGCCTCCGTTCGACGCTGATAAGAACAAGACAAAAGTTGCCCTCTAAAAATTCCCTGCTTACGAAAACTTTGATTTGGAACGTTTTTGCATTGTACTTTCCGCGAACTCACGGGAGACAATAGAAAACTAGCCCCACACGGGGTGCGCGGGACCACGGAGTTGAGTCTCCGCTGGAGCGCGAAAAATGCGCCGCGCGGGTCCAAAAATCCCTGCCCGTCCCTCCAGGGGGTGAAAAATATTTCTGCGGACCAACACTCCTGTTACTCATCTACATCCTGTATAAACATCCTCCTCGTTGGTGTCGTTGCCGCCCCGCGCTGTCCCACACGTCTCAGTGGCCCTCCAGTCCCGATAACCCGTTCAGTCCGAACAAAAATCCCAACTCCACACGGCTCAGTCTGTTGACACTGGCCCGCGCGTTCGGGTCCAGAGCAGCGTCCACCAGCTTCTCTTTCTCGGCCTGCAGATCCATGATTCTGTCCTCCACCGTTCCCTTGATCAGTATGCGGTGGATGTACACCTCGCGCGTCTGCGAAATGCGATGCACACGGTCCTGGGCCTGTTTCTCGACAAACGGGTTCCAAAACGGCTCCAGAATGATCACGTGCGATGCGCACGTGAGCGTCAGACCAACGTTTCCCGCCTTGAGAGACAGCAGCAAAACCCTCTTGGTTGGGTCCTGGTAGAAGTTTTTCACCGTCGCACTCTTGGCCTCCACGTTCATTGACCCGTCGTACCGCAGATACTCAGTCTTCGACTCCTTCAGCGACAGTTGCAAAATGTCGAAAAGAACCATAAACTGACTGAAGATGATGATCTTCTCGTCCGGGCTGTTGCTCTGAATATCGTGGATCAACGCCAGGCATTTCTCGATCTTGGCCGAAATCATCAGCTGTCCCCCGTCCAGGTCTATCTGCTGTTGGATCTTGCGCGTTCGCTGGTCCAGGTTCAACTCGTGGCTCTGAATATTGAACCGTTTTCGAACCTTCTGCCAGTCGTCTCCATCGTTGCAAACAGCGTCGAAAACAGGAAACTCGACACACCCAGACTCCAGACTCGGCTTCTCGCACTTCAAGCACTGTGCCGAGCGGTCACCGTTCCACACCGTCACCATGTTGTCCTCGAAAAATTGCTCAATGCAGTCCTTGCAGACCGCGTGACCACAGCCACCCAGAAGAACCACGTCGCTTTCCAGCGGAATCGCGTCGTAGCAGACCTGGCACGTGAATCCGTTGTCGTTCTCGCTGTTGACTCGACTGATCGTCGCCGCGTTCATCGAGCGCGCAGAAGCATAGCCTTTCTTGATGACACTGGCCTTGAACGTCCGGTCTTTGTCCTCTCCAATCCTCACCAGATACGGGTGATCGCACGCCTGTCTCAGTCTCAACAGCAGCGTCAGAATCGTGCTGTAGTTTCCCCTGGTGCCGGCCGGCGCCGCGGAGTTCAGCAGAGCATCAGCCTTCTGCGCAGACTTGCTCTCGAGCGCCTGGTAAAACTGTTTCTCCTCCTCCTTCATCTCGACGTGATCCACAACAACGTGCTTCTCCGGTAGCTCCAGGATCGGTTTCCCGTCGATGACCGAGCTCTTCGTTCTCCTGAGTAGAATCGCAGACAAAACTGCTTGGACGATCTTGAGCGCACGCGCATCGTTCCCGCTGTTCGCTTTGAGCGGGTTGGAGATCGAGTCCTTGAACCTTCGTTCGTTCGAGTACGGTTTGATGTCCAAAAACCTCAAAATCGGGTACAGCTCATCGATGTTGTTCTGTATCGGGGTACCAGACAGACACCATCTGTACGTGGACTTCAGCAGAGCCGCCGACTTCGACGCCTGCGTCAACTTGTTCTTGATTTGCTGTGCTTCGTCCAGAATGACCCGGTGAAATTGCGCGTCCGAGGTAAAGAACGGAGACTTGTAAACGTCTCCTCCGTCGCCTCTCTCGGGCAACGTCGTCTTCTTTTTGTTTTTCAACTCCTCCAGAGCAGTTCGGTAGTGTTTTTTCATTTCCGAAACCAACGTGTTGTACGAAATCAGAACCACGTCAAACTTCTTCATCTCGGCAAAACTGTTGAGTCTGTTCTGCTGGTGGAAAATGAAGTAGTCCAGTTTGCTATCGCTCTTCACCTTCATCTCCAGCTCCTGACCCCATTGCTCCAGAAGGGAAACCGGCGCAACCACGAGATTTGTCTTGCTCGGAGCACCGTCCGGAGCCTTCCGTGCCACTATAAGAGCTATCGCCTGAACAGTCTTGCCGAGACCCATGTCGTCCGCCAGAATCCCCCCTTTGTTTTTCGATCCTTCCATGCTAATCATCCACTTGAGTCCGATACGTTGGTGTTTCAGCAGCACAACACTCAGAGCCGCTGGAGTGCTCTCAATTCCCTTCTCGTAAACCTCGTCTGGCTTGATCGTGTCGAGCAGGTCCTTGATGTTGGTGGCATCAGAAGAGTCGTCGTTCCTCATCAGATACGGATTGAACGCCATGCTATCGTACGACGCCAGCTGCTGGAACGACGGCGTTGACGGCGTCTCCCCTAGTCTGAATCCTTCGCTCTGGTACACGTCCGTGGCAAAGGGAGGCGGGTTTCTGGCCTGCTGTGCGTTGCTCTGATACCGCGCAATGAGATCCAACTTCGAGTGCAC